>VWZX01002693.1:367674-960968 GCA_013399015.1 Galbula dea | reverse complement strand
TCCACCTGCTGGCCACACTCCTCTTGATGCAGCCCAGTATCATGAAGCATCATGAAGTCATGAAGTGAACTACTTGTTGAATCAACATGTTGCAGAAGTTCAGCTCTGGTACCAGACTGGTAGAAGGGGCTAGCCTAAGATGGCCCTTTGGGAGACAAAGCAGAACTGAAGTTTGTCACAACATTTCACTTCCCCTTGCATACTGAAAGGTGTGCTGGCAATCACAAAACCAATTTTACTGGAAGATGCTTCCTGCTTCCTATTCCTCCTGATTTTTGGATGAGTTATATTATCATATATGAAAAAGTGAAAAAGAAAGAAAATATTTTCCCCACAAAAACCAAGACTGAGTTTCAGCATTTTAAAATCCTTTTTCCAGCCTTCACAAAGTGAAAAGAAAGAGCTCCAGGTAAAATAATAAAACTGTGGTTTACAACATATATGACTGAATCCCTGACACACCTCTTAGTTTGGACTATGGGAAAGAAAAATGTAAATTATCAGAGCTTAAATGTGGCAGAGTGTTGGAGCCCTAGACCAGTGATGGCCAAGTTACACCAGATAACCCCCAAGCCACCCTAATCTTAAATAAAATATCCTCACATATTTAGATTGTTGCACCTTTCTAGAACATTGTAGTGTTTTGAAGTTGTAAAGTCCTGGTTAATGGAGAAAAGAGCAGGAATTTTCTAGAGATTTCAATGGAATGAGGTAATTCTAAAGCACTCTTCAAGAGCTGTGTGTCAGGACATGCTGGTACACTATGGCTTCTAGTCCACGAGGAATAGCACTAAGGTGCCTCCTCCTCCTGTATCTTCAGACTGAAGAATGACAATTTGGGGTTTTTTCTCCATCCATAATAATGTAAAAGATGAAAAATACATTAATGGAGCAGTAACACAGGCTTATGAAAGCACTTAGTTTGTTCAAATTCTTATCAAATACGTACACACACTAATCTATAAAGTGTGCATGCCACAATACAGACTCAAAATGTTAACAGTAAGAGAAAAAGCAGCAAAACTGTTCTGCAAACAAAAGCACAACATGGTTTTTTTTCCATTCAGAACATTGATTAAACTGCTTTTTCCTACAAAATGTTTCTCTTCAATCACATAAACATTTGAAATAGTCCATCCCAAACAATTTTAACGACTGCTAACAGTAAATGCACATGTGAAAGCTCAAGCAACATGCTGGCTTGCTACAGTCACTTCATATAAAAGATACACATCTTTGCCAGCAACTTATTGCTTGCTTTAACTCTTCCTGGAATGGGGCTTGTCCAACAAAGCATAACTGCACAGCTTTGAAGCAGAAGGAAAAAGAGGAGCAAAAAATACTAACATAGCTTGAAGGCACAGAAACCCAGTACTAAAGCCAACAGGACAATATCTGCAAAATCCAGAAGATCAACAAGGCACAGAAATATTTTCTTCCTGATCTGGAAGTAATTAGGAAAAAAAACCAAACAACCAAACCTCAAACAGTGCTACCTACAAGTGTGAAGCAAGAGTCACAGAGAACTGGCACCTGCCACAGCCAGCTGCCCTTTCAAAAGCCATGCTTGAATAGTAGTTTGTGGAAGGAAGCCTGAGATGGATAAATGCCTCCAGCAGCCCCAGGGAAATACAACTGCTCTACAGACTTCAAAATAGTAGTGTGAATTCCTGCTCTGACAACACAGCTAGTGGAAAGGTCTTTGGCCCAAGTAAGTTACAAATGAATATACTACAATAACTAAGCATGAAAAACCTGGGAAGCCTCTGAAAGCCTCCCCCTGGGCCAGCCAGGCAGATCCCACAGGCATCCTGGCTATAAATTGATGAGCAAAAGCAAGAAGATGGGTACAGTCTGGGGATAAAGTGGAAAATTAATTTGCTGAATAGAAGGGTCTGCTTGGTCTCCTTAACCCATGCAGGTTGGAAGTAAATGCAGTGATTCCATAAAGCACAGTCACAGAGGGGGCAGTGGTTAGCTGCTCATGTCTTTGGCAGATAGTGGTTTATATTAATAACGTTTCAGGCTTTCAAAAGCAGCCTGTATGTCTAAATCAATTAATTCCTGCAGCCTTTGTGTGCAGTAAGCAAGCAATGCTATCTCTTTTCTGAGATAAGGAAACCAGAAGGAACTGAAATCATTACAGCAGGAATGTGAAGCAGACAGGAGGAGGACCCCATCTTTCTTTTGTTTAGAGCTGTGCTTTGAAGAGTCTCTCCAGTCCATTTCTCTCTCTCCTTTTATGTTACTCAGTGTTTTCTGTTCAGATCTCTAAAGTGAGTCAAGCAGAAAACATACAGAGCTGCTGAAACCCCACCTAAAAGGGCTCTGGAAGCCCTAAAAGCCCTCCAAGGGCTTCCTTAAAAGAGAATGATTTCATTCTTTGGCCTTGTCATTTGAAATGCCATCAGGTGGTATCTGCAAAGAAAAACATGAAAAACAGGCAAAATGCAAACTTTAACTTGTAATGAAAGCTGATTCTCAAACATTTAGCTAGAGTAGCTGGAACACTGAATAAAGCATTCAAGACTGACAGTAATTTGATACTTAATATCATTTTATCTGAGAAATAAATAATTTATTTGAAAATCTTGTTCTATTAATCCTCAAAATTACTTCAAAGGAGGTATTTTAATAAGTAGGATAATCTATGTTCCTGGCCCAGGGTAAGACTTAAGGAAGCTTCCCAGGTTTTTAGTATCCATTTGTAACTTAGGACAAAAGACCTTTCCACCAGCCTTCTGGAAGCAAGGTGAGATGTATATTTTCTAAGGGGACTAAAAAGATATTTCCTTTTCCTTCTGAGCAACATGATTTGATCAGCACTTCCACTGGACATGCCTGTGCTTGCCCTTGCAGTTTAAGCAAAGGTATCTTTTCCAAAAAGCACAGTGAATGGAACCCCAGCTCTTCTGACACCAATGGCAAAAACTCCCAAGTATGTTGCTGAAACTGGCAGTAATTTCCAGAGTCATGCTACAATTTTGGTCATAATTTGAGGGATAATATCAAAATCTACACAGTAACCTTTGTGAGCAGATGGAAAAACTATTACAATACAGAGAATACTTCTGGTATGGGATGTTGATGGCTACAATCTATAGCTCAGGAGCATTAGAAAATAATTCTATATGCTGCAGAGATATAAGAATTAGTATAGAAGCAATCCAACTATGGTAGTGCAGGTCTCTATCATGACAAGAGAGTTTATAAGTAGCTCAGATTTCTCTGTGCTTTGTGCAACATGCAGTGAAATCATTTCCTCACTGCCAAAATGGATTTACGTTCTACCTCTTTTTCCAGTATGACATGTAAGCTAAATTATAATCTAAACATAATTTGATGTTACAACAAAGACTTCTAATTGGATGTTGTAAGAAACACTTTGCATACTGGTTTACTACACATCTGTCCACCTCTTTGAGGATCTCTTCTGTGCTGGAAGCAGATAACTAGAGGGGTTTTAATGTTTCTCAGCCCATCATGTGTTATTTCTACTTTAAATCACAGACCTACAGAAAGAAGTGGAAGATAAGAATCAATCCCATACTTTAACAAGAAAGTCATGCTAAAAGTAATGATAAAATAATAGGAGAAAAAAAATAAATTAAGAAATATCCCCAAGGTCTGCCACATAGGGTGTTCAACTGTTTCAATACAATATAAAAGAACAAGTTCCTACAAAGCCCAATTATTGCCTTGAGAGCAGCATCAATATTGCTCACATCTTCAAATAACTTTCTGAGTTTTCCAGCAAGTTCATAAAGCTAGAGCAGGCTGCTTATGAACTGATAAAGAACTTTACTGTCTGAGGCAAAAGATGATGTCCACATCAGAAACAGCTGTGTTAGGAGGTTCTGACAGATCCCTGTTGTCCCAAGGGCCATTTCTTGGTAAGGTACATTTGTTCCTATCACTGAAATGCTGCAGGCAGAATCCTCAGCTTGCACAGATGCTTTACACAGCATTGTCAGTGAGCAGCCTGGGCTTCCCAACCAGGACTGAAGTCCTAATTTCAGTGGAACTATGCCATAAGCAGCCACTTCCCTGCAATGTGACACTGGAATCTTCTAGTCCAGGAGACAGCTCAAGCTGCTGAAGGTGTAGGTGAATCCAAGCACCAACATTTATGTGTGTCAACTAGGAAAACTCCAGAGGAGATCACATCAGAAGAACACATTTTTGGTGTCCTGATTCCATACCTAATCTGATTTCCTGCTGAAACTAGGAAGGACTGCCCCTCTGAGCTGTTGCTGACAAAGGATGAAAAAGGATGGAATGTGACAGTTGTATGGCATAGTAACAGAGTGGCCAGAGCTGGCAGGAATTCCATACTGGCCTAACTGTGTAGACAGAAACTGAACTACAAACACCCAGCATTAAATGGAACAAGGTATAGAGGTGAAGGTTTCACCCTAGGAGCAGGCAAGGTGCATAGGATGAGATCCAAAGATACTATCTTAATTTCTCTCTCTGAAATGGCTTCTGTGAAATCTCTGGAAGGGCAATATAAGCATGCCATACCAGTACTTCTGAAACTACCACCTGGAATGTCTGATTTTCCATTTTGGCTGTGACCTCGACTCCTTTTGTGCTCTTGGCAAGGCAATAAGCAGTCCTCAGTTACACCACCTGGATTCAAGCTGCATAGCTCCTCATTCTGCAAATGGCTCTGTAGCAATTCCAACAGGAAAAGATAGAAAGTGACATGTTATGCCTCCTGAGCAATAAAGGTTGCAAGCTGCTTTAATATTTCCACTCAAAAAAGCAAGAGATTACAAGAATAATATATACTCTTCCTGCTCCCAGTTGGGTTATGAGACTTAATGTTTTTCCAGTTCTTTAGGATGTAAAGATTGACAGTAAGTATTTTTGGTAGTGACATTCTCTGCTGGGTGAGGTGTGTATATGCTAGCAAGAGAGCACACCAAGTTTTGTCTTTCCTAGGGCCTGAAAGTCTATGATGTAGATTTGGCCAGCCTGCTTACACCTAACCTGTGTGCTTCTGAAGTCTTACTTTCAGATACCCACATCTGGGGGTTAGCCCCAAAGGTGTTAGCCCAGAAGGTTATGAACAAGACTCCATGATTCCTCACACAAACTCCAAAATGCTAGCACGGAGAGATGCTCAGAGAGCACTTAAATCTGAGCTTTGAGAGGAAGAGCAGGAATAATCATTGTAGCAACAACTAGAGAAGGTTGGTTGCCAAAAGCCCCTGCAAGGACAGGAGCCATCCCCAACCAATCCCATTCCTACACTTCTTTTGCCTAGGGCCTCCTCACATATCCCCAGTACCCTCAGGGATCCTTTTCACATGCATTTTGCATATAAATACACTTTCATGTGTGTCTTGGTTTTTTTCCAAAACATTCTGAGCACCTTCTTTTGAGTCACAAGGCTGTGCCATATTCAGCATGTCTAAAGCCTATAAGCATGAGCATTATATAGGAAACTGGAGAAACTGATATTAAAGGATTTCAGTACTTACTACTAATGCTGGGCAAGAAGTGAATTTAGTCAAAATAAGAAAGCAAAGAGCACATAATGATGAACTTACAGGATCCTAAATTCTAGGCTGGAAAGCCTGACTTATACAGTTTTCCCCTTGCAATTTTATGCTATATGTCCTTTACTCTCCATTCCACATCTTCTCTCTTCCCACTTCAGTAATGAGTTTCTTGACTACAGACTGGAATATCCCCTACGGGACAATTTACAGCAAAAAGGTTTTGTCTGCTTTTCCTATTTGCCTGAAATGCTCCACATGTAGAAAAAAGAGCTTGGAAGGGGCTCTGTCATGCCAAACTCAAGTACTACTGAAATGCATTTAATATCATGTTTTAAAGCTTTTTATTGTTTTTGTAAGATGAACTTTGGTGCATTATGGAATCGTTGTGAGGCACTGGGAGGTTTTACTGCAGAAGGTATTAGATCTAGTGGAGCTGAACATCAGTGGTACTAATGAAAGCATTATTGACCCCACCTGGAGTACTGTGTTCAGCTTCAGGGCCCCCAGCACAGAAAAGACATGGACCTGCTCAAGCTGGTCCAGAAGAGGGCTACAAAGATGACCAGAGGGCTGGAGCACCTCCCCTGTAAGGACAGACAGAGTTGGGGTTGTTCAGCCTGAAGAAGAGAAGGCTCCAGAGAGACCTTACAGCAGCCTTCCATTACTTAAAAAGGGGCCTACAGGAAAGATGAGGAGGGTCTCTTTATCAGGGAGCATAGTGATAGGATAAAGGGCAATGGTTTCAAACTGGAACAGGGTAGATTTAGATTAGATGTTAGGAAAAACTTCTTTCCTGTGAGGGTGGTGCAATACCGGAACAGGTTGCCCAGAGAAGCTATGAATGCTGCATCCCTGGAACTGTTCAAGGCCAAGCTGGCTGGGGCTTTGAGAAACCTGATCTAGTGGAAGGTGACCCTTCCCAAGGCAGGGGGGTTGAAACTAGATGATCTTTAAGGTTCCTTCCAACCCAGACCACTCTGTGATTCTCTGATATGATTATCATCTTCTTGCACAAATGTATGTGCTCGACAGTGTATGTGTAGATGTCTGAGTGTGTGCACCTTTATATATGTGTATACATGTATGTGCTTCTATATATTCCCCCCTCATCCTACCATCACACTGGCAGAAGGCAATGTTGAAGTCTATTTCAAAACAAATCAAATTGCCTACTGGCATTTCCATTTTCAAAGTGTTTCAGTAAATTGTTTTGTTAAGAGTAACATCATTTCCATCTCATTTAATCATTATTCTTCTAAACAATGTTTCTCTTTTAAAAATGCACTGCTTTTTACTACTAAGTTGTGCTGATTTATAAACTTCACAGTCCCTAAAGTAGTAATATTGCAGAGCAAGTTTATTACATGACTAGATTTGATATTGCTATGCCTGACCTTCTTTCTGAAAATGAGGTCTGAGCTTCAAGGCTGTACTGTTCCCACCCTGAGTGAAAACAAGGACACAAAGAACACAGAAATTACCTATTTATGTAAATGAAAAACATCTTGCTCACTTAAAAATATCTGTGAAATGCATACATTGCTCAAAATGACCTCATCAATAAGACTTCATAGTTTCATTTTTAATTGATTTACTTCTGAAGGACCTGGCAGAAAACTACCTGGGGGTAATGATCAACACTTGGCTTGAATATGAGCCAGCCTGGTGGTCAAGAAAGCCAACAGCATCCTGGATTGTATCAGAAATAGTGTGGCCAGAAGAACTAGAGAAGTGACCATGCCTCTGTACTTGGCACTGGTGAGGCCACCCCTTGAATACTTTGTTCAGTCTTGGGCCCCTCACTACAAGAAAGACATAGAGGTACTGGAACATGTCCAAAGAAGAGCAACAAAGTTGGTGAAGGGTCTAGGTCACAAGTCTTATGAGGAGCAGCTGAGGGAACTGGGGGAAAAGCCTAGAGAAGAGGAGCTGAAGAGAGACCTTCTCACTCTCTACAACTACCTGAAAGAGGTTGCAGCGAGGTGGGTATTGAACCAAGCAACAAGCAAGAGGATGAGAGGAAATGCCTCTAGTTGTGCCAGGAGAGGTTTAGATTGGGTATTAGGAAAAATTTCTTCAGCAAAAGGGTTGTTAAGCATTGGAACAGGCTCCCTAAGGAAGTGGTGGAGTCACTGTCCCTGGAGGTATTTAAGAGACATATAGATGTGATGCTGAGGAACGTGTTTTAGTGGTAACTTGGCAATGGTGGGTTAACAGTTGAATGTAATGATCTGAAAGGTCTCTTCCAACCAAAGCAATGATTTTTCTCTAAGACATGGAGAAAGCAAGACTTTCAGGAAGGGAAATACTGAATAGCTCTTAAATTCAAATACAGGTACAGGTTTTGTATGCATATGTAAACTAACAGGAGTTCACTGACTATGGCACATTGCTTTAAATCCTGCAAGGGCAAATACTGTTGCCATTACTTCTCTGATCCTGATTCAAATATCCACTGAAGTTACTGGGACTCTAGCCACTCCCTTCCACAGACCATGAATCAGGTCCAGATACATGCATTATGTTAATTGTGCAGTATGGGCACTAATCCTTCTTTCAAAGCCCTTTCTTTAATTCTGCAGCTACATCAAA
The DNA here is from genome assembly GCA_013399015.1 of Galbula dea. Classification (NCBI taxonomy): domain Eukaryota; kingdom Metazoa; phylum Chordata; class Aves; order Piciformes; family Galbulidae; genus Galbula; species Galbula dea. The sequence continues at coordinate 952,866 of VWZX01002693.1, read as the reverse complement.
AGTAGAATTGCAAAAGAGCAAAGAAATGCACAATTGAGAAACACATGGGCTCTCCTCTCAAATTCATTGACAAATGCAAATTACAAGCAAAGAAAAACAGAAGTGCTGGATTCAGCTTTCTGCCCTGGAACACCATGTAGCAAACTCCCAACCACAGCAAGTCTGACATGTAGGACTGTGGTTTTGTTGAAGACTTCTGCAATAGTTTGAACTGCACTTTTAGTCAGATGGGACATCTGCAGCCTCTGTAAATTCCATGGATGAGGTAATCTGGGTGAAACTATGAAGAAACAAAATCCATATTCATTCCACTTTTCCCCAGCTGCTTTTTCATCTGCTTTACAAGCTTTACACCCCCCCACAAAAGTGTACAGTAGTTAAATTCTGAACAAACAGGCTGGCTTAGTAAATATATCTAGAGTAATACATCTATTAGTAACCTTAAAATTATTAAATTGGATGTACTAAGTATAATAGTTACAAAAATATTAATAATGACACTGTAGATACAATTATTTAACCCCAACTCTCCTTTCTGGACTCAGTCAAACACAGAGTAGTCCTAACCAGTTTTCCTACCTACATTTGTACCTCAATCATGCCTTTGTACCTCATCACAGGGTTTTTGGAAGTATGGGGGGTTTTTTTGTCTTACCAGAACATCTGAGTGATTCATCCAAACCCTTGACTACATGTTACTAAAAAGCCAGAAAACTCACCTAAACAAAGGTTATAGAATGCCTCAGTCAAATCACATTCCCTGTCATTAAGGGCTTTACAGAGGGAGAAATATGGGCTACAATATTTTGAAGTCAAGACTTTCCATGTGTTATCACATTCTGCTTTATCACAGTTATCTTGTGAACATCTCTCTATTAAACAGCAGGTGTGAGGTGCCTTTCACCTCAGCCACATGCATACTCAGAATGCTGGTTTTCTGCCATGGTTTGCATGCATTTCCTAGTATTTTTTTTTGCTGCTGTTTGAAAGGGATAGCTGCAGCCATCACTGCCTTTCATAGCAGCTAGCAGCTTCCAATCTGACATAAAATCATTCTTTGCCAATATGAAATATCTGCTGGTCATGATACAGTCTGTTTCTCATCTCTGAAGATGTGAACATGTGTTTCAGATGCATACAGCCATATCCTGCTATCTGCTATCTGTTGAGGGTGAGTTTCTGAAAAGGGCAAAGGACAGCAGGTCAATGGACAATGAAATGATTTTTTTCCATCAGAATTTTTGTATTAAATAGAAGATGCATTCTAGCACTTAATATATACAGACGCTGACAGTACATTGCACTATAAAATCTTTTGCACTCACATGCCATTACCATCAACCAGAAAAGTGAGATCTTAAAGGCTCAGATGCCATGGGAAGATGTTGCTACAACCCCTGTGCTAGGCAAGTGCACAGAGCTACAAGCATGTGTGATACACAAACAGTATTAAAGCAGAAAAAATACAGTACTGTACCCAAGAGGATCTGTTTTGACAGCACTTACTTTATATATGTAAATGTTTTATTGAAACATGAAATACATGTAGCAGAATATATGGAAGAAAACATAAATGCATAGTTTACAGTAAAGTGTCATCCACATGTTAAAGCAGTTCTGTGATGTTCTCTGCTGCTTGTCAGCCCTGCTTCAATATGACTAGGCACCTTGGGGAAGTTTGTCACAGAAGATCAATGCTAACTGCCATTATTACCCTGGTTCCCCATCATTCACCTTCCCAACACCTATGTTCTGTAAAAGATGATGAGTGTTATTTGGAAGGCTTGAAAAAAATTATTGCTACCTTCTCTTAATTAGAATAAAACACAGCAACTCCTATTTCCAATGATTTCAGCTACAGATGCAGAACTGAGAGAGAGAGGTATCATCACTTCTATCCTATAATGTTTTTGCTGTCCTTCCTTAAAAGTCTGTGTTGATTTAAGGTTCTTTTCCCTCAGAAAATCTTTATGGTTGCTAGCTAGCATAGCTTTCAGATTTTATCTTGCCATATGTTTGAAGTTGTGTTCTCCAGTCTGCATCTGCTGAGTATCTGCTCCAGTATGGCTACAACAGCAACTCGAAACAATTGGGACTGCAGCCTTTATAATAATTACTCTCTGCAGCTGTTGAAATCAGAGTTTTTAAAAGAAATCTAAAGGCTGTAGATTCTCTCCCTCTCTCTCTTCATCTATTTTTGTCTAAAGCAAAACCAAGCACATTTTGGTGAAACATTTGGAATTGAAAGATAGAAGCAGATTTATTTCAAGGTATGATATAAGCACACACTGCTTTATACTGTGTAATAAAGGTATATCTGGCTTTTGCCATGATAGGTGATTTAAAGAAAATCTCATGTGGAAAAAAATGTTATAGTACAATACATCTTAGGTGTCAGAAGTCTCATTTGGAAAATGATATTGACTAAGTTCTGCTCTTAAAAAAAAATAAAATAAGATAAATTTGCTGGTTGCCAGAAACTGAAGAATTGATTAACAGCTAAACACCTTGCAATCCTAAGTTTCCCTCTCTTATGGTTTATAAAGGCATTGCCAACCCCTTTATCTCAACAGCTAGACATTGAAAACAAAATCAACCTGTCTTTCCAGCAAATATATTCAAGCACCTACGTGCCATTAGATGTGACATCACTGCAGAGATTCAGAAGCTATAAAGACATGTACTTACAGTATCAGGGAACACCCTGATTCTCTAGTTCAGACAGAACTGCTTTTTTAGACTAATTCATTTGCAAGCTGAATGCAATAGCCAGTTATAGCTGATCCAGTAGTATTATTTCAAAACTTCTGTGATTAAAATGGTAGGCTCATAAGATCATACAAAGACTTAGTTGTAAGGGACCTCAGAAAGTCAAAAGCAGGATCTCTACTGAGGACAGAACAGGTTGCTCACAGCTTTGTCCAGCCAGGTCTTCAAGAAAACAGACAGCACAGCCTTCCTAGACAACCTGCTCCACTCCTCACTGCACTCTTGGAGAAAAATAGCATCCAATCTGATCATCCTTGGATCCAGTTTGAACCTCTCTTCTCTTGTTTAGACTCCCATCCACTTCCTCTTGCCCTCGCACCGTGCACCACCACGTCTCCTTTGCATGAGAGAGAGTAGAGAGAGCTGCTATCAGGTCTCTCCAGGCCTTCTCCAGACTGAACAAGTCCAGGAGCAGTAACACAGAGAAGATTTTATATCCATACAAAAAGAGTGACACTGAGTGCATGTAGTACTATGCCTGCTGCTAAAACACAACCATAAGTTGGCATACTATCCCACTGTTGAGTAGGGGAAACTGTTTCTACCTCAAATGACTGAGGCTGTAGCTTTTCAAGGGGACATAATGTAGATAATTTCCATTAGATTTGGTGAAAGCCAGCTGTCTAGATAGTTTCAGATATTCAGCCATGACACTGTAAGAAAACACATTACTGTCTTCACAACTTGAGCTCTTAAGTGTCCAGCAAACACAACAATTTGCTGTAAGCATGTGAGCAGCCACATCTGGAATACTTTCAAACCTAAAATCACAGGATCACAGAATCACAGAACGTCCTGAGTTGGAAGGGACCCAGAAGGGTCATTGAGTCCAACTCTTATAGGCACAGGACAAGCCCAAAGTCACTCCATGTGCCTAAGTGCATTGTCCAAGTGCCTCAAACTCCATGAGAGCTGGTGCCATGACAGCCTCCCTGGGGAGCCTGTTCCAATGCTCCACCACTCTCTGGGTAAAGAAACTCTTTCTAACATTCAACCTGAATTTCCCCTGGCACAGCTTCGTGCTGTTCCCCTGGGTCCTGTTGCTGGTCACCAGAGAGAAGAGGTCAGCACCCACCCCTCCCTCTCTGCTGAGGAAGTTATAAACTGCCATGAGGTCTCCCCTCAGTCTCCTCCAGGCTGAACAGACCAAGCGACTTCAGCCTTTCCTCACAAGGTTTCCCCTCCAAGCCCTTCACCATCCTTGTGGCTCTCCTCTGGATGCTCTCCAACAACTTGATATCCTTCTTGCATTGTGGAGCCCAAAACTGCACCCAAAACTCCAGGTGGGGCTGCACTAGTGCTGAGTGAAGTGCTACTATCACCTCTCTCGATCAGCTAGCAATGGAGTGCTTGATGCACCCCAGGATCCTGTTGGCCTTTTTGGTTGCCAGCACACACTGTTGACTCATATTCAGCTTATCATGGATCAAAACTCCCACATCCCTCTCTGTAGTGCTGCTTTCCAGCCTCACATTCCCCAGTTGGTAGGTTGTTTTTGGATTGCCCCTTCCCAAGTGCAGAACTTGGCACTTGTCCTTGTTAAACTTCATATGATTTGTGTTCTGCCCAGTCCTCTAATCTATCCAGATCTCTCTGCAGTGCCTCCCTGCCTTCATTGGAGTCAACAGCTCCTCCCAGCTTAGTATCATCTGCAAATTTACTACTTAAGCATTCAAGTCCTAGATCCATGTCATTTATAAAGATGTTAAACAGAACTGGCCCTAAGATGGATCCCTGTGGGACCCCACTGGTCACCTGTCGCCAGCCTGATGTAGCTCCATTTACTATAACCCTTAGAGCTCGACCCCTCAGCCAGTTGTGTACCCAACTCATGATGTTCTTATTGAGCTGTACACTCCACATTTTGTCCAGTAGGATGCTGTGGGAGACAGTGTCAAAAATGAGCACATGCATAAATATTTTCAGACTAGCACCTAAAGAAAGGCAGTGCAAGGCAAAAAAAGGGGAAGGCAACAAATATAGAGATGAAGGATGTGTGTGTGATGCTCAGGAATGAATTTTAATAATAATCTCAGCTGTTTTCATTTTTAGTGTGTTAACAAGTCTGCCAAATGAATCTCACTACTGTGATGGTGAGAAACTTACTTTTTAAATTTCAAGACTAAATTAAGAAGCAATGTCAACACTTCTGTGATGGCATTGTGCTAAACAGCACACGTGGTGAATTGCTCTGGAAGAGTCTTCATCCAGCCACCAGATGAAGAACTGAATCTTCGTTCTTCTGGTTGTCTGATTTCTAAGTGTCTGGTTTTGAAGAGATGAACTGTGTCCTTTGGCATTACAGATGCAATGGCTCTCAGGTTTCTCAACACTCCTGAAAGCCACACTTTTCCTTTGTGCATCAGAACTTGACACAAAATTTAAATCATTAGACCAATGGCTATAGAAATACTGGGAATCTTTTTGAAGTAGAAAATAAGCCTTCTGGTTTGTTTTTTAATCTACTCAATGATTTCCTCTCATTTTACAAGGATGAAGCCTTTGGTTGGAATTTATTACCTTTTCAGATAATGTCAGAAGTACCTAGAATGATCAGGCAGGTCCCTTCCTCTTACTTTTATTTCATAAATTCAAGAATTAATAACTAGTAAATAAATGCAAAGAAAATTACTGCCAGCTCATAAAGTGTTATATCATCATTTTATGAACATTAATGGCAACTAAAAACTGTTGAAGTTCAATCTGCCTAGGCAGACTAACTCAAGAATTCTGTTAGCTAATTAAATCTTGATTACCTACAAACTCAGCCAGCCAACACGTTTATATGTGCATGAAGCTACTATTTTCTGCAGATGTTGCACCATGCAATACAAGGGCAGGAGGTTAGAAGCCAATCTGGAGACACCAAAAGAAGAAGATGCACAGGAAACATTTTCTTTCCATTATTAAACTATGGCTTGTTTTAAATTTGTAGGAATAAAAGATGTACTGGAGCAGTTGATGTGCTGCTCCTATAAGGTCTACATGGTAGAGCATTAACCAGTGTATTCTGATAACCAACTTCATCTGAACACAGATTAAAAGAAATTAGAGACATTTTCTTTCTCCTCTTTTGAGAAGCACTGTTCAATTTTCTCTCTAAGTACAAACTTCTGTATCAGTATAGGTATCATCTGTGAGAAAATATACTAGGACTTAACAAAAGTATATCTGTCAAATAGAGAGGGTTGTTCAGTCTGGAGAAGAGAAGGCTCCTAGGAGACCTTCTTGTGGCCTTCCAGGATCTGAAGGGGGCTACAAGAGAGCTGGGGAGGGACTTTTTAGGAGGTCAGATAGTGGTAGGACTAGGGGGAATGGATGCAAACTAGAAGAGGGGAGATTTAGATTGGACATTAGGAGGAAGTTCTTCACTATGAGGGTGGTGAGACAGTGGAACAGGTTGCCCAGAGTGGTTGTGGAAGCCTCATCCCTGGAAGCTTTTAAGGCCAGGCTGGATGGAGCCCTGGGCAACCTGAACTAGTGGAAGGTGTCCCTGCCAGGCAGGGGGGTTGGAACTACATGATCTTGAAGGTCCCTTCCAACCCTGACAATTCTGTGATTCTGTGATATACTTTGTTAAGTCCTAGTATGTTTTCTCACAGAAAATATAGAGGAGGGCCACAAAGATGATCAGAGGACTGGACCACCTCCCCTGTAAGGATAGGCTGAAGGAGCTGGGGTTGTTCAGCCTGGAGGAGAGAAGGCTTCAGGGGGACCTTATAGCAGCCTTTCAGTACCTAAAGGAGGATTACAAGATAGAAGGGGAGAGACTTTTCAGCTGCTCAGATTGCAAGAGGACAAGGGGGAATGGATACAAGAAGGAGGAGAAATTTAGACTAGAAATTAGAAGGAGGTTCTTTACCCAAAGGGTGGTGAGGCACTGGAACAGGTTGCCCAGAGAGGTCGTGGAGGCCCCATCCCTGGCAGTGTTCAAGGCCAGGACGGATGTGGCCCTGGGTAACCTGATCTACTGGGTGGCATCTTTGCCCATGGCAGGGGGTTTGAAACTAGATGATCTTGGAGGTCCCCTCCAACCTGGTCCAGTCTACAATTCTATGATTCAAATGAAAGCTATCTTTTGTTTTTCTTATCCAACTTTAGAAATGCCTGTGGAAGTGTATTTCACCCAACCTATGCACTAAATCCAAGGAGCACCACGTAGGAAAAATGTGTTTAAATACTTGCAAAAATAAAAGCAGTTGATCCCACTAAGCTTGTACCCCTATTTGAATTCTTTTCAGTGTTCAAGGTTGTTTTTTCTAACCTTCCAGCATTTCCACAGGAGCTCCATGGTGAAGGCACAGGAGCTAGGCAAGAAGGATACTGCAGCTTTTTCTGTTTTAATGAATGTGTTTCCAAGTCTTGAAGCAAGACAGCAAGTGTCTAAATAACTACAGGATTCTCTATTTTTTTCTCAGGGGCACCTTTTTCACCCTTATTCAGGCTGAAGATAGTAATTATAGGAAGCAAGTCTTATTCTTTCAAGGTTACTCCTCCCTATTCTGTCTACTTTTTCTCTCCAACTTAATGTAGACTAGAAGCACATGGAGAATAATAAATTATGGATAACAACTTTAAATCATAGACCTCACACTAGAGAACCCTCAGTGATCTGCACTTACTCTTCTCTGCACCAGCAAACAAGCTATAAATCCTCTGAATGTTGTCACTACTATCCCTATCTTTTCCAGTAATTACAAGCAGCATCCCCAAAAAATAGTTGCCTTATTCATTCCCACAGTATTGTAAAACTGTTTGAGAACCATGGATTTAGCAGTTTTTGAGAGTTCAAATGAAGTTTCAGTATCATTGGAAATTTGAGATTTTGGTCAGTTACTAGGACACATGTTAGTTCTCTGCTTTGCTTATATTCTTTGCCCATTTTTCTTTTCCAAATAGAAGGTGACAGCACAGAAAAATTGGGGGGAAAAAAATGAAACCAGAAATGTTAGCCAAATCATGACTGGGTCAAATTATTTGCATCTTAAATAAGTAATAACTTTGCTTAAAAGGAATTTTACTTGGTTAAAATCCAGCAAAACACAGCCATTACTTCTGCAGTACCACAGGCATGCTAAGTAATCCACACAACAAAAAACTTCCACAAGAACTTTCTTGTGGCCTGCATCAGTACTGACAAAAGGAGCTATCTTTGAAGTTAATACCTCTTTGAATATCAGAAACAGCATCTTTGCACCAGTAGAATAATGGTAAAAGGAAACCAATGTTGTTATGCAGTGTGTTTCTACAGCAGCAATGGCTGCTACTAGTTAGGGTACTGAGAGCAATATAATAATAGAAGCTGAGAGGAGGTAATTTACCCATTTATTTGTAGAATTTTATGGATAAATTTTACAGCCTATGACAGCTGTACCTAGGCTAAAAGGCAATGAAAATATACTACATATTCTTCAAACAAGCTATTGCCCTGAATCAGCCACTAAGACAGTTCTCTCACTTTTAGGACAAACAGGATGAATTTCATTGAAAGCATAACTAACTTCTGAGGTCAGTAGCACTTTATGCAAAAATACTGCTACCTTTTGACAGTTCAGGAAAGTCTTGATATAAATAAATCAATCAGTAAAAATCTCCATTTCCTATTAAGCTCTACAATGCTCTGTTTATTAAGATCAGCTTGCACATGCTGCACAAGAGTGTTAAGACTAGGCTTAACTCTTGAACATGCCCCTGCAATAAATTTGGATAATCAAAACAAATTAGCCCTGGACAACAGTTATACAGAGATTATCTTAGTAGGCAAAGTGTCATGTTAAACAATATTTTTTTGCCCTCAAACTTACTACACCAAAATAAAATAGTTCTAACAGGCTCAAAATGTATCTCTCCAATTCATTACCATTATTGGGGGTTTTTATATTCAGCCTCCTACTAGCTGTAACTGAATCATTCTTCCAATTTGTTAAAGAGTGATTTAGGTCTAAAGTTAATGTATTGCTGATCAGAATGGGAAGGAAGTTCCAAAATGAGTTCCAAACTACTCTTCCCTTTACATATACATTCCACTGCTGCTGTGTTCCATATGTTCAAACAGTAGGAGTCATCAGTTACAGAAGCTGCTTTGCATGAGGAAGATGGTATTCTTCTGAAAAACCAAGACCCATTTCCTACAGACCTTCCTCCTGTAACAGCTTCAACACTCTGAACCAGAAGAGTCATTTATCTCCATCCACCTTCTCCCATGAATGTTCAACAAAGATGTTGCTACTGCCCATCTTCTAATCAGGACTTAGAGTCTCAGGATGAAAAGGTCAGAACAAGTCTGAGTAATTACAATGACAATTACATCAAGTGTACTAGTCACCCAACAAGCACCTGAACAAGGAAAGTACCTCCAACCCCCATCATTTCCAGACAGACTTAGAATCATAGAATTGTCAGAGTTGGAAGGGACCTTCAAGATCATCTAGTTCCAACCCCCCTGCCTGGCAGGGACACCTTCCACTAGGTCAGGTTGCCCAGGACCCCATCAAGCCTTGACTTGTCTATGTCCAGTTTGTTTACAGGTTAATAACACACCCTAGAAATTCTGTTTCTTAAAGATATTTTAAGTACAGAAATCCAAATCACCCAATCAGAGTGTGCTTCATTACACACATAAAAATCCTATGTAACCAACACTATCTAAAACTTCACATTTCAGCAGGACTTATCTTCAGGACTTGTCTTTGAACAAGTATCTTGAGAGGACAATCTGATGTCAGAGGAGGATAATTCACTCATTACAAAGACCTGCTGCCAAATATATTATTTTTCCTTCTGCCATCTCAGGCTCAGGCTTCCCTTTGCTCTTCCTTCTGGTCCTTGTGGTTGGCAGTTTGTTGAAGTAACAAAGACTAAAATATATTACTTAATGCAAAGGAAACAAATAAGCATGCTGATAACAGTGTTTCCCAGGTTATCCATGGGTGCTGCAAAGGCTCCATGTACTTTTGGGAAGGGCATGAAAGATTCAATACCAGAGAGGCACTGGATTACAAAATTCTCAAGTTCAGCCTTAAGGTTTCTGGAAGAAGTCAAGTGGCCCAATTTAAGAGTTTCTCTGAAGGACAGCTTATCCTCAAGCAATGTTCAGAGGAAGCAACAAGATAGTAAAGATTACAGGGTAGTGTTAGTATTTCTGGGACATTCAGTTGTTCTCAAGTCTTTTACAGGCTTACTGCATCCCCTGCCTCAGTTTCCCAACCTGTAAATGAATAATGATACTGATATCCTTTCTTAAAGTGCTGCTGGCACTGTGTTTGATGAGCACTTCATAGAAGCTGTAAGTATTATTATTCTCTCTTTTTTTTTTTTGAGAGGCACTTAGATTGGAGTGAGAGAGATGTCATCTCTAAGAACCTCTCAACACCTCTGAATTTGGTTCTGTCAGCCTATAAGTATGACATGGCTGTGCCACCCCCAAGTCATCAAGCACCATTTGAAAATGTAACATTAATTCAACATAAGCTCAATTAGAAACTCAAATCCTTCTGGTTGCCTTGTTAGAGGATTTTACTTTTCAAGGGGTTCATCCCTCTCCAAAGTTGTATGATTTGCAAAAAAAAAAGAGGCCATAATGTATGAAAAGATTAATTGAAGTGGTTCAAAAAAAAAAGAGAAGAGGAAACCTTTCTCCTTAACAACAGCATTCACTCCAGTAACTACTACTGCATTGATGCCTCCCTAAAACCTCACTTGATTTCTCAGAAAACTGAAAGTTTATACACTGCTGCCCTGTTTCATTGAAGCAAATTCTAACTTGCTTCCCCACATAATCCATAAAAGGACTCTTATTAAATACCTACATCCTCTTCCCAGTTCCAGGTTCTTTTTCTTTTGTTTTGACCTTTTATTCATGTGAGAAAATAATGCTCCAAGATCTATACTTGAAGAGCAGGTGAATGAATGTGCACAAGGTGCAGAAGAGCTGTGATGAATGCATCCATTTTCTGACATGCCTTTGCTTAAAAATGTCTTTCAGAGAACAATGAACAAAAGTTTAGTCTGGGAATCAACTGGGTCTTCACCATGCATCTTACACTTGTAACCATCCTTATCCTTCTACTAATGCACCTTCATATCTTAGACTGTGTATTGAATACACAATTGTGTTGCTGAATAGGTGGCATGACCACTATTCTGTGTATATCACTATCTATTAATAAAGCTTAAAAAAGCCATAATAAGCCTGTTTACTTGTAGTGACTATGTAGCACCATTAGCATTGAGTCAATCAAAAAATTCACAACACAAAAAAAAATCAAACAATGGGAAAGAAGTGATTCTGGAAGGAACAAAGATTGTTGTGCAGCTCAGCCCCCTTCCACTGCTTCCTTGGTACCCCCAATGGGATGGGGTAGAGAGAACCAGAATAGTACAAGAGCAAAACCTTGTGGGTTGAGATAAAGACAGTTTAATAGGCAAAGCAAAAGCCCTATACACAACCAAAACAAACCAAGGGATTCATTCACTACTTCCCATCAGCAGACAGGTGTTCAGTCCTCTCCAGGAAAGCAGGGCTCCAGCACGTGTAACGGGGACTGCAGAAGACAGACACTATCACTTTGAACCTTGCCCTTTCCTCCTTCTTCTACAGCTTCTTTTGCTGAACATGATGGTATGGAATGTCAGGGGGGGTCAACTGTCCTGGCTGTGTCCTCTCCCTGCTTCTTGTTCATCCTATGCCTGCATGCTGGTAGGGCAGGGTGAGAAGCAGAAAAGGCTTGGACACTGTGTTAGCACTGCTCGGCAACAGCAAAAATATCCCTCTGTTATTGGCACTGTTTTGGTCCCAAATTCAAAACACAGGACCATAGGAGCTACTGTGAAGAAAATTAACTCCATCCTTGCCAAAACCACTACAAGACTACAGGTGAATTTCCAGGTAACAGGAGTATCCCATGCTGCTGAGTAGGTGACTTATGATGGAAACGAAACCCAGAGTTACAGGGTTCTTGCTCATGGTGAGAGCCAGAGGAAGGTGCACAGAAAAGAGTGGGGGGAAAGAACTGACTAACAGAGTCTCTGAGAGTGGCAGAGAACAGCAGGAGAAATAATGGGATGTAGGAAGAGCATCTTATCAATATGAGACACAGGAGGCTGACTGTTGGAGAATAGGGGTGAACAGTAAGTCTGAAAATAAATCTGAACTCTGGGTAGCAGAACTAAGGGAACAAATTGCCCTCTGAAAAATGTCATGGACTAAAAAAGTTGGGAAGTCTGCCTTTAGCAAAACAGGTAGACTTTCTTTCTTGTTACTAACTGCAGTTTTGCAGAACATTAGTGCCAGGAAGTTTTGAACATTTTTGACTGCCATCCCTAGCAAAGAACTGCTTCACACATACTGACAGAATGTGACTCTGACCTTGAATCCACTATGAGCCACTTCTTGCAGAGCCTGATCCTGAGACAGCTGATAACAACTGTCTTTCAATCTTTGAGTTGCAGACTGCTACTAAATAGAATTGGCAAAATATGTTTATTAGTTACCCACCCTTATCAGAAGCTTTCAGCACTCTGTACAAAAAGAGCTCCTGTAGCACTGCTTCTACAATGGCACTGATTATTTCAGCCCCAGCAAACACACGGGCAGCCACCACAGTTACTCTTTCTAATAAGGATACACCAGACATTAGTATCACTTTTCAGGACTTAACATGAGTCCCTAATCTAACAACCTGCACTTGTATCTGCTGTCAGTATACTCAGTGTCATAAAACTGCTTCCCAAAGACATCTTCACAGTTTACTAAAGATAATGAAAAGAAAAATACATCTTGCACTTTAATTTCTTCCAATCAAAAGTTTCTTCAGGTATGAATGGATTTTTTTTTACTTTTTTGCTTTAATGTAAATATTCAATATGCAGAACACTGTAACCTATTCAACTGAAACAGGATGATAGCTCGTTGGCTATATTTTAATGTGGATGCACTTCTATTTAATCCTGAAATATTTGCTATAATAGATTGGCAATGTCTAAAAAAAAAAAAAAAATCCTTCTGGACTTTTTAAGGATGAACTGTTCTGCAAATTTGTATAGAATATCTTTCCTGCAATGTTTGACATGTGCAAAGATGCAGACTTTAGGGACATGTACCCTTAAATTTTTCTTTTTCTCCAGAAAATCACATCACTCTCACAATGACTCATTGCCCCATTTGTAAAACAAGAATAACATCGTTCTTTTCCCTTAAACCACTCTTTGCTGATCCTGTCTACTTCATTTGTAAACTCCCCATAGCAGGAGCTCTTCCTTACTCTGGCATAGCAAAGATATTTAAAAGGAGCCAAATCACTTCAGATTCTCTTGTTCTAAGGCAACATATAGATCATACAATAATCATCATTCCTACATGGCTAATTCTCACATCCCAGTCCCTCACCTCCTCACCTTCAAATATGTTGGCATATCTCTATTGATTTGTTAATAAAAACCTGCTTTCATCATCTTCAATCATTGTATCTTTCTCCTCAAGGGCTAATTTCACCTTCTGATGAACCAGCACTGTGTATAGAAGGGAGCTACTCCAACAACATGGCTCTAAGGAACACCTGATTGACCAATCCTTTCCATCCCTTGAGGCAAGTCTATTCCTTCCCTGGGTAACCAGCAGATTGGGAAGATGCAACTCCTTTCGTTTACTTAGGAACTGCTGTTTCTAATCTGCAAGTGCTGATGTAGCACAATCAGGGGCAGACACTGTAATAAAGGTTGCAAGGAAGAGATTGCACTTCTGGAATGTAGTCAGTGGATACATTTTAATGGCTCTGCATATGACTAGATAAAAAAAAAGCATCATTGATTTCCTGCTGACCCTCTCCTCCAAGTTAATGAATGAAACCTAGTCATGGGAAAAGTCATGCAGCACGAGAAGCTCTGCTACTATCAACAAGACTGTGAGGAAAAGCAGGGTTTGAAGCAATACCTGCCACATAAGGAAACTGCCCAGGTTTGGGAAGTAAAAAATCCAGCATGTTGGTATTGCAAACCAGTGTGAATCTGGTCCTAGCTCTTTATTTAATTCCTCCTTTTCAATTCTTATTTTGTTGCACTGCTCAGAGAAGCAGTGCTTTGAAGGAGCTGAACCTTGCACTTGCACTACTCAACACAAACTCATCAGTCTTCAATGCTTGATCCAGGTTCTTTGGTTCACCCAAAAAGGGGAAAAAAGTTCTTCTAAAGAAGGGGTAACAAATTTCCTTTGGTTCAAGTAAGTCCTACATAGGCATGAATGGCTCTGTGCTATCTACTGTCCTGTTCATCTTCCACACAGAGACTTAAGAGGTTGCTCCAAATTTCAGTGGTTTGTTCAGCCACAATGAGACCTAAAACTACTTGGCCTCAGTGGATCAAGTGCAGGCTCAGATCAGCAAGGATTTGTCCCAAGTCACCTAGTTTTCCATCACTATAAAATTATATTCTGTCAAGAATCCCACTTGTATCAACTGTACCATTTGTAATGTAAGAAGCTGGAACACATTGAGAACAAGCAGCAGTAGCCCTTAAAAAAACATTTCTTTTTCTAAGCTTACTTTTACTCTTTTGTTCCCTTTCCCTTGCTTTCCATTTCAGATTTTCACTCTTGAATCTTGCTCCCCCTGTCACTAAGTTCTTGTGCACTTTCTTCTTTGCTAAGAATTATGCGGAGATGAGATGAGACTAGAGGACTGTTTTCTTGCTTTTCCCTGTTGGATGTGGCAATAGTCTGCTGGTCAGAAAGAGCTACAGACCAGACTCTGCTTCACATCTTGCCTTCCAAACTTTCTGTCACACATGCCTCATTTTCATTTTTATAATGCAAAGGAGAACATCCACAACATGCCCTGATGCATGGCTGCTCTGAATGAGTTATCTCCACTTTCCTCCCCTTGGCTAGGTTTGAAAATTAAACATGAGCATAGCAACAACTACAGCCAGGTGCATTTCACTGACTTGGCTGTCAGCCTTGTTTCTGTGATCTTCAAATTTGTTTTTATCACCTTTTTGCTAACACACGTAGAAACAGAGAGTGGTTTTAGTTTTGGTGTTGAGGATGGAAACTCTGAATTCTGTCCTTAGATCACCACTGCTTTTTTAAATGGAACTGGGTAAATCTGTTAGTCTCTCTAGGGTTCAGGAACTTCTCTAATGTCACATGTTGCCAAGAATTTAATGCTCTCACAAGTATGTGAATTTCTTAGATGAAAGAAAAGACAGAAGTGAAAGCTATTTGAGTACCTACCTTAGAAAGGTGTCGTGACTGGAGGCTTAATCAGTGTAACACCCTCAGATGACAAATTGCTCAGTATCTGTATTCTGATTAGATTGGATCAAGCAGATGTTTAAAATGACACAGCTCATACAGAAATCAGTGAATCCAAGTAAGAATTTGAACTTTTTCACCAAAACCAGGCATAGTGTCTGTAAAAGGGAGGTAAAATGAATTTTAAATACAATGATACTTAAATGGTCTTTCATTGTTGATGCAGGAGAGGAGAACTCTGGCCATGTCCATTGCTGCTCCGTGGAATTATTCTCCCTCAGCACCCTAGCAAGGGCACTCCATGAGGAAGGACCCACTTCTTGATGCCTCCAGAGCCCCCATTGGCGCTATCCCACATTCCAGAAGCTGTTATGGCACTCCTAATGCTGTATGATGCTACCTCCTACACCAGCTCCTCTGATGTCATACAATCCCAAACGATTACAGATTACATCCTGACAGACAGCATGGTAGCAGAGATAAAAAGAGGATGTTGGCCAGAAAGGGCCTCCAGTCTCTAGTGTTTTGCTCTGCCAGGATGTTGTCTGCACTTAACACTGGCAGCACAGGTAGAAGCACGCAAAAGAGGTCTGGATCTGGTCGTTGGCCCAGATTATACCAGAGCTGACCTTGCAAGGATCAAGTTAGTCCCAGTCTTATCTGCAAGCGACAGCAATGGAACAGATGGGAAGATGCTTCCAGGTAAGGCTGATGCCAAGACCAACCCCACTCCACTCCATTGTGAGCAGCCCTTTGGAAAGGCTCCTGGGCACAAGAAGCAACTGACAAGAAGTCAGGCATTGACTGAGCCCTTCTGAGAACCGTGCTCTGCACCGCTTGAGACACATGGAAGTGCACTCTGCATGCAGGCAGACAAGCTGTGGGTAAGCATCAGGAGTTGGCTGAAGCCACCAAACAGGGCAGAGAACCCAACTGACAGTCTCATAAATCAAATGACACCATGCTCTTTCTTGCTCTTTCACAGCATGCCAGCATTGCGAGCCAGATGTTGCAGAAGTGTTTGCATGATATTTTTGGCAGAATGAGATGTCTTGCCAAAGATGCTCCTTAGTATGGGAGATCTGTCAGTTCCTATAGCGTAAAGGTATTTTCTTGCTACAGTCAAGTACCACCAAGGACTAGAAAGCATAGAAAATCAGTTTGGTCTTATGAATGCTAAGAAGAGGGGATCTACAGTTTAACTATTTTTCCAGTGTTAACCATCTCATTCTAGTATTGCAGCTATTTTATATCTCCAATACATTATCAGTGCTACTCTTCCCATTTTACCATTGTGTATCCCACAGGGTTTTCATCCAAAACAATTCTTTACCCTGAAAAGTGGCCTTTGTGAAAAAAGAGACCTGAAATCTGCAAACTGCTTACTTTCACCTGCCTCAAACCTGTTTTAAAAAGAAAGCAGAGGAAAAGGCAACTGAGGCTTCACAAAAGGCAACCAGGTGGCCAGCAAGGTTGACAATGTACTGGTTTATACTGGTCCAACCTAAAGAACAGGATTGCTTTATGCACTTCTCAGTTAATGTGTCAAGCCATTGTGGCTCTTGTATTTTTTGTGCATAAGACCTGCTTCTACTTCATATATATTAATTTCTTTTTTAAGACAGATCACAAACTTTTAAAGACAATAGCCACCATCTATTCTTCAAACTCCTTCCTTCCATCTTCCACCCATATTTTATGAAAGTTTTGTCTCAGGTGAACACATTTTGTATATAATGCAAGTGTAATGTTATTTTAATGAATGCTTGTACAGTACTGGTCCTTTAGTCAGATTATGTAAAAAACAGGTGCATTGGACATGGGTAATAGGAAAATAAGTTTGTTTCAGGAGCCTAATTGCTATGCTGATGACTATAATAACAATACTGGCAGGCATTTGCTGATTTTTTTGAGTAGGATCATTTTTGCAGTAAAGAAATACTGAAAACACAGATTTTGGGTATTCTCCCACTGCAATTTGTTGAATGGGGTTTTGTTATTTATTTATTTATTCCAAATATGAGGGTCTCATTTACTTAGATCAGAGACAGCCAGATTTGCAGAGAGCTGAAGAAACCCTAGGAAGTAGGCTTTGAATCCTGCTGTGGCAGGGGGGTTGGACCAGATGATCTTTCGAGGTCCCTTCCAACTCCTGACATTGTGTGATCCTGTGATTCTTCTTTGCTGCTACTGGCCACAGTTCATTTTTAACTCAAGTCTGGTTTTTGACCATTTTCTATTTGTGCCCTGCATGTTCTGTTCCACCTTACACAGCTGATCCAATTCTGGAAGACTCTGCTACCAGTTACACTGAAGTGCTGATACTGAGTAATGCAACCTTATTCCTAACTAACACAAGTATTCCTTGGCCATGTCTTGTACCAGACAAAGCTAGGGAAAGACTCTGCTTGACTTTAATATACTTTGCCTCAGATTTCCAGATCCTGGTGTTTAAAGGTATTCAGATGTCCAAGGAAGCAGGAAGCACCTTGTGGATTTCCCAATTGCCATAAAAATACGGCCTCAGTCCCTGACGATTCACTAACAAATCCTGCCAGTGTAGATTACCTCCATGCTTAACCCCTGGTGTTAAACAATGTTGCAATAAGTATCAGCACAAGATACAAGAATCTGTACCATGTAGGTATCCTATGAATTAACACCTTTAACTTAACAGTCTCCAGCTAAAGGAACAGCACCAGATTTACAGAAATACTGCTGGATGGTATTTCAGTTTAACAAAAACACTGTCCATCAGTAGAATATGTCATAGAGTCTAGAATGTTAGGGGTTGGAAGGGACCTCGAAAGATCATCAAGTCCAACCCCCTTGCCAAAGCAGGACTACAACCATTATTAATGGGTTACACTTTTAATTCACTTTGTCACATAAATTGAAAATGTTTGGTTTGACAGGTTTAAGCATTTTTCAAAGATTTTTGGTTTATGTGATTAGTGCTTTTGAAACAAAGTTATTTTCTACAGGTTTGGGGGGGTTGTTTGTTTTGGGGTTTTTGGGGATGTTTTTCCTTGGGTTTTGTTTTTTTGTTTGGGTGTTTTGGGGGTTTGGTTTGTTTTTGGGTTTTTTTTGGTACTAGTTTGTGTTTTAACTTCTTCAAAACAAATGTTTATTCTGGACTTGAAAGACAGGCAGTTGCTGCTTTCCCAACAGATCAGTGACTCACTTAAACTCCCATTCACTTCAATGGGAGGAGGAGCACGGCCCAAGAAAATAATCTCTAAAAACACAAATCTATATTCTGTGAACCCAACAGACATTAAAGGACTTAATTACAAACCCCAGAAGTGAGGATAGTTGAAATGACATAGCATATAAAGATATCTTTAACAATGTTCTTGACAATTTTTAATCACATTTAAATTCCTGTAAAGTTATCAAAACATTTGAGTAATCTGAGCTTGAGATGTTTTCTAGTTACTCAAAATTCAAAGAGCTCCTTTCAAGTGAAAGGTAGAAACAGCTTTGAAGAGAAATTACAAAGAAATAAGGGAAACCCTAAACAAATCACGCTTCAGATTTAAGTATTATGTCCTTAATGTAATCTTCTGTGTTTCTCATATTTCTTACAGACCCAACACATTCAGTCATAAAATATTTTTTCTGAAAGCTGTCTTAAGCATAAATTGTAAAACGACTCTGTATGTTTTGCCATCTATTAAGAGCACCAGTGAATCCAGGCCTGTAAGCCCTTCCTTCTTCTGTATTTGTTTCCATTCAGATCATTCTTAGAATTGGACTTTTCTGCTTTTCTCCCAGCCACAGTCCTACCAGCTTCAATAGGCTTGCCCACATCAATAAAGAAGGCAGGATTAGGACCTTAATTTGTAATGGAGCCCAAGTTGTAAAAGCAGCAAACGCTATTAAAAGCAGAAGTTAAAAACCACAGTAGGAATACAGCTTTGAACTTGATTAGGTAGCCACCTCAATTCAGTTCTATCCAATGCCTCTCGAGATTTTAAGGGGGTCTCCAGACTCTACACCAATAAAAATACTAAATATCCCTACTAATGAGTACTCTGCTGCTTTTAAACATACAAGAAAAAAAACAAAAACAACACAATAAAACACTGAATGGAAAATATTAGTTGGCCTCAACATGAAGACAAAAAGATCATTAATCTTAAAAGTAATATTTTTTGTAATCTGCTCAGCAATGAGACCCTAAAGAGAAGTCTGCTGAGAAAACAAAGGACAACATAGCTCTGCTGAACAGTAAACTTAGAAAGTAAAATATTTTAAAAATTAATTGCATAGCATGGCTTATACAGTCAGGAAGATAACAACAACATGGAAGAACTGAAGGTTGTTTTGAATTGAAGACAATACTTTAAAGTTCTAAAAGTGAAATATCCTTTATCTGCATTTTACAGAAAACAAATGCAGTACGTGAGGTAAAAATGCACTTGCTATGTTGTTCTAAACCTGCTCTGTATGATGGTAATGTTTAAGTGTTCTTAGTCGTTAGTTATCATGAAAATTGTTCAGAGAATGACAAACTCATTTGCAGAACCAGCTAGTTAAGTTTGTCTTTCATTTCCAGGAGTTTTAGAAAAGCTCCTGTCTAAGAATTCACATCCTCCTCACACGGTGAAGAAATAAAAAGCACCTGACACTTCGGATTTCACTACTAGAAAGTCCCTCTGGAGAGGCTATATGATATGCATTATTCATACTTCTGGATTTTGGGCACCAGGCTTACTTCATACGGCAGCACTGGCAACATGTTGATCACACGGTGCTGTTAGCTGAGAAACTCGCTGTGCGACTTGAGAGTGCTCTTTTCCCTCTCTGTGGAACAGCACTGCTTACTGAAACCGAAACAGGAGGAAAATAAAGCGCTGTGCATGAAAACACTCTTTCTGAATTACATTACTGGGACGAGGAATCTTTTTGACCTTCAGGGCAACCGACTTCTAGAAGTGCCGAATGACCCCTCCTTTGCCCTTCAGCACATTTCTTCCTGCAACGAGAAGTGCTCCTTTCACTTCCCTTTTCCGAATCCTCTGTTACAGTAGTTAAATCAGATTAAACTGATTGTTACGGAGAGGAAAACCCAGAACTCATCACGGACATTGTTACTATTTTTTTTCCCCAGCTTTTGACTTGAAATACTGGCATCCGACATGGACCCTGAGCACGGAACAAGGAAAACAGCCCAAGCCCCGAGCAGATGCAAACGAGGGGAAGATGAAGGGGAGCCGCCTTGCCCCGCTCACCCTCGAGCCCCGCCGCCCAGGCTCTCTCTCCGCCGCCCCTCGCGTTCTCGGTGTCACCCAGCGGGTCCCGGGACAGCAACACACCCTTCGGCTAGGCTGGGGGCCGCGTTCCCAATGGCAACTGCTGCCGCAGCTAGGCGGCGGGGCAACGGTTATAACGCTCCGCGGGGCTCCCTCCGCCCCGCTGCCTGCGCGCCGTGTGGCGGGACGGCGGGGCGGGGGCACCGGGAGGGCCGGGCTAGAGCCGCCACCACCGCTCGCCGCCCGGCTCCGCCTCTCCCGCCGCAGCTCTCAGTCCTGGAGCGCCGCTCGGCTGCCAGAGGGAAGTCGCCACCTGCTCGAGTGCGGAGTCGCTTCTCGCCGCGCGCCGACAAGGAAGAGCCAGCCGCTCTCTGCCCGCGCCCGGGACATTAACGCTCCTCCCGCCGCCCCGCACCGCTGCGAGAAGGAAGATCCCCCGCGGGCGCGCCGCCCCGCTTCGCCGCTGCCTCCGGGTCCCGCCGCGGGCAGGCGGGATGATGGAGCCCCCCGCCGCCACCGCCTGCGCCTCCTGCCGCCGCCGCCCGCTGCCGTCGCCGCTGCTCTGCCTCCTGCTCGCAGCCCTCTGCTTGCCGCCAGGTAAGCCCCCGCTTGCCCGCGGCAACGGGCGACCGCGACCGCGCCGTCCCGGCCGCGCCTAACTTAGAGAGGAGGCCGGGGCTGCAGGTGGCCCTGCCCGCCCGCATTTCCTTCACCGAAGCGCACGGACACTTAACGCAGGGTCTCTGTGTGGCCGTGCTCTGGGAGTCGCTCCCCGCTGTTGGTGTCCTCCGCATCCCGTTTCGCCTCGGAGGGGTGCGGGGCGGAGGCTGGTCCCCTCCTGCCTCTGCCGTCGGTGGGTCGGACTAATGCTGCCTCTGTTGAGGGAAAGGTAGTTGCTGCCCCAGCGGTGAGGGGGTCTGAGGGACGCCGGGAGGCGGCAATCTTGCTTTTCCCCGTGGGAAGCGGCCGTGGGTTCCCTCCGGGGCGTTGTCACTGGGCAGCGGGCTAGCAGCGGCAGCAGGCGCTGCCCCCGTGGGAACGGAGAGCCGAGGCTCGGCGTGGCGCCCGTTTCACTTGCAGTCTGGGCTGCACGTCTTCGCGGCGAGCCGCCTGCAACTTAGGCAGTTCTGCCGTTTCTCCCCTCGCCGCCTTAGTGCCGCCCGTGGCCGTGTCCGGCTACCTGCCCGCGGGGTCAACGGCCGCCCGCCGCGTTCGCGCAGCTGGAGTAGCAGCACTGGCCGGGAGGGTGCCTGGGAAGCGTCCTCGGCACGGTTCTGCCCTGCAGGGAGCCCGCTGCGGGCGGGAGGCGGCGGGGAGCATCCCGCTATCGGCCTCGCCGTGCGCGGGCGGTCGGCAAGGGCAGCGCCAGTCCCGGGCGTGGGGACAGCGCTGCGTAGGGTGAGGCTGCTCCGGCAGATCGGGTTCGCGTGGGGAGCTTCTCATCCCCGCCCCCGCCGCTCCGTGAAACGACTCTCGAAGCTTTGGGGAAGTGGGAAGGCGCCAGGAGTGCTAAATACCCTAATTGTTCTGAGAGTATTTTGGCTATGAGGTATTTGTAGGCTTTAGTTTGTAAATATTGAGCGTGAAAGTGAAGGAAAAGCTGTGAAGTGAGGAGTTCTGCGCGGAGACCATCTCATTCATTATTCTTGTAGAAAGAGCGTCAGCCTGTGGTAACATTTTGTATTGCTTTAAGAAATTGCCTTTATGTGCCTGCCCTTGCAACGGCTAAGGGCTTGCAGGAGTGTTGGAGTTGGTGGCTTTTCGTTCCTGGCCTCTGCCTTGCCATTACATGCTCTCCAGTTAACCATTTACAGGTAGTATGTTCTCGTCGGAAAGGCTGAGAGCAGACCTTTTTCACTAAATGTATTTATGTTTATTTCGTACAAGCTCTAGTTAAGTAAAACGCGAGCTGCAGCACTAAAGTAAGGTTGCCGAAGCTTTGATTTCAATTAGAATAGTAAAAAAGCCCTGAACAGAACCAAACCTAGCATTGGAACCGTAAGCAATGTGTCAGACTTTTGTGCTAGGCTTTTGCTTTGGCATACACTGTGTATAGGACATGAAAAATACCAGTCTCGATGGCAGAGCTTACAAATAATACTGCTTTCTATGATGTAGACAAAGTCTTCGGGAAAGATTGTTCATTTTATGAACTCTTAAAGGCATATGGATTATTCAGAAAGATAAGCACCTCAGCTCTTAAGGAGTAAGACTTGGCCCCACAGAGAGATTCGTCCCAGTAAATACAAAGTGGTCTCACTGATGATGTGACAGGCTACATTTTCCCATTGAAGGAAATGTGAAACCATGAAATATTTTATCTCAAGGATTGTGTTGATGGAGGTATGTAAAAAGATGAGACTTGACAGCCTATGGTCTAAATAGGTTGTAGGCAAAACCATCTACCTAGTTCTTTCTGCTCTTCATTTTTTTCCTTGCATCCTCAAGGAGAAGCTCAGGCTAACTGTGTACTCAAATACCTAGTGTGAGAGACCAGCCCTAGTTCAGCTTGGAAACTTTCCCTGCAGTACTGAAAATGCCTGGAAAGCCTAATACAAGATTTAAGCCTCTAGTTCTCTGTTTGTTCTGAGAGGAGTATTAAAGATACTTAAGTGTAGAAATATCTATAAAAAGGTCTTGATATTACTGTAGACTTCACATTTCTTTCTCCTTGCTATCTCAGCTATTTTAGATGATAGCTAATTTGCTATCATCTACAACAAATTCTGGAGATATTACTCTATCATGGTGCTTGGCTTTTGGCAGTTCCATTTCAGGTTCACATTTGGAAAGGAATAGAGAAGCTATTAAAAAGCATATTAAATGTTGATGTGCATCAAGTTCAGACATCTCCAGCAATATTCAAGTTGACTAGGTATCGCTATGGGAAATTTTTGAGTTCCTTTCTTCACAGAATGAACTGCCTAGGAAGATAGTCATTAAAAAAAAAGGGGGGAGGGAGGGCAAGGGCAAATCCCAAATCTGCATTTGGTACTAGCAGACTAGCTAGCTCAGCCTAAATAAGAACAGCTCTCATGCTTTTCTAGAGGAAATTACTGTATGTGGAAAGAAAGGCAGCTCTTCACCAGGAGCTAATCATGACTTTGTAAAGCTTCCCCTTCCCTTTGCTTTCTGGTGAATTGTAACTCTGAAGCTCAGAGTCTCTCCTACTATGTTTATATTACTAATGACTTGGACATACTGCATAAGGCAAGTGAGACTAATGTGTAGTCTGCTCATCGTGTTCTCACTCCTGACTATGGGGTTGTTTTCCTGGCATACGTGGTGTGATACTGATCTAGGGAAGCTAGTTTTCTGTATCAAGATCTGAAGTTCACATGGGTTTTCTGAAACTGAAGTCAGGAAACATGTATGATTTGATATGTTACCTGTCTATGGTCCAATATACAGGTACCAAAGCCAGACTCATTTTTAAATGAGCTGTAAGTTGTTAAATTGTTTACTTTGGGAAGTGTTTCATTTTTTTTGTTTTCCTGATGTGAATATGCTAGAAAAGTGTCTCAACACAAATTATTTTTCTTCTTGTACTTTCCCCCCTCTGCTGGGTTTTTTGCACTTCCCACAAGGCAGAAGGAAACAACAGAAATCACCCAGGTCTGTAAATCTCTGACATTTCAGCCCATTCATTTTTACTGGAAAAAATACACATTGTTCTGTTCATGAAAAAAGTCTCTATTATAAGTCATGTTTAATTCCAAGACATCTTATTTCCACTTTTCAGCCTGTGTGAAAGTAATACCTTTCCTTACAGTACCATCCATTCTCCTTCCTTGAAGTAACCTAGGATGTTAATGTATACTCCCAGGGTGAACAGTTTCAGATATCTTTGTAGAAGTTGTTAAGCTATTTGTTGGCTTATTTCCAGTAGGAAATTTTAGGGAAAAGAATCTCTGAATATTTATGCAAGGTGACATGTGAAGTGGAAAATAAGAAAATAGCATCAAGTGATCTGTGTGATCAGGATAAACGTATCTTTTAGATTTTCTTACAGATGTCCTACTTCTGTAGTGTTGTTTATAGACTTAAGCTATAAGTGCTCACTGCAGATCTCCATGATGTCATATCTGATTCCATTTGGTGCAGAAAGATTTCATGTAAAAACATGCACTGCTATAGCAGCAGTTGTTTTAATGTGTTGGCTGGGCACACCACATCGCACCACTGTGGGCTTTTCTTAGCTTCCTACCACAGGGACTTTCTGGAGAGTAGTTTTGTTGACCTTACCTAGGGCATCCTGCTTTGGCAGGGGGGTTGGACTTAATGATCTTTCTAGGTCCCTTCCAGCCCCTAACATTCTGTGATTCTGTGATTCTGTGATTCTGTGATTCTGTGATTCAAGTGGTGTTGACCTGGTTGAGTGAAGCAAAAGCAGATTGCTGAATAGCAACTGGTTATGAAGGAGTCAGGACTATCTGTATATACTTTGAACCTATTAACACTTGAGAGACTGAATGTACTAATTTTGTAGGAGCTACAATTTGTTTAACTGGATCTTCTAACACTACATGATCCTTTCTTGTGACCTGCACTACATAACCATAGATAGGATGGTCACTGATAAGCTGGCTCAAGGTCTAGTCTACAGTGCTTGTTCCACTACTGTTTCATGTGTGTGGGTGGGTTTACACTATCATGCTAGTTGTGGAAACTGATTTTCACATCACTAATAGTACAGTTTTTTATCATGGTCTTTTCAGTTCTGCAAACTCTGACACAGGGCTAGGCTTTACATATTAGTTTTTGAGAGGTACTGCCATATCTGAAGTCTACTCTTCAGGCTCTCTGCTCAGTGCTCTTCAAGGTTCTTCTGGGTTGGCTAGTGTATAGCTTTTTCCTCTGCTGATAAAATCATTTTTTACTAAGAAATGTGTGTAAGCTGCAAGGCCATGCTTGTAAGAGAACTGAAGACCTGTTGCAATGTGCTGATTTTTCTCCAGTTGCTCTGCTTTCAAGAAAAATGGTTATGCTTCCATGCACTGCTGCTCAAATGAGAGACTCTTCAAGAACTATAAATGTTGTAGGGTGATAATTAAAATTGACTTGAGCAAAACATGATTTTTTTCCAGGAAAAATTGAATATTAACAACTCCCCTTGATTTGCAGTTGTCATGTATTATCTTCCCTGAAGATAAGGCTTTGACCTACAAGCTCTTCATCTTGGTATCTCCTTTTTAATAAGGACAGGATGCATATTAAAGGAGGCTGTACATTCCTGTCTTTAATATGCTTGAAAATGAATCTCCTCTTTTAGAGAGGAGATTGCAGTACAACTGGTATACTGACAATCCACTACTGGCTGCAGTCAGATCAAGTTTCTTCCTCTCATCTTTTCTGGTTTTGTTTTTTTCTTCATCCCCAATGTGTTTCATTGAGGATAGCTTGAACCACAGTTGGTCCTACACTGGTGGGTATTAATCTACTGCTCCAAAGTAGCAGCACTTTTAGAGCAATATCTTCATAGTTTGAGATTAAATTGCTTTTCTTATCATGCATATAGGTCTCCAGGAAGGCAAATAAATATTTACTTATTCTAACAACTGCTGCTTCTACTGAACTGGTATTTTTGTTGTTGATAAGAAATATACCTCTTTTGGGAGGTTTTAAAAAAAAAAAAAAAAAGGGACAAAGTGATAAAACAGTGGGGAGAGAGAGAGAGAGAGAGAGTGCCTGCAGCTTTAGGGTATAATTTTTAGAGGTTATCAGGGGTTAGAACAGTTCTGTAATGTTTGGTTAGAAAGCATTTGAAGTGCTTTCAATAGGGATGGAAATACTGAGCTATTCCCTTGATAACAAGCAAAAAGTGCATTCAGTGATTTAATGAGTGTTTCAGCAGTCTGTGTATCCATATCATCTGGTTTCAATTAAGTTGTACTCTGTATAGTTAACCCCTTGTTGTGAAGGAAAACTTCAAATGCTTGAACTGCATTCATGTGTTGCATTCTGTGCTGTGGTAGCCCCATCTGTAGCACTGCCTGGCTTCACTGAACATTGGCATTGGTGACAACAATTTTACTTCTAAGGGAAAGCACTCAAACAACAGGCAAATCTTAAACATATCCTTAGGTCTTGTGGACAACAGAGGCCCCCAGGGCTAAAGACCTGGGAGGTTGATGATGTACTGGGATGTGTCAGAAGCTCTGTAGTGTGACTGTCCCCTTCCCTTGGATAGCTTTCTTGTACAGTGTACTTGACGGGTGCATCCCAACTGTCCAGGCTGAAAGTTTTTGGCTTTGTTTTGTTTGCTTTTTTTAACAGAGCCTTGATTCTGACCATAGTTGGCATGTTTGAAATTTGAAGAGATATTGGCAGCTAATTCAATAGAGGGAGCTCCACTACCTTACTGTTAGAAGCAGCCCATCGCTGCTTTTCCCAGACCTCTGGCTTCAGCTTGAAAATTACATTAGATGTCTTTGTTTCCTCAGTGTTTTGTGGTGCCAGGCTTTGTTTCTGAAAGCATCTTACTTTCATCACAGGCTTCCTATTGCATGAAGGAGAAGGAGGACAAATCTGAATTGCCTAATAGGCAAACCCCAAAAGATGAATCTAGGGATGCTTGTCTTTAGCAGGAAAGCATTGTGTATTTTAAATGGATACATGACAGAATCAGGTTTTTAAATGACCTTTCCTTGTTGGGGAGGAAACACACACACACAGACACAACTCTTCATGGAGAAACTAAAAAAATACCCAAACCCATTAGAATAAAAAGAGGGCACTTACCAGGGATGAAATGGGTTAAGAGTAGTGTTCCATTAAATAGGGTGCAAACAGGATAGGAGAATGATTGCACTGGATAGACTCTTGTGGCAAGAGAAGGCTAGAACACTTCCAGTAAGAAGTACTAAGGACTTTTATTTAACAAAAACTGTTCTTTCAGTAAGTTCTAGGATCATAAAGGAAAACTCTAATATGTATGTTGTTCTGTAAACAGTCTGAATTCTGGGCTGTTGCAAAAGAAAGCCAGATTCAGTGTGTGCTGGTACACTTCTAACCCATTCTCTCTCTAGTGATAGGTGTTCACATACAGCTCTGTAACTGGGTAACTTCCAGAGAATACTTGGTTTGAAGTGGGCTTAAAAATGGACAGTTGAATGCAAGTGTGAGGCTTTTGAGATGTGATTCTTTAGTTGCAGTTCTTGAATTATTTTACTGTTGATTATATAGAGTATTAAGCTAGATATGACTCCATTTTGGCATGGAATTTTGTTTCATGAAATGTAGAAACCAGCATGCTTTTAGCAAAGTGAGTTCCATTACTCATTTAGATAAAATCATGTAGTGATCTTAATGGCCTACACCTACCAAGCCATACACAGAGCAGAAAAGGAAGAAGAATGGAATATTAAGGCAGGATTTGGAGAACTTAAGTGCAGCATGTAACTTTAGAAGAGAGAAGGTTTTTTAATAGATTCCTTCATTCTTGATACTGCACATCAAGTTGTATAACAGGTGCTTGCATATAGAGGAGATAAGTAAGTATTGCCTTTAAAATTCACTCACTGACACAGCATTATGGGATTTGCTTTCTCAAATTGGGGAAGCTGAAAGTTTCTGACACTGCCAACAAAGTGGTGTGCTGACAACCAGTGATGTAAATCAAGAAACCATTTGCATCTTGCCCTTGACAGCTTGAAAGGTTAGCAAGGAGAAAAAAAATCTTCCAACTTTAATTCATGACTGAGATTTTTGTTGTTTGTTTAATGTTACTCCTCAGTTCTCAAACTACTTGCTGCTGGTCTTGACCCTCTACCCACACACAGAATCAATAAGGAGGTCAGTATTATGAATGTCCCACCAGCTCCCAGTCTGAGTGAGTTGCATTTCTTACTAATGTGTTTCTGTGTAGATGAGAACTCAGTAATGTAGATCTTGCTGTGCCAACAGTTCTGTGGTTTGAAATAGTCACAATACCTAAGCAAATAGTAAGTGACACTATGTTGCCTAAATTTACATTTTGCATCTTTGTTGCCAATATATGTGCATTTTTTTGTTGTTAAATATTTAAAACCTCCAGAAAATGTTTTGCTCTAGCAGTTTAGCTCTTGGCTTCTGTAACAAAGCTTTGCCCTTTTGAAGGGGTAACTGTTTCACAGTTTAGTTTGACCTTGCTCATCATGGTACTATTGAATGATGCAACAGGTTCTGCCTTAGCTTTGAAGTTCAAATCCTTAGTATAACCTTTACCCTAAAGGTTTAACCCCAGTTAATGTGTGGTGCCCCACAGCAGCAGATTCATAAGTGTCTCTGTGAATCTCTGCTGTCAGAGTGAGGCTTCTGAAAGTTCACCTGCAGGTTTGCAAAGGGTAAAGTTCTGATGTTTCACGCAGACCCAGTTGTCTCTGCAGGTCATATCTATTTCTTGTCATTGCTTATCAGTTTCTTAAGTACCCTGCAGTGTTAAATCCAGAACATCTGCACAGCTTCTGGGGGTGACAGGAGGAGGATTGTAAAGCTTTTGAGGTAGTGGAAAATGGCATGTTGCAAAGGTGATAACAGTGGATGTAGAAGAAATAGGTTAACTGGTTTTTGTTTAGTTTCACAGAATTTATTTGGCATCTTCTGTACATCTTAACATAGTGTGTGACTGCTTTGTTTGGAAGAAAGTTCTTTCCTTACCTCAAAAGAGCCTGCAGCCACAAGGAAGCCCCTGATACAGGACCAGAGAAGGCAAACTTTCTGGCCTGTGTATCAAAATGTTGGTGTATCAGAGGGCCATAAAAGATGCATCATGTCTGTCTGACAACCAAAGAGATGGGAGCAAGGGGAATGAGAGTTGTGGGGTTTTTTTTCAGAGGTCTTGCTGTGGGAATGGGGGTGCAGTTAGATGCTGGGGCATGCGGGCAGCATTAGGCTGTTCAGAGCCTTTTGGCTGTCATTGTCCCACAGACAGGGACTTGGATGGAGCACTGCTGCAGCCACCATGGCAGTACAGCTTTGGTGAGTGCAGCCTTGGAATTACACTTGGACAGTATCCAGCTTAAGAGCCAGAGGTCAGAAACTCTGTAGTGGTGGTGACCTATTGTGTCCGTGGTGGCTGCTTCTGTTCCACTACACAAGAGGGGAAGAGAAGGGTCTGTATTCCTCCCAAGCATGAGAAATTCCCTTCTTTTGCTGGGGGCATACTTACTCTCTGAACTACTGCAGAGAAGTAGCTGCTTACTTTAGGGACATCCCATGTTTTGTCCAGCTCTGAATGGTGTGCAAAGCACTGTGGGTCACTTTTCAGTCATTATGCCCATCTGCAAGTGCAGCACTGAGAAAGGATGAGCTTCAGCATACTCAGTACACTTGTGATCTTTGGCTCTCTTTTCATGACATCAGTGGCACAGGGTACAGAGGAATGAATAACAGTGTATTTCTTCAGTGGATACTGAATGGATGAGTGTGAACTGCCAGAAGCATTAGCCAGAAAGAAGGGGTGTTGTGAGGGGTGGTAGCCACACCTGGAAGAGGAGAGGCAGGTGATTCACTTTAGCTGGAATTCACAGTCAAGTTTTACTGGATGTGGAAGTGGTTTTGAAGACTGAAGTTGGTGATTCAGCCCAAAAGCTTGTTGGTTTCTCTGAGCAGAAGTGGTGCCTTTAAACTGTTGAATGGAGTGAATTATTGTTACAGCTTGATACATAGTTACTCCTGAGGGCCATGTTTAACCTTCACTGCAGGAAGTTTTGTGTGTGCATAAAAACCTAGGGCTCTTGCTAGGTGGGGTGCCTTGTCTTAGATGTGGATCCTAATTCACAAAAACCTAATCAATAGCTTCCTTTTGCTTGCTTTTCAGCTGTTTGCTAGTCTTCCTTTAAGGTCTCATCACGTGTGAATAGCAATGATTTTTCTGAGAAGCTTTTGTTGTAAGTGTGAAAGAGCAGAGAGCACTGAGCATGCTGGGGACGGTGGCTCCTTGTGAGGATGCTGTCTGCATACAATAGGATAAATAATTGTTACTTTTGGACACACTGTACAGCACAGACTTTTTGCATGACCACAGGAGGAGGTTGATGGCTCACACTCTACAACTTCTGTGACAGGTGCTAAACTCTACATAAAACTTGAGGGACCCTGTTAATTGAAAATGGTAGTAGAAGCTTTAAAGTAATGCAATGAAAGTATTTTCTGGCTGAAATGTTTCAAAGTCTGGATGGGGTTTATCAGTGTATGTCTTTTTGGTGTAGTTGTTTCTTTTCTTTGCTTTCTTTAAAGGTGGACTGTTGCTCTATCTTTAGGAGAGGAGGGGATTATAGGTACTAGAAAACCAGAAGTTTTATCCAAGTTTGCATTAATTGCAGGCACGAGGTTAAGACCTAAATCTTTCATCTGCTAATAAAATTCTCAGCACAGTGGTTTTCCATGAGCATCTTCAATAGCAACTTTAAAGGGAAAAAAAAAACCCCAAAGTTTCTTTGATTCCCTCTGCCCAGGAAAGATTGAGGACAGGATGTGAGTTGAGGCTTGGGTTTTGATGCTTGGTTTATTTAAATATAATCTAATGAAAGGTGAAACTGATCAATGGTCTCTGGAGTAAGTGGCACTGTATGCCAGCCTTTCCAAAGTGGTGTTTGCAGACTGGAGGAAACTTGTGAATTGGGACTAACAGTGGCTTATGTGAACCACTTTCTTCTTCAGATGTAGCAGCACTCCTGGGCTGTTAAGCCAGAGTGGAAATACCACAGCATGCATTTCATTTAAGAGGATTTGAGTCCTCTAACCTGAACTCTGATACTCCAGTGGTGAAAATACTGTTGGAGTTTTATGTTTATTGCGGCATTTGTTTGAGCTACACTTCAAAACACAGACAATACTTTGTTGCTTTGGCTGCTTAGTAATAATTCAGTTGCAACTGCAAGACCAGAAAATTCTGTATAGGCTGCTTCTGCAATGGATGCACATCCTTGGTAATTGCTATTGCCAACATGCTGTTTGTGAGTCCACAGTGCTTAACCTTGTGCAAATTATATTTGCAGATGTACCAGGTGAATTGTATGTTAGAGAGCTCTCCCTGTGTCAAGGGTAGCCACACTTTGCCCTGCAAGGCTCAGGGAGTGGGAATTACCCTGTGATCTGAACTTGGACAGCACATGTTCAGGTCAGAAAGCTCAGGGAGGTCCAGCTTCCACCAGGACTTGGAGCAGGAGCAGTGATTCCTTAGATTCCCTTTAGGAAAGGGCTAGGCTGAGTGTTTAGCAACTCTCAAGGCAGCCTGGCAGTGGTAGCTGTCCTGGCTGCATGACTTAGCCCTGGAACTGAACCCTTGTGTGGGCTCTAGCTATGTTCTATAGGTGCCATATTTTGTATTATCACCTGGTGTGATCTCTTCTGCTGATGACATGAGTGGGGATTTAAAATTGTGTGAAGTGAGTTGGCATGCAGATTGTCACTGAAGAAGCTGATGCTTTTCTGCTATTTTTTTGGGGAGGAGTCTGAACTTGTCTTTCCAAGAGCATAGAAAAAGGAATTAAAAAAATGGAGTGCTGTAATTCTTATCCACAAACTTTTATTCCTGTAGTAGCTGATGTTGAAGAAAAATAAGTGTAATAACTTTGCTTTAAAGAAAACAAAATGATGTCATAGAGGGTTTTGATTTATAAACTTGAACTTGCAAGCTTACACTTCAACATCAAAAGGTATTTGGGAACATTTCAGGCTGAGAAATAGAAAATACTTCTTGCTAGCATTATTGTGTGCTAAACTTCCCTGTGTCATTGAGTAGTATATGTGTCTATGATCTGTGGGTTTTGGAGAGCAAAGACTTTAGAGGTGAGAATAATTAAGGAAAGCTGGGGTGTTTAGAATTACAGGAGCAGCACTTTGAATCTTTGACAGGGTGTGTGAACATGAAAAGGAAGATGGATGGGTTTTAAACGTTGGGTTTTCTTTCACTGCTCTGTGAGCAAATGTTTTTGACTGGGGCACATATGAATGTCTTGAAAGAGAAATTTGCTGTCAGTAACTGATGATGGATCTGAAGACATGGATCAGCATCTCTGCAGGGAGTGGCATGCACAAATAAAAGGCACATAGCTTGCTTCCAGCATGTTAAACCAGATATATACCTAAAGCCTGTTAAAAGATATAATATAGCAAAGTCATGGAAAAAGGTCTTTGGAACAGACAACAGGAAGGAAGAAATGTCATTTGGGAAGGTCTGCAGGAGGATGCTGCCTAGTCAGGAGGGGTGGCTGTTTTGCTGGCCAGGAGGAGCTGTGACTGGCATGTGTGAGACTTGCACATCTTGTAGGTGTGAGTTTCCAGAGAACGAACAGTTAGCTGAAGCTGAGGGGAAACCTAGCTTTTAGATCTGGCTTGTCACCACCACTGCTGCTGAAGAGGTGGTGGGAAGTGGTGCTTGCGGTAGGGAGCCTGTGGGGTTCTGGAGAGGGCCAGGGTGGGGGACGGCAAGAGGAAGGAAGCAGAGGGCTCTGGCCACAACGGTGCAGGGCCAGTGTGTGCTGCCTCTTTCCCTTGTATGGCTGGCAGAAATCTGGATGGGGGGACGTAAGGCATCTGCACAGAAAGGGCAGCTGGGTTTGACTGCAACTGAAACAAGTTGCAAAGGGAAAAAAGAAAGCTTTCTGGAAAATGGCAAGATTAAAGAGGACTTTTTATAAGAGTATTTTGAGGGAGAGGAGCAGAAGCAGGTAGAAAAGACCCAGAGAGCAAGGGAAACCCCATTTCCAATATAGACAGTGCCTGCTTTTTCCTTTCTCTATCACCATGCTCTCTCCTGGGTTTGGCAGTTACTCTGCCTCCTCCTTTCCTTTCACCTGATAGAATTAGCAAGCCATTTCCCTTTGTGGAGGCTCTGCACTGCCACAGCACCATAGTTGGCTCCTTATGTTCCTCTGCTAGCTGTACAGTTCAGTGTTATTTCCTGCCTTGGGAAGACATCTGATTCCCCACAGGGATTTCTCAAATCTCAAGTGCTCCTGCTCTGGGCTTCCATGGCCTGTGCTCATAGGGCAACTGCCTAGAGTAATGCAGCCTTTCTGGGCATCCTCACCTCTCCATTCTTGGCTCAGTATAGATAATGTAAGAAACTGTTCATGCTAACTCTCTCTTTGGGGGAGGGGGATGTCCTGGTTTGGGTTAAAAAACCCTGAATGTTTGCTTCTACTCCTCGTAAGAGGCTTGGTGTCTGAAGTAATGTATCAGGTGTCATATGCTGAGCATAATCACTGGGTGACCTAAATGTACAGCTCTGTCCTGATGAGCTATCAGTTGTTCTCTGGAGTAACATGCTTCTTACACTGTGGCCATTCAAGATGGTCAAGAAGCTCTCATCTTGGGAGCTAAGCAGTCCGTATTCTTAATGCATCTTCCCCAATTCTGAAGAAATGTAACAATAGTTGTGTAATAAGAAGACTTTAATAAATACAGCTGTATGACCCACTGTTGCTAAAATTGCAGCTGTCAACCATTTTTCTAGTCTGAGCCTTTGCATGCTGCATCTCTGAGGTGTGGGGAGCATTAGACTGTGGTAGCCAACAGATGCAATAAACCTACAACAGCAGTTGTGCCAAGTCACAATATCCAGAAATGATGCTAACACCATAGTTTTGGGCCATGACCCAGCACGTGCTTGAACCCAGCCTCAAAATTGTTCCAGGTATTTAAATGTCTTTAAGTACCTAATTGTTATGCTACAGGTAGCAAGGTCCCTACAGAGGGGGCCCAGGAAGACACATAAACTGTAAGAGATGATGCAGAGGCTGTTAGGATACTGCATACTGTGAGCTGCAGCATCTTTCTGCTCCCTCCAGAGGATATCTGCCTAGCACAGCTTGCAGAGAAATGGTTTAGGCAGGGGCTTGATCTAGTTCAGTCTTCCTGACAATGATGTGAGTTCACCTCTTTGGCTGACTTTTTAAGCCTCTGTTTTTTAAACTGCACACAGATGATTTTTCCCTATATAATATATATATATATCTTTTCACATATATTAAATTATTTTTGTGCATGTCAGCAGGGAATATGCAGCTTACTAAGCTTTTTTTAATATAATTTTAAATGGAGAAAATACTTCTATATAAACTGAGATTATCTCATCACAATATTTTTATGATTGTTAATTAAAAAAGTGAGGAAATCCTTTAGAGCAGATTTGCAGTTCTGAGGCATTTAGGAGACTTAACATGAGAGATCTGGTTTTATAGTTTTGCATTCATATTAGTTTTGAGATTAGGATATGTTGAAATGCCTGGCTATCAAATCCTGTGATGATTACTTGTTTATTTTGCAGTGTAGACTAATTCAGTTATGGTCTCATTCACGTGTTGTTTGTGTCCCACTTTTCAATGAGATATTTTAGTGCTTTATTGTTATTGCTGTTTAAAATAAACTCCAAGGATAGTTTTTAATTTGAGCTTGTCTTTTTTTCAATATTAAGTTTCAGTGAAGCATATTTTGGTAGATTATGATGAATAATGATCATTTAGGTTGCTCCAAGTCCTAGAAACCCATTTTCATCAGACTGGAAGACTATAAAGTGTAAGTGAAGGAAGGAAGGATCACCACTACAGGCTCCAGGAGACTTAAATCATCAGAAAACTGTCTTGCTGTAAGTGGAAACCTGTAAAATCTTGACTCACAGAGCATAAAATTGTGATAGGAAGCAAGACCTGTAGAAGGTTCAGTGGGAGAAAGTGGGAGTTCATTAAACACCAGCATGTGCCCTGTTCTCTTTGCAGCGGACAGGCATGTCAGTGGAAGATTGATTTTTAGGCATGGTGCTTTCTACTAGGACTTGTGCTAAGGCTAAAGAAAGAATCACAGAATGTTAGGGGTTGGAAGGGACCTTGAAAGATCATCTAGTCCAGCCTCCCACCAGAGAAGAATTGGGGTGAAGATCTGAACAGAGTTAACCAAATGTTTTGTCACCTTGCTCTAGCCATGCCTATAATAGTATGACAACATGAGTTTTGTTCACAGGCTCGTCCATCATCTCAAACTTAACACCTCAGAGTTGTTTGATTACAGAATTTCCCAGTCTAGGAATAATTAAGGCATGGAGGAAACTGATCAGCTGTAAATTGTGAAGGAAGTCAGAGTCCATCAGAAGTGAATGTGATGGGGATTGAAAGTCCTTTCCCTTGCCCTGTTTGTGGGAGTGACCATGTGGAGAGCCTGGTGTTCTAGGCTGGCAGGAAACTGTGAAGGAGGGAAGGATGCTTTTCTCTCCCTTTGGGTCATTAAGCACAAGCTTTGGTTTTATTGTGAAGATCTAGAAAGGCCACAGACCTTTTGGTGAAGATCTGGAGAAGTATCAGGTAGAATAACCAGGGCTAATTATCTTAGAGACTTCAAAGGGAGTGTCATATTGGAGGATCATATTGCTCAAGAATATAATGTATGTTTCCTTGGTACTTCTGTGCTAGCTCAGGCACTAGCATGGATGTGCTTGCATCAGCAGACTGCACTGTCAAAAGCAAAGCAAGAGAGAGGAAGAAGGAGGGAGAATTGTTTGCTGTGCTGTCAGGAATAGGCATGCTGATGCGAGATGCCTTTATATTAGCAGATTATTCTGATAATTAATCAGTCAATTAATCATAATTTAACTACCAAACCATGCCCCAAAGATTGGAGTCCCTTTGCAGGTATTGAAAGAGAAAACAGGATGAGTGGTGTCTCATTGTTCCTATTGTTCAGTAGAGGGAGGAAATGTGTCAGAGGGGTCGTGGCTGTAAGCACATGGTGAGAAATAAGAACAGAAGTTGAAACAAGAAGAAATGAGAAGGGAAGGCAGGAAACTTTTAAGAGCATAAGTGGAAGACAAAGGCTGATGTGGTTTTTGTGTGTCTTCTAAGAGAAAATCATTGAAAGGTGATGGGGAGATGGACATTATCTGCATCTTCAGAGCTATGGAAGTAACATAGCCATTCTCTATTGCTCCTGCCAGAGCTCTGAGTGTTCTCTGCAGTTGCAGTGCCAGGAGAAACATAAGATGATGACATTTGCCAGATGTCTGTGGCAAAGATCTTCTTGGGAGGCTTGTGGGAAAATGCCTAATGATTGTTCCTGACTCCTAGATTTCCTCCCAGGAAAGTTTTAACTTCTAATAACCTTGCATCTCATTTTTGGTTTGGGTCATTTACCCAGTAATAATACCAAATACACTGAAGAAGTCAGTATAATTTCTTTTTGGTGACAATTTTAGTTCAGTATTCATTCACAAAGGGAAAGTAGCTAGTGAAACAGGTGAGCTATTAGATGAAATATCAATCTTTCACCTACAGACTTTCATACCAGTGCCATTGGATGCATATTGAAAGGAAGAACTAGTTACATAGCTGCTGCTTATCAGAAGTTAGCAAGTGGTAAATGCAGTTTCATTTTTATAATCAATTATTTAGCCCTGGAACTTGTTAGCAGAGGTTAGAAACTGTTACAATTTTCAGTAGATGCCTGCACATTGTCTCAGTGTATTTCTACACTGCATTTTAAGATGGCAATGGAGAAGATTTTCTCTTCCATGAAGTCTTGGAAACTGGCCTGTGAAAGATGAGGATCAAACCCTTCAATCTTTTAGCACAAATTGCATTCATCCCACAACAAAGATGATGTTTTCTCATTAGTCAAATGTCTTTTTTTTCACTTGTAAGCATAGATCACTTTGCTTTCAGCCTTGTGAGTTTAAACGAGGTTTGCATCTTTGCTTGGGTAGTTTATCCACACCATCAGTCAGAATTTACAGATAAGGCATAGTAATGAAGGTTAACTTCTTTTTGTTTGTTTGTTTGCTTGTTATTTCTATTTTCCTTTGACTTTCTCAACAAGGATACAGAATTCTTTGAGTGCAGAAACTATTGGCTGCTGGTGATGGGCTATGAATGCATTGTACCAGAAAACTGCCAGGTCTGGTACTAGTCCTGCTAGCCCATTCAAGCTAGCATTTGTTGTTCACACAAGCTTTCATGTTCCTACTCTTGAAGTAGAATAATAGAATTATTTAGGTTGGAAAAGACTTTTAAGATCATTAAGTCCAACTGTTAAACTAGAGCTGCCAAGTCCACCATTAAACCTTATCACTAAGCACCACATCATACACCTTTTCAATACCTCCAGGGGTGGTTTCTCAGCTGCTTCCCTGGGCAGCCTGTTCCAATGTTTAACAACACTTCTGCTGAAGGAATTTTTCATAATATCCAAAGTGAACCTCCTCTGGTGCAGCTTGAGACTTGTTTCCTCTTGTCCAGTTGCTTGTTACATGGGAGAACAGATTGACCACTGCCTTGCTACAGCCTCCTCTACAGCTGGTTGCAGAGGACTAAACAACTCTAGTTCCCTTGGCCACTCCTCATAAGACTTGTGCTCTAGACTCTTCACCAACTTCATTGCCCTTCTTCAGACACACCACAGCAACTCAGTGTCTTCTCTGTGGTGAGGGGCCCAAAAGTGAACACAGTATATATGAGGTGCAGCCTCACCACTGCTGAATACAGAGGGACAATCACTTCCCTAGTCCTGCTGACCACACTATTTCTGATACAAGCCAGGGTGCTGTTGTCCTTCTTGGCCACCTGGGCATGCTACTGGCTCATGTTCAGCTGGCTGTCAACCAGCAGCCCTAGGTCCTTTTCTGCCAATTCTATTATCAAAAGGCATCTTTCCAGCTACTCAACCCCAAGCCTGTAGTGTTGCGTGGAGTTAATGTGACTGAAGTGCAAGACCTGGCACTTGGGCTTGTTGAGCCTCATACAGGTGGCTGTGGCCCACTGATCCAGGCTGTCCAGATCCTTCTGTAGAGCCTTCCTGCCCTCAAACAGATCAACACCCCTGCCCCACTTGATTTAGCCTGCAAACTTACTGAGGCCCTTCTTGTAGATGGGTGTCACAAATGCTGACATCCAGTCAGCTGGGACCTGCCAGAACCACTTGTAAATGATGGAGAGTGTCTTGGTGAGCCAAACGTTCTAGCATCATTGTTTGCTTATTGACTCTCTTCTATGATTGTACTTCTGGAAGCTTCTGCAGGCCTTGTTTCTCTTGCTTCTCTGCTGGATGGCAGCATGTCCTGTCAGGATTGCACAAACATGCATAGCTTTTTTCATTGAAGTATTTGGAAAACAAAAGATCTGATGTACAATTTAATCCTCATGGGGTTTTTTTGAAGTTCCTAATATCTGGAACTGCAGCTATCAAAAATGGCTGGATCAAGTTGCCCTGCTAGGGGGACCACAAGTGCAGGCATTATTTACCAGTAGACTGTTCAGTTTGTTTGTATTCCTCAGTTATTTTGCTCAGGGTAAAATTAATTTTCAGTGAAATTGGTGGTGGTGTACATTGTTTATAATATTTTTATTTATTTCTCTGTGAGTACTGTATATTCTGCTGAAACTATTTACTGTGTCTGTTGAGTTTTTGTGCATTTCTAATTCAGAAAAAATAATTCTTGCTATATGTTAATTTTATAGCTATTTACCACACCTACTTGTTACTCTTTGTTCAAAGACCTGTGTATTTTGGCCTCCTGTTTTTCAAAGAGAGTTTCATGGGCACTGGTGAGGCTCTTGTTAACTGCATTTTCTGTCTCAGTATGATTTATTCTTTTTTGTAACTGGCTTAAAGTGGCCAGACTGCTCCTCTCTTTTTAAAAGTGATAAATAACATTTATTTGAACCTCTGTGGCAATGATCAGTTGTTCTAAGCTATAGAATTTTGTTGGGTTTTTTGCTTCCTGGGTCTTCACTGGGGAACTCGACTGCCATCTGCAGATTGCAGCATTAGTGAAAATGAAAGCATTTCTTGATCTTTGTTTACCCAGAAATCTTTATTTAACTGGAAGTGGTGCTAAGAATAGCAGCCTCTGCTACCCTGACTGGCTCGATGCTCATTCAGGTTTCAATATCTAAATTTAGTGGGGCTGTTTTTTCTCTGGTCTCCAAGATCATGCAAATCTTCTCAAGTTGCCCCAGCTCTCTGTCCAAACTGCAGCAGGGAATCCAAATCACATAGATGGTTTAACAAACTCTTTGAGTAGGGGATTACAGGATAGGACAAGGTTTTCCTGGCAGTGGTTTTCTAGGGTGCTAAGTGCTGCCTGGGGCCGTACAAGTATCCTGAAATGAGCACAGCACTCTGGTGTGGTGTGATGATAGCTGCCTGAGTGTAAGGCTGTGCTAGGAGCTGATTTGTGGAGATACTGCACAACTGCATTTTTAATGAGCTGATTTTCCTCCTACTGTTTTCCTCCTGTTGCTGCTTTGTTGAATATCAGGTCAGAGGTGCCTGAGCTATACAGAAGTGGTTGGATAGTTACAAGACTCTTTCTCAAAGTCCTGTGTCCTTCTGGACAGGAGGGGCACTTAAGAGTTAGCTCTGCCCTTTGTAGAGATGAGAGGAGGCCTTTGGATTTCTGCAGTTCAGCAGCATCACCATCACCTTCTCATTCTGGCCACGTGGGGTTGTCCCACTAGCTTCTGCTGCTGCATCTGAGGCAGTGCTGGTACAGGATAGACTGGAGGAGCAGTAACTGTCTGCCTTACTTCTGGCCAGGTAGAAAACTCTATGGAAGTCATTCCTGTCATCATCTAAAGTGACAGAATGAAAGAAATTAAGGATCCTGTAAAAAACTGGATGAAAAGACAAATTGGATGGAGATGGAAAAGCTAAGTGAAAGGTGAAGGAAGGAAAAGCAGAGGGAATGAGAGCTGTTGTAGAACTCTTTTCCATAAATAATAAAAATAATCTCTTACTGTCATTAGGCAATAAAAGCCCAGAATAGTTTCTTTGCTTTCTAGTTTGTATTTTGCACTGCATATAAAAATGATAGAACTATACTTCATTTATGTCTATCAGTAATTGAGTCTGTAATTAAGGCTTTTATTACCAATAAAATCTTATGGTTCTGTGTGTAGTGAGTATTATTAAAGTCTATTTTTCATTATAAATTTCTCCTGATGATCAGTTATGAAAGTATTTTGTAATTTAAAAATCAATGACATAAAACATTTTGTTGGCAACTCTTTTTTTCCCAGAATACAGAGTAGAAGAGAGCAGTGCCACAGCTGCTGATGATCCAGGCACTGCCATCTCCATTTCTTGTGTCTCACTAAGGGAACATAGAAATGATTCTTTCCAAACCCTTTCATGTCTGTTTAGGCATCCTGACTGAGCAGTATCTGAAGGGGGCCTACAAGAAAGCTGGGGAGGGACTTTTTAGGAGGTCAGGTAGTGATAGAACCAGGGGAAATGGATGTAAGCTAGAGGAGGGGAGATTTAGGCTGGATATTAGGAGGAAGCTCTTCACTCTGAGGGTGGTTAGACAGTGGAACAGGTTGCCCAGAGAGGTTGTGGAAGCTTCATCCCTGGAAGCTTTTAAGACAAGGCTTGATGGGTCCCTGGGCAACCTGATCTAGTGCCTGGTGTCCCTGCCAGGCAGGGGGGTTGGAACTAGATGATCTCTGAGGTCCCTCCCAACTCTGACAATGCTATGACCCTATGTTTTAAACTCTCTGATGTTAGGACATGCAAGTTGTTTTACTTTATTCCTCAAAAAGTTCCAATGCAAGGAAAGCAAGCTCTACTAGAGAATTTTATGAACTGCTGCCTACAGATCAACATTTCTGCAGACTGCTTCTTTTGCAGCAACACAAGTTGTGATTGGAAGGTAAACCAGTAGTGAGCTACACCACAGAAACTTGTTATCAAATCTCTGTTATTGTTGAACTTCCAGATCCATTTGCCTAATCTGTGTTTGGAGATTTTCATAGCATAGCAAAGTCAGAATGTCAGAGAGCAAAACCTATGTTCTTGAAGTCAAGAACTCTACCAGGAGAAGCATTTGGTCTGGATGCAATTGTGAAAGATTTTTGCTGGTGTTCTATCTAAGGCCATTTCAGACTTAGGATACTGTACCCAGAGAGGGGGATTTGCTACAGCTGTGCTCACAATCTGTGACCCAGACTATGTGCAATGTGCCTTGGGACATGTTCTTCTGTGGTTGGCTTTAGATGTTGGAGGGTGTGGGGGAAGAACCCTGCTGCAGTTATGAAGGACATCATTCACTTTATGGTCAAAAGACAGTGGCTGGCCTGATGGGAGGGCAGTGAGGCTAGAGCTGGCAGAGCTGTAGGATGGTGTTGCAGATGGGAGCTGCTCTGAGCAGTTTCATAGTGTTCCCTGGAGAAAACAGCTAGATCTGTGGTGTTGCATATTTCATCACAGTGGGCTGAAAATCTCATCTGTCAGTTGTCCTTTTGTCTTGATGTCAGAGGGCATGAAGAGGTCTTACTCTGCCTCTCCCAAGCAAATGGAGCAGTCTGTTCCTTGGCTGGAGAGCATCTCTGGGAGTGAGGGTAGAGACTTCTTAACTTGGCCTTTGCCTGTAGTTACAGATGCTTTTTTTTTCCCCAGAATAACCATGTTCCTTTTTTGTAACTCTGAATTTCTTAGCTGATTGCCATCATCAGAAGTACTAAGGCACAGTGGCAAAATGCTTGGGCAATTCTCTTGTATCAGCTCAAGGGTAGATACAAGATTGTTTCCATGATCACATGTAAGGGGTTGCCCAAACCATGGAAAGACAAGCTTCAATTCTGCCTCAGCCAGCAGCAGAGCTTCTTAAAGACCTTGGCAAGTGACACAGCTGGGTTAGGCCTCTCAGGAATCACTCCTCAAGTGACTTCTCCTTTTTGGGTAAATAGTGAAGAAATTGTTTTTTCTTCAAAGTTTTATATGTTGCACCTCTGTTCTTTACATAGAAAGGTATCACAGAGTCAAAACCTACTTTTGACCAAATCCAAGGCCAGTTGTGAATGATTTCTCTTTGATTTATCTGTATAGGAATAGTGTTACCCAGCTGTAGGTGTGTAATAGGGATCTACTGCAAGAAAATGACTAGAGGAGAAAGAAATATAGTTTCATCTGGAGTTGTTGGTTTTTTCCTTCTCTGAACAATGTCCCTAAATGCCTGGGGAGAGAGGCAGGCCCATTACAAAAGTTCATTCATTTAGCTGTTACCCGCTGTTGTCCAATGGGTAGTTTTATGTGGGCTAAAAATATGTTTGAGTTGTGATTTTTTTTTTTTTTTTTTTTTACATACCAATGGCAAGGCATGCATATGAAAATATCCTCTTTTGTGCTCTTCATGTAGTACCTTCACAGCCTTCAGTGGAGCAGAAGCATTTTTGCCACAGTAATGAAACTATCCTGTGTCTATCACTGTGCAGTGGAAGCATTTTAAGGGGGAGAGAAAACATAGTGGTGTGAGTGGAGTCCTGATCACTGTATTTTCATGAAGTGTGTAACTTATTTCCTCCATGCCTGATATTCCTTACTGCTGCTGTCAGCATTTTTATATTGAAAAAGTAAGTTAGATGATGTTTTGAGTTGGAACTTGGTGAAGCAGAGCATACCACTGCACAACAATGGTTTCTGCACCAGCATGGTCTGTCTCTCAACTTCTTGAGCCTTTTTTCCTCCTATCACCTGACTTGTTGCCAATAGTGGACCTGCCACTTTGAAGACTCTTATCCTTACAAGCATCCCCATGCTTCAGACTTGTTGCACTTTTCTACAGTTTGAGGAAACTGATGCCTGACTACTTTTTCATGCCCTCACTACTTTTTCTCCTCCCTTCCCTTTCTTCTCCTCCCAGTCCCTGAGAATCATGCTGTCTTATTCCTGTGGTTTAGTACAGCTCTTAGAGCCTTGCCTAATCAGGCAAGGTAATGAAGAGGCACATCAGGCTGCTCTCAGGATGCACTGTTTCCAGCTAATTGTGTGCTCTTGAATTGTCCTCTTAAGAGTATTTTTTCTGTGATGGACTATGTGGCCCCGTCATAGATGGTTTCAAAAACACCATTGGGTGTTTCAAGCACTAAGGAAGCTGTCCAGTAGCCTTTCTTGCTTTAATTAATTTACATGCTGTGAAAGTGGGGCATCCTAATTACACCTCATCACTTGGAAGGTCATTTTAACAGCTCTTCCAATTAAGTTGTCTACATCAGTCAAACAGGATTCTCTCCCACCCCCCCCCAGGTATTTATTTGACTAAGACTAAAGTCTTTTGTGTCTGTTTGGTAGTCATTGTAAAACTTCAGAAAGTGAAGAAAGATGGTGGTTTCCTCATGTACTGTACTCTTCTTTCAGAATTACTTGGATGTCAAATTGTTTCTTGTAAGCAGTGCTGTCCTTAGTGGAAGTCAGGTGATTTGTATCTTCTGCCAATTGAAATCAAATCACCTTTTCTGCTGAGGTTTTACTTGCTTGCTTTGGGTTTCTAAGTCCCTGTGAGAACTTATCTTTTTGTCTTAATTCCTTTTGCTGATCTTTGAAAGTATTCCATTTTTGTAGCAGTGTGAATCCTCACTCATATAAACCTGTCAGTTAAGTTTCACCATTGCAAACAGTGGAGATTCTTTTTATGTATTTTTATTGTTATCATTAAGCATGCTAAATAAACAGGGAAGTCCCTGAGAACTTCTGTTGCTGGGAAACTTAATTGGGTCTCATTATAAGGTGGAAACTCTTCCACTGAGACCACTGTGGCCCAATACCTGCTTTGTATGTTGCATCTGTAACTTCTCTATTCATAGATTCATAGAATGGCCTGGTTTGGAACAGACTTTAAAGATCATTTAGATCCAACCTCCCTGCCATGGGCAGGAATGGCACCCACTAGACCAGGTTGCCCAGGACCACATCCAACCTGGCCTTGAACACAGCCAGGGATGGGGCAGCCACAGCCTCTCTGCCCAACCTGTTCCAGTCTCTCACCACCCTCTGGGTAAAGAATTTTTTCCTAAGATCTAATTAAATCTTCCCTCCTTCAGGTTGAAGTTGTTTCCCCTTGTCCTGTTGCTTTCTACCCAGGTAAAGTGTGTCTCACCTGCCCTTACACAAGAGCCCCTTTAGGTATTCAGAGGCTGCTATAAGGTCCCCTGGAATCCTTCTCTTCTCCAGGCTGAATAACCCCAGTTCTTTCAGCCTATCCTCATAGGGTAGGTGCTTCAGTCCTCTGATCATCTTCGTGGCCCTCCTCCAGACCTTTCCAAAAGGTCCATGT
The DNA here is from genome assembly GCA_013399015.1 of Galbula dea. NCBI lineage: Eukaryota > Metazoa > Chordata > Aves > Piciformes > Galbulidae > Galbula > Galbula dea. The sequence goes on along the minus strand of VWZX01002693.1, from coordinate 908,573 downwards.
CTGTGTTATGCTGAGGACCCCAGAACTGGATGCAGTACTCCAGGTGGGGTCTCAGGAGGGCATAGCAGAGAGGCACAATCACCTCCTTTGACCTGCTGGTCATTCCTCTCCTGATGCAGCCCAGGATACTGTTGGCTTTCTGGGCTGCAAGTGCCCATTGCTGGCTTGTATCCAGCTTTTCATCTACCATGACTCCCAAGTCCTTCTCTGCAGGGCTGCTCTCAATGAGTTTATCTCCTAGGCTGTACTTATGCCTAGGATTGCCCAAGCCTTACACTTGGACTTGTTAAACCTCATATGGTTCTGATGGACCCACTTTTTTCAAGTTTGTCCAAGTCCCTCTGGATGGCATCACCTGTCCTTCTGCTGTCAGCTACACCACTCAGCTTTGTGGCATCTGCAGACTTGCTGAGGGTGCACTCAGTCCCACTGTCTATGGCATTGATCAAGATGTTGAAGAGCACCAGTCCCAGGACAGAGCCCTGAAGGATGCCACTCTCCACCGGTCTCCATCTACACATAGAGCCATTGACCACAACTCTCTGGCTATGTCCTTTCAGCCAATTTCTTATCCATCTAGTGGTCCACCCTTCAAACCCATATCTCTCCAGTTTAGAGATAAGGATGTCCTGTGGGACTGTGTCAAAGGCCTTACAGATATCTAGGTAGGCTGTATCAGTCGGTATTCCCTTGTTAACTGTTGCACTCACTTCATCACAGAGAGCCACCAGGTTGGTCAGGCACAATTTGTCCTTAATGAATCTGTGCTGGCTTTCTAGCATCATCTCTTTGTCTTGCATGTGCCTTAATATTGCTTGCATGACAATTCCTTCCATGATCTTCCCAGGCACAGAGGTGAGCCTCACTGCTCTGTAGTTCTCTGGGTCCTCCTTTCTGCCCTTTTTGAAAGTGGGGATGATCTTATCCTTTTTCCAGCCTCCAGGGACTTCACCTGTCTGCCATGTATGTCACCAGGTCCCATAGGCTTGTCTGTGTTTACTGTCATCCTGTGGGCTTACACTTGCTCTTCACTTACAGTGGGAGGCCCTTCACTCTCCCAGCACTCACCTAGATGTACTGATACATGGTAGGTGCTGGAAGGTTGGCTGCCAGTGAAGACTGAAACAGAAAACTCGTTGAGCAGCTCAGCCTTCTCCATATCCAGTATCACCAGTCCTCCATCCTTGTTTATCAGAGGGGGGACCCTCTCCCTGACCTTTCTTTTCTGATTAATGTCTTATAAAAGCCTTTTTTATATACTTTAGAACCCTTGCCAAGTTCTGTTCCATCTGTTCCTTGGCTTTCCTGACCTCATCCCTACACATCCTAGCCATTTTCCTGTACTGTCCCCAGGCCACCTGTCCCTACTTCCACTGCCTGTGCATTTGCTTCTTGCCCCTTAGTTTGAGGAGCAGGTCCTTGCTCAGCCAGAAGTTTCCTTCCTGCCCTGCCTCATTACTTACACAGAGGGATGGAGATCTCTTGGGCTCTAAGAAGAGTGTTCTTAAAGAGTTTCCAGCTCTGATGGTTACCTTTGTCTCGAAGGACAGATTCCCAGGGGATCTCATCCACTTAATCTTTAAACAGATGGAAATTCACTTCTCTAAAGTTCAGGATCCTGACTTTGCTCTTTGCCAGGTCTATATTTTCTGAGATTGTGACCTGAACCAGGGCATGGTCACTACAGCCTGGACTGCCTCCAGTCCTTACCTATCTAATGGGTTCTTCTGTAAAAACAAAACATTCATAGAATCATCAGAGTTGGAAGGGACCTTAAAGATCATCTAGTTCCAATCCCCCTGCCTGGCAGGGGACACCATTAAACTAGAAACGTTAAACCGGTGAAGTTCTGTACTGGTATATTGCACATGCAGAGTGACTCTAAATTGATACAATTGTTCCTCTGGCTTCCAGCCTGACACAAAAGTTCTCCTTCAGGTTTTTTTAGTGCTTGGAGCAGAGTAGCCTGCTGTAATACAATCAAGAAAATGTCTTGGTGACTGTGAAAGCTTGGTGTGTTTGTGTAAGATTGATGGCTGTACTTTGCTCATGCTCTTGTGCTCTTACGAGCATCAGTTTTAGTTTTGCCCTTCAGAAGTTTCACTAGGCTAGTTCATAAGTGACAATGTAGCACCTTAAGTGGTGTCTCAGATATTCCTAGGTGCTCTGGTTTTTATTGATGTTTGCAAGTTGCACTAAATAGGAAGAAAAAAACCAACCCAAAGCTAAGCACAAGAGATCTATAGGAATAATTGTATGCTTTCAGAAGTGTTATGCTTAGCTTAATGCACACTTTTAATTCCCCAGAAAGCACACAAGCAAAAGATACAATGCAACAAACTTAACTTAATCACTTTCTCTCCTCCACTTTGAATCACATACATCACTGCATCTCAAGTGTCTCTGCTGGATTTTAATGCCAAAAAGATGGGAGAATATCGTGGAGCTATGGAAAAAATGCAAATTGTCATACAGGGATATTTGTGATCCAAGTACAGAGGGATAAAAGGACAGAAATAAGATGGGGAAGGCTGGAGGCTGTTGGTGCAAATGCATAGAGTATGTAGAGCAGGAGAAAATATCTCAAAATCAAGTACAGCCATAAACCCACTACTTATGTAAATGAAAATTTATAGGCCAAGGTATATCTAACTGTTCAATAGGAAATCTGGACCATACAAAACTCTCTTCCATCAAAGTATGATTTATTACAAGCTTGTGTTCAGTGTGGGGTGGAGTGTGGCTTCTTGTGGTGTTTGGCTAAATGGATGGCTGCATTTATCTGTTTAATCTTTACCCAGGTCCATTGATAGATTTTTAGAGGATGTGAAGGTAAATTTAGCTCACAGTGGATGGTCAAATGACATCCAGTCAAATGCTGCATGGGATTTCTTCCTTGCTTTTTGTTTTAGGTTTCATCTTTGAGAATCTGCCAGGCTGTAACATTAGGTTTCCATGGCTACAGGTCAGCTGAGACCACTGTAGTTGAAGTCCTTTAAATTCAGCCTTTGTATAACACTGAGCAGGAGTTAGATGAGTGTGTGTGTGTGTGTGTGAAGGGATGTGTGTATTCTGCTTTTGATTTGGGTGCCCTTTCTGAAACATGACATCTGTATGCTTCCAACACAACGTCAGGGCATTTCTTTGGGGACCTGGTGAGATGCACTGACCTCTGAGCACATGGCATTAAACAAGACTCACTGATTTTTTTGTGAGAGGGCAATAATGGATTATTTATGCTACTGCATTAACTAGGTTTGTTACTGTCAAAGCACACAATACTGTGTTGTGAGAGCTCTGTTGCATGCCACTACAGGGCCACACTGGAGCAGTTCCTGAAGAACTGTAGGCAGTGGGAGGGACTCACATTGGAGAAGTTTGTGGAGAGCTGTGCTCCGTGGCAGGGACCACATGCTGGAACAGGGGAAGAGTGTGAGGAGTCTTTTCCCTGAGAAGGAAAGAGTGGCAGAGACAACATGTGATGAACTGACTGCAGCTCTCATTCCCTATCCCCCTGCACCTCTGGGAGGGAGGATGTAGAGAAAATCTGGAATAGAGTTGAGCCTGGGAAGAAGGGAGGGGATGGGGAGAAGGTGTTTGAAGTTTATTGATTTATATTGTTTATTTTCTCATTACCCTACTCTGACTTTGGTTGGACTTGGTGATCTGGAAGGTCCTTTCCAACCAGGAATATTCTGTGATTCTGTGACTTGATTGGCAATAAATTAGATTAATTTTACCCCAAGTTGAGTCTGTTTTGCCTGTGATGGTGATTGGTGCATGGGAAGGACCTGCTTGCTCTTAAATTCTATATATCTGCTAGAAATGGAGGTATGGGTTGGACTTCTGTGTTTGGAGCCCTTGAGTTTAACTGCCAGGGTGGCTCAGTCTGTCAAACTACTGCAGAGGCTGCTTGATTCTGTGCAGGGAACAAGCCCCCCAAAGTCCCCTGATTTGGCTGGCTGTGGGAGTGATCATTTGAAGAATTCAGCTCTTAATTAGTTGAAATTTGAAAGATATTTACAGAAGCTAAGAGCATGAAGTAGTTTGTAAATAGAGTAAAAGCTGTTGTAGTTCAGATTATAGACCTCTTCTGTCCTTTCACCTACCTGTGCTCATGGCAGAAATACCAGCCTGAGCTCATCAGTCAGTGCTGGTGTCTGAGGGTGCAGCTCTTTCACTGAGAGGAAAACTAGTCACAGAAAGTGCCCAAAATGGACTTGCCTGTGTCTTTTGAAGATGTTCTTAAAGCATTGGTGTTAAAAACCAAAAACAAAGAAACAAAAAAACAAACAAAAGAACAAACCAAAACCAGTAGAAACAAAACAACAAAAAGAACCCCACCAACACCAAAAACCCTGAACAAAAAACCACAAGAACGACCCCAAAACCCAGAGCTCCTATTTGGTTGCTGGTTTAGGGCTTATTTTAATTCATCATATACATCAAGGACTATGAAGTTTTAATTTGCATGTGCCTCATCAAGGTTGATTTTTCTGTCTAGATTAAAATGTAAAGATACAAGTATAGAAAAGCATCCATATTAAGAATTCAGTTACTGCCTGGTTATGTTTGAATTTGTGTCTCAGACTTCAGCTAGTTGCAATTGCATTTGAAAGAGCAAGTAGAAACTTTGAATTAATACTCAGTTAGAAAATGGCATACAGGTACATTCCTCCTTACTGCAACCTCCAGACATACCCTATTGATCTGTATCAGTCCCAAGTTCTCAGTTTCTTGTTGAAAATTTGTGTTTATATTTAGAAAGTCTTGGTTTTTTTCTTTACCAATCTCAAATCTGGAATTTCCAGGCTTGAATTATGACTTTGTTTCAGAAGAGTTGGGTTGTTTTGTTTTGTTTTGGATATTTGGGGTTGGGTTTTGGTTTTTCTTTGCACTGATGTGGAGAGTCACAAGTTTGGTGTTTTTCTTGTTAGTCATCTTGAAAAACAGTAATATCTGGTATATGAGGCATGAGTTAAGCAGAGATGATGCAGTGGCAAGCCCCAATCCACAGAAACAAATTAGATTAAATTTACTCTAACCAAGCAAAAGAAGTATTTATGGGTTTTTAGAACATGTAGGAGAAGATATGTAACATTAAGTATGTAATCTGGAATTTAGTTTAATACAACCTTTTTGGAGAGCAAGCTTACAGCTTGGCAGCACCAGTGTCACCACTAACAAATTGCAGGTGGGAGGTACAAGCAAATATGTACTTGCTGTTAGACTGGCTTCTTAAATGCTAAAATGCAGGTCATCTCTAAAACATCACTTCAGAAAACTTTTGTGTCAGAAATGTATATTATGAAGAACAGGAAAGGGAGAGGAGGAAGGCAGAGTGTGAGGCATGATCAAAGATGAATCCACACCTTCTCAGCCTGGTGGTACATCCCCAGTGCTGCATGGGGAAGTGCTAGGGTAACAGGCATGTAACATGCTCCTGGCAGCCTCTAAAGCTTCTGCTTGAAAGCACTAGGCTAGAGTATGCTGTTACAGTTCAAAAAGAGGGGACAAATACATATTTTAAGTAAGAAAACAGTGAAGGGATGGAAAAGCAGGAGGTACAGAAACAAATTTTAGGTAGATCTATATTAAATGCATAAGGGGCTAGGCAGCAAGAAGTTCATACAGGGTGAATTATTTAAAAGTTCACTAGACTGGAAGGTGGAAGTAGGCTCAGAAGAGTCTTATGGTTCCAGTTGAAGCATTCACTGCTAATTTCAGGCCAGAGGGTATGGCCTGTTTGGGTGAAGCATGTGGTTTATGCCTGTACTGGAATTTCCTTTGGGAAGACTTATGGGAGGAAAGAGATGCACACTTAAAACTGGAAGGGGCATCTTGGGGTCATTAAGTCCATGCCCACATAGTTGCAGATGATAATATAAATTCCATTTATGAATTGACTGACTCTTAAAAATGTTTTCTGCCATTGCTTCTTCCCTTCAGAACATTGGAAAGGTTCAGCTTGTCACAGTGCAGTGATAACACATTAAGCTACAGTTCAAATACTGTCACAGAAGTAAACAGGTCTGTCCCCAATATGTTTAGAGAACAAAGTCTTCTCTTTTAGTCTTCTCTCATATGATAGTCTCCTTTCTTGCAAGCAAACAATCTTAATTTACTCAAGTTAAATCAGGTCTTCTTGAAAATAGGTGAACAGAAATGCTGGTGAGATAAGGCTCACTGTGGTCCTTATGCAGTGGCATGATGTTGTGGTTTAACCCCCTGCTGGACCACACAGCTGCTTGCTTATTTCTCCTCTGGTGGGATGGGGAGAAAATCAGGAGGGTAGAAGTGAGAAAAGGTGCGAGTTGAGAGTTTATAAGTAAAGCAAAAGCTGTGCATGCAAGCAAAGCAAAGTAAGGAATTTGTTCACCACTTCCCAAAGGCAGGCAGGTGTTCAGCCATCTCTGGGAAAGCAGGGGCCCATCTCATGTGATGGTGACCTGGGAAAGCAAATTCCATTGCTCCAAATGCCCTCCCTTTCTCCTCCTTCCATCAGCATATATGTTCAGCAAGACATCATATGGTGTGGAATATCTCTTTGATCAGCTGGGGTCAGCTGTCCCAGCTGTATCCCCTTCCAACTTCTTGTGCACCCCCAGTCTACTCCCTGGTGAGGTGGTGTGAGAAGCAGGAAAGGCTTTGACTCTGTGTAGGCACTGCTCAGCAGTAGCAAAAACATCCCTGGATTATCAATGCTGTTTCCAGCACACGTCCAACACCTAGTCCAGTACTAGCTACTGTCACTTGACTCTGTCCACAACCAACACACATTCATACTTTATGTCCCCAGGTATAATTTCAGTTCCTATTTCTGCATCCATTGAGCTGTCAGGCCCTAGTTGCTGTGTTGTTAGCTATCATACCTAGGCTTGTCTACTTGTACAGTGCTTCCAAGTGAGATGCCCTGGAAACCTTGCATTTCTGTAACTTTCATCTCCCTTCTGTTGACTCCACTACTAAGGCAATCCCAGATCTCTCCCTGTGATGTTCTTTTTTTATGAAGACAGTGTCTCTCCACTTCACTCAGTCTGCAGGTCTCATTTGCTCATTGCTGAGAGCATTAGAGAGAACTGAAATAAAGAATTCTTGTGTCCAGACAAGTATTTCAAGAAGTCCACTGATGGCCTCCCATTTGTGGTTAGGCTTCATTTCCTGTGTGGTTAACTTGGTATTCATCCTTGTCAAGATTTTCCTTGAGAATGAACATAGTGGCAGGAGTAGTACAGCTGTTGGCTTTGTTATGAGCTGTGTAGTTCTATTGTCTTGAGTAAAGCAGTGGTAATTGATACAGCTTTTTCTTCATGTCTTAAGTGAAGCATGCTTAACTTCAGAAGGTTAGTGCATTCTTCTGGTATCATACACTGTCTAGTGCAAGTACAATTATAGTGAGTTTCTTGGGACAAAGCATTGTATTTGAGGAGAAAAATAACTGATCTGTGAAAGTGTCATGAACATAGCAAGATGGATATGGAGAGAAGACTTGGTGAATATTTGTTAAGGCGCATGAATGTTGAACTGTTGTTCTAAAGACTTAGTCATATCTCCTTATACCTGATTTTCCTTACAGCTCTGCAGAACTGAGGCTAGCTCAGATGTTACTGGTATATTCTTTCCCTTCTGTTCATCATGAGTAAATGTTTTTCTGTTAATTTGCATGTATGCAAGAATACATGCTTCCTACAGCTGGTTGAAAGGAACCTCTACATATATGCCTGGTTTCTGGTAGGAGGAAAAGGTATCTGTCTTCCTACCTGAAGGCATCCTGAGGTTTGCATGTCTTAGATCTCAAAATCAATACCGGGCACCTTAAGACACGATTCAGTTTGCTGTATTGATGTTATAATATCCAAGATGACCTATCTTAAGACACAATTCAGCTTGCTGTATTGATGTTATAATATCCAAGATGACCTTTTTCTCCCCACACCACTGGTGTTTATTGAAAATAGGAGAAGAATTCATATAACTGGAGGTACAAAGTTTGGGGAAGTTATTTTGAGGCAAAGAACAGAAAGGAATTTTGAAGGTAAATGTGTAATCACTTTTTACTGCTTTTCAAAAGTAGGAAATAATTTCATTGCTGTTTCTATATTGTTAAAAGTAGATTTTTGTATTGTAAAATCAAAGTTACATTAAGGGATAAAATTAATGGATGAATGTTTTTATGGAGGGTAAATTCAGTAGAAAAAGTAAAGTAGTGGGAGAGGTAGGAGGCAAATGAGAAAGGGAGTTAGGAGAATGGTGGAAATACCACATGAAAAGTCAGTGTGGTGTAGTTTCCTATATCCTTTTATCGATGTTAGACCTGCTGATTTCACAGGATCACAGAATCTTAGGAGCTGGAAGGGACCTGGAAAGATCATCTAGTCCAACCCCCCTGCCACAGCAGGATTCCCTAGACCAGGTCACACAGAAGTGTGTCCAGACAGGTTTGGAATCTCTCCAGAGAAGGAGACTCCCCAAGCTCTCTGGGCAGTCTGTGCCAGTGCTCTGGCACCTCAGCTGGGAAAGCATTTCTTCTTGTATTCAGTCATGTGTATATATAGCATTTTTGTAGGACAGGAGAAGGTGTCTAAGAAGTCTGGAGAGTCTTTTGGCTTGAGTGAAGAAACCAAAATTGGTATTTTTCAGTATCTCAGTTAACGCTTCTATAAGAAGACATGCTGAGTTGTTGTTTTGGTTGTGTTTGGGGGGTTTTTTTGTACAAATCCATCTTTCCCCACTCACACATTTAAAACAATTTAAAAAATTGTTCCTTTGGCTGCTGATTAACTAGACCTTGAGGGAGTGGAGCACTGAAGTTGTGCTGTGAAATAGGGTGTGATTCGCTGCAAGGAGGCTGGGCTGAAGGATGTCCTGCTTCAGGACATTCTGCCTGCTCCCTTTTTTCACTGATAGTGGGGTTCAGCTGTCTGTAACAGCTGCTTATATTTTAAAGGAGGGAGAATATTTGAGAAAGTAGTAAGACTGTGGGTGAATATTGATACAACCAGCATCTTGTGAGCAGAGTGATCCTGAATGTATTCCTTCTAATACTCTGTATATGCACCAATGAGTTTGTCCTCAGCGTTACTTGAAAAGCAGCAGTCATTTTTCTGAGTGCCAGTAAAGCAATGCCCTGCTATTTCTCACTTAGCTGGAAGAAAGGTTGCTTATTTTGTGCACTTGTGAGCCAACATCAAGAGCTGATTCCAAACAGCCAGCATCTACTCACTTGTAATTAGGAAATTAGGACTAATGGCTTTCCTTTTCTTAACATGAGTCATTTCTGGCCAGTACCCTCACAGTTAGTGTAAATGCAGTCATAAAATTAAAAAGGAAGGGGAAAAAAATCCTAGCTGCTAATTGATTTATATAGAGAATATACATAATTCTTTGAAGTAACACACAGCTGGACTTCACTTTCCAAAAGAGCATTGTAATGAGACTCATGCTAGCTTTAAGTTTGCCTGTCTGTAGTTTATTGCAAAGTATTTATTATCATGTGTTATTTCTACTAAATATTAGCTGACCCTGGCTGCTTTAGTGACATAATAAATTGCAGAGGAAGTAATTTCTTCTGGATTTCTAAAAAAAGACCCAAAAAACCCAACCAAAACAAAACCCCCAAAACCAAACCCCAAACAATGCTGGAACAGTGTTGTGAAGCTTACTGCTTTGGAGTTTGATGTTTGACTTTGAAGATAGCAATCAAAACTCTTGGGTTTTTTTTCATAAGACAAAGCAATATGGAAGATGAAACAAGATAAGTATAGTCTCTTGCTTTTGTATTCATTTCTCCCCAGCAGAAGGAAATTGGTGGGATGATAAAGTGTAAGGCAGCTGGTGATGGCTGGTCCTGCTAAAATCTCAGCCTCCTTCGTAATGAAAGCTTGTTTCCTGCAGTAGCAGCCAGTGACAGCCTAGGCATGTAGTATTTCTCTTCTAAAGCAGAGATTGTGCCATCTTGAAGTGCTGAACTGGTTTATTTTAACTTATTTATTCAGTTTAGGGGTTTTGTTGGCTTAATGTGGTTGGGTTTTTCCACTTAATAAAGATAACTCTGAAGGAGTATAGAACTAATTTGAAGATTGCTGCTCTGACTTTCCTAGGAAGTGGTAAATGTCACTCTTCATGAATAAAAACTACACAGTGTGGGGGGTGTTTGTTTTTTTTTTTCCCCACTAACAATTTAAGAAAGAAGAATAAAGTATCAAGAGGAAAAAATACCCCAAAATTCCATAGAGGTGTTTGTTCTACATTTAGTCATTGAGCTATAACAGGAGCTATAGAATATGACTTGAGTTTTTAGGGCTAGCTGATAAATTCTATTCTGGCATTTTTCCTTATGCTGAAGTAAATCTTCCAGAGAAGATGGAAAGACAGGCTTTATAATGAAATCACATCTAGCTGCAAAATAAATATGATGTTAATGTGCCCAGCTTCTAAAATTCTGCTCCAATAGTTTAAAAACCTGAAGGGCTGAAACTGGACATCTCTTTCATGTTTAGTTGCAAGACTTTTTTGAGAAGTCTTATTCAAATACTGAGATGATAAATGGTGCTGTTATGGTTGTGTGGGAAGAGAGTGTTACAAGAAGAAATAGCATGTCTTGCTGCCTTTCTCCCACTCCCACCTTGTGTGGGAGGGACATGGAAGGAAAGGACAAAGTGTGTGATCAAATAAAGCATATGTAACATTAGAGATCTGTCTCCTAAAAGGAAAGTATCTGTGCACATGAAGGCTTTGGACTTCAGCTGTCTAACCCAGAGACTCTAAAATATTAGAATCTTTCATGGAACTGTAAACCTGATGTCCTAGAAATGAAACATTTCAAAAATGTGAGCAAAATAAGTGACTTCACAAAGCAGCTCAATGCACTTAGCTCAACAATTAGAGTGGTAACTGTTTGGCACAGGAGCCAGGGGGTAATTTTCTGAGGAGCTGGAGATGTGAGTACCTTGGCTGGTACCTGACCTCTGTGGGGTAGGGGATGAGATCTGAGCAGCCATGCCATGTATATTCATAAGTGTTTGCTGCAGCAGAAGTGGAGCCTGCAGGTGTTAACTCCTGGGAAGCATCTCAGCCCCCAAAAGAAGGCAGCTGCATACAGAAACAGCATGTCAATGAGAAAGACTGAGGGGGTCATGGCTTTTTATAGATTTCTGGTCTCACAACTGGGCTTGCTACTGTGATGTGTTAGCCTTGCTCCACCTAGCCAAAGAAACTGAACCTCAGCATCTGAACCCCCCCTAAGAGATGAGGGGAAAAAGAAAAGTGCATGCTTATACCTCCTTTGTGGTTAGTATTCTTTGTAATGGGCCTGTAAAAAATTGATGGGTAGTGAGGGGCTTGAGGTGTTGTTTTGTTTTGGGTCTCTTTGGTTGTGGTGGTTTTGTGTTTTTATGGGGGTTTTTTTGTGTGTGTGTATGGGGTTGTGTGTTTTTGGTTTTTTTTGTTTTTCTTTTATTTAACAAAGCCAACAAATTTGATTGGGAGGGTATTTACTTCTAGAATTGGCTTCTGTTTGAAGGATTATCAAAGCATGGAACAGTTACTGCCCAGCCATAGCTCCTCTCTTTCAAACCTTCTCTTTGTGCCAACATACATACAGTCCTTGTTTCAAAGTTGTGGTTTATGGCTGTGGCATTCAGCATGCTTGCATGAACTGACATGAGAAGAGAGATTTCTGCTGGAAGGCAAGGTATTTGGAGGCATTAGCCCTGTGCCTTCGTCTGTTGATTGCTTGATTGCTTTTCTGTGTGAAGAGAAAAGCATGATCCCTTGCTTCCTACACTGACAATAAAAGTGGAGGCTTTTTTTACCCCAAGAGAGGCCAAGGACCATTTATATTCCTGTATGGAAATGCAGTATAACCCATGACTGTATTGGAAAAAATCCCTGCTCACTTAATTTTTCCTAATCTCTTTTCAGTTGGAAGGCAAGGACTAATTTTTGGATGCTGTTACAAACAGAAGAAGGAATGGGAGGATATTTCCTTTTTTGCCATCTGAAAGTTACAGAAAGAGCTTTACATAAAATAAAAAAAAACAAACTATAAAAGTCTTAATTAATTGACATCCATCTCTATTAGTGAGCAGAGAAAGCCAGAATGACAGTTACTGTCTTACAGCTGAGGATTTCTAGTTTTATTTCTGTTGGTAGACTTCAAATTGAGGAGTTGCTTAGATTGCTTTTTGAAAGTACAAAGATGTAATCACACAGAATCACAGAATGTTAGGAGCTGGAAGGGACCTCAAAAGATCATGTAGTCCAACCCCTCTGCCACAGCAGGATTCCCCAGACCAGGTCACACAGAAGATGGGTTTGGAATATATCCAGAGAAGGAGACTCCCCAAGCACCNTAACCACAGCCCTCCTAATCCACCCCAGAATCCCATTGGCCCTCCTGGCCACAAGAGCACACTGCTGGTTCATGCTCATCCTTCCATCTCCCAGGACCCCTAGATCCTTTTCCCCTTCACTGCTCTCCAAGAGGTCAGTCCCCAACCTCTATTCATACATGGGGTTGTCTTTCCCAGGTGCAAAACTTGACACTTGGCCTTGTTGAATTCCATTCCATGTCTCCCTGCCCAACTCTCCAGCCTGTCTAAGTGTGGCTGAATGGCAGCACAACCCTGTGGTGTGCCAGCCACTCCACCCAGATTAATCTTTACAATATTGGTGGGGTTTTTCTCACCTAGTTGAGTAACAGGAAGAAATCTGTTATATAAAGACTATGTCATGATCCAAAGTGTTATTCATTTTTTTTATCTGTGTAAAGTTTTAATAGCCATTTTAAAAGCTATTGCGAAGCATTATTCACATCCTACAAAGGTTAAGTTTTATAGCTTTATAAAAGTGGTATGTGCTTAGGTTACAAATGCATTTTGAATTCTCTGGTACCTTCTATAATGTTAGTATGGTGAAAGATACTGAATCTGAATGGATCTTTTCTCACCAATGACAAAACCAGGGAAAAGTAATTCTTTTCTCAATAGAAAGTTTCTCTTTTTTTTACTGTACAACTAAAATACAAATTTTTTTAAATAGAGGAAGTGGACACTGGTATGCAAATACATGAAGTATGCTGTGTGCTGTGAATGAAAGTACTTGAAGGCTTAAATGTTAGGTCAATGAAAAGCAGTGAGTGGTGGGAATATTACAGGTGTACACTTGCAGCCTTCTGAAAGACACACAGTCTGATGCCTTGACATCTGTATCAGACTGAACAGGGATTCTACCTGTTGAATGACTTCAGAATTAGCAAGAGATAAAGGAAGGCATGCAACATCTGGCTAGCTGTTATGTGTGTATCTCAGCAGCTCCTTGTGTGTTTTCCTTCTGGGAATGCACTGAAGGAAGGTTTCCTTAGGGATGAGCTGTGATCTTGGGCAAAGATGAGGAATTCTGGCTTGTGTCATCTGAGCTCTGTGTTAAGAAATGCACAACTTTGGCCATAGTTAAGGGGCTTGTTTAGGGTTGTTTTTTTTTTAACTACACAGCTATGAAAAACAAGTCTGGTTCTAGGTATTTTTGCCATTATTGATCTTCCAGTATTTTTCTTAGCACAAATATATACAAGATAAACAAAAGAAACTGAAATTGACAAGGATTTAAAGAGCCAGCTGACTTTCTTGGATAGAATGTGCTGAAAGCCAAAATAATTGAATAAAAAGAGAAAATGAGAATATAAATAGTGGCTCCTGACAACCCTGCAGAACATTTGAGAAGCTGAAACTTAACATGGTTTTTGTCCCTATTCTAGTGAATCCCAGTAACAAGTAGTTCCACTTCACTAGGCTGTGCTACCAACTGGGATTTAGAATGTAAATAGGTAAGAGTGATTAAAAATAAAATGTCATCTTTGTGCACAATGCTTCATTTGATTAGTGAGGTGGAAATGTTTCCCTCAAAATCTCATCATTCTTCATTTCGTTGTCAGCATCGTTGCCTCCCTTGCAGAGTAGATGGCTATAAGGCTGATGGTGCAGAAGTGATTAGCCCATCTGAAGGACAAAAAAAAAACCACTAAAAGATGGAGGGTTTGGGGTTTTTTCCCCCTCTTAAAATGAGCACATTTAGAATGTGTCAATCTTTGTTGCAGAGAGCAACAGAGAAACACTTTCTCTTATTTAGAAGCAGCTCTTCTGGCACAAAAAAGGTGACATCTTTTGTGTTCTCTATTGGCCCAAGTCAGATGAGCTGGAGCTGTGTCTTTACTTAGGGAGTGATGTCACTTGTAACACTGAAGAAGAGGAGCAAACTCTCAAACACTGTTGCTGGGCTTCCAACAAGATAAAATGCTGGGTTTGCTTCCCCTAACTTTTCTATCCCAAGCAATTTTTTTCTTAGATTTACAAGCTCTAAACAAATGTTGGGTTTAAATTCTCCCACCATGTGCAAGAATCCACCAAAACAAAAGCAAAAAGCAAAGCCACCATTTAACCCAAAGCTGACTTTCTTAACAGGAACTGTGATTTTACAGCATGGCTACAAATGACTGTGAATAACTTACCTATGGGAACAGGCTATGCATTTCTAACAACAGATCTGACCTTTTGATCATAACAGTGAAATGCCCTTCAGCTGAACTTGACTTCAGTAGAAACCTGACAGAGAACTTTATATGGCTACACCATTTGTTTAACATCATCAGATGTTTTGACCCAAACTAAAATTCATATTTAGCAGTATGTTTTATGATGCAAAACACACTCTGGGATACATCCTTGTGTGCTTCTTGATCATTGACTTGATGTAGAGTAGCATGGCAAGCTTTAAATTCATGTCACTCATCTGAATAGTTACTGTGTGTCTTTCTGAATAGTATCTGAAATAAGAGTTGGTGCATGATCTCATGGGCTAGTCCAAGCACTGGAAGGGACCTTCCCTAACTTAGCAGTTTCAGATGTCTGGGTTTAGTCACTCTAATTCTGTCTGTTAGCAATTGACTAATGACAAGATTATGAAAGTGCTTGGTTTAATAAGAAAGTTAGGTAATAATAATAAGCAGACTTGAGGGGGTTTTTTTCCCCTTATGATTCAGATTAAAATAGGTCTGAGAGTTGTTCCTGTTTGCTAAAGCTGTCAATGTGGGTTTTGTGATCCCCTTGTTAAAAAGCATGCAGTAATTAGCAGAGCTACCAAGAGAAGCACTCAAGCAATGTAGCATTTATTTGGAATTGTTAAACATTTAAAGGTAAGAGCATGTGAACTGAATGTTGGAACCTGCTGGAAATTTTGTATCATTGCAGAAGATGTGGGGTCACAGGTGAAATTGTTGGGTTAGTTAACTCCTTTGAAACTTCTGAGGTTTTAATCTCAGCCCAGTGAAGGATTTTGTCTTTTTACTTAAAAAAAAAAAAATATTGAAAAAGAAATGTAAATAAAAATGTCATCTAGTAGAAAGTGAAGTACAGTTATTATCAACTCTGTAAAAATTGGGGGGAAAAAATCTCTTAAGCCTGTAAATCTTCTCCATATTAATTTATGCCAAGTCTAGAAGTTTGATAAGCCCTACTTAGGGGAATACAGAAAGGATAAGTGGTCCTGCTAAGAAGTTCTCACTGTTGTACTTATGAAGCAGTAATTTAAATTGCAAAGTACATATGCAGGTTCAGTTCCTGGTTTATTACAAGAAGTGTAGTTCAGTGCATCTGTATTTCAGAGCTTTGTTGTTTTTCTGTATTGACTCCTCCCATCCCAAGTCTGAACCAAACAGAACTGATGTCATTTTGTATTCACATAAAAATTGGGGGTTGCTGTGGTAGTGTTATCAAATTTGGTAACACCTACTTTTCCATTTGAAAGCTCAAAGACCTGGGTGGGATCAGACCATCATGAGTAAAAGTCTCTTAAGATGATTATTTTTTTTAATTCTGAAAACTGGATTGCTGCATTAATATGTAGAAGTGGGGAGGGGGGGGAGGCTGTTAATGATCTTTAATCTCAAAACCTGAATGTTTGAGCTCTCTTATCCAGCAGTTCCCCTCCTTTCCCCTTTTTCCTTATTCTCCTTCTTTCCCTGGAGATGTGACTTTTCCTACTACCTGCCCTTCTTCATCTTCTCCCTGCCTCCCATTGCTGTTACTGTGGTTGCCTCTAGTCTCCCTGCATTCTCTCCTCTGGCAGCATCCATACTAGCCTGTGAAAAGGGCAGGCAGTAGAGCATGGTGTACTTCCAACAGCCAAATATCCTGCTGGGAGAGAAGTCTGACTGGTGTAGTTTTACCTGAACTGTGTCTCAGCATGGCTATATTGTGCTGGAGCCTGTGCCAAATGGCCAAACAGTGCAGAGGTATGGGCAGCCTGTGCCCTTGCCCTGCTTTAGATGGTTATGTCTAGGCTCTCCATTAAGCTATTCTGAAATAGAAGGTTTTAGTCTTCAAAAGATTTAACTAGAAAGTAATTCTACTTTTACAGACCTGGTGAGTTTAGACTATGTAGTTTGGGTATCACTTAGTGACTCCATTCAAGCATTTAACCTCACATGCATGAACAGTAAGCTTATGGTTAATACACAGGGTGAGGTTCTGCATTCTCAGTGTGACCATTAATGTGTGTTTGCAGCAGTGATGTTTGTGTCAGACACTGTTTCTTGTTTGTACAGACCCATCAGTATACAGTCCTGTTAAAGAAAAAGAAAATTCAAGGCAAACTAGAGATTTCTGAAGAGGTAAATAACACAATTTCCTCATAAACATGCCTTGTACCTAGGGTATTAGGGGGTTTGCAAAGGTTTCCTTCATGAAGAGAAGTTTTTTGCTCTCAGATACTTAGTTCAGAGTTCAAACCAAAGTAAATTCTATTGGGAATAGCAGGATTTTCCTTATGATTTCCATCTTCCATTACAGAAGATGCCAGGGGTTTTGTGCTTTTTCTGCTTCTCCTGTTTCCAAGTTATTTTGCAAATTGTAAATGCTTTCTAACTTTGAGTGGGAATCTAACACCAGCATTAGCAGAAGAGGAGGAAAAACAAAAAGCTAGACAAGCTAGGAGACTTCTTCCCTGGCAGTGGCCCCACTGTTTGGATGGGAGACACATGTGGGCAACGACAGAAACAGCATGCCTAACAAACACAGAAATGCTGTAGAGTTTTGACATTGTGTTAAACATTCTTATCCATGAGGAATGACCCTAATCATCTTTATGGAGCTCAGATAGTTAATTTTTGAGGCATGCATCCTATAAACCTACAATTAGAGCACTTAGGCACTTGCACAGGTGCAATTTAGCAACGATACAAGGATATGTTGAAGTAACTAAATTTCATAGGCAGAAAATAATTAGCTATGTTATTGTAGGAGGGAGGTGATGGGAGCAGTGCCAGGTTACAGGACACTGAATTCAACAGTTTTAAGTTTCAGGTCACTTCTGGTTAATGAAAAAATACAAATCTTGAGATCACCTGTAGCTTTTTGTTAACAAGTCTCTCTGCTCTTTGAGACATAATCTATCAAAAACCACCCACAGACAGAGTCTCTGGAAATTTCTGCATAGAGATGTCAAAAGTTAAATGCTTCAGCATAAAAAGCCTTACCCAGATCTCTGCCTTTTGATCCATGTGAATGTCATCATGAATGTCTCTTGGATTTAATATTTCAGCTTTGCCATTGGAGACTATTTAGAAGGTATGGCTTTGTGGAAGAGCAGTGACAGCTTCATTGCTTTTTCTCCAGGGAGGGTTGTCAAGTGGCTGTGTGCACTCTTAAGATTGTTGAGATTACTTACACGGTGTGCATTTAGTTTCTCCTTAAATACCAGGCCCCCTTCTTAATCCAGCCCCCAGAGCTGGGGATTATCTTACCTGTGATGGGTGTTTTTGCACTGATTATGTGCTGTAGGGATAATAACCTTTTCAGGTATTTAGTCAAGAAGCAATGTGTATCTGCTGAACATTGCACACCTCTGTCTCATGCATCATAAAAAGTGTACATAACTTGTTAAGGGCTTGTCCAGGCAGGTTTGCTGGAGAGATTGATGGCAAGTCAGTTGAACAGGTTAGCTCAAGGGCTCAGAGTCATTCTCTGCCCCAGCATGGTAAAAGTATGTGGAGGTTTGCAGTTGTCTGTATCAAATGTGCTCATTCACTTGTTTCACTGTAGTTTTCCAGGAATGCAAAGCACCCTAGGAAACAAGCCCTTCAAAAGTGCTTTGAAGCCATGCAGCATGACTGGGCATTTGAAAAAGAAAGGAGCCATTATCTAACACATCTTCCAGGGGTTGTACTGCTAGAGGAAAGAGCTCTGCTCTAAACTTAGTCTCCTATCTGAAGCTGTGAACTCCTGCCTGGCTGGTTTGTGCTGCTGCTGGTTTGCCATGTATGCTCTGAGAACATTAGTCAGCTATATCTGTCTGTAAAATTACCTTACCTTTCCACGTCAAAATTAAGCAGTTAAACTTACACTACAATGGCTGCAACACTAAACAATGTAATAAATTGAATACCTCTGCTAAATCTGTCTGGGAGAAAGAGAACCAACCCCCATAATCTCTGCATCTGAACTTTAAGCAAACACACAGTGAGGTGTTTGTGGCTTTTTTTAATAGCAGAGGATTGATACATTTCTGTTGTAACAATGATGGCCAGCCAACATCTATTGCAAGTAACTGATGCCTGCCTTTTGGTTAGTTAAATGGGGGTTGTTTGGTGAGTGGTAGCAGTTGTTGAAGGCAGACTGCCTGCTTTAGCCTGTTGCAGGTCTGTTACTCAGTGCAGAACAGGTGATCCAGGTCATTCCATGTGAGGACACATGCTCTCATGTAACACTTGGACATCCAGGCTGCCAAAGAGAGCTGTGCTCACATGGCCAAACAGTGAGTTTGAGAGTTGGTGGTTGGGGTAATATTGTTAGTACATGAGTGTGAGGTCCATCTTTACAGGGCTGGTAGATAGACACATAAATGATGCTCAGTATTCTTTGGATTTTCCCACTGTTCTTTCCTGTTGTGTGAAAAATTGTTTTGTAAAGGAAACAAGCTATTGCACAGTTAAAGATTCATATGAAAATTAGCCAGCTAAAAGACAGTTCTCCAACATGATATAATTAACCACCCCTTGAAACAAGGGAAGACAGATCTGTGAATGTGTACTTGACACTGGTGTCACAGAATCCATGGTTCAGGAGAGAAAGGATCAGGTTGTTTGTTCTTGATTGATTGCAATTTCAACCAGATGTAAAAGAAACAGAAAGGCAAAGAGAAATCCAGAAGGTAATTTCAACATGAAAAAGAAAATCAGAGCATGGCAGAGATACAAAATTTGTGACTTTTTAAAATGTAAATTGGCCAAATCTTAATACTTTTTTACATTATTCAGTGGTGACATCAATCAGACATTGACCTTCTCTTATACCTCATGCTGATCCACTCCTCCTGAGGCTGTTATATTCTCGGCTCCCCTAAGCAGCTTCAAATAGCTGTTACTTGAGGGTGGGGGAAGATGAGCATGCTGGAGCTGTCAAATCTCATGCACACCAACTCCATAGAAAAAGGGAGATTCATGGCTCACTGTGGTTCTTGTTGCAAGCTGTGGAGGCTGTATAATTAGCTGTCATAGTGTGCTTGAGCCTCTTCTCTTAGACCAGTTTTGTGGCAGGGAGTCCTTTAAAACTAGTGTTTAGACACAGAGGGAAAGTTTGAAACTCTTGTAGTTGAGAGTGAGTTTAGTGGCAGATATATTGGCTATGCAGTGGCTTATAACAAAGGAGAAGTACAGGACAAGCATAAGCATTTGTACTTGGACTGTTGTCCTGACTGTATTAGAGTGAGCTATAACAAAGGGCTTTGCCCATTAAAATCACTAATAAATCTTTCTCTGGTGCAGTGGAAATCCTGGGAAAGTACCAGGGCATGGGTAAAAGCCATTGGACTTTCTCTGTATTACTGCCTTTTATAAGTAACAGCTTTATATTATTTATTATTTTTGTCTTCAGAGAAGTGAGGTGGATAAGTGACCACAGAAGGAGCAGAGTCTTCTCATTGACCTCTTGATATGAATCACATAAGGTTGGCAGATCTGGGAGGAGAACTGATGGCATTTCTGCAGGAGGCAAACTTCTGTTTTCAATGGCTTAGGGGAAATAAGAATAGTTCTGGAGTTTCCTTCTTTCAGAGCCCTTCCTGAAGCATTTTCTTCAGAAGACCTATCTGAACCATGGTAAGGCTAAACTAAACTTTCCCCAGTGCTTACAAGGAAAAGACTTATTTTGTGTATATGGACAACACAGGCACTTGCAGAGTGAGGGCACATTTTAGTTTCATCTCTTGACATTGTCAAATGGAGAAATGAGTTACATGATGGTTTAGAGGAGGCCATGAAAATAGCCTGGATGGAGAAGTGTTCCAGTTTGGGGACTGGAAATTCAGACACTGAAGTGAAGATCCTTGAAATGAGAGATTTGTTGTTAGACAGAAGAGCTTGTGAATTAGAGGGAAAAAAAAAAACATTGGTCATCTCTGGGTCTGAATCTTACAAGGCTGTAGTGTTTAGAGTAGATTGCCTGCTTTCTCTTAATGAAGGCTAGCAGCTGTTGGCAGTGCTGAGTTGAAGCCCTTGGAGACATGCATTAGCAAGTAGTAGTACTCAAAAATGCAGGATAAATGAGTGTTGTGTGGCTGCTCATTCAGTGTATATGCCTATGTGATGGCCATGCACAAAGTAGGATTTATAATAATATGTTTCACTTCAAGGGAAAACAACCATAACAGGCAGCTGGGAGACGCCATAAGGGATCCTAATCACCCTCCCCCCTTGTTTATTCCTCTTGAAGTCTGCTGTGTGGCAAGCAAGCAGTTAAAATTAAAACTATAAATACTTGTGTTAATTGGTGTATACTTTATCTTTGTATTTCTTTATTGCCTTGGGTGCCTGATTAGACAGCTCCAACATACAATTAATTAGTAACCTCAGTGTTCACTTCTCAGCACTGTTTAATTAATCGGTTGTGTTGCAGAGGCTCTGCTGGCTAGGAAAGCCAGGAGCTGTGCCATGTAAACACTTTTGTTAATGTCAAGTGAAGGTTGAGATATGCTTTTGGGGGGGGGTTTATTAGCTTAATTGAACTAATCAGCCTTTCAGGGTCCAGGTGCAAGTTCTAGAGGCAAGTCTTAAAAAAAAATGGAAACAATGTATTGTATCAACACTGGAAAGGTTTTATGCCTCAACTGTTATCAGAAGTCTCTTCAAGTGTACTGCTCATGACATGTTTATTAAGTGCTAGTACAAGGGGAAGACCAAAGCGACATCAGTTATGTTATGATAGTTGTAAATTCCATTAACCCTGGCAATGCAAAGATTGATTTTTACCTTTTCTAGACACAGAAAAGCTACTTGCAGATCTGGTAAGCACAAAGTTTTCATCTTGGCCCTGCAGGTAGTTAGCATAAACACAGGTACTGTGATGCCTTTGGGCTATCAGACCCTTGTATGTGTCCTGTGTGAATGAGATTTTGAAGGTCTTCCCTGAGTATCTAGGAGAGAGTGAAGATGCAGGTTCTGGTCCTGGGATTTAGCAAATAAGCCATCTGTCAAAGTTAACCTTTGCAGACCTACAATATTATTCAGACCCTGAAAATACCTTGAATGTAACAAATGCTTGTTTCAAAATGAGCAAGTCTTGCTTACTTTGTAACAGTGATGTGAACTTGGCAGGAAAAGTGCACATTTTATTCTTAAGACTTTGAATTTAATTAGTTTAATGCAGGTTGTATGAATAAAGTATGAGGGGAAGTGCTCTGTGCATGTGTTTGTGTTTCTGTGGAAGTGCCAAAAGAAAGAGCAGGATGAGGATGGTAAGAATGACCTGTATTGGTAACAACAGACACAGCTTGAGGATACTAGGACACCATTTCTAGTAGTAAAATTGAAGAACATATGGTTTATATTGAGGCCAGAAGTCTTACACTCAGCTAAGGCAACAACATAGATGACTACTTAGAACACAGTGTCTCCTGCTGGCAACAGGACAAGGACAACGACAACATCTATGTGATTGTTCTTTCCTCTTAGCTCATCAGGGAAAAACAAACGTATATCAAACAAACAAGGAGAAAGGATGAGTGGACAACAGTGTGTGTTAAGATTTATGAAGGCTGAAGTAGACAACTTTGAAGCTGGTGCTGTAAAGTGTTGACCCAGACTGTTTAGGTGAGAATGATAATGTGGGATGCTGGTGTGCAAATCACTGTTGCACACAAGAGAAGCTGGCCAGACCACTTGGGCATATGTGCTTTGGTACTGCCAAGTCTGCAGTTGTAAGAGTGTGAGTGAATGGAGTCTGTGAGAGAAAGGAGTAGGTAAAATTGAGATACAGGAAATAAATATGACTTCCCTTTCCCATATGTTCTTCTATAGAGTTCTTTTGCAGAAAGTTTCTGATTATATTTGGCCAGAGTGGTCTTTCCCAGAAGATAGAACTCAGGACATGCTGCTGTACATCTTGATCATGTTGCTTAGAATATACCAGTTAACATGTATTCTCAGTTCAACCTGTTTATCTGCAGGCAGAATAATTCAAACACCTTCATATAGTCTATCCCACACCTCCCTTCTACCCCCTCAAACTGCTGAGTCTCTCCATGATAATCCTGGCTCACTTTCAAGGCAAACCACCCAGACATGACTGGGGGAACAAATTAAAATTAACATGAGCTTAATACACTCTTTTGCTCTGTTAAGTGGCAAAAATTGTAAGTACTTAAGATCCTTGAGGTGGTAGCTGTATATCAACTTGGAGATGCTAAGAGGCCAAAGAAATAGGGCTCAGCTGACAGACAAGTAC
Source organism: Galbula dea (assembly GCA_013399015.1). Classification (NCBI taxonomy): domain Eukaryota; kingdom Metazoa; phylum Chordata; class Aves; order Piciformes; family Galbulidae; genus Galbula; species Galbula dea. Next base: position 885,801 of record VWZX01002693.1, on the reverse strand, counting down.
ACAGCTCAGTATGATTAATATCTTTGTTTCCTTAGGACACCAGGTTCCATATACAACAGTGTTTATTGTAGATGAGCAAACCCCATTGTGGCTTTCATCCAGCAGGGCAAAAGATGGGGATTCTTCACCGAAAGAGAATGAGGAATAAGTGGCAGTACTGATAAAAATGCCAGACTGTGAACTGAAATGGTAAAAAGGTGCTGTTGCAAAATCAATGCAGCTCCCTCCCTGGGTGATGTATAGAGAGGTCATCTGTCTTCTTCCCAGCAGACAGATATCTACATCAGATACAGTTGAATATGTTAAATGAAAGCCTCATCCAGAAAAAGTATCAAGGATAGTACCACTAAAAAAGACTGATGTTACTCCTTCTACCTGACAGTTATGTTGGGCTTGAGTAGAAAGTTTGCTCTCTGTCACACAAAAAACAGTGCTGTCTGGAGGGAGGATGAGGAAAGCCTTTTGCTAATAGTAAGCTAGTTATAGAATACTTTAACTGTGAAGGAAATATTCTCTTTTACCTTCCTCACTTAGAAGTGTGCTATTTAAATAAGAGGAAGAATTGGGCACATTTTGTGTTTGTTCTGTAGGGTTTAGTGTGACCTACAAAACTACCATGTTTTCAAATGCAGGATTCCTTCTCCAAATATTGAACTTGTGTACTCAAGTGTATATTTTTGTCCTACTCCCTGAAATGCTGCAAAGTAGACATTTTTATTCATGGCACGCATCTGCTTGCTTTAGATAAACTGAGTAAAAAGAGGTGAAATACTGATGATAGTATTTTTCAGCTTAGTCTTTATTTCCCTGTGCTTTGCCATAAGCCTCAATGCCAAACTGTTTCTTAGCCTGGAAGTTCACATTACATTATTTTCCTAATACATGGACTAATCTCAAGACATTGAAAGGCTCATTACTGCTGTCAGTCTGGATACAGTGACCACTGCTAAGTGCAGCTCTGTATCTGCATTCTTACGGCCCCAAGTGTATGGCTGAGCAAAATAGCTAAACAAAGCACTTGAATACTAAGAGAATTTAAAGTCTAGAGGCAGCTTAAATGCATTTTCCACAAAATCCATCATTTACACAAGACTTAATACCTTAGAATTATAAAATTAATATTGAAATAGACTTAGAATTACTTTTTTTTTATTAACGTGGGTGCTAATGGACCAGCTGGAGCTGAAAGTGGAAAGGGACATGAAGGGCAATGAGGCAAGCTTCTGCCACTGCATGAGCAGTAAAAGAAAACATGGAAAATGTGGACCTGTTGCTGAACAGGAAAGGTGATTTAGTGACAGAGGATACAGATAAGAAGTCCTTAGACACAGTAAGTCCCCAGAACCTTATTTCCCTCAGTTTTCACCAGGATCTTTCAGAGGTCTTGATAGACAAGCTGACCACAAGCTGTCAGTATGCTCTTGAAGCAGAGGGCAAACAGTATCCTGGGCTGCATTAACAGGAGAATAACACAGGCTCAACTGAGGTGGTGTCCTGATGCAGTTAAAGGGACTGGGGAAAGTCCGAAATTCGTTTCCAGGGGCAAAATTAAGATCCAAACAAGGTCAGATGCTGCAAATCAATCAGAGTTTATTGTAGCAAGACAGGATTGAGGGCAGAACAAGAGCTGTCCTCAGATGCTCACCACTCACTCCTATGTGCCATTTATCTAGTCTAGTAACTAGAAAGCATACATACTGTACCTCTCATACAGTCAGGACATCTGCATTGGTTCCTACTAGAAAGTCTCTATACAAAGTCATTGCCAATTGTTGTGCTTGGTGATGGCATCAAAGGGCTTCAACTAACCAGGAACAAGTTTGCTATCTTGCTCTGAGTGGAAATGATGAACAGATACAAAAACCAAAAACCCCAAAGCCTGGATCTGAAATCTCCCAGTGTCAGAATTCTCTGATTTCATGGTCATGCCATTTTGTTTCCAGTGCCTGCCAGCTTGTGGTTTATAAACCGTTCCCATTAATTCAGCTTTGGGCATAAGGTTGTGTATGGCTGAAGCACTGCGAGGAAGTGGTTGTGGTAGCTTCTCCCTGGAAGTGCAGCCTTTACCCTGCACCCCTCTCTGTGAGACACAAGATTCAGCAATGACCTTGCTTGGCATACCAATCCCTGGTAGTAAATCTCCTTATCACTGCTAGAAGCAGGCAGTGTCTGCAAAAACATATTGTTAGTTTCGGGAAGTGCAGTTTCTCAGAGGAGCTTTGACTGAAAATGAAAATCACTGAAAAGAATTAGTTCTGTTCTAAAATCATCCAGTTAAAGTGATAAGTCTGAGGTATAGCCCTGGCTTTTAATATGCTCAAAGCATCTTGTTGTGTCTTCAGGAGGATATAGTTTTCACCTCTCGTTGTTTATTCCGATGGGGTGAGGATTTTGTCCAAACAAAGTGAGAGTCCAACAGCCACAACCCTATGTGGTTGCTCAAAGTGAAAGGGGATGCAGCCCCTTTAAATGTCTCCTGCTTTCCATTTTACTGGGGTACGAGGTGTTAATGCTTCCCCAATATGCATACTGCATTTATCAAGCACCAAGTATTAACTGCACAATTTCTAATAGAGGGGAGTTACTCCATAAATGTCCAAATTATTGAGACCAGTCTGTTCTTAGCTCTCAAGTTTAAAGGATATTGTTTAATTCTTACCAGAGATGATCCTGCTTTAAGATTAAGTCTTACAGGTTCTGCTCTTTCAGATCCTCCTGCCCATACAGTGGGAATCACAGCACCTGCTGTTCCTGGAAGTATCCTTGGACTCCTTTTCCTTTTAGGGGTTACACCCTGTAACAACAAGGCTTGAATGTATTTAGTTTAATGTGGCACACAGAAACCAATCAGTTACTCATTGTTTCATTTTTGTCCCTTCACACCAATAATGACTCTGTGCTGTGTGCCCATCATCATCCTCCCTGTGGTCCTTTCACAGCGCTATTGCCTAATACTTAACTCCACTTCTAAAAGTATTATCAACAAACCTCAACTCTCACTCACTACCCAGCTTCACTCTCTTTTGCCTGGAGCCTCCCCCTCCCTTCTCCAACATTACACTCAGCCTTCTACTACATGCAGTACAACACATGACACTGTTTCTGTTTTCCTTGTCCTTTTACAAAGCTAGGACAAGTAAGTTGCTAAAGGACAGGTTTATATCATCCTTCTTTGCCACACTGGGTAGTTTCACAAGGCTCTAAGCAGGCTTGTAATGTTCCTACTGTGGCAGCCCTATCTGCATACTCCTTGATCTGGAAGTGGGACTGTGCTGCTGGGAGGGATTAAGATTGTCTGTATGATTGGGGAACGATGCAGTATCCCTTTTCCCCTTACACAAACACTTCAGGAGGTGGGTTATCAAAAGGCCTTAAGGTAGCTAATATATCCAGTATGGGTTATCTGTACAGCCTTAAATAGGTGCTGATGGCTCTTAGCCAGGCATTCTGCCTCTGTTTGTGTGGGGAATGAGAGGGTGATTAAAAAAAAGCAGAGGTTAAACACTTTTTGCTGGGGCATGGGGCCAAGAAAATATTCTCAGATAAAAACAATCAAAACAGTTAATGTAAATAATTTTCTGACCATTTTTTCCCATGATCTAATTTATGCAGCAAACACCATTGATTGCAATAGTTCATTAAACTTCTTTCCCTTAAAAGTTCCTAAACTTCTTCCAGTCTCTCAAAATATGTCCTAAAGGAGATTTTAGGTAATCCTCTGCTTGTGGGTTTAAAAATTCTGCTATACCCACACAAAGAAAGAAAAGACTGTAAACAAAGTTTGCAAGTTATCAGGAAGCATCTAAACCCACAGATCCACAAACACACACAACACTGTGTAACCTTGACCTCTCAAGGAGTCCAACTGCTCCTGAAGGGATCTCACTAAAGCCTGCCACGACTTAATGACTTTGGTCTCATGAGTGCAGAGTCTACCTTGTGCCTGCACAGCAGCAGCAAGACTGGCACCCAGCACTGCACACACAACAGCCTTTCCCTTTCCCAGCCACCACCGAGCCTCTTTCTGCCAAGCAGCAGCCTCACAGGTGGTTATTCCTTCTACTTGATACTCACTAGACTACATCTGAAATACTGCACCTGATTTGGGGCCTGCCAGTACAAAACACATGTATAAACTGGAGCAATTGTATGAGGAAGGGGCTGAGGACGTGGCGCTTGTACATTCTGGAGGAGAGGTGACTTTAGGGGCTCCTAGCAGCAGCCTCTTCCCTATGAGGAGATTATTGAGCTAAGCTCAATACTGAGGTTCAGGGGGTGAGAATAAAAGATAGTGTCCTTAAAGTGAAATGGGACAACACAGCGAAAGAACAAATACTTTCACTGAGAGGGCAAGGATGTTTCATGGTGAAGGAGCAGGTTGACTGGAGAGATTGTGTGGGCTCCATCCATCAAAGCTTTAAAGATCTGCCTGAATAAATCCTTGAGAAGCCTGATGTGATCTCATGGCTGACACTGCTTTGAGCAAGCAGCTGTACTAAAGACCTCCTGTGATCCTGCCCACCCTGGAACAGGTTAATCTCTGGATTATTTTCCTTCCTTTGCTTTCCTTCTTCATTTGTAGTTTTGCTACTGGATATACATGATGATTATGTTAAATGTATTGTAAGAGAAGAAAAAGATCTTTTGAAACCCTGGTTTGGGGTGAGGGGGGTGTTGTCCAATAGTTAATTGTGTTTGAAAACTAGGTAATGCTTGTGCAACATGATATGCTTGGAGTTGGTAGTCTGAATTGTGACTTTTTGTTCCTAATGGCAGCCTGCTAGCCATATACTATCCTGGCACAATTCAGGATTTCCTTACATATTTGGGAAATGCATTGTGTTCCCCTCTGCCATTTCTCTCCTCCCATGCTTTCCTACAAAGGCTTGTGTTGCAGCATACATTTCTTGTTGGTATGAAATAGCAGGAATCTAATACCCTGTACCTGCTAGGCAGTGTATCATAAGTATTAGATACCAGACACACTGGTGCCAAAGTAACTAACAAAATCATTTATCAGATGGCTTCAGAGGTTTCCCTGCATTTGCTTTATAACTCTTTGAAGAGTGATGTAATAAACTCTGATTGACTGCTTGTCAGCAGGAAATATACAATAGGATGGCTGGCTTTTGAAATCAGACCTCCAAGGGGGTACTCTATGCAGAGGGCTGTAATGTGACTCTTGAGTTCTCAATATAGATAAGTCCACTTTCATAAAAAGGCAGTTTAGTATGAGTGACAATGCAGAGCACCAGAACTTAATGTGCACTACTTTTGCCCTCCTCTTTGTCAGGAATCATTTTTCAGCTGTGTGTTTTTCTGCAAAGTGACTTAGGCCAGGCCACTTGAGTTGTGTAAAGCAAACAAGGTGGAGAACTGGTGCAAACTCTGTATACTTATAAACTCTGTAAGACTGTTGTGTTTTGTCAGGAGAATGCTCTAAATTGTTGGGGTTTTTCAATGTAGCCTCTCTTTTGCTTATGAATATGTAACTGTAATGTTGTTGCTTGTAGCCTGCCATGACTTCTTTGTACCTCCCTCCAGCAACATTGTGTGAAAACATCAATACAAGGAAAACCCTATATGCCTGTTGAGGTATTTAGTCTGCAGAGGTCTTTAAAAGTGCTTATGTTCCCTGACAAATAGATCATCTAAATAGTTTCCTTGAAATGAGCCATTATGGTGGCAGGTATTGTGTGCTTTGTCCTCCTAAGAAAAACAAAAAAGAGTACATTGAATTGCTTGTTGCTTTGGTGCCTTCTTTTCTGTGGGTTCATGACCAGAGACTTCTGTTCTTGGACCTTTCTACTTGGGGCAGAAACAATTCAAAGGGCAGAGTTTGAAAGTCCAAAGCTAGAAACCTTGACAGATCCTACTTGCAAATTTGTAATTTTTCAGTTGCTTGATTCCCACTCCTCAACCTTTTGTTACATAAATATGTAACATAAGTATGTAAACCAGTGTTCTAAAACTCTTGAGCTTTAATCTAGAGACTACCTGATCCAGACAGATTATCTAAACATTCTGGGTTGTCAGTTTGTTTCTCCTTTTTGAAATGGAATTTCAAGCACTGTGGACTAGTGTGTCTATTTAGAAGGCAATGAATGGCTTATTGAGTCTGAAGTTAAAGGAACTGATAACTGCTGGAACTAATGCAGTGAGATCAGGTCCCATTACCTTCATCTTACCAATTTCAGTCTGTTAAGTGACAGTCTTAACACCTAGCTTTTGGTAATCACAAACAGAGAGAGTCACCACATGCATTCCTTTTCCAGCTGCTTTGGGAATGGGAAGAGCTGGGTTGCCAAGAGATGCTGCCTTCCTACAGCTTGCAGCCTGGCACTTCTAAGGTCCTTCAAGTTGCACCCCTCTTTCCTGCTTGCTGATCCCACTAGTGTCAGGCCTGAAATGTTGGCAGAAATGTCTGTGCCTGTCACACTGGTGACTCTATGCATAAACACCCTGAACTGTGATCTGATATGACCTTTAATGTTCCTTGTTTGATTGCAAGGTCATTACTCTGCTAGACATGAAGTTCTGACTCTCTAAGCTCTGTCAAGCAGTTGATTTTGCTCTTTTATTTCCTTCAGCTTCTTTCTAGGTAGCCTATATAGATGTAGCCAAAGTGCCTGTAAACTGGTTCATTAAAAAAAGAAAAAAAATTAATAAAATGCTATGAAGTATATATCAAATACATGGGGGTCCTACATGAGCAAATTTTTATATTGACTTCAGCATTTTTACAGTATACTGGTACACAGTTTGCAATTAATTTCAAATGTAAAAAGGATGAAAAGGCAATTTTTTCCCCCTTTGTCAGCTAATTTGTTTTCTCCAGCATTGTTGAAACCAGTGTAGCACATGTCATGTTGACTACTGGCTTTATAAAGTAGGATGTAATTAATTAAGATGAATGTCTCCAGAGCTGGTGTCTAGATCAGGTGCAATCTTGTCCTCTGCTTTGAGTAGGTATATGTGCTTTTGGTGGGTGGAACAGAGACATCTACAGAAAATGTACTGGCTTTCATTTTGTTCAGTGCATCTAATTTGTTGCTTAGTGGGGGCAGAGAGCAGGAGGAAGTGGCTGAATGAGCTGTTTGGTTTTGTGTGCCTTTCCCACTCTAGTTTGGAAACTTCATGGTGAGGAAGTGTGTCCTTGGCTCATCTGTAGAAAAGGGAAGAGGTAGCAGTTAGATCAATATAATGTAAAGAGTTGGAAAGCAAGACTAGGAACAAAAGACTCCCCACTGAAACTCTTGATGCTTCTATAACCTAATGCTTTTTCTCAGTCTTCTCTCAGACAGAACTAGGAGGGTGCATGATTCCTGACCAGAAACAGCCAGGATTAGTTATGCTTTTGGAGTTCACTAGCAGGAGAGCCTTAGGTCTTTTGAAAGGCTGTCTCTTGGTGAACTGATCACCCAGGTAGTCCCATTGCATGAGAAAATGTAATTCTGACCAGGTCACATATTGGTGAGCTAATAAAAGTAAGCTGTATTTTTTCTTAATTTGCTTTTCAGCATCTCTCAGGGAGCAGCCAGTGCTCTTAAAATTGTCCCCAAACACATTTTTTTTTAATTGCCATATAAAGTTAGACTTTTTTTAACTTGGAATTCCTATGATAAGGGAAGACAACCATGTCCCAAGTCTCCACAGAGTGCTGTCACTTCCCTAACTTTCTTAAACATTTCCCATGGCACTGGAATTGAAGAGCAGGGGGGTGACAAAGTTAGCCTCCAGTCTGCTCTCATTTCATGTTCAACAGCATGTATCTTGAATTTGAAATCAGAATGTTTCATTTTAATGACCATAAAGAATTGACAGCAAAACAGTTATCTACCCAATAACAAAAAAGCCTGTGCAAACCTACTGTATCCCAGTCTGTCAGCCTTTCTGATTATATTCCATCATGCACTCAAGAGATTTGTCTAAGACACAGAAGGAAAAAGCCAGCTCCTCTCTGTGCTTCAAACCCTTCTGGGAGAGACTGCTTTTGTGCTGCACCTCAGCTACCAAATCTAAAGTCAGAAAGTGTCAGTGGAATACGTCAAGGGTAAAGTCACAACCCTAAACCTGTCCAGTCTGTTGTCACATACCTCACAGAGGCAGATTTCACACTGCAGAAGGGATGTGAAATACAACAGTCATAATAAGGATTTTTTTTTTTTCCTTGGCTTACACACAATTCTCACAAAATGACTGAAAAGGTACAGGGCAGAAGGAACTAAAACTCTGGAGAGGCAATCTGTCCAACAAACTTAATACAGTACATGATAATCTGCACCAGCTCTGCTTTCCTCCAGCCTTGATCCTTGTGTGGTAGTACAGTTTATGCTTAAGTAATCTTACTCAATTGTTACTTCTTTTGCTGTAGGAGGAAAATAAAGTCATAAGTCTTGGCATTCATGCCATCAGTGTTTTTCTCTGCCATTAGGGTAAACAGAATTAACAGCAGCACATGGTTCCAGATCACAGAATCACAGAATATCCCTAGCTGGAAGGCACCCACAGGGATCATCGAGTCCAGCTCCTACTTAGGGACAACCCCAAAGTCACACTGTGTTCCTATGTACATTGTCTAAGTGCTTCTTAAACTCCATAAGAGTTGGTGCCATGATAGCCGCCCTGGGGAGCCTGTTCCACCACTCTCTGGGTAAAGATACTCTTTCTAACATTCAACCTGAATTTCCCCTGGCACAGCTTCATGCTGTTCCCCTGGGTCCTGTTGCTGGTCACCAGAGAGAAGAGGTCAGCACCCACCCCTCCCTCTCTGCTGAGGAAGTTATAAACTGCCATGAGGTCTCCCCTCAGTCTCCTCTTCTCCAGGCAGAGCAGATCAAGTAATTTTAGCCTTTCCACATAAGTCTTCCCCTCCAAGCCCTTCACTATCTTTGTGGCCCTCCTCTGGATGCTCTCCAACAATTTGATATCCTTCTTGCATTGTGGAGCCCAAAACTCCAGGTGGGGCTGCATTAGTGCTGAGTGAAGTGGGACTAGCACCTCTCTTGATCAGCTAGCAATGGAGTGCTTGATGCACCCCAGGATCCTGTTGGCCCTTTTGGCTGCCAGCACACACTGCTGACTCATATTCAGCTTATCATGGATCAAAACTCCCAGATCCCAGAGCTGGCCCTAATATGGATCCCTGTGGGACCCCACTGGTTACCTGTTGCCAGCCCAATGTAGCTCCATTTACTGTAACCCTTTGAGCTCAACTCCTCAGCCAGTTGTGTACCCAACTCATCATGTTCTTATTGAGCTGTATAACTCCACATTTTGTCCAGTAGGATGCTGTGGGAGACAGTATCAAAAGCCCTACTGAAGTCCAAAAAGATGACATCAACTGGTGTCCCTTGGTCCACTAGATAGGTAATCTTGTCATAAGAGGAAATCAAATTTGTTAAGCATGGCTTCCCTTTCATAAACCCATGATGGCTAGGACCACTGACAGCATTGTCTGTCAGATGCTGAGCCATAGCTCCCAGAATAATCTTCTCCATAATTTTACTAGGCACAGAAGTGAGACTGACAGGCCTGTAGTTACCAGGGTCATTTCTGTTGCCTGTCTTGAAAATTGGAACAATATTTGCCTGTTTCCAGTCAGTTGGGATGTCCCCAGACTCCCAAGAGCATTGAAAATCATCGAGAGAGGACTCGCTATGACATCTGCAAGCTCTTTAAGTACCCTTGGGTGGATCCCATCAGGCCCCATAGACTTATATAGGGGTCTAGTTGGAGGAGAAAGTCCCACACCAGTCTAGGGTCAATTAGAGCATTAACAGACTCCCTGTCGTTGGTCACTGGCTCATGGCACAGGGTGCTCCAGATCCCATCCTCCATGTTAAAGACAGAGGCAAAGAAAGCATTAAACACCTCTGCTATGTCAGTGTCTCTGCTTGTGAGGTGACCATCTCCATTCAGTAATGGGCCAATGGCATTCCTGGACTTCCTTTTACTATTAACATATTTTAAAAAGCTCTTTTTACTGTCTGCCACTGTACTGGCCACCTTCAACTCCTATTGGGCCTTAGCTGCATGGATTTTCTCTCTACAGTGGTAACAGCTTCTCTGTAGACCTCCCACATTACCAGGCTCTGCTTCCACTGGCCATATACATATCTCTTTTGCCTCATCTCCAGAAGAAACTCCTTACTCAGCCAAGCTGCCTTCTGCCTCATCTGCTTGACTTCCGACATTTAGGGATCGCTTGCTCCTGTGCTCTCAGGAGATGGCACTTAACTGACCAGCTCTGATGGACCCCAGCCCCTTCAAAGGTTTTTTCCCAGGGGACAATACTGAGGAGTTCCCTGAGCTGCCCAAAGTCAGCTCTCCTCAGATCCAGGGTATAAGTTTTGCTGGCAGTTTTCCTCCTGTCTCCAGAGATTTTAAACTCGATCTCTTCATGGTCACTGTGGCCAAGACGGCCACCTATGACCACATCACTCACCAGACCCTCCCTTTTGACAAGTAACAAATCAAGGACAGTTCCTTTCCTTGTTGGTTCTCTTACTAGCTGCACCAGAAAGCTATCACCTAGGTGTTTTAGAAATCATCTGGATCTATTCATACTAGCAGTTTGGTAGTCCCAGTTAACATCTGGCAAGTTGAAGTCCCCCATAAGGACAAGGGCAGATGACTTACAAGCATCAGTTAAGTTACAAGATAAGTTATCTATCTGTATTTGTATGGGGCAGAAAGACAAATATTTCTCTATGTCACTTTTGTAATCTCCCCAAGGTAAAAGAATGGCAGCATTAATCCTTTGCTGTGAAGGACTACCTACTGGTTGTAAAAGTTCATCAAGTTACTGATATGAGTGGCAATAGTTAGTCATTCTGTGCAGATATGTGAGAAAATGAAATTCCTGTAAATGTCCTCCAAATCAGTATCAGATATTAGCTAATTTCCCTGTTCAGTAGAGCAGATAGATATCCCCAAACATCTAATCTTGGTATTCTGAAGAGGCAGAATGAGTGGATAGTAAATAATGCAGATCCTTTTTTTTCTCTTTCTTTTCTTTTCTTTTCCACAAAGGGCAAAGGATGCTGATTTAAGCAATACTGATTGACTAAAAAAACATCCATGTGCTCAGGTGTTGTGTTAGCCCAGTCTGCAAAAAAAGATTTGTTACAATCAGACATCAGTCTGAGAGAGATGTTAACACATTTAAACATGGAAACTGGAAGTTCCTCGGTTGTGTCTCAAAGCAAGTTCCTCCAGCTCTTCACCACTTTGAGAGGTAGTCTTCAGTCAGAATATCTTAGGGTGATCTTTTCTTGAGGAAATGCTAGGGAATTTGAAACACCATGTGTATTGGAAAGAGAGCTTAGATCAGGAAGAGATCACAAAGAAATCACAAAGAACAAGCAGCTCTGTAAAAGCTGAGGAGTAGCAGCTTGCAACGCTTAAGGGAGAATATGTGGAGAATGACAGTGTTGCTTGCAATGGTGGATAGAAACAAATAAATACTAAATTATTTTGCTGAAATTTCTGGGCTTACCAAAATGTGTCACAAGAGTTCACTAGAAAATGTCTTTGCTATTTGCTAACAGCAAAATTTGTGTTATTAATTCTACTTGTTATTAGTTAAAGCTATTAAATTAATTTGAAGAAGTAATATAAACCATTGCACATTTCTTTATCTTGGTGAGTTACAGTAATAGCAATATCTTAATAACAATATAAAAAATGATGCAGGTCTTGAACTGAGATATCTAGGGAATCTGTATATATGGATTGCTCTATGTGAATATCCTAGTGACAAAATTTTATACATTGGTGTCATTGTTACACCTCCTAAACACTTTGAATGTTTTAGTACTGTAGACTAGATGAAAGCCCTGTGGAGTATTCTCTTCTGTATTCAGTGTCTGTGAAATATCTGCTGGTCTTTGGGGAAAGAAATCCATCACTTATGTTATCTGTGAAAAGTAATACTCTCAACACTGATCTATTACATGATTTTGCAAAAGTGGAATTTTTTTTTTTTCTAGCTGTATAATTTTAAAGGTATTGGTAGCACTTGCAGCAAGTTCATGTCAGCAGTTTTATTAGAAACCTTTACTTTTTGTCTGCAAAAATAGTAGAATACTGAAACTGCATACTCAGCATTTCACCCTGCAAACAAGTGACTCTACAAAATCCATCCTGAGTATTTACATTGGTGTGCTAGAAATGAGGATGTATTTTACTAGCCTGGGAACCAAAATTTGATAAGTATGTGAACAGTCTTTCCATAATCATGGATTCATAGAATTGCCAGAGTTGGAAGGGACCTTCAACATTATCCAGTTCCAACCCCCCTGCCTGGCAGGGACACCATCCACTAGATCAGGTTGCCCAGAGCCCCATCAAGCCTTGTCTTAAAGGCTTCTAGGAATGAGGCTTCCACAACCTCTCTGGGGAACCTGTTCCAGCATCTCACCACCCTAACAGTGAAGAACTTCCTCCTAATGTCTAATCTAAATATACCCTCCTCTAGCTTGCATCCAATAATAATACTGTGGTGTTATTTGGACTTGATGATCTTCAAGGTCTCTTCCAGCTGTAACTATTCTATGATTCTGTGACCTCCTCAGGTACCCAAAGTCATTTGCTTGCACAACTAAGGGAGGCAGTCTGCTGCACAAGTAGACCTGGAGCTGTGGCAAGTGTGGATTTGCTTGGTAGCCCTGCTCTGCAGAGGGGACTTCTGGGAGGTAGGTTTTGGGGTGTAAATGGTACCATCCAAGGCAGGGCTGGGAACAGTTGCAAGCTTATGCACAGTGTATTTATCATAGAATCATTTGGGTTGGAAGGGACCTCAGAGGTCATCTAGTCCAACCCCCCTATAGTGAGCAGGGACATCCCCAACTAAATCAGGTTGCTCAGAACCTTGTCTAGCCTCAGCTTGAATGCCTCCACGGATGGGGCCTCAATCACCACCCTGGGCAACCTGTTCCAGTGAGTGTCAGCTCACTGAGTGTCACTCATTTGAGTGTCAGCTTCTGTTGAGAATTTCTTTATGACTGTTGTCTGTTTGAGGGTTTTGTTAAGTTTCTTCTGTGTTCAGTTTTATTTTATACCATGGAACATTTTTTTCATGAGATCTCTTAATTTTGCCAGTGTTTGATGTTGAATCACATTCAACTGGGGTAAAAATTCATCAGTTAAAAATCTTTTCACTGTCTCACCCCTTTTTACTCGGTTGCTTCCACTTCTTCATCTCTTAGTGATATTCTTCTTGCTGATGCTGTGTTTGTATCTGTTCCTTTCAGTAGTATTTATGAAAGGAACCTTGAGTAACAAGAACAGCAAATTTCAGATTGCTGTTTCCTAAATAGTAAATCAGAGTGGCATTACTGAAACAGTAAATCAGCATGTTTTTCCTTGTAATTATTTTGGACATGTGTTTCATTTGATTTGCTGCAGATCATGTTAAAGAAAATGTTACTTTTTAGCATAATAGATGCTATGGCTAGTGGTAGGTTATGACACCACTGAAGTGAGGTGTTTCTTCATACAGACTTGGAGGTATAGATTGTGTCCTGTCTCCATATGTGCTAGGGAATGATTTATTTCATGAGCAGGTCTTTATCTTTTGGCTGCAGAGTCTATTTCTCTTGCTTCCTAGCATCAAGTTCAGAAGAGTTAATCACAAGCTCAACAGATTTAAGTGCCCTCCCAAATGATTCTCATGAGTTTTGGGGGCTGGCAGTCCAGGCATCTCTTACATGACTGGCATAATTCTTCCTAACTAGTAGATGGTGATCCTGGTTTCCCACTAAAAGTCTTTGATAAAATCCATAGAGGTGGCTACTTAAAGTGCAAATAGCACCTATTTTAGCAATCAGGTGCTGAGTTCAGAAGGAAAAAAAGCCTTCTTCATAACTTTAAGCCACATTTCTTTCTTGTCTCCTTTTCTTAAAATACTCCTTTTAACAGAACTGACATTCAGAAGATCTTTCTTCCCTGTGGTCTTAATCTGACATTGAGTTTCTTAATGGAACCACCCTTTGAGCCTTCCAGTATTGATTGGTTGTAATTCTTCTCTTTCCAAGTGCCTTTCCTGTAGTTATTTGTTCTTCTCAGAGAGTTAGGGTTTCAGATCTTTCCTTATTCTTCAGGAGTTGAATTTTCCTGCTTCTCCCAACTCTTCTTTTTGTGTGTCCCATGATTCAGATGAAAAGTTCATTTGCCTTCAGTTAATCAAGGCTGTATTCTGCTCTGATTCTCATCAGGGTGGTGAGACACTGGCACAGGTTGCCCAGAGAGGTTGTGGCTGCCCCATCCCTGGCAGTGTTTAAGGCCAGGCTGGATGTGGCCCTGGATGACCTGGTCTAGTGCATGTGGTGTCCCTGGCCATGGCAGGGGGGTTGGAACTAGATGATCTTTAAGGTCCCTTCCAACCTGGGCCATTCTATGAATATCCAGCACATCTTAGCTGATTAGGAAATTGTTCAAACAGGTTAACCTTAACTGTAGATTAAGGACCTGAAACGTGGTCCTGGAGGGAGAGCCTTACAAGTTTAAAGAAACAACTTGTCCTCTTCAGTTAGTGGCCAGCTGCTTCTTGAACAAACTTTCAGATGGACAAAGTCTTCATTAAATTGCTTAAATTCTCTGCTGCGGGTCTGATCCAACACTCACTGAAGTTGACTGATGTCAGCAAGCTTTAGACAGAACCAAGTCTAACACAAGAGGGTTTTGAGTACTGTCTCCACTGTCTCACAACAATTATGAAACACCTCAGCAACTTCTTTCTTTCTCCAGCTGGAAAACAATGTATTGGCTTGGGTTTTGCCCCAGATGGCACCTGGAATACAGGGTCTCTAGGATGTTTTGCTCAAGTCTGTGGAATTGTGTCTTTATTGGAGGTGTTATCTCCACATTCTTATATAAACTCTGGAGCAGGAAGATATTGAGTGGTCTTGAAGGAAGTTTTTAACCTTCCTTTTACTTTCTGATTTGAAATTATATTAGATTTTGTTCCTTAAGTGAAAAGACTTAATAAATGAAAATCAGTCAAAAGTAAAGGCCTCCATTACAGTCAACACCCATCTGGTATTTGAGTGTTCCTCTTACTGTAGTTATCTAGTTTGAAAAGGCATAACCATTTACAGTGAAATGCTATGTTTTTAAGAAATGGCTTGACAGGGCCATGAATAACCTGATCTGGGCCCTCCTGTGAACAAAAGGTTGGGCTAGATGATCTTCAAAGCTCCTTCCACCCAGATTTTTCTATGAATCTCTGGTTCTGCAGTATCTTCTGGTGTCCAGTGGTTACATATCCACCCAGAGCTGGCTAATACTAAAGATGTTTCTTTAACTACCTTTCTGCTCATGCTTCTTTGTATTCCCACCTCTTCATAAAACCTCAGTACAAAACAAAGTTCAAAGTGATGCACACCAGCAGAGTTGAGAGTGCTGCTTCTGTACTTGGTGAGAGCTGGCTTTTCAGAACACATTGCTGTTAGCATTCTAGGCCTGCAAGCAGCAAGTGGAAAACCAAAGGAGTGTTAATGGAGCTCCTGGCACACGTGACAACAAAGATAGCTGAGGGGAGTAAAGATATATTTCATTATTTTGTTCCTTTTATATATGGTGTGATGGGCCTTGGCCTGTAAGGCTGCTTAAAATTGCTCTGAGGACTTCAGGTGTATTTAACAGCAAAACAATTGTGTGTTAACACTCTGTTTTTAGAGTGCATTGAGATTATGTGGGGAGACTGATGTTAGTGAAAAAAGCACATGGGTTGAACTGTCTTGTGATTTTTCTCTGTATGCCCTGTTGTGTCTTCCTTCCATATGGAAGTGAGCCCAATTCAGTTTAGGTTTTAGCTGGGGAAATGCAGGCTTAGTTATTCCCTGAGCTTTTATTTTCTGTACACAAAGAGGAACCACTTGATGCTCTACAGTTTTCAGCAAATGGGCAGGAAAAATGAGAATAGTGATGGACCTATGGGGATTGTAGTTATTAACAACTTGTCTTATGGATCCTGCAGTGGGTGGGGAGTTGCCTCATGATACCTTTCAAAAGCTGGGGAAATTGCTTTTAATTTGCAGTACATGTGTCTGTTTGGCATACACTGAAGGGCTTGTGCTCCTCAGCTGGCTCTGTTCAGTGTGTTTTCTGAGATGAGGGGCCTAAATTCCTGAAGCAGGCTGAAGAAATCCACAACTAAGCTTAAACTATGCTTTAAATATCTTATTACAAATGCTTATTCAAAACATGTAATTTCTAAATGTGCAGAAGGGGTTTGCTTTCTGTCCTTCTAGGAACCTGAGATATCTTCATCTGAAGTAAGAAAAACTTCTTTATTTGTTTGATAACTTGCAGCTTTGGATTTGCTGAGTTGGGTTGGATAGTAGTTTGGGTTTTTTTCCTATCTTTAAAGATATTAATTGCTATTTTAATGTAATTAATGTAGGATTTCTGTGGGCTTGCACCAGATTGCAGAATTTCACTTATTTTCAACTACTGGGGGATTTTATGTTGTGTACAGGAATAATAATGATAGTAACCAGGTGTGCAAATGGTTGTGCTTAAGCTTTTCACAGAATCACAGAATGTTAGGATTTGGAAGGGACCTGGAAAGATCATCTAGTCCAACCCCCCTGCCACAGCAGGATTCCCTAGACCAGGTCACACAGAAGCGTGTCCAGATGGGTTTGGAATCTCTCCAGAGAAGGAGACTCCCTAAGCTCTCTGGGCAGTCTGTTCCAGTGCTCTGGCATCTCAACTGGGAAAACATTTTCTCTTGGATTTACATGGAACCTCCTCCTATGCTTCAGCTTACAGCCATTGCCTCTTGTTCTGTCACTGGGCTTCACTGAGAAGAGCCTGACCCCATCCTCCTGACACACACCCTTCACACATTTAAAAGCATAGATGAGGTCACCCCTTAGTCTCCTCTTCTCCAAGCTAAAGAGACCCAGCTCCCTCAGCCTTTCCTCATCAGGAAGATGTTCCAGCCCCTTCATCATCTTGGTGGCTCTGGGCTGGACTCTCTCCAGCAGTTCCCTATCCTTCTTCAACTGAAGGGCCCACAACTGGACGCAATATTCCAGATGTGGCCTCACCAGGGTAAAGGGGGAGAAGAACCTCTCTTGACCTATTAACAGCACCCCTTCTAATGCACCCCAGAATCCCATTGGCCCTCCTGGCCACAAGAGCACACTGCTGGTTCATGCTCATCCTTCCATCCACCAGGACCCCCAGGTCCCTTTCCCCATCACTGCTCTGCAACAGGTTAGTCCCCAACTTATACTCATACATGGAAGTTAGTCTTTCCCAGGTGCAAGGCTCGACACTTGGCCTTGTTGAATTCCATTCCATGTCTCCCTGCCCAACTCTCCAGCCTGTCTAAGTCTCGCTGAATGGCAGCACAACCCTCTGGTGTGTCAGCCACTCCACCCAGTTTAGTGTCAGCAGCAAACTTGCTGAGAGCACACTCTGTTCCCTCATCCAGGTCATTAATGAATAGATTGCAAAGTGACATATAATGGAGAAAGCTTTTGATACTGAGCTGAATATCTTCTTACTGTGATTGAGGGGCAACTTCAGGAAATCAGGTTTCTCCATGATATGTCACTTTGATCACCCAAAAAGCAATATTGACTCTCTAGATTTATGGTGATGGCTGTACTGTGATGCTCTTACAGGAATATGTCTCTGGTTTGAATTAATGTTTTTGAGAGGGAGTCTGATTTAATGTTCTTTGTTAATGATTAACTGAATTAAAATATATCTGCAGCTTATTAAGGCTTACTGTTCTGTAGTTTCTGCTAGTTTTACTTCTTCCTCTCTATTAAAAAATAATAAATTTACTGTCTAGGAACAGCTTTACCAGCTGTGCTTCCCTTTTGTGTACTTTTCTGATGGAAAACATGAAGGTGAGATGAATGTAGGCTGAAAGTAGCATAGATACCTTTGGTGAGTCTTCAGTGCTATGGAACCCAACAGTACATCACTGGATGTTCAGTTGCATCACAGTCTGATCATCCTTCAGCTAAGGATATAGACTGTGCATCCTTCCTAGCATGTTGTTTTTTAGCAGTCCTTGGTGGTAGCAAACAGGAGACCTTAGAAGGAGATGTCATTTGTGTTAGCCAGTCCTAGAGAAACATGAAGCAGCTATTGCTCTTAGTGTCCATTTTGCCTGACTGGACTCCTCCAGGGCCAGCCTTTGCACTGTAGCAGAGCTTATTTATGGCTGCAAGCCCTGGACCTAACGGGTCTTTAAGAGCTCTTGAATGTGTGAAATGTACTGTCCCTAGGCAGAAATCAGCCCTAGCCTCTTACCACTTCCCACCTCCTTCAAGGTACCCTTTCATCACTTAAACTAACCAAGGTACCAAAGAAATGGCACATTTAGAGTTGAATTCCTGGGTTTAATTTTGTTGGAGAAGGTGATTTCAGTCTCTGGTGCCTTGTCTTTTCACATTTTCATGCCTTGGCATGAGGAAGAGTGACTTAAAGGGTGAGGTTTCCATCTTCCTGTCTGCAGGTGAGACTGCTTGTGAGAAGCAGATGTGACCTGTTCTGTGCACCGTGTAAAGTCTCTTGGCAAACCAAAGAGCCCAGTAGGCACCGGTGCATGGCACGCTAGGCCCAGCTCTGTAGCACAGGCCCACGCTTCACAAAGAGATTGAGGTCTGCTTGCTAGATCCTGGAGGTAGGAAGATGGAAGAAGAAATGTTTTACCTTTTGTCTTTTCCCTCTGCTATTTGCTTGTTTTGGCAAGCAAATGCAATTGTGTGTGTTGGTGGCAGTCTGCCACCAGAGATGTGTAGTGCCTGGTACAGTGGAGGCTGAGATTTCGTGTTGTTTGACGCCACTCTCATAGAAGCCCTAACAATGTCAACCTTGGAAGTGCAGAGAGAAATGGGTAGTATCTTTTATCTGAGCAATTTGAAAGATTGCAGATCTGGAATAATGGATGAAAAATATGCTGACATCTCTGTAATATCTAGCAGATTATATGGGTGTTTGAATGCTTACTCTGCTGACTGTTTTGTGCTGTCGCATAATTTTTTAACAGAGAATATGCAAGCAGTTCTGATATTTGCACACAGTGATTTTATGTAGAACTGGAACAGCGGTAAGGTGTTAGAGGAACTGATCAGTGTGCCACAGTGAAATCTTGCTCCAAGTTATGAAATCTTGCTTTCTGAGCTTTGTGACAGGCAGTCCAGTCAAATTAAATTGTGTTTCGAAGATGAGGTTAATACCTCAGAGACCTAGAATTGCATTTGTAATGTAATGTATTATGGGTTTAATTTTCTAAGTAGCTGTGCCTCCACGTGGCACTTACAAGCAGCAGATTAAAGCTGCTTCTTCCTACCTTATGCTTTTCATGAAAAATGAGCTGAAAGCAGAATCTGTTTTGTTTTTCCAGAGCAGAAAATGGCTTTTTGTTCTCACAGTTGGGTGCCAAATTAGAACAATTTTTTCTTTTACTGTATGAGATTAAGGCTAGAGGTTAGAATCTCAGAAGCAGTTTATAAATTCATATTTCAACTTAGAGTAGGTATAGAATGACTTAAAGAATCACTTACACTGAACAAACTGAAAAATTTTTATTTCCCAGATACATAATGCTGACATGCTATAAACCCTCAGAAGAGTCTTGCAGAGTTGTCACTATCAGACTAAATTGAGATCTTTCTGTGGAAATTGGTGAATTTTCTTCCTAACTGTGCCTTTGCAGTGCCCATTAGAAGCTGGATTACATAGCAAGTTTTGTGGTTATTTCAGAGGAAGCCACTCCTGCAGCCTGGATCCCTGCAGTGGAATTACAGAGCAGCCAAAGCAGCATGTGTTCTGTAACCCAATAACAAGATGTGCCTCAGTGGACCTGGGCCACTGGCATTGCTTCCCGCATTGTTCCACCTTAAACCTGAATGTGTTGGCCTGTTTAGGCAAAAATCAATTGTATCTCTTTTAGTTTGCTGTGAAACAAGTCAATTTTTGGTCTGAAAAGGGCTGAACAGAGAGTTGTGTGGGTTGCTCAGTGAAGACAGGAGGCAGGAGAAACCTCTGGGCAAAAGATGCATTTGTTGTTAGTGCCAAAGCACATTACAAGGGATTTACTGTGTAAGTTTAGGTAGACATACTGTACAACCAGCCTGTTTCACAGGTCATTGTGATCTTCAAGGACATTATAGGACGGGTCCAATCTGCTTTATGATCTATAGGTAAAGCCAACACTCAGTTATGTATATCTCAGTGGACTATATACATCTGAGGAAAATGTTGGGTGAGCAAAGTACTGTCTGAGCTCTGGGTTCCGACTTGGGCACCTGTGTTAGATATGAATAGTCTTGAAAAATACAGACACATGAATTATAGAATCATAGAATTGTCTGAGTTGGAAGGAACCTTAAAGATCATCTAGTTCTAACACCCCTGCCTGGCAAGGCAGAGTTGTCATTGTGAATTTCAGCTGTGTTTTAGAAATACTCTCACAGGAAATTAGTATTGGTTGTACCTTGGTTCACCTAAATTTTTTACTGTAATGAAGTTTTGGTGGTTTTAATTTTCATTCTGTAGCTTAATCTTTGATCTCAATATGTTTGGGTAACTAAAAACCCTGTAGGCTGGAAGAACTGTGAGCAAAGTAGACAAGCTATGAAAGAAGATCTTGAGTCTTAACCACTGAGATACACTTGTGTGAGCCTAGAGGGCTGTATAAAGAGCTGTTCTCCTAACTGGAAACTTTCCCAAGTGATGTGCACAGGATCTGAAGTGTGTAGTCAAAAGAAGACAGCCCAAAGACACAGATAACTACATTAGATGTTCTGAGCTGTAGCAGACTCTTCATGGATAGCAATTTAAAAGTTGTTTTCTTCAACGTAGCAGAGAGCTTCCCTGTTTAGAAGTTTGACCATTTGCCTAACCTTATTAAAACATTACTTCTCACACAAGACTTTGGGGTTGGTTTTTTTATTTGGTTGTTTTTTTCTTGGTGATTTTTTGGTTGGTTTGTTCTGGTTTTTATTCCCCTCCATTTTTATGGGCCACTGTGAGTGTCACTGTTCTACTACTACTGCTAAGCTTTTCATTTTGAGGGTGTGTTCTTTTCTGCATGTTAACTTGGGAGGACTAGTTTATAGATGGTTTGTTGTGAGTTGGTTTTATCATGCCCTTCATACTGAAACTCTAATGATACAGAAAACATGGTAATTGTTTTACATTAATGAAATAGAAGTATTTGCTTTTATGCCAGAATAGTTTGTCATCATTTATCGAGTGTGCAACCTCAGGGTTTCACCTAGCAGAAAACTTGAGCTGCATGCATGTCAGTGATCAATGATTTTGTTTTTAGAGAAGGTATTATTATTTAATCACAAATTACTACAGAGTTGGTTTAAAAAACAACAACAACAAAAAAAGAGACTGCAAGCATTTTGACCCAAGTGCTACATGCACAATGACTTATCTTTTGGTGACAGAACAGGAATACGAGCATTCTTACTCCTCATTCAGATCTTCAGCCAAAAGGTTGGATGTGGCTTCTTTCTGTTGATATTCTATTTATTACTCTAGATATGGAACTTATAATCTTCCTAGCAGAACACCTTTCAAAATAAGGTGTTTGTCTTGCACAGAGCCTTTCTCTTTGCCTTGCATGAAAACTGGCTGATGTTTAAGAGAACTGATTTAGAAGCAGCATGGAAGATAATGCTGTGGTGGGTTCACTGGCTTAGGCAGGGAAGGAGGCAAGGACATATGGATTTGAAATAATTGTGTTTTAATGTTTGGGGAATGCTTTTTGGTGGCTGTACCAAAATTTTCCATTATGCTTTTTGCAAGGTACATGATGATGTTCAAAATGCAGAGTCAGTTGCTTTAGTGTAGATCTGGAATACCTTAAATTCCAGTGATTTATGCAGCTGCAGCTGAGATCAAAACCCAAGCCACAATTATTGTGTTTCATCTTCTCTTCATGCATTTAAAGAAGGGGAATTTGAAGGCTAAAATCTCAAGAAGTTGTAATTAGTTCACTAACCTGTTCCTGTGAGTGGGAGATAGAAAAGGACATTTTCTAGTGAAATCAGTTCGGTTTTATAGTGTGATTGTACATGTACATAAACAGTTGTGTAGGAATGTACATACCCTGTATTTAACCTGTTTTCTCTTTCCAGGAACCCTAAATATAAAATCCCACTTTGTTTTTTCTCCCCAGTTGAATGCCTACAACAACTTCTTAATATTTTGATGACTCTCATCTTCATCTGCTGCTTTGAATCTTTTTTAGTTTTATTCCTCCTTCCATGTTATCTTACAGGAATTTGTAGCTGAAAAAATAATGCAGGGACTGAATTCTAAAAGATCTAAGATTTGACATCTTCATAGGCCTTTGCTTAGCTATATGTAGGGTTCTGCAGAACTCAGTATAAGTTCTTTGTAAATCAGAATTCCCACTTGCCAAAAGAGTTGTCCAGGAACAGCTGAATTGGATCCCTTTTCATGGTTTGGACTGATAGCAGGGAGGGGAAAAGTCACAACCTGGTTACAAAAGTGTTTTTTCAACAATAGTAAAAGGAGGTTCTGGAAGACACAGAAGTGCTGTTAGTTTTCAAGCCCCTAAGTACTGAAATAAGCCAAAATGTAAATTTTCAAGTCTTTACAACACTTTTTTTTCAGGATAGTAAGCTTGTTAAGTTGTGTAACCACAGAAGGAAGAGCACACTTAATGGCATGTATGTTTAAATCATTCCAAATCCAGGAATATATCATATATATCCATGAAATGTTCAGTTTATTACTTGCAGTGTAACATTATTTTACAATCAGACATGTTGGCTCCAGCTCATACCAGATATAAATTTTGAAGTTATCACTCCAGAAAAATGATAGCTAGAACTTCAGTATCTGAAGAAGATTACTCATGCATTTCTTTTAAAACTTAATGTGTAAACTTGAAACAATGTCAACTATCAAAGAGCTAGTATTTGGCCTAAAATGTTCAGCAAAATGTCTTAATAAATTCTTTTGGGTTTTGGTTTTCCTGCTAGGAGTACTGAGTGTTTTAATATAATTTCACATTTAAACAACCTCTTTCATGTGGAATTTCTTTTGTTGTTTTTTTTTTTTGAACTAGCAGAACAAGTTATAAATGGAAATCATTTATCCTGCTTGTTTTCAAGCAACTGTACTGTGATTCTGTGAACTGTTATCATGGGAGAACATAAACACTGTTTAAGGTGACATATCCTCTGTAAAGAATGAACATGAGAAATGCTGCACTCTGTGTTCAGTGAAAGACAGAGCACGAAGTAAGGTGAGGAACCATAATTCTGAGAGAATTCTTCTTCTGAAGACTTTTCTTGTTAGATTCAGAATTTAATACATAAATATGTAGACATTTTAAAAACAATAATTTACCTGGGATTAAAAAGCCCCAGGGCTGAAGGTACTTGTTTAAATGTGTTCTTCATTAGAATTCCAACATAAAGTTAGGTAGAAAATTGTACAAGTACAGCAGAGCCAAAAGGCTGTTTGTTAATGCACACTTCAGTCTTCTTCAGGGGCTGTATCCAGAAGACAAGAGTGGATTTGTTTCTTTGGTAGATGAATAGAAGAAATAAGGAAGAGGCAGGAGAGCAGGTGTGTCAGCACATAGTCAGTG
The DNA here is from genome assembly GCA_013399015.1 of Galbula dea. Lineage (NCBI taxonomy): Eukaryota > Metazoa > Chordata > Aves > Piciformes > Galbulidae > Galbula > Galbula dea. Next base: position 862,187 of record VWZX01002693.1, on the reverse strand, counting down.
TCCTTCGGAAGAGAACACAGCTAAGTCCATAGTTTATCTTACCATCAGCTTTTATGCTTTGAATTAATCTGCAAAGTACTATCTGGTGTAAAGTACAGAGTAAGGTGGGTTTTAGTAATTATTCCTAAGCATATGTTTCTGCTATGATAAGTGATTATGCATAGCAGTTCTGGCTGTCATGGAGAACAGGGAAAAGTCTGTCCTTGGTTTGCTCTAACTGCAGCAGCTAACTTGGGTGTATTCAGCTACGTATGCCAACAGCAGCTGCAATACCTATTTATTACATAGATGCTCTTTCTCTTTTTGGGTTTTAATGGTTACCAGAAGGTTTGGTGTTTTTTCTCTTCAGTGGATAATATTAGCCATCATAATGAGTTAAAAAAAAAAAAAATCCCACATGAATTAAAAGATGCATTCATCAGCTGTGAGGCTGTGTTACTTTCCTACAAGGAGCTTTTACAGGCTGAGGTTTGTAAGTGATGTAGGTGTGTGCTCTGTTTATTTTTTCCTTGTTTGTATGATAAATTTGTGTTTAAGATGAGATGATAGAGTATCTCAGAGGTGTCTTCAGCGCCCTGAGAAACAGCATTTGAACCAGCTTCATTCTACTGCTCTAATAGTGTGATTTATGGAAGCACTCTTAGGATAGATAGTATGGGTTTTTTTCAAGCACTGAGTATTTACTTTCAGTTGAAACCTGGAACGTTAAAAGATGCAGGTGTGAAGACTGAATAGAGAGAGAAATGCTGAATGCTTCCCTCTTGTGGAAGGAGAAATCAAGGTTGAATGAACATCACCAAATTACATAAACATGGCTTATAAGTTTAGAGGGTGATGTAAACAAATTCAGCATTCAAAACCACATCTGCTTCATGGTGTAAGCTACCCTATGTAATCCTGCTGCCATGCAGGAGGAGATGCTGTGCAAAAGACACCTAATGTCTAATACACAAGCACTCTTTGTTGTTAATACAGCTTATTTTTGTCTCCTAACTCCACCATTTTCCCTCCTAAATGGCCTCATAGCCATAATTTTTGCCACAGTGATGTGCAAGGTGGGCCTGGCCAAGATGTTGCAAAGCTTCCCTGTTGCATATCTGCGTAGTCTTCAACCCTCAAAGGCCATGGTGCCCAACAAATCAACCAGCAGCTGTGTTCTATTAACCTTTTGGAGCTGCAAGTAGATAACTTCAATTATCTAGAGTCCCTCTAGTGCATGGATTATGTAGCTTGGCCCTTAGAAAATTACCTCCCATGCAAATACACAAAACTAAATAGCTGAAGCTCCTAATCATAAAGCAGAAGCAAGTCTGCATTGCTGTTTAAGCTGTACTTTAATTTATCTGACACGTGTATGCCAAAGGCCAACAATCTGGAGTTTTTGTTAAACCTTCATCATTTACCCACCATACCTTGGCTTTTTAATTCTGAATATTCCTTCAGGATTGACTGTTCTTGCCACTTGTGTGCTTTGAAGGAGTTTAGTGCACCTGTCTTGGTTTGCAGATTGCCACTTTGTGCTTCGGGTTCCCATAGTTTGTAAGGGAAAGTACCACAGAGTTATCTTAACATTTCAAATTTAAATGTAAATTTTGTCTTATTCAAAAACATTGTCAGTAAAAGGGGAAAAATTATCCTCAGAGATTGCTGAGGTAGAGTAAGGCTGAACAAATCAAACATAAGCTTTTGGGGGGATTGTGAGTTCTGTTTAGGTTTGCTTTGGCTCAGAATGATTTGGGATGGGCTCCATCTTTCTGGGAAGTAGGGAAAGGTGCTTAAGACATTGACATGGAAATAAGCAGGTCTGAGTCTGCAGCTTTGAATGTTTACTGAGGGCAGGACTAGTGAATAAAGTGTCACCATTTTTTCATTTCTCATTTTTATCAGAGCCTAAGCACTCTGGTGAAGTATTAAAGAGTAGCTCACAAGGATGAAGAGGTGATGTTTTTCATCAAGAACTTTTTCCCAGCAAAACCAGTCAGAAATGTACATACAACTGAAATATTACTTAGCTACAAGCTTTGTGCCCTTTTGTATTTAGTTCATGTAACTTAGTATTTGGTTTGCAGTTTTCCATGGAGAAGTATGTCTTGGTGTGTGTTGGTGCAAAATGAGTATTTTCTGACAACTGTTGCCTCTGGCAAGGTTCTAAATAAAGGGAAAACATACCAAAGGAAACCCTAATGCTGTACACTGGTATTGCTTGGTCATACCAACTGTGAAGTGTCTGTCAGCCCACTCTCCTGAAACACTTCTTAAACCATTTTAATGTCTCTTTCTTTTCATTCTTACTAATACTCTGTTGTTGCCTACACTGCTGCCACCTTGTATTACAAGTACCTACACGTGAAATCCACTCTGCTCTTCTGGCACCTCTGGGTCTTTTCCAGGATGACTTCTGTGTCAGATGTGTCCTCTTCCTTTCTGCTGACCCTTAATTTTGGGTTAACTTTTCCCCACAATACATTATGAACCTTTTTGTTTCCTCACTAGCATCTAATCAGGATTTCTATCTCCTACATGAAGTACTCTGAATACTTCAGTGTTGTGATCCCACTGCTAACACTTTCCTCATTTATTACTACTATTACAGTAGTATCTTGACAGCTTTTTATGCCTTTTTTTTTTTCCTGAGAATCTGAGTAATATCAGTTTTCATACTACCTATAGGTGTCCCTAAGTAATGGAATGCATTACCTGTTTCTGCACTCTAAGGTCCTTCAACACAAATAGATTAAAGTCTATGATGTTGCAAGTGTGAGGTATTTTACCTAAATATTTTTGGAAGAAAACAAAGCAGAAATTCATTGTATTTACCAAAGCCTAAATTTGTTACCATCTCTAAAATCATATGCAGTGTGTTTCACATGGGCTTTCAAATTTGAATGATTTTTAAAAAGTGAGGCTTTTGAACTCTGCTAAAAAGTGAGTTAGCTCAGGCTTTGTAGTCACAAGTTGTCAGTGTTGGGGGAGAGTAAAAAATGTTAATCCATTTTAACATGAAGTGTGTGCTTTTTACAATTCCCTATGTTACCTTAACAAAATGAATGAGCTTTCATTAGGGAAAAAGTGAAAACTACAAGATTAAGGTTGATGAGCTAAATCAAGCTGTCCTGCTTGGTTGCTTTAAATCCATGATTAAAATCAGTGATTTGATTTAAATCAATCCACTGTTCTTTTAGCCAGCCTGAAAAGAACTGTTCTTTGTTTCCTGCCTAATTAGAAATGCTTCTGTAAGATCAGTTAGGATTGTGCCTTGATACAGCAAATCTTCTGCACCCTCTCAATTCCCTGAATGGCAGTTTTGGGGTTGAAATCTCTTTTTTTCCTGTTGTTGTCCTGCTTTTCACATAGTAGCTTTAATGAAGTGGTACTTCTTGTAGAACAGTAGACCATTATCTTGTCCCTTAATATCTGGGGATAGAAAAATGGGTCTACAACTGTAGCTCACCTTGTCTGTTAAGGATCATTGCAGCTCAACAGCTTCTTCAGACACTGGGGAGGGAGTTGATGCTCCCTTGTATCTTCCTGCCATCTGTCCCTCACACTGGGACTGATGTTCCCAGCTGCCTGCCTTCCTGAGACCTGTGTCTATGCAACCTGATGGCTGGTTCCAGGTTACAGAAACAACTGTAAATAGAGATGTGAAGAGGTAACTAAGTAAATGAGGAGGCATTAGGGCTAATAAAGGCTATTTTTCCTGTAGCTTTGTGCCCACTGGTGTGTCCTCTGAAGGTGAAGCCAGTGGAGGTTCCTGTGGAAGATTATCTCCTCCTAGGAGCCTTGCAGAATTCTCTGTGGGGTCAATGCTCTGCTAGCCTCTCAATTTAAGCTTCTTTTGCAGCCTTTTTCTCAGCTGGCCACTCTTCACCAGCCTTCCACCAGCTTCACAACACTGGCTATGAAGTATGTCCTTTTTGTCTAGTAAACTTTAATGGAAATTGTGAAGTTCTTAACCCTTTGGCTTCCTGTGGTGGTCCTCTTGAGTAGCACAGTTACATGAGCTTTTTTTTCCTTAGGTGGAAAGAAGAGACTCTAAGACAGCTCTAAAGAAAGTGCATCATACTAACTGTATTCCAGTTATTTTTAGGAGTACAGATGCATCCTGTGATGACAAACTACTTTGTTCTCTGAAGTTTAACTAAATAGCAATTTCTGCCCTAGCTATTGTATCCATCCTGAGAAGTAAAAAAGTGATTTCAGCCTAGTGTGAAATCCAGGACAAAACCAGAATATTTGACTGTGTTTCATTTGGGCCCACAAGATGATTTCTTCAGAAAAGCCTTTAGTTGTTGATTTTCTTATTCTGGTTGGTCAGTCAGACAAGTCCTGGGGAGGATGGTCTTTTGTAGCAGCACTGTGGAGAATCCAACCCAAAGCCAAAAGCTTCCTGCCTGGCCTATGCCAATCATAAGAGCTTTTGCACTGCAGCTTCTCTGTGGAAGAAAAAGGTTCTCTGTTCTAAAAGCTGAAGAATTTACCTTTCCAGTGAAAATGAAAAATCTGTAAAAGCTTGCTATACTTAGGACAAAAAAACCAATGGGTTTTGAGGTAGAATATAATTTAAAACTGTGATGAGAATTTCCATTTTCTAAGTAGGGAGCTGCCAAATCAAATTAGTCCTGAATGCAAGAAAATTCTTGTTGAGGGATTCAGACAAGCCATACAGTGCTCTCTTGAAAACTTCAAGGCAAGGGAAATATTGTTTGGGCTTTTATCATATTTTAGTCATTTGGAGAAGAAAATCCTAGAATCATAGGATGCCCTGAGTTAGAAGGGACCCATGAGGATCATCAAATCCTACTCCTGGCTATGCACAAGACATAAAAATTAAAACATAAAATATGTGTTAATATTTTTCGATGTACAAAATGGATTCATTTGCAATTTAATGAGAAAGGATACCTGGGATAAATCTAGGCATTGAAAACCTACCCAGATGCATTCAGCTTGATCCAAGATGCCTTGTTTTGATTGTAGAATGCTTATTATGTTGAGAAGGTTTTTTAAATAGCTATGATGGATACTTTATCTTGGACTCATTTCAGTACTGCAGCAGCTAATTTCAGATACTTATATGGTCTTTTTAGAGAGGAAAAGTAATTCTTGGAGCAGCTGTTGGTGGACAGAGTGCAGGTTTAGGTGTGAAGCTGCTTTTACAGACTTGTTGGTATTTCAGCCTCAAAGCAGAGGCATGATGCTTATTAAACAGTGCTTTAGGATAACACCAAGGGTATAGAGTGAATGAACACATTATAATGCTAATGCTCAGATAATGGGCAGTTATTGCTTCTTCCTGTCTGTCCTGGCTCTGCCACAGCTGGCAGCCCTCCTCACCGTGGTGGACAAGGTGTTGCATGTCTGCAGACCTTTCCTGTGCTGCTTTAAAACAAGGAGAAAAGCAGATAAAACCAGAGATTCACTGGTGAAAACAGCAATCTGTAGGTTGAAAGTTGGGGGACTTCTAGGCTCTTACTGTCTTTATACCCTCTTGAGTGCTGTTTCTGAAGGTCCAGGTTCACAACCCTTGTATGCACAAGCTGTGGATTCCTGTTCAAAGGTCCTTCTCTTGCCCTTCACAGGAAGGAGTGACTGGGGAACGGCTGGTGAGCAGGAGGTCTACTGAAGCCCTGCTCCGGGGGGTGCTACACATGGCACCTGCCCTGGGCATCAAAACCTAGCCTCTTCACTTTCCTGTGGTTTGATTTAGGCTATAACATCTGTCTTTCAGACTGCATTTGCATATCAAATGCATTGAAGAAAAAGACAAGCATATTAAAAAGTTAAAGCAAATCAGCCTGAAGAGCAGATTTAGGCTGACGGCAAGCTAGAGGCAGCTGCTATTTTGCTGGAGTGTGGCATGGGTTACTCTGGGGTTTGTTTATTTGTGTATATGGCAGGGCTGCTTTGGAGTGGACTTTTTTTTGGTGGTGGTGGTTGTTGTTGTTTTAGGTTGGTTTTTTTTGCCATGACCCAATTAAGACCAACATAAAATGGGATAGACCATCCCAAAAACCACTGATTCCTGCCACACCACATGTGTTGTGAGCACATGCTAGAGCATCCCTTCATTTTGTCAGACAAGCCAATACTGACATTTCTGCAAGGACATTGGTCTCTTAAAAAGAGGCAACTTCTAAAGAGTAGAACTTTGCAAAGTCACTTTTATCTTCACTGGGCGACATTTGTTTCCTCTTAATTGAGAGTAAAAAGGTTTGTTGTCAGTATCAGGGCACTGGAAACATACATCATTCCCTGAGCTGTTCAGATGTGGTCAAAGCTCACATAAATAATTCTGTAGCCCTGGCATTTTAGGAAGGGCACCATCTGGCTCCAGAAGGAAAAAGAATTCCAGAACTAATAATTAGTTTTCAGGTTGTTTTCAGAATAATTAAGTGTAGGAGCAATATTTTAATATACATGCTAATTAGGGCATGTTTTTATAGACACTGGGGACTATTAAAAGCCTTCTGCTTTATCACAGAAGGCAGAAGAACAAGTTTTTGTTTTTGAGGTCTAGGCCCTTTGCCCCACTGAACCACCCTAGCATCCCACCTGATGCTAGGAGATGGCTGTGAGATTGTTTTGGCCTTTCAGAAGTGTTATCTGCCAGGTACCCATTGCAGTCCTGCTCCTGTTGATACAGAGTAGAGTGGTTAGGAAGGGCTGTAGGTAGTGGGTGCTCCAGGAGCATGATGGGTTTGAGAGCCACAGCACAGCAGGACAACTTGTGAATGACTGACTTGGGGATGCTTTTAACTTAGCAAAAGCTGAAGTAATCCCTTGCTGGGCACTGTGCAAATGCTGTTGCTCTGCAAAAGAAACACAAGATGACTTATGAAAGAGGTAAGGTACCTCTCATTTACTTTGCAGTACTGGGGTATAAAGATGAGCACAGAGACCCTGTGCTTCAGTAGGTGGTCTGCTTCAGCCTGACACTGCACTTGTGTGCTTGGCCAACATATGGGCTACACAGCAAACACCTTGTCTTTGATGGTTGTTGCAAAATGGTAACGCTCTGAGTACACGGTCAGTGTCAAAAATTGGATAACTAGCAGTGTACAAGTAAAAGTTCCTACCACATATCACAAGAACAGCTTGGGAGATCTCTCTTCTGTGTTTCTGCTCAGGAAGAAGTGGCAATGTAGGTGGCAGCAGTGCCTAGATAAGGAAATTGGTAATTATGGCCCAAATATGTAGATCAAAGCAGCACACTGAACCGTACTTGAAAGTGCAGTTGGGCCTTAACACAGTTTACAGGAGCATAATGCACTGCAGAAGCTGTCAGGCTAACTAAAACAATCGCCTTCTGTGCAGAGAGTTTCTGGCAGGTGTTTGGAGTAAGCAGCTGAGCTTCACACTGAGAATTGAGGTGACAGCTAGGTGTGGCCACTCTGTGCTGGAAGCCACACATCCAAGTGAGGTGGGCTGCTCTAAGGAGGTGAGGTGGGCTGGAAGGAATTGCTGTTTCCTCAACCATTCACATCAACATGTAAAATTGCAAGCAGCTAAGTCTGTGCAGCTGCTATCAGTTCAGACACTGCTATTCAGGAATAGAGGGTGGTGAGGCACAGGAACAGGTTGCCCAGAGAGGTTGTGGAAGCCTCATCCCTGCCTGTGTTCAAGGCCAGGCTGGATGTGGCCCTGGGCAACCTGGTCTAGTATGTGGTGTCCCTGCCCATGGCAGGGGGGTTGGAGGTAGATGATCTTTAAGGTCCCTTCCAACCTGAAGCCATTCTATGTTGAAACAAGTGGCATGCAGCAAATGCATTCCCTACAGCCAGAGCAGTGCATTATCTGGATAGTCCAAAGGTTCTCTGTTCCTGCAGCCCACGTACCAGGTTTTATTTGTGGCAGAGATGAGTGCTGCCTGCCTGGAGTTGGGCTCCTTGAACAGGAGTTAGGCTCTGAAAGTAACAGTTGGCTCCACAGGGGTCCTGAAGTGCTCCACTGAAGGTTGGGCCGGGTCCCCAGCAGACGGTTGGTCATGCCTCTTCATTATCTTATAAATGAAGTCCTGGACTTTCAGAAAGCTACAATATGTATAATAGTAGAGAGGGAAGCATAGTCAGCATAGCTGTTTTCTAGTAGTAACACTGATGTTTTGTGCCCTTATCTTCATGCTTTGGGACTATTTATTCTCGAAGATAAGCATGTATATAAATATTTGAAAGCTTTAACGTTTATATTGCTACTGTTTGCACATGCTTACAGTGACTCTTTAGAACCTTTTTGGGGACTACAGATAGGCCTTAGAATGTTTTCTGATGCTTTTAAACTTTGTATCAACACTGTATTTGCAGAAAGCAATGCCTACAGTTTAAAATTCTAGTAAATAACTCGAGTATTACTTTAAAAAATGAATAGAAACCATACCTTGCATTTTTTAACCCTTTGTTGTTTTCTGAGGGCAGCTGAGACTTGCAGCAATTTGTTCAGTAACCAGACAGTACCTGCATGTTCTAAGGTTATATTATATTGGAAAATCATGGTAAGATGTGAGCCCATCCACTAGATTTGAGCTGCATGTGTGGTCCTTCCCAGTGTTGTTTTATATATGCAGGATTATCTTAAGCAATGGGATTTTCTTTTTTTTGTAAAAACTATGAAGAAATTACACAAAGAAGAAAAAGTAAGAGCACATCAGATGCTAGCTTTTATGTGCACATAAATAAATAAATGCTTATGAGGTGGAAACAGCCCCCAATATTTGGCATTTTGGTATCATCACTCATCAGCAGTATCCACAAATAGAAATGATGGGCACTGAGGTCACACTAGCCTTACATATTTCCATATCCATGTGTCTGTGCTTCACCATTTAATAAAGGGCTGTGTAATGTTAACTCTGTCTTTTTATACACAACCTGTGCTGCTGACACACCTATTAGTTTTCAGCATACTGGTTAGGAAAGGCAGGCAAAGGTGAAACTTCCAGAAATGGAGTCGGTGCAGATTTCTCCAGCTGGTGAAGGTGCAGATTGTTTCAGCTTATCCTCCTACAGCAGGAGAGTCTGCTGGGCCTGTGAGGAGCCCATTAAGTCTAAAGAGAGCCACAGAGGAGCTGTCAGTCATTTATTTTAGCATAAATCATGGGGATTTACAGCATTATACTTTCAATGAGCTTTTCCCCTCTCGCACCTATGTTATGGTGCTATCAGTGAAATGATAGATCTTGTCTCCAGGTAACAAAGACCTGTTGATGATTTGGGAAGGCTACATTCATTTCATCTGCTTTGTCCTCTCCCTTATCAGTAGGGAACACAGTTGGAAAACAGACAGTGCAGCCAAAAGCCTATCATCAGCTGGGGGGATGTCCATCTAACCAGAGCCATCTGATGGCACATAAAGCTGATGCTTTGCATTTACCAATCTACTTCCCTAATGTGGAAAGGCAGGACTTTCTTTTGTTGAAAGCATGTACAGCCTTTTCCACCCACTCAGCATTATGGAAAGATAAATCTGTCCTTCATCTATGCCCTTTAAGGTTATAATTTCTGTAAGGCTTTTTTTTTTTCTTTTTTCTGAGGTGATTGGAGCATGTTTATTGCTACAAGTAAATGAAGCTCATTCACTGGAAATAATATTCTGTACACATTATACACATTACAGTCACAGGTTGCTCTGTTGGTGAAATCTAGCTGGTTTCTTTGGGAATAAACACTGCTAAAACCAGCAAGCAGCAGGTCTGGTAATTGTGACTGCAATAGAGAAATGTGGCTGGACACTGCCTGTTAATTAGCTGTGGACCCCTTAATGAAGGGCAGGTGGGAAGAACATGTTTCTGTGATATGCAGTATTAGAGGCATGATTTGGGGTGCCTGTCTCAGCAGTGTCAGTGGAAGCTGCATTGTGCACTTCTCTAAATTGCCTATCAAACTTGGATTCACCAGGATTTCTTGCTTGATGGGGTGGATGGGGTTATTGCATGAATATGGGGTTGGAGCTTCTGCAAATGTTTCTGGGCACTGATAAAGAAAGAGAAGCAAAATTATGCCTCCTCCTCACAGATTCTTCTCTACTTGCTGGAAGAGCCATTTGCTGCAGAGGGGAATGCAGATTGCAGGTAGCCAGCCTGTGGCAGAAGCTGGGGAGCTGAACCTTGACTTTTGAGTGGGCAAACGAATCTCCAGGTGAATGTGCAGGAAAGGGGGAGAGGGTCAGGTTTGCAGGTCTGGAACATAGTAGTAAAGATCTGGCCTTTGTTTTAGGATAACCAGACAGAGCAAATAATGAAGTAGAGGAATAGTAAGCATGGTTAAAAAAATTACATTCTTGAAAACTAATCATTGAGGCACTAATCTGCAACTTGTAAGGATCCTAGACAGAAAGAAGGGAAGTGCCACTTCCTATAAGGAGCACAGAAGGCAGAATGCAGACAACTTACAAGAGGAGAGTGGTTAGAAGTCTCTGCTGTTGAGATTCCTTTGTGTAGGAGGACTGTGCTGGAATTGTTTAACTACTTTAGTTTTTCTAATTTTTTGTCTTAGCTTGTTTTTCCTAAACCCTGGGGGTTTTTTCCCCATTGCATTTATTTACTTCTAACTAGACTGATCAGTGATACTCCCACACACACTTTGCAAAATGATCCCTTGATTAGCAAATAATGATACCTTCATTTTCTGGTACCTTGATTCTTCTCTTGGAGACAGGCACCATGTTTCAAGAAATGTAAGAATATACACATGTTTTGGGAAGTAAATAGTTTGTAAACTATAAATTGATACCCTAAGTTGCCACTTGTCAAGAAAGTCAGTATTTTTTCAAGTTACTTTTAGAGTGGAAGGTATGGATAATTCCTGTCTGTTACTGTACTGTAACAGTACCTAGCCTTAGGTGCATGCCACACAGTTTTCACTAAGTCAAAAAGGCACAGAAAGCAAGCAATGAAAACCCTGTCGCTTTAATGCTGCTGTTGGCTCTGCCAACATGGCCACAAAGCCCTTCTATGTACTTGATCTGGAGTAGGCAAATTCAGGGTCAGACTTTCTTGTGATGCTGTAGTCTTTCACAGAATCACAGAATGTTAGGAGCTGGAAGGGACCTGGAAAGATCATCCAGTCCAACCCCTCTGCCACAGCAGGATTCCCTAGACCAGGACACACAGAAGATGGGTTTGGAATCTCTCCAGAGCAGGAGACTCCCCAAGCACTCTGGGCAGTCTGTGCCAGTGCTCTGCCACCTCAACTGGGAAAAAAAAAAGTCTTGTATTCACATGAAACCTCCTATGCTTCAGCTTACAGCCATTGTCCCTTGTCCTGTCACTGGGCTTCACTAAGAAGAGCCTGACCCCATCCTCCTGACACTCACCCTTCACATATTTAAAAGCATAGATGAGGTCAGCCCTTAGTCTCCTCCTCTCCAAGCCCAAGAGACCCAGCTCCCTCAGCCTTTCCTCATCAGGAAGATGTTCCAGCCCTGAGCTGGACTCTCTCCAGCAGTTCCCTATCCTTCTTCAACTGAGGGGCCCAGAACTGGACACAATATTGCAGATGTGGCCTCAGCAGGGTAGAGGAAAGGGGGAGAAGAACCTCTCTTGACCTACTAGCCACACCCCTTCTAATGCACCCCAGAATTCCATTGGCCCTCCTGGCCACAAGAGCACACTGCTGGTTCATGCTCATCCTTCCATCTCCCAGGACCCCTAGGTCCCTTTCCCCTTCACTGCTCTCCAACAGGTTAGTCCCCAGCCTCTACTGATCCATGGGGTTGGTCTTTGTGTGCATCCTTGCTTCTGGCTGATGCCAGGGGGAAGAAGATGCTGCTTATTGGATGATTTTCCAAAGCCAGGGACTTGCTTGAACTATTTTTCCTTCGTTTGGCTGCAAAAGTTGGAGCACAGATCAATAATGCATGTTTCTTAGTGCCTAACTCCTAAAATAACTATATGTGGAAGGTCCATCTGCACCTTCTCCTCTCCCAGCTTATGGATCCTCACAGACCAAAATCTAAAGGGGTGTACTTACCAGGGATACTTGCACATAGACAAGCTACCAGAGACTTCACTACCATGTGTGGACCAGAATTTGTGTGAAAGAAAACATTTTTTTCCTCTGTGTTTTCCATAGTTGGAGAGGAGCACCCTGGGTCAGGAACACAAGAGCACTATTAGATTCTGTTAAATGGTGATCACAGCCCATGGTGCTGTGATTGCATCTTCTCAGAAACAGCAGCTGACCAGGTAGGAAGCAGGACCTTGTTGTCTTGCAGGTGCTTCCTCTTGTTGGTTTAATCCTGTGCAGGCCGATGGGAAGAGGTTAGAGGCTGTGGAAGGAAAGGAGCCCAAGTGTCTCACCCTTTGAGAAACAGTCTGTTTGTTTCTAGGTGCCCCTTTGGTTTGTGTTCACTTTGCTGTCTCCACTGCACTGCCACCATGATTGCAGCTCCATTTCCCAGGCCTCTCACTGCAGTGCATGTGCAAAGGGAGGGATACAAGTCACAAAAGTACAGCCTCCTGTTTCAAAAGGTTCTCTCCCTTGGTCCACTGCATGCTTGACATTGACTTAAAATCTAGGATGACAGGGCAATAAAGAAAAAAAATAATTAAAACAAATAAGCAAAAGAAAACAACCAACAACCCACCAGTCTCATAGTTCTGATGCAATGGTTAGCCTTTTATTCAGCATTTATCTATAGATGATGTGTTTCTTCTACACTGTTAGCTTGTGGGGCATACTGATCAATATACCATCAATATCAAGTTATGAAAAACCAAGAGGGACAGCTCTTTTTAGTATGCTGTCTATTGACTTTTTCTTTACAAAGGAGAAAAGGATTCATAGCAAAATGTAATGGGGGATTTTGGATAATTATTTTTGAGCTACAGCTTTTATTTGACTTAATAGAAACTTTTTAAGTCCCTTTAAGCTGTTGAATACACAGCAGCATTGCTGACTAGCATAATGAGAAGATAAAAATACAATTGCAGTAGTTTTAGCAAATGGAAGAGTGCTTTGGAAGGGCAGCAGTAGGTAACAGAAGTATGCTGCAGGAGCAGCCAGAGGCTAACTTCAGAAAGAGCCCACCAAGCACTGTTGGTCCCATCTTGCCTAATTAGGTATACCCTTTAAAGTTGAAACTTACTGCAGTATTGACTCAGAAACTGTTTTCCCCTGTTTGTTGCTCATCTCTTGGCAGATAGCTTGTATCCTCAGACTTAAGGAAGCTGCAGCTCACTTCCTTGGCAGATGTGCTAGATCATCTGCTAAAAATCACACCATATGTTGGTAACAATTTTAATAAATTCTTTTCAATTTTCTGGTATGTTAAAAAAATAATAGTTCCATTAGTCATGGCTACATCTTGAGCAGCAGTACTTATAAGAAAATATGTTGGCCATCTTATCTTTACCTCTTGAGTTGTGCAAACTATCCTGGGCAGTGCTCTGTAAAAATCTGCATCAAAGTAAATCATTAACAGTGGCCTTTTAGCTGCATCAACTATGGGAAAGAGAGCTTTTTCCTCACTGTATGGTGCTCTTAAAAACATAGCTGGGTTTTCTGATACTGGCCACAACTTTATAATGTTGTTAATGTCTTTTTGACATGGTTTCACCCAGATCTTGCACAAACATTGTCTCTGCTAGCCTTACATGAACGCAAACACCTTTAAGTAGAGAAGTGTTTTTTCTCTAAGTATTATTTGTTAATATTTGCTTGGAATTACACTACCTTTTTTCCTACTTATAGGAACACCACTATACAGGTCACATTTTTTTAAACCTGTAAGATGTACTGGAAGGACTTGAAAATTTAAAGCCTCCAATTGGCCTGCAAAACGAATCTGAATGATTTTGGATTAGTTCCAAATGCAGAAATAGAGTTCTGTAATTCTGAGCCAAAAGCTAGGGTTTCCATAAACCAGGGTGATTAGAAGGCCATTGAAATCACAGGTGATGTGTTGGGATGGTGATTTGTGGAAAGAAGCTTAGGACTTTGCCTTTGAAAGGAAAATGTTGCTGTGAAAAAGCCCATGTGGTACAAAGGCCCTGGTGGTTTTCATGGGTTTTCCTTCGAGTTCCTTAGCAGATTTTGGAGCCTTCCTGATTTAAAAGGGAGCAGATTAAAAAGCAGAGATGTGCTTTCTGCTGCAAAGCAAAGCTGAGCTTTGCTAGTCCTACTTCAGAGCTATCTGTCCTAGCTGTTTCCTTTGTCTTCTTGGAGCTGGGCACTGGAGCAGAGGCTGAGGTGGGAAGGTAAGGAAGGTTGATGTGCTGACACAATTCACTCTGCAGTAGCATTTTGCATTAGTTACCCAGCTTTGAACTTAGCAAGTGTCAGGCTTTACAGAAGCTAATGCTAGGAGCAGCTTTTTTACTGAAGTTTGAAAGCTTTGCTGATTTGGAAAGCAATATCTGTTTTGCTTTAAGTGTCTACAGGAATGCATTTAATGATGGGCATTCACATTTTAACTGAGTATGACTATGTACAAATTTCTGAGCAATGCTCAGCATGAATCTCCCTTGGGTGAAGCTTACAGTAAACCATCACCCCTGGAAACTACACCCTGTGGCATTTACAACAAACCCATCTGCACTTGGAAGGACATAACTTTCAAAGACCTCTGCCTTGCAGATTGAAATTTCCCTCAAGTCTTTTCAAAAGCTTGTGCTAAACTCATTCCAAATCTGGCAAAGCTTGCAGGAAGGGTGTGTACCCATTCAAAAGCTGTGTTTTGATGTGGGAAGCAGGCAAAATAGCCACTGAAACACTGAAACAGCTGCATGTTTTTGCAGTCTTAGAGCAGAAATAGCTCTCAGTGAGATAAGCAACAGTTGAGTTGTCTGGTTTGTGAGCAGGCATGCAGCACCCAGAGTTTCCCTTGGTCACAGTGTAGGACTTTGAAAACTGGTTACAGTGCTCTGTGGCATTTTGGACCCCAGTTCATGGAGGCCCCCAGCCTTGAGCTCATACTTAGGGTCACATAGAAAGCCAAGTTGTGTGTTTGTGTAGGAAAACTGTCCATCCAGTGCAGTGCATGACTGGCCAAACTCTAGAGCAAAACACCAGTGAGAAGTATGCATCATCATCATCATCTTGACAGAGGTGGAGGAGGAGGCTGAGACTCTCCTTACTGATAGGGTGATAAAGCATTGGTCAGATGGGACAGGTTATCTCAGCTACCTTCTAATTGTAGCTGTTGTCTGTACTGAAAAGGAAAACATTTTATTTGTGTGGATTTTGAAAGGAGTGGGAGCATATTAATTGTTAGTGTTCATAGGAGAGAGGATTTCTGAAGTGTTGACATGTTTTCTTCAGTATTTTTTCTTCATTTATAGGAAGAAACTCTTTATGTGTTAAACAAGCATAATGCTTTGTGTAGAGCAAGATAGAGCTGGATTCTGCTGGCATTTAATGCCTGCTCTTCATCTCTGGTACTTTCAGGGATTTTTTTATCTTTAAATCTCCTGATATGTACTGTCTGATGCCTTGATGTTGCAGGGTGCAGGGCTCCATCTCCCTAATCTGCCTGAGGACTTGCCAAAATCAGTGTTAAGCTCCTATTTGTGTGGGTTTGGCTACTTGTGTCTTTGGAGTTAAGTAGGTGTTTCTTTGAGCAGCTTGTCAAAAGAGAATTCAGCATCTTCCAGAGTCACAAGCATGTTTTGAGTTTGATCTTCCAGAAAAGAAAAAAAAAAACAAACCCAAAACCCAAGAATAAAACAACCCCCAACCAACAACCCCAAATGTGCATTCACATTTGGCTACTTCACATCTTTGAAGAGCTCAGTTTAGCAGTGATGACTCCAAAGGGTAATTGCTGTCCATTGCATCAGTGCTTATAGGATGATAAAGGATTTTTGTTTTGTCCTTTGGTGTTAAAATTGCTTGTGCTTTAATATTATTCAGGGTCTACAGTTATTGAAGGAATGCTGTGATAAAGTTTAACAGACCCTTCAGCAAGTTCTGGTAGACTGTTTTACAACTGTCTGTTAACATTAAAGACTGATGGATGTGTTTATCTGCAGTTAGTTTTCCCCTTGGATAACACAGATGATTCTATTGTAACAAAAAGTCCTTTTGAAGTTCAAGTCACCCATGTGTGGATTTGTTTCACTGTTTAAACAGGTGGAGATAAGAAACCATACACTCTTTAAATAACCTGTATCAGATAACATATCCACAAACACACTTTTCTGTCTTTAATCATATTTGTATCATGAAGATAATTGAATTTTCTTGGATGTGTCTGCCCTGCTTCCCTGTTCTGATGCCCTGCATAAGAAACAAGGAATGATTGTAACCCCTAAATGAAATGGGGGCTCTTATATGCCTGAATTTTGATAACATAAGCCCTTTTTTTTACATGCTTTAATGAGTCCTTAGCCATCCTGAAGTGTATGTTGTGTATTGTGTGCTGTGTCAGAACATTAATCACCATGGGCATGTCTGTGTGAGCTGTGCATGAGTGCCAGTTGGAGCTCATGTGAAGAGGCTTGTTCTCAGTGAAGGGAGCTGGATCACAAGGACAAGCTTGTTGAACAAGTGGCACCTGGGCCTCTGTTGCAGAGATCTGCATACTCAAGACTGAGCAGTATTTGGCTCCCAGGCTGCTGTGGCTTGGCAAAAGGGGTGATTAAAGTCCCATTATATCCATACAAATCTTGCTTTTTTGTTTTCAGCTGACTGGTCAGGTCCTGGTAGGGAAACATGAGGTCCATGATGTGTCTGCTGTATTTTTTTCTGCTCCCATGATCAGTGTTGTGAATGTCTTTAGAGTTTACTAAATATCTTCCTGGAAAGGTTACTTTTTGCTAGGCAAGGAAAAGAGAGAGAAAGACTAGTTAAAAGTCGAGTCCAGTCTGAAAAGTCCAACTTCCATGCAGCATGGAAGGTGGCCAAGAAGGTGGAGAGCAGCTTTGCAGAAACAGTCCTGGGGGTGCTGGTTGGCACCAAGTTGCTGGAGCATCTCTCCTATGAGGAAGGGCTGAGAGAGCTGGGACTGTTCAGCTCAGAGGAGGGAAGGCTCAAGGGTGTTCTTGTTAATGTGTACAAATACCTGGAGAGGGGGTGCAATGAGGCTCTTCTCAGTGGTGCCAGTGCAGGATGAGAGGTGCTGGGTACAAACTGAAACACAGGAGGTTCACTCTGAACATCAGGGAATGCTTTTTCCCTGTGAAGGTGACTGAGCACTGGCACATTTTTTGCAGAGAAGTTGTGGAGTCTCCATCCTTGGAGATACTAAAAAGCTGTCTAGACACAGACCTGGCCAACTAGAGTAGGTGTGGCCCTGCTTGAGCAGGAGACTTGGACCAGATGACCTCTAGAGGTCCCATCCAACCTCAACCAATCAGCCATTCTGTGAACTCTTAATTTTTTCTCTAAATGGACATAAATAGTTTTGGGGTTTGGACACTTCCATTCCAGAAGCTGCTAATTGACCCCCCCTGCTCACTGATAATGGTTGCCTCAAAGAACCATAGCAGTCAAGATGTCCTTCTGTTCTCTGGTAATGAGACTGCTTCTTGGGTCCAGAAAATGTAATAGGAAGCATCACTGCTGAACTAATGGGGCAGAAGCATCAGCAGTAAAAGATTAGGTGTAGAAGGAAAATCCAAGACATCTTTGTGGATGTAAAACATCATTTAAATCAGTGGACTCCAGGATATTGAGGAAGGTTAAGCTGCCCAGTTCCACATTGTTTTAGTCACTGAAAGCAAACTGTGGTGAGAGGCAGCTGAGCAGGCCAGTGAAGATGAGTTTCAGGTAGTACCTCTGCCAGACATAGTTTTCAGATACAAGTTCACAGTCCCCTGTGGATCTTGCATCTAAAGGGTGTTTGCACAGCCCTTGTTCTGTTTGATGTTTGTCTCAGAAATGTTACTCTGAAGAACTTAAAGGTGTTTGTGGCAAGAAAAATACTCAATGTTTCAAATGGATCATAGAGGTGGAAAACATGGCTGCTTTCTGCATGCTTCCTACAGGGCTTTTTTATCTCCTTGGAGAAGCAGCAGATTGCTGAACTTTTTAGATCTTCACCTTCTATCCTTTCTTTTCATATGATCCTACTGATTTAAAAATAGTAATTAGTTTATATTATGACCTGCATCATATACTCTTGCTGAGTATCTTAACAACAGCACCTTCTCTGCCTTTTAAGCCTCTTATCAAGCAGTCAGGTTGTTTGGGTTTGTCACCTGGCTCTTCCCCTGTGAAGCACAGGCAGAGATGGGGATGAAGAAGGAAACCAGTTAGCACTGCCATGGGGATGTAGAAAGTACTGTAATTAAAAGCATCAACAGCAAATGTCAACTCAATTTAGCAGTGTCCTGCTGGGATCTTTTTCTGAGTCATCATACCTCCTGCTGCTGCTGCTTTCTTCCTGTGTCTGAACCTACATGTAAAGGTTTAATCTGGCTCAGAGTTTATTCAGCACTGGGCCAAGGAAGGGGAAATAATGAGTTAAACCTCAGCCTGCTCAAACCTGCATGTGAAGACATGGAAGGAGAGTGAGCTGGATTAATTTAGTGTATGGCTAGTTCAAGTAGAGCTTCTCCCAGCATACACAGGACAAGATCCTGCCTCTGAATTAGCATTGTTATTAACAGTGCTGGCTCAGTTTCAGAAGGCAACATCTGAAAACCTTGCAGGGGAGCTTGCCAAGCTCTTAATTAGCTATAGAAAGGTGCATCAGAAATAAGCAAGGCAGGGCATGATGTCTGATGACTTCTCCTAGTGTTACTCCCTATAGTTGCCTTTCTGCCCTCCCACAGCTAATGAGACAACGAGGGCCTTGGCATTGACTTTGTGTTTAGGGCATGGAGCAATTTGTTCTGTATTTGTAGATCTTAACTTTCATTTGTTATTTATTAGAATGAGCTGGAAACTATGTAAAGGGCCTGAAGTGATTGCTCTTTGTCCCACCCTTTCACCAATGTACCTGGTAACAACAGAGAGGGGGAAATTGTTAAGGTGGGAGCTTGTTTGTTTCTTAAATATAGAGGTTTGCAAAGTTTGGCAGAGGTTACTGCACTTTCTGCAGTAAAGGTTTGCAGTTATTCAACTTGTTTGCACTTCTTAAATGTCCTGGATTTGCTGCTGCAGAAGTAGGAGAGCATTTTGTAGCAGGACCTCTGGTATTCTTGTAGGGACTATTTCTCCATATTTCAAGTAAAACCTGTGTTTTTCTGGTTCTGTGTTAACAAATTTGTGGAAATCTGTATGATTTTAGTTCAGGCAGAATTTATGGCAACACATGATTTTTTGGAGGAGGGGCTTAAGGAATGCCTTTCAAATGAGAGTTCCTCTAACTTCAGAGGCCAGTCTTTCTCTTCATCAGGCCATTCATCACTTACCAGCTCCTAATGCTGCAAATGTAAGTCCTTCCCAGAAACTTTCAAGCTCCTGAGGCTATTGAGGTCTTTGCTAGCTGTACTTGTTACCTTAGCAACTTGCAGGGGTTAAATGAATATCTAGGAGAGAACAACCTTACAGATGCCACAGTGTCATTTTGTCTTCCCCTAGTAGTGGGGAATATCTCCAAGCAGGAGGAGGAGGTTCTGGTTTTCCATGTCCTGCAAAATACAAGTACAGAATTTCAAATTACTAAATGACACTTGACTGGAACCTGAATGGGTGCTAACTAGCTTACCAACTGAATATGTATTTGCAAGTCTCGTGTAGTTTTGCATCCATGGGAGGGAGGAACCAAAGAGGACTGTTTTTTCTAGCACCAGCAGAAGTGAATGTTAGGGTTCAGCTTGCCAAGGCAAAGTTGAGTTGTCCCCCCTCCTAGAGATCAGAAAGGATAAATGCAAGAGAGGACCAAGGTAAAAATTTCTTCCAGCTTTGAATTATACTTCCATTTCTAGTTTGATTTCATAAAAGATTGGTCCTATATCCATAAAATTGAAGTTAGCTGATTGCTTCCAAAAGATTTTTGTTTCCTTTTCAGAGATTGCACTTACTCAGCACCATCTAGTGGACTGACTGCCCTTGCCATTTAGCAAACAGCTGGTCTTCATAAAGCATGTAGCAATCAGAGCTTTGTAGTGTGAATGATGTGCCTCAAGTATGTTGTCTAGTGGAAAAGGAGGGGGGTGAAGGAAAGAAAGTTTAAGACACACGCTGGTAGTGGTGCCTGTTAGCTATTTAGTCCATTGAGTTCCAACCTTCTTGTCTGCTTCTCTGCCTTACCATGTGATGCCATCTAGGTTGTAAGCTTCTCAAAAGTATGATTTTGGAATCCTCTTTCTTTGTGCACTGCCACATAACACAAATCATGGCTTGATTGTCACTGTGATACAGATGATAAATACGAGTTCATGCTGACACTGAGCTCTGAAGTCTTCACCTGGTGAAAATGCTCTGGTCTTTCTAATTTAAATTGAAGGCAAGGAATTCAGTGTTTGACTCTTGGAAAGGATGTGATTTTGTTTAAAGGTAGAAAACAATCCCATGGGAAAGCCCCACTATAGAGTGCAGGTGTGCAGCAAGCAAGAGAATTGCTAGGTCATCCCAGTGGCTGCCTCAGGACTCAAGGAAAGAGAAGGAGTCTGCAGCTCTGGTCTTTTAGGGGTGCATGGCACCAAGTTTGCTTTTTCTAGCTCTAGAAAGAAAGGCTGAATCTCTGGAAAAACAGTTGTGTTGAAAAGCCTAGGTGTTTCTGCAGCCCTGGCTACATCACCTGTATCCTAACTGCTCTCTCTTAAGTAAGGTTTCTTTAGCAATAAGCCTTTGAATTTTGTAGCTCCAGATGCAAATGAAGGGAGATCTGGAGTCTCTGGGCAGAAGACCCTGATAAAAGCCACAGACTGTGGGTGAGAGCAGGCAGCCAGGACACTTGCTCAGTGACACGGGGCAAGCACCAGAGGCAAAACATCCTTCAGCATAAGGAGCAATGAGCATCATAGAGAGCAGAGGGAACTGCAGAAAAAAGGAGCAAAGCAAAGTCTCATTATAGCAAATACACCAAGTTATAACATCTTCCCCTTTAAAATTCCTTGGGTTTGAACATTTCCTCACTTCAGGGTCTGTTGTTATTGTTCAATTCACATGCTTTGGACAATGGAAATAAGTGGGTCAGTTTTACTTGATAATTTTTATGCATTAGCACAATAACATTGTGCTGAGGTTTCCAAAAAAGCTATTCTTAAATAATTCACATAAGCATTTCACTTTATTTTGTCAAAATCTACATGTGCAGATGAGTTTATTTCCCAGGCTTAAGGGAACCCAGGACTTAACACTCTCTTCCTTCTCTTAAGTTTTTAGGTAGTGTGGCAGTCAGAATATCACTTGTCTGCTGGCCTCCTCCCAGTGCTGCTTTGCAACATAACCTGTCCAGGCAGCTGGTTTTTCAGATAAGAAAATAAAGGTTTAGGGATTTTCCTTTTTAAGTTTGGAGATGATAGCTGTGGATACTGGTTGTAGAGTATGTGTTCATGCAGTTGAGAGGGTGCAGTCCTGTTTGAAAACCCACTTGGCTTCCACTGACAGAAAACATGGGTCTGAGATGGTCATAGTGTTTAAGTAAACAGATTAAGTGACAAGAATCCTGTTTTGTCAGAGGTTTGGGGATAGATCCTACACACTGGAAAATACCCATTTACAAAGGACATGGCTCTGCTTGTGTAATAGCTGTGAACCAAACATGAGCTAGCATATGGCTATCATAAGACTGTATTAGCTAACATAAGACAATTCAAAGTGTTTCCTCTCTTTCTGTTTCTCCTCTAGCTTTGGGACTGCACACAGTAAATGCAGTGTATGGAGAGACTATCATGATCCCTTGTCGTCTAGAAGTACCAGATGCTCTTATGTTTGGGAAATGGAAATATGTAAGTATAGCTTCCCTTACCTTTACCTCCATCAGAGCTGCTATAAGAAGATGTGTAACTTTGGGGTGTGAAACAACAAGACTACAATCCAGTCAATAGGATTTCTGCCTCTGATACAAAAATGTTCATTCCTGTTGCAAGACTACAAGATTCCAATCTGCATAATTTCTGCCAAGCATGGTTTAGAGGTTTGAGGAATTAATCTCACTGTTCAAGAGAAGTAATTACTCAGGAGTTGTCTGCCAACCTGTATTAGAGATCTGGCATGTTAGCCAGTGGTGTCTCAGTGGCTTGACAGAGCTGTCGTTGGACATTCGAATACTTTTGAAGCTGCCTCCCTGAAGCAGAGGATGCTTCGTTCCTAGGAAAGCACTGTCCCCAAGTCTGATTGATCTGACAGTCACTCAGTGCTTCATGCTTCAGTACACTTATTGCACAGGGAAGAAGAGGGCAGTGCTGGCCTTAGTGGAGTCGCTGGTGTTTTCAATCTGCCATTTCTGTCGTGCGGAGAATGGAGGCAAAAACGCCAACACCGTCCTGGTTGTTTCAGTCAGCTTGGAGTAGGAACACTGCAGGATGTGCTTCTCCTATATGCAATATGTATACAGGGCCAAAAGGAGAATAAGTGTATCAAAGTCAAATGAAACCTGGAAAGCATATCACAGAATCATAGAATGTTAAGAGCTGGAAGGGACCTGGAAAGATCATCTAGACCAACCCCCCTGCCACAGCAGGATTCCCTAGACCAGGTCACACAGAAGCGAGTCCAGATGGGTTTGGAATATATCCAGAGAAGGGGACTCCCCAAGCACTCTGGGCAGTCTGTGCCAGGGCTCTGCCACCTCAGCTGGAAAAAAAAAAAGTCTTGTATTCACATGGAACCTCCTATGCTTCAGTTTACAACCACTGTCCCTTGTCTTGTCACTGGGCTTCACTGAGAAGAGCCTGACCCCATCCTCCTGACACACACCCTTCACATATTTAAAAGCATAGGTGAGGACACCCCTTAGCCTCCTCTTCTCCAAGCTCAAGAGACCCAGCTCCCTCAGCCTTTCCTCATCAGGAAGATGTTCTAGCCCCTTCATCATCTTGGTGGCTCTGGGCTGGACTCTCTCCAGCAGTTCCCTATCCTTCTTCAACTGAAGGGCCCAGAACTGGACACAATATTCCAGATGCAGCCTCACCAGGGTAGAGTAAAGGGGGAGAAGAACCTCTCTTGACCTACTAGCCACACCCCTTCTAATGCACCCCAGAATCCCATTGGCCCTCCTGCTGGCTCATGCTCATCCTTCCATCTCCCAGGACCCCTAGGTCCCTTTCCCCTTCACTACTCTCCAACAGGTCAGTCCCCAACTTCTACTCCTCCATGGGTTGGTCTTTCCCAGGTGCAAGACTCAACACTTGGCCTTGTTGAATATCATTAATTTTCCCCCTGCCGAACTCTCCACCCTGTCTAAGTCTGGCTGAATGGCAGCACAACCCTCTGGTGTGTCAGCCACTCCACCCAAACTTGCTGAGAGCACACTCTGTTCCCTCATCCAGGTCATTAATGAATAGATTGAAAAGTACTAGTCCCAGTACCGACCCCTGAGGGACTCCACTAGACACAGGCCTCCAACTAGACTCCATGCCATTGACCACAACTCTCTGACTTCTGTCCTTCAACCAGTTCACAATCCACCTCACTACCCAGTCAGCCAGACCACACTTCCTCAGTTTAGCTGCAAGGATGCTGTGGGAGACAGTGTCAAATGCTTTACTGAAATCAAGATAAACCACATCCACTGCTCTACCCTCATCTATCCACCTGGTTATGTCCTCATCAAAGGCTATCAGGTTGGTCAAACATGACTTCCCCTTGGTAAACCCATGCTGACTGCTCCCAATGGCCCCCTTATCCTTGATATGCCTAGAGACAGAGTCAAGGATAAAGTGCTCCATCACCTTTCCAGGGATGGAGGTGAGGCTGACTGGCCTAGAGTTACCCGGCTCCTCCTTCTTGCCCTTTTTGAAGACTGGAATGACATTTGCCTTCCTCCAATCCCCAGGCACCTCTCCTGTTCCCCAGGACTTACCAAAGATGATGGAGAGTGGCCTGGCAATGACTTCTGCCAGCTCCCTCAGCACCCATGGGTGCATCCCATCAGGTCCCATGGATTTATGGATGTCCAGATGGCTTAGCTGTTCCTTAACCCAGTCATATGTGGAAGGAAATGTCAGGATATGAAAATCCTTTTGCTTCTCAGACTGACATCAGGAGAGTTAGTTTTCCTGCTACTGTAAAGTTCATCTAAATCTCCTCTCATGCTCAAACCAAAATGTTACTGGCAATAACAGGTGATGTTTGCTCTGACAGGGATTTTAAAATTACATAGTTCTCTCTCTGTCTCCTTTTAAATGGCTTCCACATGCCAATATTAGAGCACATTGGTCTGCCACTGGGGTTGGTCTATACCCCTCCCAGCTCCTTCCTTTGGACCTGGAAGTTTTCAGCTTTTTCAGCTCTCATCCACTCAAGTTCTGCTCCACAGACATGTTTTGGGAAATGAAATAAGAAGTGTGGATGTTTTCCCAAAGAGACAGTGAAACTGTTTCATATAAGCATTCAGAAGATGCAATGTGGTTTTGTAGTCTGCTGCCTTTTCTTGGGAAGAAGTTCATCTATGTGAAGATGCAAGGCTATTTTTGAGAAAACAAAATACATTATCATCTCTTTTTGGTGCATTTGGATTGCTCATCTCAGACAAGTACCAAGCAGCAAGTGGAGATAATCTAGCTTCTCCTAAATGGAAAGGGACATGACACCCAATATGCAGAAAAGCCTGTCCAATTGGTGGTGTATGAAATTGTTGACACAGCCCATGCAACCAAGGGAAAGTGATATTCTCTGGGGCAGCTCTCAGCATGACAACACTTGTCTTTAGCAGAGGGAGGGTTTGGTTTAGGTTTTTTTTAGTCAGGAGATTATTTTATTGGAAGAATGAGGAACTCAGTTTTCTTCTCTGCTGCACTGGGATTAGCAATTTGGGTTGCTGGTGGGAGCTTGGGGGCACTGGGAGACTTGCACCATGGCTTGACCTGGTGTCACTCCCTTCAGCATCTACCTGTGCATGCCTGTGTCCTGGTGGGCTTACAAAGAGATCAAAACTTTCTTTCCTTTGTGACAGACATCTAGAGTAATCTGGAAGTTAGAAGTGGGAGAGGGAAAAAGACTGTAAGGGAATTTAAGCTTCACGTTAGCTTTTGCCTCCTGTTCCCTGCCTGCCTCTGACACCACTCATCTCTTGTCACAGCATTGCCATGCTTTTGTGGACTCAGCAGTCAAACTGAGGTATTGTGCTGGGAGCCCTGCTCACATCAGTGGTGCAAGGGATGAAAGGGAATGGAAACCTCTTCCAGCCTCCAGCACAATACTGAGCTAAAGACAGAGTCAGCCTTTCACTTTACTTATTTAAAAGCAGACAGTGCCTGTCCCTGCTTTGGGGAGAGGGAGAATGAAATCCTGCAGAACTCAGCCTGTAACTTTGTCTCTCATAAAAACCATGTTTTGATGTAGTAGGTTTGTGCAAGGCTGTCAACTTAACATTCCTTCTTAGGGTGGCAACTTCATACTTATTAAAACAAGGAGGATGGCTAAGAAATGACATTTTGCCAATTATCCTGAGATGTCTAAATAACAGTATTTGTTATTTTTATGTATATTGCCATGGAACAAGTTTTTGGGTCCTTTAAAAACAAAGGGAAAAAAAAAAGCTAAAAACTAGTATAGGCAGTTATGCCTGATTAAATCCTGCATTTGGAATGAAGTCTGGATATCCCAGACAAACAATATGAATATGTAAAAGAATCATGGAAAAAGTGGAAGCTAAAGCTTTTGAGCCTAGCTCACAAATGTTTCTATTTCAAATGTTTTTTCATACACACAGGAGCAGGTGGTGCCAGAACCAGCCTTCATCAGAGAAAGCCCTATGCTATGCTGAGATTGAGCCAAAGCACTGAAATTATTTCTACTGATGATATTCTCAAAGTGAACCACAGCAGGCTTAAACTAGCTGTCTTATTACACTGAATTTCTTGTTTGTACAGCAGAAATTAATCAAGTTAAACAAACACCTGATAGAGTTTTCAGATTGTTTTAAGTTATGGTTTTGTACCAATTGCAGATCCTCAGGCACTTATCAATGAATGTCTGTGCAAAACGGAGGTGTTTATCCTTTTATTATAGGAAATGCCAAATGGATCTCCAGTGTTTATTGCCTTCAGATCAACAAAAAAAAATGTACAGTATGATGATGTACCAGACTACAAAGACAGGTTGAGTCTCTCTGAAAACTACACCTTGTCCATCAGGAATGCAAGAATCAGTGATGAAAAGAGATTTGTATGTATGCTAGTGACAGAAGATGATGTTTCTGAAGAGCCGACGATAGTCAAAGTCTTCAGTAAGTAAATCTGGTTGTTACTACCATTGACATTCATCAGCATCTGAATTGTAAATGATGGAAACTTCTGTTTAAGGGAAAGATTAAAGTCAAGAAAGTGAGTTTAGCTGGGTAAATTACAAGACTAGCAAATTTCTGCAGCTTTCCAAAATGTATCTACTAGTGGCATTTACGTAACAGGACTGCCTGCACTTGCAGTTTATTCATGATAAGTGCTGGCTCAAAGAGAATTTTAGGCTTTGATAATGACTCACTTATGTGATGTCATTTGGCCTTGGAAATGAAAAATGTAAAATTAGCACTGATTATTTTCCATTTGTTCTCTGAGCAAATTTTTCTGCAGGAGGGAAGCATTAACTCTGTGCAGCCTGCAGGATTAGAGCAGTGGAGAGGTTTGGAGCAGCCCCGAGCAGCTAGGATGAAATGGTGTGAACTGTGAGTGAGGAAGCAAGAAGCTGGAAAATGAGTTGGTAGTCCCAAATGCTTGTTTTGTCCTCTGCTGGACTACCAGGAAGGAGACAAGTCTGCAGTTCTGGTTTGGAACGCAGCAAGGTTTTGTTAGCGTTTGGTATCACCTCAGACTGATCACAAGGCTGATCTGCAGGGTGACCCCGGTGCTCTGAGACTCAGTCCTGCTCTGAGGTCAGCCAAAAGCATGGACAAACCTGGCCTCTTTTTGATGCTGATTCAGAGCAGACATCTAATCCCTCAAACCCCGACTCAGCTTGTGGAATTGTTACTCCTTTTTTTAGGGGCACAAATCTGCTGAGGCTAAGGTTTACTGTTTGTAAATGCCGCTCTGTGACTGCAGTGGTTACCTTCCTCAGCTCTGTGTTTTTATGGGGGTTTTGGCCTCTGTTGATCCTTAGTTGCAGAGTTACACAGTCAGAGTCTCTGCTGTGGGAACACTTTCCTTGCAGGGATGGGCAGTTTCAAACAGATTGCACTTGAAAAACACAAATTGATGTTTTGGAAGGACACCCTCCTCTCAGGGAGGTGCTGTTGGGAGCCGTTGGTAGTTTCTAGGCAGAAGCTGTCAGCGGCATAAATGAGTTTGAAGCTAGATTAGGAGTCAACATTAATTCCTTTCCCTTGTTTTGCTTTGAATTTGACTGCAGGAACAATTGAATTAATGACAATAGGGAATAAGCTCAGAGCATGAATAGTAAACCAAGTGCTTCAAAGGAAATGATAAAGAATTACTGTGTTTGCTTATTGTACAGCAGTGAATATGTAGAAACAGTGGTCTGTGGTGAAACAAAATGCTAACTGCTTGAATGACTGTGTCCTGTACTAAATATTAACACAATGCTAACTCAGCCGTGGAACACAGCCTGTGTGTTTTATTATGTGCTTTAATACTAATGGAGAAAGCTTTTATTGACTAAGGAAGATAAGAACAGAGGATGTCACCTATGTAATGTGGCCGACTTGGCACTGCAGGAAAGAATTACCATTGCAGTTTTTCATTCTGAGTTCACAACTTTGGAGTTCTCTTAAGATTTCTTTGCATTTAGCTTCCTTGCTAAAGGAAGGGTGTTTCACTTTTTCTTCTTGTTTGATTGCTTGTTTGATCCAGTTGTGAAAGAGTTAAGAGTAGTCTGCAGGAATCATTTATTTAACTAGCAGAGTTTCTGACTCTTGAGACAGGGGTACAGAGCTAAGCTGCAGCAGTGCAAACCCTCATAAACCAGCATCTTGTGCACCTGAAACTCAGCTGTATCCCAGAAGTCCTGACTGACACTGGGTTTCATTGGAGCTTGACACGTCCTCAGCTGTGCTACCTGATTAACTGAGAACTAACGAGCTGGAACGGCTCATTACACAGGTACCACCTGCTAGTCTCATTCACTGAACTACTCAAACAAGCTCTACCAGCTTTCCAGATGGATCCTGTCAGCATCTTTTTCTGGAGTTAAATGGCCAAAGTTTCCAAAGCAGAGCAGCCCAGTAGACGTTAGCTGCTGTCCTGCTACACCGAGGCTCGGCTTTTGCAGGCAGTAAGCTCTTTTCCTCCCTATTATTGGACTTATATAGAGTTGCAGAGTGCTCTGGCAAGCTCTTAAGCCGAGAGATAAGCAGTGTGCTGAAGTTGCAAACACACCAAAGTGGGCTCTGCTGCTGCCAAGTTGAAAATTTCTTCTTGCTTCAGATGCTGAGCTAGTAAATGCCAAATGAGGCTTTTCCAGGGAATTACCTTGGTGCGTGTGCTGCGGCTGTGGGGATTTGGCAGCGAGCGTTGCCTTTCCGAGGCTGCTCTGAGAGAGCAGGTGGCAGCCTCTCGGCTGCAGCATCTGCTCGGTCACCGGAGCACTCGAAACAGGGAGAGCCACAGAGGCGCCGTGGAGCAGGAGGCTCCTCCTCTTCCCTTGCTAGGAGCATGGTGGGGGCTCCAGGGTGGATGTTCTCAAAGAGCGGGTGTTCTCAAAGCAGGCCTGGGGAGATGGGAGAGAAAAGGAAGCAAAGCTAAGGTGGGGAACAGTGTTGTAGTCTGTGATTTGATCAGCTGGTGACTGTGACAGGCAGCCAACTCTGCCTGTTTATGAGACCTGAAAATCTGAACCAAAAGGTCTTGTAAAACCCACTTTCCTTGGGCTGACATGAAAATGTTTTGTCCTTGACCACTTCTTACAGAAAATAGGTTAACATTTTCCCTCTAACACTAACAAAAGAGAAATAAACATGCACTTTTTCTTTTCTTGTAAAGATTTGTTAGCCTTTTGGAGAAATTGTGATGGATTTGTGTATAGCTTTGACTGGTTTGGTTGGTTTTGGGGGTTTTTTTGTGGTGGGTTGTTTGGAGTTTTTTTTTGCTTGGCTTTTTTGTTTGGTTGGGGTTTTTTCTCCACAAGCAACGTTGTTTGAAAATGTCAGGTGAGTAGCTTCTTTTATTGGCTTTCATTTCTCTTTTCAGCTGTCCTTGGTCCCTCCTGGCATAGTCTTCCAAGTGAAGAATATGTTCATGTATGTGCACACAGCTACAAACACACACACATGCATACATACACAGAGCAAATGGATTATTCTGGAAACCTGTAGGCTTACTATTTGTGTGACCAGAGCAGTACAGCTGCCTGTGAGTAACTTCAGCAGTGTGCAGAGTTTTTGGCAAGATCACTTTGGGCTTGGACTAGTGATGTACATACAGACACTACTCCATAGGGAGCTTGATGTGGGGAAAAAGGTTCTGTTAGCTGGCATGGTTAAGGATGTTTCAATCTGTGAAAATATAATATGCATGCTTATTTCAACTGTACAGCTAGGGTGTAGAGGCTTTCTTTGTATAAACATGGATTTATTTCCCCCCCCCCCCCCTCACTTTTCCTCTCTTCTTTTAAAATTATGGGGCAGACTGGCTCTTTTAAAGATAAAAATTTGCATTCTGGGCTTCAGGCCAAACTGTTTTAACAGATAGGTTACATAGTCTCTAGAAAGTAGTCTTTTATGATGGAAACACTGATAGATCCTCAACTTGAAAAAGCTAAGAGGTCCATCTACCATAATAAAAGTAAATAAGAAGACATACTGGCACTGAAGAAAAAGTTTGAGGGATTTTTTTTTGTTGTTTTGGGGTTTTTTTGTGGAGGACTTTTTTTTCCTTGTGTGTGTTCTTTGGCTTTTTTTCTTGTTGTTGGTTTTTTTTAATGGAAGTCATAACTAACTCAGAATCAGTTAAAGTAATTCTACTTATCTCTGTCATCTGAATTTCTTAAATGTATCAATCCCAGTAAGGAAAAAGAAACATTAGAAGAATGATTAGGTTGAATTTGTTTAGTTACAATGTGACAGCTCAGCTACAGTAGCATCCACAGTAAGGCTGCTTTTCTGTTGCTATAGTTTCTGTAGCATTGGTTCCTTCTCCAGCGTGTAGTTCATATAAATCAGATCAGATCAGGGTCTCTCCCAGCTGCTCCACTAATCTGCCTTGCTAAAATACATAATGTCAGAATGCATGGGATTAATTGCAGAAGGTATGACACATTTTACAGTGATTTCTTTTTCTTATCAATCCCTTTGCTAATACTGAGGGAGAAGTATCTCTTACTTTTTCTTCTTTTAATGGTGAAGCATAGGTAAGACTACACCAGGCCAGATTGTTCCATTTAGTCTCAAAATCCATGTATCTTGTAGTAACTTACTGTTTTTCAAACAGCTGTTTGTGCTCCCTTCACTAGTACTTTTATCCTGTTTATGTTTTAGAACAACCCTCTCAACCAGAAATCTTACATCAAGCAGACTTCCTGGAAACAGAGAAGCTACAAATGGTAAGAGCAGCATTCTCCCTCAAAGTTAGTTGCCAGGTGGCTACCTGAACTCCCTTTATGGTCAAGATGGAGAGAGGTAGACTGAGGCTGGGGGGAGAGGAGAAGTGGGGGGTGTATACTTAACTGCCTCTGGGAGATTGTGATCTATAGCCAGGCTGAGCACAAAGCAGTTCCCTCACTACTACTGTATTAGCCTTGCCTGATTCTGCAAGCAGGAGCCATCCTGATCTTAAAGCCAGCACCAAACCCTCTTCCAAATGGTTCCTTAGCCTCACTGATGGGATTTGCCCTATTGAAGAAAAATGGTTGGGGATAAGCATTTGAACTTTTTAGAAATGTTGACCCAAAGCAGCTTAAGCAAAAAATAGAACTGTATTAAAACAGAGTGGAGAAAGCCAGTGGCAATTGCTGTCTGTTTTGCAGCTGGGGGAGTGTGTTTCAAGAGAGGGCTATCCTGAAGGCAACGTTACGTGGTACAGAAATGGGAGAGTTTTGCAGCCTGTGGAAGAAGGTATGTGTCCATAATGGCCAGTGGCCCTGATCCAGACAGGGGAATGCATGAACAACTGTTTCTAAGAGTTGCTGTACTGTAGTCTGATGTATTGTCCCTTTGAGGAGAACTACTTACATGGAAAGATGAAACCAGAAGGAAACTTCTGGTCTTTTCCGAGCACCCAAGCTACGCTGTATAATATCTGTCTGTCTCCCAGTTCCAGCTTTTAAACCACATCATGGGGAGAATACTACCAGCTGCTACCCCAAGTAGCTAGTAGAAACCTGTATCTATATTCCTACTTCTTATAGGCATTAACTGTCTCTGTTTCACACCTGTCCAATATTCTGGTTTGGAGCATGTAGATCATCATCTCCCTAATACAGGTATTTTTTCCCAGGATATTCATATTTTCCCCTTCCCTTTCAATTTAATTTAGACAGGCTGATCAGACCACAATCTGTTACCTCCCATAAAATACAGAATGCTTACAAAATTAAGTTAGAAATATGATCCTAAACATTGGTTCTGCCAGAATTTTTGAGACCTTCTTTCTGTCCTATAAATTAAGCTAAGATCTGTATTAAAAACCCCACCGGTTTGCAATTGCTTTGTTTGCTTTGATTTGATTTAGGAGGTAGGATTGATTCAATTAGTATGTTAGGGGAGTATGTTGTTGCTAAAAGATTCCTGGTATACATCAGTGGCACTACTGGAAGGAAAATGTACAGTCTCTTGGGTAATTCATCATGATGCTTGCATGTTTGCAGCCTGATAACAAATACAGAGCAGGCAACGAAATGGAGAAGGGTTGCAAGTTCTGTCTGTGTGACACTGAAACACAGTCTTTCCTTTGCAGCTGTGGTCATAAACTTGCAAAAGATAGTGGACAAATCAACTGGGCTCTTCACCGTGACATCATCCCTTCAGTACATGCCAACAAAGGAAGATGCAAATGCTAAGTTTTCTTGCACTGTGACATACTATGGACCATCAGGCCAGAAGACAATACAGTCTGAACCAGTTGTCTTTGATGTTCACTGTAAGTTATTAAAAAGCACCTATTGCTGTACTAAGTCCACCTTGGGGGGGGACAGCAAATTCAGAGACAGTCCACAAAATTACAGAGACATTGTGAAGATGGTTTCTTCTAAGCTGATCTGCAGTAAGAAGGTCTGAGTATATTGTCTGTGCAGTTTTTACTTATCTTCAGATTTAGCTGTGATTTCTTTCTTTCTAACAGTAGAACACTGAATATCAAGATTGCATTGGCAAGGGGAAAATGGTAACCACAAAAAGTGACAGTGAAACAGGCTTTTCAGTACTTCAACAGAACTTAGAGTGGTTGATTAGAGTGACTCTGTGCCCTCTGAAATATGCAGTAAATGCACAATAGAGTTTTTAGTATACTCAGATGTTCATTTTTGCACTGAATAGCTAACACTGGCAAACTGTTGCACAAAAGGCAGTAGCTTCTCTGCAGTTAGAAGCTGCTGAGTGTTACATTTAAAATATATCTTTGGAATATTGGTAGACTTTCAAGTAGAGAAGTTGTGTAAATAATTGCTCCCACCTGGCCTAACTCCTGAAGCAATTTCCTTACTGTGTTACTGACCAATGCAGAAATGGTAATTCTTCTGTGAACAAACAAAGCCAACAGTTGTCACAGGAAGGTCAGGGGTCTTGTTGCTGTTGCTTCCCAAGATATGCTTTGCTGTCCTCATTTCCCCACCACTTTCATACATGAGGCTATTTCAGCTGTTGAGGATAAGGCTCTTGCAGGTTTCTGAGAGGCATGTACTATGTTGCACTGCCCAAGGTGAAGGAAGAAGGCAGCTACCCCACACTGCTGATTAGTGACTTCATCAGATCTCATGTGCACTCCAGATTAAAGATTTCATGTTTGCTGCATGAGCTCTTTTAACCCTGCTCTAGTAACACACAATTTAATTAAGATAATCTCCTCCAGAGATGGGCAGTATCATTGTGCTGCTAATAAGCCAACAGTGGGGAGCAGGCACAGCCTTCAGTGCTGAAGAGGCCTCGGGTATGAACTCTGGCTTTAAAGTATGGAGTTACCCAGTTTCCTTTCTGAGCTTTTTCATTTGCTGGAACTTCAATTCCTTACTCTTGTCAAATGCATCTCCAAATGAATTTGGGAAACTCTTTAGAATAGGCATCCAAAGCTGTGGCAGATGAATTCTGTGACTGATATTATTTGGGGTTTGGTTTGGTTTGGATTTTTGTTGGGTTTTTGGTTGGTTTTGGTTTTCTGTGGGCTTTTTTTGGGTATATCCCTGGGTTAATGTAGTCTCTAGTACTCGAGTGTTTAATAGTTAATTGACATCCTGGAAGCAGCCAGCCACTGTAACATGGTATGAGAAGAGTGAATTAGCTCCTGCCAAGTTGGATGGCAGTTGGAACTGGGTAACAGCTCAGCTAGCAGTGGTTATCAGCTCTGGTTTGCAGCTGTAGCAAAGCAAGCTACCAAATGGGAGTAATAAGAGGAGCATTACATAAATAATAACTAGAGCAATCTGGTCAAGTGGAAAGTGTCCCTGCCCATGGCAGGGGGGTTGGAATGAGGTGATCTTTAAGGGACCTTAAAGAGGAGCTGGACGGTTAGACAGTATCTCAGCTAAATTATCTAAATTAACTCCAGTTAAGTTGGGCTCTGTTCAGCATTAATCAGTGTAACAAGATAATGTTTGTCAGGCAGACTTTCCAATCATGTCCTGTTGTTAAATGTCTGTCTTCTTATGGATAAAGTTTTTTACATAAGATTAAAATGAAAGACACTTCACTCATGCTGCTTCAGCATTGGTGTTTTCCTTGAAATGACACACTTGTGGCTGTGGGGGGTCTGGTGTAACAGCAATCATTTCCTAAACTGCTGCCTTTTGGTGCTGGCTCCCAGAATTTCACTCTTGCAGAAAGCAGAACCCCAGATTTACAGAAGCACAAGGGAAAATGGGCCAGGCCAGGGACATGTGTCACTGAGAGGCAAGACAGACCTTTAATTAGTCTTTTATTATTTGCTTCTGTAGCTTATTTTTTAGAGAATTAAGTTAAAAATTTGCTCCTGGTTGATTGCAGTAAATGAGATATTCCTACAGGGAAGAGTGATGGTTTGCAAGAATGTCATTCTTGTTTAACTGTGTTCATTTTTAATCCAGTTCTTTTCATCTCTGTGGAAAAACCTGTTCCAAATTAAATTCCTAAAGTCTTCCTCACTGTGATTCATCCCTTTTCAATCTTGAGACAAAGCCTAAGCAATTTAAGGGTGTATCTAGACATCCATGATCATAACTTATTCACATTTGGTCCCCTTCACATAAACCTGATGGAAGGACAGACAGGTTTTGGCCGCAGGCTAGCTTACCAGACAACCCCTGAAACTGTTTGGGTTTTATTTTGGGGGGGAGGCAGCAGGCACCAGAAGGCATGCATGTGATTCCTGGCATGCTACTTCATTGCATCTGTTGTATTTCTGCAGCAAGAGCCATGCTGGACTTCCCTGTCCTGAGCAGGCAAAGCTGTGCTTCAGCTCTAAGGGTACTGAGATAGAAGTTGTTTGGCTGAGGCTACTGCACCTGAAGGAGGGAGAATGTGACTTGTTGAAGCCCTGGACCCTTCCTCCCTGTGAGGAGGAGTGAGATGGTGTGTTAGGGCTCTCAGGCAGTGAGAGGCCCCAGCAGAATGTAGCTCCTGTTTGTGAAGACAGACATGATGAATGCCTTAAGGGCCAGAAGGGCTGCAGAGCACATGCTTCACTAAACACAGAAAAATCAGCTGTCAGGCAAAGGGTTTCTCTGCTCTGTATATTGGTTTAGTGTCTGATAAGGTGCACTGCACTGTGTCATAATGCAAGACTGGCATCTTTGGTGTGATTTTATTTACTCTTTGAAATTAAAATAAGGAGACTTATCAGCCCACAGTTTTTTCCTTTAATTTTCTTCATTTTACTTTGTTTCTGAAAAAAATTGTTTAGGCTTCTATTTGGAAAGAATAGCATCTATTAAAGTCTATACTTTGGCTTTGCCTTGAAAAAATTACCAAAGTAAAATGTAAGTTATAGTTCAACTTCACTGAACATGACAGAAGTATGTAACATTTACAGTTCTGTTGACTATGTTAAGGGTCTTATTATGGTCACCATATTCATCTTTCTGAAAGCCTGTGTAGTGATCAGCATCTAGAACAGGCTCAACATAGTTGCTGAGTTCATATTTCTTTCTTTTTAATGCAAGAAGGCTATTATCTAGTACTAATGCAAGGTGCTGAGAGCTTCAGTTGTTTTTCTAATTGCTGCAGTCCTCCAAACAGTGAACTTCAGAGAGGCCAAGTTAATCCTTCATAATGGGGCCACACTATGAAGCTGTGATCAGACCGATCAGGACTTTTTTTTTTTCTTTGAAGTACATGACATGGTTCTAATTATTGCTGTCTCAGTTTTAGGTATGTTGCTGTAGAAAAATGAATTTTGTACCATATAGTATAAAATATATAGTATGGTTTTTCCTTTGCACTTATTTCACTGGCAAACATCTAGAAAGTGTATTTAACTGCAGTTCTGTTAGAAAGAGGTCTACAGATGGGAGTACCTTCACCTGCTTGATAAAATCACATACTCTTCAGCCATCAATATTGTATGCATAGTGTTACTGGGTGGTTTTTTGCAGAAGCTATTAAATGTAGACCTTGTTTTTCACAGATCCAACAGAGAAGGTGACTATTCATGTGCTGCCACAAAGTAGCACCATTAAAGAAGGCGATAACATCACTCTGAAGTGCTCAGGAAACGGCAACCCTCCTCCACAGGAGTTCCTGTTTTACATTCCAGTAAGTCTTGCCTGCCTGTCAGTGTGCAGTGAAATATTTCTGCAACATCCCTTCCTGCAGACATTGCTCCATGTCAGTCTGGATGTGATTTTTATAACAAATAAAGGCAAGAGTTCAGTGTGACTAAAACTGAGGCTAGGCACTGGCCATTGCATCAGACTCTCAGAATGGCTCACCTAAGTTTGTAAAGTAGTTTGGAAAAAACCTTCTCTCTCACCCCACTCAATGTTTTATGGGGTTTCCATCTCCTAAAAATGTGCTAGGCTTCATTTCTCATCATCAGGTATTTTGATCTGAAGCAGTTTGGACTCAAGTGGTTTAGATCTTGACTAAAACCATCTCATCTGTTGTCATAACAAAGATCCAGCAGTGACTGTACAGGAAATGAATTCAGCTATTTTATGGACTTTGACAGATGCATCTTTGTGCAATTCCTTTTCTTCAGTGAATTAATTCTTTGGTGCATAACAGCATAAAAACAAGGAATTGTTGACAGCACAGGAGAAAGTGTAGAACAAATCTGCCAAATGTGTAAGATGCAGATTGAGAACAAAAAAAGGCTTTGGTACCATTAGTTGTCTTAGTATTGGTGAAATCCACAGATGGGGCTTTATGTTCTAAGATTCCTAGTCCTGCCTTCTGTGTCCTGCTTGTCTCTCTTGGTTTACATCCCATTCTTGTTCCTACTGCAGTAGTGAGCAGAGCTGACCTTGAGAGAGGCCAAAAGCAGTGGCATGCTTTCAGGTATTTCAAAAACTGCATGTCACCCTTTGAACATAATCCTCATCCACTTTGGACTCCTGGCATGTTTGAATTGCTGAAGAGCTTCAGCAAGGGAAACTTGGAGCTGAAGTCCCCTTGTCTCAGAACAGCCATTTCTGTTCAGTGAGTCATCCTAAGAACTCACTAGATGCCAGGGGAAAAGTGTCTGGTATCTCCCCTCGCTCCACCATCACAATGAGTGAGTTTCAATGTGCTGTTTAAAAATGTGTAATGCACTAAGCTTCAGTTACTGATTTTTCCTCAAATGAATATAGCATTTCAGATACAGGTTTAGAGAGAAAATTCATTTTACTGCTGTGATCTCTGCAGCACCTCTGTTTGTAGACTGGTTTAGTCTTTTGTTTTCTCTCTTCCTTTCTTCCTGCTAAACTCAAATCTTGTATTTTAATGCCCTAATAAAAGAAGTTAGTCATTGAATTA
Organism: Galbula dea; assembly: GCA_013399015.1. Lineage (NCBI taxonomy): Eukaryota > Metazoa > Chordata > Aves > Piciformes > Galbulidae > Galbula > Galbula dea. The sequence goes on along the minus strand of VWZX01002693.1, from coordinate 825,164 downwards.
AGAGAGGAAACTTTTAACTGTAGGTGCTTTTTAAAACTATGGTGTAATGCAGGAAATGGCTCTTTTCCAGGTTCCCAGGTGGCCAAGAAGGCCAACAGCATCCTGGCCTGTACCAGAAATAGTGTGGCCAGCAGGACTAGGGAGTTGATTGTCTTGGCACCAGCGAGGTCACACCTCAAATACTGAGCTCAGTGGAGCATGTTCAAAGGGCAGTGAACCTGGTGAAGGGTCTAGAGCACAAATATTAACAAGGAGTGGCAGAGGGAACTGGGGTTGTTTAGTCAGGAGAAAAGGAGGCTCGGGGTGGGGGGCTTCTCACTCTCTTAGCTGAAAGGAGGTTGTGGTGAGGTGAGGCTCAGTCTCTTTTTTCAAGTCAGAAGTCATAGGATAAGAGGAAATGGCTTCAGGTTGTGCCAGGTGAGGTTTAGATTAGATTTTGGGAAGAATGTCTTCACTGAGAGGGTTATCATGGTTGGAAGGGGCTGCCCCAGGAGGTGGTGGAATCAGTGACCCTGGAAACATTCCAACACCGTGTAGGTGTGGTGCCTGGGGACACAGTTTAGTGGTCAGCAAGGTGGTGTTAGGTAGATGGTTGAACTCAATCTTGGAGGTCTTTTCCAACCATTATGACTCTGTGATCCTTTGAAATAAACCTTAGTATTACTACTAGCTAACTACACTTCAGTGGTGCTGTGTCTATGCATATTTTGGAGTATTTCACAATCCTTATAATAAGGAAAACTCTAAACAGAATTAAATGTTTTTAGCAGCCCTGCATACAATAACTAATTTATTTCCCTTCCACAGGGAGAAACAGAAGGGATAAGAAGCTCAGATACTTACATAATGACAGATGTGAGACGAAATGCAACAGGAGAATATAAGTGCTCTCTGATGGACAAGAGCATGATGGACTCGACCACCATCACTGTACACTGTGAGTCACTGCATTTGACACTTCTCATTAGGACATACCTCTGTCTTGGGCCTTCTGGGATGGTCTGTCCCTGCTTTACTTAGGTAGACTGGTCAAGAGAATCCACAGGAGAACTGAATGGTACAGCTGGTTTGAATTAGTGTCAGGTCGTTTTTGTTTGAGAACCTTGGCTTTCTCAGTTCCTTGGCTTAGATACAGATTCACTTCATGTAACCTTTGTGCAGCCTGTGATGTTGTACTGTCCCAGTGAAAATTCTGTTCTTTTGTTCTACTCAAGTGAACATATATGCAGTAAATTATTCTGCTTCAGCTGTGCTTTAGAATGTACTCAAAACACAGAAGCTGGCTCACAGTGGTATCACTGAGGGTCATTCTTCAACAGACTAATTCACACTAGTCTAATATCCTTTGATGCTTTCATCTTATCTCAGTGAGGTTAATGTGTGAAGAAGAGAAGAGACTTAGGAATTCATAATGTTCTCAGAAGACAAGTTGCTTGCTTCACTTTTCCCAGCTGCAGACCTCAGTGAAGTTTCTTTAGCTGGATACTATTTACTCCTGCTTTATCAGCAACACTTTGAAAGCAGCCATTGAACTGGTACAGCCATTGAAGCAATGGTTGTCTTTCAATGGTTGCTTTTAATCTCTTGGTATGAGTTAAAACTGTACTATCACAGGCTGTGAAATGAGACTCAGGCCAATGGTACTAGGTTTCCCCTAAAAACACTGATGGTCTGCAGTGTTCCTAGTAGAATAAATACCTTTACAGCTTTGGAGGGATGTGATAGATCAGGAAGTTTAAAGGCTTTGGCAGTAGTGATACTTTATGTAAAAGGAAACTTCATGTTTGTGTGCTTAGGTTTGATTGTGTTGTTTTCTTGGAAGAGGTGCAGTGCATATAGAATCTGTCAGTACATTTAATTTACCCTCTTCCATTTAATGTATATTTTGCATTCCACAAGGTGATCTGCTGTTTTCCTACCTGCCCTTTCTCTTTGCCAAGAGTCAGGGTAGGTAAGATCTGAAGAGAGTTCTGCAATGCTGCCTCCAGCTGCCCAATAGCAGAGGTAGCTGTGCTCTGACTGACCCTTTTCTTTTACTCCCTTGTACTTCCACAAATAGCTACCCTAAGGAATGACTTCCTCAGCTCCAAGTTATTTAGAAAAAGGCAGTTTTCCATTCTCTGCTGTTTTGTCTTTTTTTTTTCCATGCCTCCAAGATGTGGAGGTTTTTTTGTCTTTTAAATACTACTATGAAATTCTGCTTTTTCTCCCTCTTTTGCATTACTGCTTCCCTTTTCACATGTGGATGAATGTTCCTGTCTGCACTTTGTGCAGACAGGAACATTCATCCACATGTGAAAAGGGAAAATTAAAGACTAAAAAGGCCTTAATTGTGAGTCAGGTCTTTTCTTTTCCTCACATCTGATCTTGGCACTTTATTTGTTGTTGTTTCTACCTAAAAAAAGAAAAAAACCACCCAGCAGAACTGAGTGCTTGTTGTTGGTGTGATTTGTGCCTCAACAGAGGGAGCAACAGAACAGGATTGTTGTGGTGGTTTTGATTGTTCCTTTTCTACCAGCTCTCTTCCTTGGATGAGTTTGCCCAGGATCAGATGAGCAAAACTGGCAGAGGCCAGGAAGGGAAAGTGTGTGGAGAAGGGGCAAGGCAAAACCTGTTTACAGCTACTTAAACTGCTACAGATGCAAAGCCAGGGTGAGGCAAGTAGAGCACCTAGCAGGGGAGGTGTAGCTTCCCTCAGCTAGGAAGAAGCAGCTGACTGTTTCTGCTCACAGTCACCTTTCTTTCTCTCTTGCTGTAAGGGTTTCTGCACATAACACCTGGAAGAGAGGAGGGCTGTGGAACTTCTTAGTGATGCTTTCTTTTCTGCTCAAATGTATTTTCTGGGGAAATAGGTCTGCAATCCTTCCAGTAAATTAAAGCTTTTAGAAATCTAGCATTTGTGTTTCTCCATAGGTATTTTTAATCATCTTTTCTTGTGCCACAGACTCACTGAAAATAGAGGGGAAAATACCTTTTGAATGTTGCATGGAAAAAAGTCTAGTCTCAGCATACTGGGGGTGGTTTCTGGTTGTCTGCTAGTGTGTTTGGGAAGTTCATTCTACAGGCAAGTGTTGTGCATAGTTTTCTGTTCTATTGGAGGCCTCCTTTAAGTGCTGGGAGCCTGTCCTGTATGTGCAACAGAGTCCCTAAACTGCAAAGTTTGCTCCCCTCTTCCCCACATTAATTCCATACCTGTCTCATGTGATGTGGTAACACATGCAGAATGCACTTGTTGTCTCTTCCCTGTGCTACTTGGGATGCAAAGGCAGCACTGAAATCAGTGCAAGACTCCAGGTGAGACCACATGAAGAGCTAGCGTATATTGAAAGTGGTGCCTGATGAGAAGTTTGTTTATGAAGAAGTTTGTTTTATTTCAAAGCTGAACAGGAAATGTAGGGAAAATTCTTGCAGCCAAGTTTTTCTTTCAGTGGCAAGGAAAATAAATTTTGATAGTCCTCTGGATGCAGGAAATCCTTTCCCCTCATACTTCTGTACCAGCAGGAGATTATTTACTAATGGAGCGTGTAAGTTGAGAGGCAAAAGTATCTACATTGTATTTCCTTGTAGACCCTACAGGTAAACTGGTAGAATATTAATCCAAATCAAATTGCCCTGTGTAGAGTTCCTAGAGGAGATTCTGTGTTAAACAATAGCTTAATTCTGTACTTGCTTCATAAATCACCTGACAAATACTGCTCTGAGCTATGCAGTTCATCTCACACACTGTACATTTTCCTGAACATCTAGAGCAGCCAAGACCTCTATGTGAGAGGGATTGTAGTTCTCAGTTAGACTACAAAAATGAGAAGGGAGGAGGCACCAGGTCTGCTGCCCTGGAGGAAGACTGGGTTGAAGGATTGCTCTGGGCTCAATGTCAGTCTTGCCTGAGATGAAGGTGAAAAATGCACTCAGTTTCTGCTTCCTGTGGTGTATTTGAGAGGAATCCCTCCTACATGGTCTTCAGCAATCTCTTGGTTTTAAGGTGTTATCTCAGTTCAAAGAACAAAAGGTTTAAGTAGATGTTGAAGGAAATTCACCTGGGGAGGCAGGGGAAGTATCTTAGCTTTTTCTATCTTAGCTTTTTCTTCAACCAACCCTCTGCCTTGATAGTATGTGCTCAAGAGATAAAAGAGCAAGAAACATCCCATACACCCTCTGAATCTGTATACAAATGCTCACTGCCTGAGTCTTGTCTGTTTTTATATATATTTAATATTTTAATGTTTAGTTTTATATATATTTATATATCTATTTCTTGTGGAAGCAATGGTAAATCTGGAGAATCTTGGGGTTTTTTTTGGTTGCATATCTAGTTTGGAGAGTCAGGAAGAGAAATCCCCCCTAGGAATACAGGAACAAAATGCCATTTTATCTCCTCAGTAAGATCTTTACTCATGCACAGATCAAAGTACAGTTCTTGTGACCTGTCAGAGTAGGCATTAGACTCTTAACACAGATGATGATAATAATGCAGACTAATAGTACAGGATGGACTTTAGTTGTTCCCTGAAGTTCTGCCTTTAATTACAGTGGTGTTCACAGGGCAGCCATTGAATGAAGCCAGTAGCTAAGTTCACTGGGGTTTATTTTTAAGAAAAACTCACTGTGATTTTGCCTCAAGCTTTTTTTTAAACTCTGCTCAAAAGCCAAAAGGATATTTTACAGTCCTTTTCCAGCAGGTACTATATCCATGATGAAATCCTATGTGCTTGCCATTTGAGAGTGTGGTACGTGCGTGCACATCTGTGATAGCCATTTGATCAGGCAAGTTGACTTACAAGCAAGGCCCTGTGAGAAAACCTAAACAGAGGTTTAGCTTGGCAAACTCTGCTTTTCTGTCCATGTAGGGGTTTGGTTTGTTTTTTGTTTGAAAAAGAAATCACTAGCCTGCCAAATCTATGCTGTAAGAAAAATCTAGAGCAGTGTTTCCTGATCTTACTGGCTCTAGCTGACTGCAGTTTCTCTAACAGGTAATGCAAAGCTTGGACCTTGTGTTACACAAAAATGGCTTGCTAAGTTACAAATGAAAACAAATAAATCAAAGGGCCTCATGTGTGGCTCCTCAACCCAGTAATTCAGACTCTCATCCCTTCAGTCAGTGTCATGTCTCACACACCCTGTAAAGCAACCTCTCCAGATGCTGAGGATAAAAATCAACTCGTTTTACCAGATTTGAGACAGTTGCCCTCCTCACCTCTTCTTCACTCTTAATGTTTATGTTCTTCTGTCCCCATCTGCACACATCCTCCCTTGAAGACAAATTTCTGCCTGGCCCATAGCAAGCTACCCTCGCAGCAGTCTGTGCTTCCCCTTTCAAGGTGCACATACTGCTGTGTGAAGTACTCCTTCAGCTTCCTGTACCTCCTTTGTCATTCTTTCAGCAGTACAAGGTGAAGAAAAATTATCCATTTGTCTATTGATTACTGAGTTTTTACTTTTCCTTTTAGCCTATAATTACAGCAAAAAATGTGAATGTTCTGCAGTGCCTCTTATAGAATAATTCTCTCTTCTTCCTTACTTGTGAAATTGGCTTAGAGTTTCTTGAAGAAATGAAATCTTGTATTTAATGAGTGCAATTAGTCACATTTTCTTTCCCTTGGTAAGCCTTTGAAATGGGCCAGGCTTTCTAAGATTAACATTTGACAAATATTCTTTCTATCCCAGATCTGGATTTGCAGCTTACTCCTAGTGGGGAAGTCACCAAACAGATTGGAGAGGCTCTGCCGGTGTCCTGCACCATTTCTTCCAGTCGAAATGCAACTGTGTTCTGGATAAAGGTCAGTAATTCATCTACTTCACACTTCATCTGTGTGTTCACCTCTTCATATTAGTGCTGCTACTTTAGTGCTTTAGTGTTTTGGAAGGAAGGAGGGAAGTCATTCACTCAGCTTTTTAAAGAACATTGTTAAAATGGGTCTTACAGGTATGGCTAACATGAGAGCTGCTGACTCAAGCTGATGGCTGAAAATGAGTTACTGTAATTACTGGCTCTGTTTTCAAATGGAAAGGAGTAATGCCTGCTGTAACACAAAGGAAACCTTTTTGAAATGGCCTATACAAGGCCCTTTAACAGTCAGGTCCTCTTAGGAAGGAAAGCCCATTAGGAGGAATTGGGATTCATTAATTGTTTTCTCAGAGACAAGCTTAGTCTTGGTTCCCATAAACATGATTGAAGGGCAAGGCAGATAGTGTCACATTTGTAATTTAGAGGTTAATATAGTCTGAGTTAGAATTCACAGAGATAAACTCCTTCCTTTATCAGGACAATACCAGAATGCAAACAAGTCCATCCTTTTCAAGCCTTCAGTATCAAGATGCTGGAAACTACATCTGTGAAACTACTCTGCAAGAGGTTGAAGGGTTAAAGAAAAGAAAGACACTTAAGCTTATTGTGGAAGGTAAGGGAGAAGATAGCTATGAGTATTAATGTTCCTTTTCAAATGAAGTGGTTAACTGTAATATTGTTCTTGTAGGAAAACCTCAAATCAAAATAACAAAGAAAACCAACACAAATAAAATGTCCAAGACAATTATCTGCCATGTGGAAGGTTTCCCCAAACCAGCAGTGCAATGGACAGTTACTGGCAGTGGAAGCATCATCAATAAAGCAAGTATCTTTTTTATTACTTTATTCACCAAAAGACAGTGCATAGGAGGTGAGATTCAAAATCAAGGAATATTTCCTAGGTAGAGAAACTGAAGGAACTAAGTATTTCATTTATCTAAGAGAAAGTTAAGTGGTAGCTGTGGCTACATGGTACTCACATGGATGATTTCTGATGGTAAAGGTCTTTTGGATAGAGCAGGTGAGAAAATCCACTGACTACAAGCCAAAACTGGAAGGAAAAAGAAAAGGTTGCAAATGAAATATGCAGCTTTTAAGTGAAGGTACTTAGTCATCTTATCTGGGTAATGTGGTGATTTTGCCATTGCATAAAGAATTAACAAATAATGATGGAACTATAGAACTTACATTAGAAAGCAAATGGGTGCTTGGTGTATGCATTTAACTGCCTGAGATGTAATGAAATATGGCAAGTACAAGTCAGAAAAAGCAGTTAAGATAGCTCCTTATGGGCTTTGCAGGTTTTAATCTTGATTTTTATAGTTGTTTTTGTATGGTTATACCTGTTGCTTCTCGCTGGAAATAGAACCATAATGCAGTTATCCTGGGGAAGAAATAAGAAGTACCCATGTAGAGCAGGAAAAATACCTGGCAAGTCAGCAAACTGAAGTATTTTCATATTGATTACCATGCAAAGCACTGCCACATTTTGCCTTAGCAGGAAAAGGAAATGAGGCATCTATGCAGGCTATTGGAGCCTGGAAGTTCAGCACACAGTGCTCCTGTAGATTTCATTACTCCTTTAGGTTTTCCTTTAACCCCACAGAAATTACCTGTAGCTCTCCATTCACTTGAAGCTATATGGCAGCCAATGATTGAAAATCATTTTCCCTGGACATTGTGTTAATCTAAGAATGATGTACAGCAAATTTAAGGAGCAATTTGGCATCAGAGAGTACAGCTTCCACACCTTCTACTGTGTACCTGTAGCTTGGAAAAACAATGCTTAGTGTGGAAACAACTTGGGAAGCTAGAAAGGAGAAACCTTAGAGTGACTGTTTTCCTTCTAAAGACAGAAATGAAAAACAGCAGGATAGAAAGGAATGAGACCTTAGAGTTTGGTTTGGTTTCTTTAACAATTTTGTCACTTGGAATATTTTTTTAAACACTCAAAAGAAACAAAAGCAAACACAGACCTAGTTGGCTGTCTCCAAAATGCTTCTTTCTCAGTGATCTTACAGTGCATGATGTACAAAATGGAGCCAGAACTGACTGATTATCTTGGCCAAAGTGTTTTCTTGCAAATATTCACATTAACATTTCATAAAATAATGCATTATTCCTCTCGCTGTTGTTTGGAAAACTGAAATATTGTTTGAAAGTTATTTCCCTCTGCAGATTTTCCATGTGTAATACAGATAATGCATGTATTGTTCTTGGCATTTTTCAAGATTACTAATCTTCACTTTTTTACCTTTTCAGACAGAGGAGACCAAGTATGTTAATGGAAAATTCTCCAGCAAAATTGTGATTGCTCCTGAGGAAAACGTGACCTTAACTTGCATTGCAGAAAATGAGCTGGAAAGGACTGTGACCTCCATGAATGTCTCTGCTAGTGAGTGTCTTCTGCAGACCATTTCATCAGAGTCATAGTTGCACATGAAGTACCCACACTTCACACTCAAGAGTAGGTCATGGATAGGTCTGCATAGTCATGTTGAGAATACAATATTTAACCTTTTTGGCTTAAGCAATTGTAAATCCACTCTGGATCAGTAGTGCATTGACAGCTTTCTGGATGAAGTCACGTAGTCTTCATCACTTTCTTGGCTAGCTATCTCACAGAACGTCCCAAGCTGGAAGGGACCCACAAGGATCATCAAGTCCAGCTCCTATTTAGGCACAGGACAACCCCAAGGTCACACCAAGTTCCTAAGTGCATTGTCCAAGTACTGCTTAAACTCTGTGAGAGTTGGTGCCATGACAGCCTCCCTGGGGAGGCTGTTCCAATGCTCACATATGCCATGTCTTTTTTACAATAGTACACAAAATATTGCACAATAATACATTATTTATGAGACAAAAGTCTTTATTTACTACTAAATTAACATGATCTGTTAGTCTCCAAATTCCAGTTTACTATTACTGGTCTGGCTTGTCTCAGGAAAGAAATCAGCCCTCCTGGGCTTTAACCAAATGGCAGTTGTCAATAATGGAAAGTGGTAAGCAGCTACATTTTGTGGAAGGGAAGCACAGAAATAGTCAGAAATATTTCTGCCAGTAGTATTACAGGTTTTGAGCAGGATTCTTCAGTTGGATATATTACAATTCCAAAGGAAAGATGTCTGCTTAAATATGTGATTCATTACAAACATGTGATTCATTCCCTCGTTGATTGGCAAACCCTGCATTAAGTTTCAGGGTTTCTGTCATTGCTGTAGGTAGCAATTAAAGGTGATGTTCAGGTGTAACACAGTTTTGTCTTTAAATTAATGTGTCCCTTTTTCCTTTCAGTAAGCATTCCGGAGTACGATGAGCCAGAGGACAGAAATTGTATGTATGGTTTTCTATCCCCATAAGCCTTTCTGTTGATTGTCTCAGTGTAAGAGCTATGTAGTGCCACTGAACAACTTCCAGAGCCTTTCAATGCTGGACTTGATTTGAAATAGCTGATGCCATGATTGGCTAAGAACATGACTCTTTTGAAGCTTTAAATATGTCTTGAAGAACAGCAGTGCCTGCTGGTTTTGAATTTCTCCTTTCTGACCCCTTTCCTTGGTTCTGATGGAAGTTCTTTAGCAGTACTGTAATGCTTTATTATAGGTCATCTCACTACCTTTTCTTCTTTGCTTCAGATGGCAATAGCGAAAAGGTCAATGACCAGGCAAAGCTAGTAGTGGGAATTGTGGTCGGTCTTCTGCTGGTTGCCCTGATTGCAGGTGTTGTCTACTGGCTCTATGTGAAGAAATCAAAGTAAGAATTTATGGAAACCTTGATACTAAGTTGAAAAAAGGCTCATGAGAAGCAGCAATGTATGTTGACTTGTTTTCCTTCCTGCAGGATTCCGGTAGGCTGAGTGGGGAACAGTTGTTACAGTAGGTGCATTTAATAGAGAAAGGAAACTTGGTACCCCTGATTGGCTTGTCCTAACAAGGCTCATCTCCTGGAGGTGGAGTTCCAAGACTTTTCATAGATCATCACCTGTAGTGAGGTTCTCTTTCCCAACAGCCAAGTCTGTCCTGAATCTTGCATTTAAATATAGCACCCAAAACTTAATTGTGGGGTGTTAGCACTGTGTGGCTCTGCTGGGACTAGAGACTGTCTTCATTCAGAAGTTGGGTAGCTTGTTGGCTTTAAGACCTGAATAAATTGCAGAAAAGTCTAAGCCATCTCAGGGAGGAGAGAGAGCCTTAATTTATTTGTTCATAGATACTTTGAGATCTGTGAAGTAAAACTGGTAAAGATAAACCTTGTGTTGCTGAAACTCTAGAAGCTGCCCTCCAAATATTTGGGGTTTTTATCCTTCCCAGGCATAGAACAGGATTTGCTAGTGAGGCCTGGTTGCTTTCAAGTTTCTTTATTACTGCACAGGCTTGCTTTAGAAAGCAAGCTGGATGATCTCAAAAAGTAACCACGTTTCTCCAGCCTTCTAAAGACGCCTGTGACTGCATGCCATTTGGCCTTATCCCCTTACCTTTGTCCCCAGGGAGAACTGAGGGCAGGCTTGCTCTCTGGAGGGATCCTTTCAGCTGCTTCTTAACAGGGAAGATTAAGGTAGTTGCACACAGCATGCACAAATCACAAGAGGTAGAGAAGCCACCTTAAAGTTCTGTTCTTTTTATGGCCTTTCATTAAATTAGATAAAATAAGATCTAAGATACACCAGTTGGATTTGACTATGAACAAATGTGTTTTCATTAGTAGGAAAGTACAACAAGGAATTCTCCATCTGCTTGAAAATATTCTTTTTGGGTAATACATAAAGATTTTACTCCAGCCATAACTGAGCAAGTTTTGGCTGTTTTTCAAATAAAGAATTGCTATAAATTGCTGAAGCACAGAACCACATTCAGCTATTATACAGGAATGAAGGGGGAGGAGGGGGGGGAAGAAAAAAGTTTTTGCAAAGTTTATGCTGCTGTTGGTAGACATTAAAAAGTAATAATAACATGGAGCTCCTTCTTATACACTTTGCTACCAGTGTGATAATGTCCAGAATAATTTCCTTTTCTTCATTCTGTTTTGAATTTGAGAATGTGGAATCATGAAACTGTGGTTCACTGCTTTGGGGTTTTGTGGAAGAGGTGGTTTGGGTATAAGGAGGGCAGAGAAGGTAAAGTATCTTTTCTTGTACCATTATGTAGTAATGGGGAGAGCTAACAAGAATCACAGAATGTAGCATGTCCTTTGTCTTGATGAGTTTATGACTTCAGGTAACCTTTTCAGCTTCAAAGATAAGGTCCAGGATATTCTAAATGGATGACACTGCTTCATGCTCAGCTTCTCCTCTGCACACTTAGAGCAAAAATCAGAGCTAGAGTTGATACTGGGAACAAAATATAAGTCCTTTTATAGTTTGCTGGCCTCTGGTTGCTGGTCTCTGAAACCCTCAATTGATGCATCATCATCACTGCCAGTCTCCTGTTACCAGCATCTATTTAAGCTGATCTGTTGTTACCCTCCCTGCTTTCTGCACCCCACACTTGCAAGAGCAAGCAGAGTGTCAGTACCTGTTCTGACAACGTTTGCATTACAAATTACAGCCTCCAAATCAAAGCAGACCTTATAAAAAGCACAACCTGTGTCTACTCTCAAGGCCTCCATCTCCATGCAGGCCAAGAGTTAATAGTTACTGTTCAAGGGTGGGTTCAGAAAGTAACTCACCTAATCTCTATCCCCAAAGTGACGCCAAAGGAAAGTCTGAGAACGCAGCAGCACAGAGCTTTCCAAGTCTGCCGAGGCAAGAAAAACATTCCTTTTCTTTCCTTATTGGTGTTGTGCTTTGTATAATCTTCTATTGTCTTGTCATCCACACTAAGTAGGAGTTACACTTGTAGCCTTGGAATAGAGTCACAATAAACCACTTAGGTAGTGATGCACTGCCTCAGCTCCACTTGCTGCAAAACTGATTATTGCTACACACTCGTTTCACTATGACTATGGCTGCATAAATCAGGAACTCACCTGTATTCCTCTTGAGTTGAGGCTACCTACCCCAGCATGCCATGTTTCTCCTGCATCTGAGCAGAAGGCCAAAAACTAGTTTTCTACAGGTTTCTCCTTTTCTCAGGAAGGATATTTATTTTAAACTAATTTGCAGTGAACAGAATAGAACTTAGCCCTTCAGAATCTGCCTAAAATTTTTTGTCAGACCTCAGTTGAGTGATTCTAGGACACCCATCTTCAGTAAAACCTTAATGTATGAAAGTTTCACCTTGCCAGAAACAGCTGAGAGTAGAGCAGAAATTAAAAATCTAGAAACAAAAGAATGCACCCAGCACCCTGTATCCCTGTTCCCTAAGCTTGGAAGTGTTGCATATAGATTGGACCTTTGTCCTGGTTTTGCTCCTTGGGTTTGGAAGTGAATAAATCTCAAGTCACATGAGGCTAGATCAATGTTAAAGTGGTTTCTAATGCAGTGAGGGAAAATTCATCTGGGCAAATTGAAGCACAGCAACAGTCTTAAGATTGTTGATAGTCAGAGCACACCAAACTTGAAATTCTTCTTAGGTCACAGTAATCAGGAATGTTATTAGTGTCTCTGAGACTGAACATTTGAAGAATGGCAATTCTGCTTTTCTGATACTCTACAGGAAATAAGCATATGGATCAAAACATGGCAGGACAAGTATGTGGGAAACAGGCTATGTTTTGAACAAGGCTCAGCATTGGTATTGTTGATCATGCAGTAAAGACAAAGTTACAAACATCCCTGACAGTCTCCCAAATCTATAAAAACTGTAAGGAATTAGGAAATGGCCATTTGATGACTGGAATATTTTTCTAATATCTCTGCCTTTTTTCTTACTGATGGACAGTTGGAAGTAACTGGATAAAGAGGAAGTAAATTAGAGTAGAAGGGAAGCCACTGCTGCAGATGATCCACATTTGGATATGTAAGGCTGTTAATGCCTAGAAAACCTTTTGCAAGGGTGCTGTTGAGTGCCTACCATGCAAGAGTGCTGTTGAGTGTCTGCCATGCCTTTCAAAAGTAATGGAAGCTTTAATGAAAGTCATGACTCTTGCTTCAGCACCCAGAAGTCCACTGATGTGTATTGTCTTACCCATCGTTATCACAAGCTTGGGTAGCAAGGACACAGAGCACTGCAGATTTTCTTCCTTAAACAGTGGTGAGGGTGAGGCCTAGAACTGTGAGATTAAAAGAAATCAGGAATTAAAACCCAACAAGAATTTCTGGGTCATCTATATGCAGTCTGTACTCACAGCAGACAAAACAGCTGAGGTGGAAAGTAAGTCTTCATATTAAAAGCAATGCTATGAACAGTAGACAAAATCCATGACAATAACAGCCCCTTCAGCACACACACACTGCAGAGAAAAATAAAAACCTTGCTCTGGTGCTTCTTTTACAGAGAGATTCTGATTAGGATTCCCTGAGGATCATTATTTTCCTGAAGAGCAAGCACAGATAAATGTAAAATATGAGTTATAATTTTAGCAAGAGCTTGGAATGCTCCATGTTTTACAAATGAATTGGAAAGGGGCAGGGGGGGAAACATACAGGTAAACTCATATTCATACAACCTGCTTCTCACTCTTTGGAACAGTATGGCCAGAGCATGCTAAGGTGTAGGCTTTGTTAGTGGAGCTGAATAACAGTCAAGTGTGTGAGATGGCCTGGGCAGAAGGGTCCATCTTACCCTTTCTGGCAGACCCTTGGGGATATTTCCATCTGTTCGGCCCATGCTGCCCAGCTGCTCAGATACAACTGGGAAGTCAGTCTTGAGTTGCAAATGGAGCAAGCTAAGAGGAGTTAACATACCAAAAAAGTAAGGAGAGGTTGTTGAATGTTAAGCTGGCAAATGAGCATTTGTCCTGTTCCTCAAGTCACCTCGGGAATCAGTGGAAACCATGTTCAGAGCCACTTCTCTTACAAACCCAGGCCACGTCTGTCGAGTCCTGAGGCTTGGTGCCACGCCAGGGTTGCTTATTCCTCTGTTGTTGGCAGAGCACTGCCAGTGGATCACACTGCTGCAATTCAGGGCAAAATTACTCTTCTTAATAACACTATTTAGCTAGCACTAAAAAAAGTCAGAAGTATTGCTTGTGCTGAGGTGGTGAATCTACACACACACACACACACAAAAAGTTGGCAAGATCACTGGACCAGGAGAATTAAACTGCTGTATTTCAGCCTCAGGCACTGAGAATCTAAATCCATCTGATTGTCAGACATGAAAACTGCTGCTGCTTTCATTTCAAGCAAGCAGTATATACCGTCCTCCAAAAGAGTTCTGGATTGCCTGTCTCTTTCCAGTCAGAATGTTGCCTTTTAAATCTCCTATTTTCACTCATTTTGGCTTTAGGAAAGTAGAGCTGACATTTAGTGAGGGGAACAGTTTCATTGAATGCAGGACTAAAATAGAACACTTTGAAAATGAAACCTGATCACATTGCAGAATCTCTCAGGTTTAGTCATTGAATAATTTTAACCTAATCAAAGACCAGTAATGCTAGTTGCAGTTCCCTCTGCTGTTAAGTGTCAGGTCATGTGAGATTCAGTCTGCTTTGGGCACTGTAGAATTCTTGGTAAGAGGCCAAAACAATGATCACACTGGATCATGCCAGTAGTCTAGCCACTACTCCACTCTCTTGTCTCCAAGAGCAGACATAAGTGGTTACATGAGGACAGACATGCATGATATTACTTTCTCACCTCCAACTCCTTTCAGCTCAGGTAATTGCCTGAGTCCAAATTCTTTCAGTTTTTCATCTCTTTCCCTACTGTCTCCAATTTTGCAAGACTTCTTTATGGCAAAGACTCATTGGCCTCATGACAAGCCAAATCCTGTGCTCTACCTAAACTAAATACTTTTTCAATAGAAAAAAAAAGTTTTTTAATTTTATAAGGGATTTGTTTGGGGGTTTGGGGCTTTTTTTTGCTAGGATTAAAGATATTTCTGCAAAGTTATTGAGATCACAGAAGGTCAGTCTCTGCCAAAGCACTGAATTTTCTTCTGCACTACATCTCACATCCTTCTGTGCATGTCACACGTTTCAGGGTTTGAATACCAGAAGAAAGTAGACAGTTACTGCACAACTGGAACTTCCCAGTGTAGAACAAGTTACTTTGAGATACAGCAGTTTAAAAATTAAATTTGCCTGCAATAAGCAGGAGTTCACATTTTTGCAGTAAGTGGGTTTTCAGGACAGACACCTTCCTCTAATGCACACAAACATAACACAGGCACTCCAAAACCAATAGTCATACATAATGCAGCTTAGAAGCACTAAAACTAAAGAGCCACTCAGGAAATAACCTGCTGTAAAGCCAAAACAATATTAGAATGGTCCTGTTCAGTGTAGTCTGTGGGATTTGGGGCCCAGAATCCCATGCCCCCTGGCACTCCCCCTCAAATGCTGCTCCCCAGCCCAGAGAGCAGCATTTCAGCAGTGCTCCCAGAGGTGT
The DNA here is from genome assembly GCA_013399015.1 of Galbula dea. Lineage (NCBI taxonomy): Eukaryota > Metazoa > Chordata > Aves > Piciformes > Galbulidae > Galbula > Galbula dea. The sequence continues at coordinate 809,949 of VWZX01002693.1, read as the reverse complement.
TGAGAAGCTCTTCTGAGACAAGGACTAAACTGTACTTTCTTAACAGTACCATGGCAAGGCTACTTCAACTCAGGGCACACATTGAGCTTAGCCCATGCTAGCAGCCTTTGTTCAGATGGAGGATGTGCACAGAAACACTTCCACTAGCAAAACTTCAGGGGGGTGGTGTGGGGAGGTACATACCTGCATGGTGTCAGCGTGCCATGTCACACTCTCTTGCTAACCTGTGTCTTCATTGTATTTTGCAAGTCAGTGTCACTCTGGGTCTTTACCCTGAAGCAAGGGTGAGCATATGCATAAATCTGTCACAACAGATGTTACTTTTCTGTAGGGGAAACAAATTAGCTGTAGAGAAAATGCATATACAATAATCTGCTTTGACACAAGGGATTTACTTTGTCCCACTCAAAGACACTTGCCCATTTACATGTAGAAATTGCAGCCTTCACAAATGTTATCGCAGCGCTGCAGGAATCTTTCACCTTGGCAGACAGGGAGGCTTCTCCCATATTAAATGAATGGCTTAGTGGGTTTATTGTGCTAAGCTAGACTAAGCACTTAACTCATTAATTCATCTCCTCTCCTTGCATTAAGGAAGACCTGCTATTTTGAATGAGGCATATCTCTGGGTTTGGTTGGGTTTTTTTCCCTTCAAACATTTACACAATCTTTTCTTTACCCAAAGTTTGTAAGTCATAGCTAGTCCAGATCTAGAAGCCAGAGTGGGTGGGTTTTTTTCAGTGTTGCCAGAGTTTTCATTCATTTCTTCACATTTAAAGACCTTCCATTTGGCACAGGCTCTGAAGGCCAATTGCTACAAGTACACAAAGGATTGCTGTGTTGATCAAGATATCTAAGCCACATTTGGAAGCTTTTAGTCTGCCTTAAAGCAAACGTTTTTATTGAAACAAGCCACATAATTAGTCAAGTAACCTGGATCTGCACAACTGGTTTTACCTCACAAAATGTCAGCTACTTCAGAATAATTCTGATCTCCTCAAGAAATAAATCAGACATACACAGCCCTACTTCAGTACTTCCTGTGGTACTGATGCCAGTGGGAGAACTGGTGCTATTGGCCTACTTACAGACATATGCAAGCCTACTGCTCTGCTCAGAACAGACCTGCAAGAGTTTTCTGTTTTACTGAGATGGGAGGAGACAGTGTTGTTAGTGTAAGGATGGAAGAAAATGCCATAGAGTTGCAAAAGTGACCCTGTTCTTTCATTGTAGGACAGCATCAAAACATGTAGACAAAGATCTTGGAAATATAGAAGAAAACAAAAAACTAGAAGAAAATAATCATAAATCTGAAACTTAAGAGACAAAGGTTTGGTTGGGTCATTCCAGGTAAGCATTTCAGATTGTGGCATTTCACATCTCTGTCCACCATTTCTGCCTAGCAACCTGTGTCTAGTGATCACAGGGGCAGCCTGGAGTCTGTTGCTCACCTTTTGCAGGTTAGCCAGTGGAGTGATACTGAGCAGTGTACTATTAGGACAGACAGGCTTAGCCCCTGGCCAGGTAAGAATTCACACCTGCATACTCACAGATTTGAAAAGCCTGGTACTTAGACAAAAGTTACTGTTTGGCTTTATTTTAATCCACCTACTTGAGGAAATGAAAATATAGATTTGTATGCTATATCACTGTGCCTATTATGTGTGTGTAGGTAAGCCTATAGATAGCTCAAGGGCAGGGGTCGAGAGGATGGGGCCAGACTCTTTGCAGCTGTGCCCAGTGATAGGACAAGGGGCAATTTCTCACTGCAAGAGGCATCAAACTTTCCCTAGAACAAAATCATTCTTTTACTGAGGATTTCATATACTCACACTCTTGTCAGTTTTATCCTGGAAGGAGACACTGGATATTAAGTTAGTAACAATACCACGAGTATGAAAGCTTCCCCAAGCAGGATCCATATGAAATCAATGCTTTACAAATAATTAGGTAGATGTGGAAGTTGTGTCGGGAGTTGCAGGAGCACTACAAAGCACCAACAGCACCACCCGCTGTTCACTTGCATATGCACCACTGCTGCACCTCTCCCCTTAGCAGCCGAATTAGGAGGTTAGACGATTTTTCTGACCAGCTGAGGCCATTTAAAATTCACACTGTGGAAGCACAGCAGTGTGGAAAACAGCTACCAATACTGAGGTTTCTTAATCAAGAGAATAGTAAGTGTTCAGTGGTGGTGAGTGGGATTATCCATCTCATATTTAGATTTAAAAGAAAGAGTTCTTATTTAAGTATAGAGAGTTGGCCTTATTAATGATTGCAATATGTTAGTATTGTCTGAAATTTTAAAGTACTCTTTTTTTCCCTAAAGATTCACAGTTCATCAAATAGAATGATTTTTACAGTAGCTAAAGAGATGGAGGATTGCTGAATGCACTTCGCTAGCAATAGAAGTGGTTTTCTAGTTTCAAAGAGGGAAATGGGAATATGAAAATTATGCCCTATGAATGATTGAAAAGTGGCAAATACATTTAGATCTTGAAAATGTTGCAGTGTAAATAGTATTGCTACTGAAATTTAATAGGAAAATTCAGTCATCTTTTTGGTTAGGGCTTACTTTGGGGTTTGTTTTTTTCTGGAGCTGGTGCCTTCTGCAACATTGCAGCAGTAAGGGAATCAGATGGAACTGAAGTTAGCTGCTGAGGGTATTTGTTAAAATTGAGAGTTGAAATAACATTGTGTGTCATCAGCACAATCTTTTCTCTAATTAGTTTATTTCTTCAGATCAGTAGATCTTCATGAAGGAAAGCTTATCCATAAATCCATTCCTTATCAGATAACCTTACCAGAGGTACTGGGAAGGATATTGGAACAGCTGTTCTTACCATGAAATAGCAAGAACATTGTTTAATGGCAGAAGAAAGTACTGTCCCTGTAGCTGTTTATTGGAAGGTTAGACACTGAGTAGTTTTGTTGGTTAACTTATTTCAAGGTGCTTAACTGGCTTTCTCTTTCATGTTTCCAGAGAATACATATAGACCAATTGAAGCATGAACGTGGATTGTATTTAAACATATACAAAGAAGTGACAGCTATTCATGGTTCAAGTATTAAAGAGATCATACTACCAAGTTTTCAAAGGATTTTAGACACAACTATCTCAAGCTAAAACAACCCCACAGAATAATTTTGGCAACAGCCACGACAATAGGTCACCATGTTGTGTTCTGGTTGGAATATTTTTTTGTACATGTCTGCACTGAAGGTTTCTTTTTGTTTGCCTTTATGTCAATTTTTTACGTAGCTATTTTTATACACTGTAAGGCTTTGTTCTGGGAGTTGCTGTTAATCTGTTGTATAGTGTAATGGTTTCATTTCAGTTGGTTTTATGACACCTTTTGAGCAGGTACATGTCTAATTCTGATTGTTATCAGTGAAGCCTCTGCTTTATAGCAAGCACCTACAGTGTAAGATTGTCTTAAAGGGAAAATGTCAAACTCCTCCTTCATTCTTTGATAGCTCAGTCAAGAGGAAGGGTGACAGCTGTGACAAGAATAAATGAACTTGTTAATAAAAGTGAACACTTCCAAAACCACAGAAAGCTAAAGAGCCAGAAAGGGAAGAAAGACTTTCCACAAAGAAGTCTGGGTACTGAGGAAGGAACACAAGGAACAATTCCTAGCCCACATATGGTGGCTAATAATCCTTTTAGAGCAAGACACACATTTTTCTGATACCTTATTAGTCATCTTTCATGTTAGAAACAGGATAAGGAACTGGAATTCTGGATTAATTTTGATTCCTTTCTGTTATCTGCTGCCTTAAAGTACTGTAACTTTTCTTCATTTCAAAAAGACACTACTCAGAATTGGAAACTTCTTTTAAAAAGTGGTCATATCAAAGCTGCATTTTTTTTCCCCACAAGGACAGAATATATATCTATATATATTTTTTGTGTGTTTTTGTTAGCTATGCTACAGATATTGAATGCACCTTGAGATAATTTTAGTGTTTCTAACTGGTACCTAATTTATCAAACAGTACATATAATTGTAACAGTGAGATGTCTATGTACCTTTAGTTACATTCAAGTTTGTAACTTTATAAACATGTTTTATGCTTGAGGGAATTTTTAGAATGGTACTGATAAGCAAACACTTTAGGATACATGGCCAATAGAAAGTTGTATTTCAGGGAGAGAAGTTTCATCTTACCTGGAAGGGTAGTTTCTGGAAGGAAGTAACAGGCAGCTTTGATGGAGAGAACAGTAGAGTAAGCAGAACATCAGGTTTCCATTTACAGATATCCAGGGAAAAAGTAAGTTTTTATAGAATGGTAGGCATAAATAAATTAAATTAATTAAATAAATAAATAAATAAAAGAGAAAGATGGACTTTAGGAAATGTATTTTGCCATTTTTGCATTATTTAGGGGAAAGAAAACACTGTTACTTGTAAATTTGTAAAATGTTAAATGTCTGGGCAGTAGTGACTGATGTCTTAATAAAAGCTTCCTGTAGTGCATTGGCATGGATTAAATACATGAGATGTCCTATCAACTCTCTGCTGTATAAAACATTAGAGGGAAATCCTCTTCTATGCCTCTAATCTTTGATTGGTTACTGTTTAATTTGGCAAAAAAAAAGCAAAACAAAAACAAAAGCAAACCAACCAATTATAATCTTGGTCAATATTTAAACCAAAGTAAAATGGGGGAAATAAAACCAAAACCAAAGTAATTTGTTTTGCATGGCGAAGCCATTCTGTTATCTCTGTAAATATTGTGACTTGCTTTCTTCTTAGAATTTTGTTAAAAAAATTCTAAAATTTTTAAACACCTGTTTTTTTTCCAAAATGTGAACACACACAAAAGTTACTTTATAGACAAATATATCTTCTTCTTCTGGTGCAAGAACACTGCCAAGTGACAGACCTTTTTTAAAGAGAAGCGAACCAGAGCGAACGCAGTGGCGTGACTCTAACCAGGACGAGTTGGAACAGAGTCCCGTACCTGTAAAGGAGTGTGCAAACATCACCTGCCTGTCTTTAGAACACTACAAATGGTTCTTCTTAAATGCAGAGAAGAAACCTCCAAAGATCATAAGGGAAAGCATAGGGAAGGGCTGAAACATTTTCATACCACTCTCTTGGGAATACGTGGGAAAGGAGAAGACAAAAAAAGTCCTTCAACTTCACAGCTACGAACCAGGAAGGACAAGAGCTCCTCATCTGTTGGGATTCTGGTAGATCTCCTATGCACTTTAAATCGTCAGTCCTAGGAGCTGGGTTTTTCACTGCTCCGAGTTCACTCTAGGCACATTTCAAGAACCAAGAGCGCAAAAGAATTAATGTTTCTATCCATGCCTAAACAACAATAAAACTGAAGTATGTCTTCACTCTGTTGTCTGGTGTCTCACTTTACAAGAACAGGTATGAGCATGAAGGAGGGCACTTACCTTGAGCCTGCACTGTCACTGGCTCTAATCCTGCAAATGAGCCTTCCTGGAGCCTGCCTGAGACCAAAAGGTTCGCGAAGCCACAGCCCAGGTTCGATTCCCGGTCAGGGAAGCTTTTGCTGTGACCTAGTCTAGGGAATCCTGCTCTGGCAGGGAGGGGGTTGGACTAGATGATCTTCTGAGGTCCCTTCCAACCCCTGACATTCTGTGATTCCATTTACTACACAAAGGAAGACATAAACTCCCTGCTTACAGATACTTTAAAAGCACGAAACTGCTACTGAGCTTGGAATAAACCAAAAGGTTCGTCTTCATGCTGCAAAGGCAGCAGCATCATGCAAAGATACCTCACAGGCTTCCCAAGCACTAAGTCAGTCCCCAGAAGAAGTAATACCAGGACTAGAGATGTACTGCAGGGCATAGGAACCACTCTTCAAATACTCACAGAGAAACTCTAACAGCCACTTAGGGCCAACACAACAAAAGGCAGAGCACCAGGGGCATTTTGTACAGGTTCTGAGTGTCTCCCTTCTAGGGCTTTACTGCACCTACAGCTACTGTGCAGCTGGTCAGAGCCCTAACTGGTGTGACATGCTTACCAGACTGCTGGCCAGTAAAACAAATGATCCACACTTGTTTAGTATCCATGATTTGCCAACATCAACCCAGCACTACGGATGGTTTAGGCACTATGTTACACCTTCTCCTGGAGGGAGATTTTTTCAGTCTCTCATGTTTTAAAATACATACACAAAGTAACTCTCAATTCTAGATTGATCCTTAACTTGAACATTGTGAGCTAATAACATGAATTTTATCCATACTGGTACCAGTCCACAGAGAGAGGCAAAGAACCAATAAGTGTAAATTGTTGTCTTTTTTTTTTTTTTTAGGATAAAATCCATCAGGGAACATCTGATATTCACCTAACATCCTCAGCTGCTGGCTGTTGCAGTTAAATCTGATTTACTTGTAGTACCACATGTAACTGGATACCTGGGTGTTGACTTCATGTTCAGACAGCCATATGTATGTAATTACCTCAGCTAAGATTAAGCAGTGACATATGAAATGAGATCATGACCTCCTGTGCCAACCACACCTGTGCAAATGTTTGCTGGGTTTTCTTTTGAGGAGAGCACATCTCCATCCAAGAGTGTTTGTTTCCTAGAATTGCCCAATACAGATTTTTTTCCAAACAGATTTCTCCTCCAGGCAAAAGATGATGGTGGAAACACATAACTACTTCTAGAGGTCTCCTAACCCTGAATGACACCCATGTTTTTCAGCCTTCCCACATGGTGGCCTGCCAGAGAGTGAGACCCCCACCTTACTACAGCTGGTGGGGAGGAAGAGAGGTAGACAGGTTGCAAACAGACCAACCAACCTACCACACACACACACAGAGCCCCCATTAACTGTGGCTGCTTCATGTGTAGTGCAGCACACACTTTTAATAACCATTTGCCACACTTCCAATTATCAGAGAATCAGAAGCTAAGCTTATTACTTACTACCAAATTATGTCATTTTTAAAAATAAGACTAACTCCATCCACCCAGTCCCTCACAAGCCTTTAAATGCCCTGTAATTCTGACATTTTTCTCATTTGCATTCTAAACAGAGACATTTATTCTGTTAGCAGCAAGGCATTTGCTTTGATGTAGTTAATGAATTTCAGTTTGACAAGGCAGAGCCTGACAAATTATTAGGACATTTTTTCTTTAGTGAGAAAACAGTAACGTACCTCTCTCATCAAACACCCACCACCCAAATGTTTTTCCTGTTTTCATGGTCCATCTGGTGATACAGCTGAGGCTTCCATTGTCCACTCTTCCCTGTCCTAGTGCTCTTTTTTTGCATCTCCTGTTCTGCACAGGTTGCTGCCCTCACCATCACTTGTTCACTTGTAGGACATTTAGTTCAGAAATACCACAGCACCTTCAGATGAATACCAGCAGTTTAACAAATCTGTAAACATAAAACAGGCTGTGACACAGGGGAAAAAAAAAATAAATAAATGTGACATTTTTTCATGTATTTCAGTCCATGTAGTTGTGATGCAAGGATTTGTTGCATACTATCCAGAGAGCAGAGGGAGGAAAGTAACATCCTTTTCCTCTAAGAAGGAACAGATGAAATTCTCTTCAAATGAAATTATTTCTACTCATTTACTTTTTGTAGGAATAACCAATCCCTCTTCTCCTGCAAACCTGCCTTCAGCCTCACTCAGAACTAACTATATAATGAGGCTTATATTATAGGAGGCCAACTACAAATCCAGAAGAGGAGCAATGCTTCCCTCAGCTCAAATCCACGTCATCCTGATATTGGTTTCCCCAAAGGTTCTCCCCAGAGCAGTCATTTAATCACCTGCATAGGTACAGGTACATCCCTGATGACAATTTGTTTTCTCCAGAGCTAGAAAGCAAATACAAATTTGAACTGTGTTGGAAGTGTTCAATAATGTCTACACACTAGATGAGAGATTTCATTAGTGCTTGCATCTGCCACAAGGAGAGCTAGGCTAGCATGGACAACATTTAAAAGGAAGAACATAATTGAATCTGAATTCAGGAAATGAAATGAATTAAAGAATCAAATAAACCCTCATATAGCCAAAATATTTCCACAAATTCAATTGCAGTGACTTTGATATAAAAGCTCTCTCTGTTCTTATTACTCCAAACAAAGAAAGATCACACACATTTCTATTCATTTAAGAAAGTAAACACAACAAACAACTGGCCAAAGGGACTGCACTTACTAAACAGAAGGAAACAGGATATGGAAATCAGCTCAGGCAGACACTCAGATAAAATTAGTGTTAGCAAGATCACTGTTGGGTGGAATAAGGTAGCTTCCATTCTATGGGCAATGTCTTCCTAACTCCCACTTGCTGGGTGTACACTGAAGCAATCCATTTTGCAGAGGAGGCTGGGTTTGCTGTGTGTCTTCTGAATGGTGCTGGGTCCCAGATTTTCCTAATCCAAAGTATGTTTGGAACAACAGAGGTTTTTTCACTGAAATTTTTAGACATATTATACACAGGGGTAAGAAGGACAAGTTTGGCAACAAAAGCCAGTAGTGGTTAGAAGCTCTTGAGAAAGTAACATTCACGGACCACCTCCTTTCACACTGCCTCTGCCTGAAAAATCCATTCTTTAGTCCTTCAGAAAAGGGGTGAAGGAGAGAAGGGAAGAGTGAAATGGCCAGTAAAGAGGAGCATAACTCACTAAAAGTTGTCTTCAATAACAGCTAAATCTTTCTCAAGTGCAAAAAAAATAAAATATACTAATAATAATAATTAGAAAAAAAAACAGAGATGGGAAAGTTGCTGTGGTCATTGCCCTTCAAGGGTGCAGTCCTCAGACAGGTGCAGTGCTCCATTCCAATCCAATCTCTACTGCTCTCTCTGGAGTGCTTACTCAAACATTTCCTCTCTCCTCATGATCTTTATGCTTTTCTACCTTTTCACTACCTAAAAGGTGCTCATAGGTATATCTATATACCAAGAAATGGATCTGGATCCCAAGGCAGTCAGTTATTGTTTAGAAAGCTGCCACCCTTAGAGGCCATCCTCAGCTCCAGGGGAGGAAGCTCTCTTGGTTTAGCCCCAGCCAGCAGCTAAGGACAGTGCAGCCACTTCCTTACTCCTCCCCTCTCCTCCAGTGGGAGGACTGAAAACAAGTAAAACTCATGGGCTGAGGTAAGAACAGCTTCATCATTTCCATAAAAGTATAAGAAGAAGAATTGTAATAAAAAGGGAAGGAAAAGAGAGTGAAATAAAACCCCCAAAAGACAAGTGATACACAATGCAGTTGCTTACCACCCAGTGACCAATGCTCAGCAATTCCCCTAGCAGCAATCAACCTCTCCTGGCCAGTTCCCTGTGTTTATATACTGGGCAAGATGTCATCCAGTATGGAATATTCCTTGGGCCACTTTGGATCAGCTGTCCTGGCTGCATCCCCTCTCAACTTCTTGGGCCCCTCTAGCCTTCATGCTGGTGGGGCATGAGAAGCTGAAAAATCCTCGGCTTAGGATAAGCACTACTTCCCAACAACTAAACCAGCAGCATTATTCTCACATTAAATCCAGACCACAGCACTGCACCAGCTACTAAGAAGAAAATTAACTCTACCTCAGCCAAAACCAGGACAGAAGCCATGAAATCTCTTTATATAGCTCCAGAGAGGGAACAACCTGTAGCATTTGGCATAGGCAAATTCAGCAAATTAACAAGTGCCTCTAGTTCCAGTTGCAGCATGACAGATTTGTATGCTGAAGAGTAACTTTAACCATTACAGAAAGCATGCAGAGAGTCAGCATTAAGCAGGATATATTTGCTTCCAAAGTTTTAAGGAGGGTCTAATGGCTGAACCAGCAGAAGCACCTGAAGTGGAACTTCTTAAAGCTCTAATCCAGCCTCAACATAGCAGTAGGTACCAAAAGAACCTTTTGAACATTTGCATTTCTCCAGCCAGTACAATTCATGTGAGAGTTCAGAGATGAACAGAGAGAAGAATACTTTTCTTATGATCTGTGAAAAGATTTAGGCTGGATAAGATGAGACTCTTCAAGTCTAAGAGATACTGTGACCAAACCCAAACAGCTCAGCTTCCTCACTATACAGAGTTGTGCCTTATTATAATAATTCAGCCTCCAGTGCAGAAACATTTACATACATTTACATGAGGAAAAGTATTCAAGTGTATTTCAAGGTATTATTAACTAATAAACCCTTCTCAAATGCTATTTCAATGCACTCAGTTCTTTCATCCAACTAGATCTTGACACAAAACATATATAATAAATAATCCAGCATAAAAATGCATTACCATCCCTAATAAATCCACTTGAAATAGGAGACATGGCCACCTGTTGCTGGCTGGGCAGGTGGAAAAGACATGGCCAAAGCAACAGTGAAGGTGGCTTTAGCAAATAGCACAGGCAAGATAATTTTTAAGTGGGAAAACAGCCTCTCTTCCACCATCCTGAAGGGAATTTTGGTGTGAAGACACCACAAAGAGCATGCCCATTATATACTACAGATGCTCATCCACATGGAAGAAACACTAAATTCTGCATAATGCCAAAATTAACACAGCAGGAGAGAGGTTGTAAGGGACAAACTGCCAGGAACTGAGATGGAATAAATAATGAAGTGACTCCTAAGGCATTAAAGCTGACCAAGAATAATTAGAGAAGATTCAAAGGGAATTAAATGAGGAATGAGAACTTTCTCAAAAAGAAACTAAAGCATCTGTAAAGTTCACAAGAAGAAAAAATATCAGGCTAAAAAGAAAAAAACCCCAGTCTGCAATGGCAGCTGTAACAAATCCAAACAGATTTGGAAAGCTGATTGTAAAGTTCAAAGCCAAAATTTGCAAAGCTCCCTGCCCCCAAACAAGTACCATGATCTGAAACTAACTGGCACCATAATATTTACCAGGACATATGAGAGATCAAGAGAGTTTTGACCATGAAGGAACTAAGGAGCTACAACTGGGAATTAAAAAGCTTTTAAATCAAATACCTCACCTTCCAGGAGGAATTCAAAAGATTGCAGAATAGTATGGAAGACAATCTAAGTGGAGGAAGAATCAGACTGATATTTATGCTATGTTAACAGCACTTCCCTACTGTCCTGTGCTCTACACACTCATCCAAGGTCCACTTTCAGAAGAATTACCTCCTAGGTTGTTGCCTCAGGGTCTTGCTCTCCTCCTTTAGATTGCAGGCTAGAAACATTGCTGATAGGGATTACAATGCTAATTGATTAATCTGCATATTATTAGTAATTATTAAATAAAGTATCCTAATTAACTAATAAACAGACTACTGTAATCAATTTACATTATTTGGACTGCTCTTACACACAGATACAAAGTCACTGTTTATCACTCTCCAATCCTATTAACTACACACAGCTACTACTGAAACACAAATCTGTCACCCTTCTCTCCCCACTATGCTCAATATTAAGATGTGAGTTATCTCTTTTGGCTCTACTCTCCTAGGTGTTTCCAAATCAGACCTGCTGAGTAATCCAGCAAGCTGTCCCAGGAGTTTCCTCTGGCATCTTGGTGGCCCTGGCTGGTAAAACTTCATACTCTTGCTACTGGAAAATCTGCCATCCTTTGTTCTTTGCCTGATCTTTCTCTTACTTTCCATCTTCCCATCTCTGAACCCACCTTTTTGCTCCTCTTGTACCTCCTTTTCTCCAGCCAGTTTCCTCCCAAATGAACAGCCTGCCTCTAATTACTACTTCTCCACTGGCCCCAATTCTGGCACACCTGTACCCCCATGCAGTGGGTTTGGTGTCAGTCCTGAAGCAATCTTAGCTTTATCTGGTCTTACTGATCAGTCACCTAACTGAGGGTGGCCTTGCCAGACCAATTCCCCTGCCACTGTCTAGTTCACAGAGGTTAGCCCTTCAAGACAAGTCACTCTGCCTGAGCCTTAATACCACTACCTGGTTCTAGTTAAGTACAAGCACTTCACTATCTTCTGTTTGCAAAGCATGCACATGATAGCAACTTGTTTTTCCAGACTCTTTCCACTCACACACACCATGGTGCTCTCTGTTACCTGATGGGTTACAAAGCATTGCCTTCAGAAAACCTGCAGCCTTCCTGCAGAGACCTTAAAATACAAACCAAGGTATTCCAGCAGGACATTTTGCTCCCTTTCATAGGTTCATAGTGATCTAAGAGAGGACAAAATCCACAGGAGCCATGGCCAAAGTAACAATTTGTGCAAGAGACAGAGGTCAGGTAGCACAGAAAATGAGTTAGTTTAAATCCACAATACTGAAATTCAAAGAGGTAGCAGACACACTGTTTCATTCCCATCCCCTTGCCCCCCAAAGAGTGTTAATTACAGCAGGTATGCAGCAAAGCAAAGCACAGGATAGAAAGAGCATCCAGAGCTGCACCAGTGCCTGATGTAAACAGCAGAAGCAGAGCATACTGCCCTGGGTGATGTTCATCCTCTCACACTTCTAGTACCTGAGCTAGTGTGAATGAGCATGGGCTGAGGGAGGACTTGTCCTGTTTGAACATATCTGGGGCAGGGGAAACTTTTAGGTACCCTGCAAAATGTCAAAGCTAACATGAACAAGGGTTTGACTGCAGACAGTTCACTTTATTAGCCACAAGGATCAAGGAATCATCACAAACATACCTTTCTGATCCCTAATAATTCTTGACAGCAGGTGGAATTCTGTTTCTCAGATGAGCAGTCCATCTTCCCTTACGTCAGAGATCATTTCCTCCCAGCACAGCCTCAGTGCCTGGAAAGGAAGGCAGTGTTAATAGGGCTTTTTTTCCCCCCTGCTGATGCTGAAGAGCCTATGATTAATCACTGTCACAGGATCCTATTCTGATGAGAAAAGTAAGCTCAGCATTATTGATATTTCTAAACATGTTAGGCATTTACAAGATGGTTTTAACAGTTGATACACTGAATTTCTGTGACACTAGTTGGAGTGGCAAAATGACTGCAGTGTGTGGAGACCAGCTAGCCATTTCTAAGCCTTGGCTGAAAGTAGCCAGGCTCAACAGAAAAATCACAAGAGTTATTTTCTCCATTTCTTCTAAAATCTGTTCTCAGTAAAAACTCCAACTCCACTACCATTCCAGGTAACATTCTGTTGGCAGTTGCTTCTTGCATGTAATTAGCCCCTTCACAAGGTGCTGGTGACACTGCTTACTTCAGTACTTCCCAGTAAAAAGGTTCAGCTCTCAGAATTGTTCAGTATTTTTTCAGCACTGAACCAGGCTGCAACCTGTGATGGTTTAGCCATTTTTAATGTTCCTATATTCTGCAAAATAAAGCCCTGTCTAACAGTGAAAATGATTTGATAGTCTTCTGCCTGGTTGTTGACTAAGTCCCAGTGCACATCCTGTGATATTTAGCAATTGTCTCAAAGCTCTGTATTATGTTCAGAACCTCAGAGGGAAGTCAGATGCCATAATCTTATTACCAGTTTCCTACTGAAAGCAGAACATCAGATTGAAGCTAATGTGCTCTGTTGACACAACAAGCTTCAAACTCCTGACTTACTCACTCTTAATCAGAAGCCTAATCAAATTTTACTTGTTAATATGATCTGATTATTAACCTGCCCAGGAAGGAAACATTTTTTTTCCCCTCAGTTATTCAAGTCATGACCCCTTCTGGGCTCACTGCTTAAATCCAGACACTGGCAAGTGGTGGTACAGACCTGCCCTCTTGCATTTCTGGGGTGGGGTTTTTGGGCAGAACCAGACATGGAAGAGCAAAAGCCCAGCAAACGTCGTGCTTGTGGAAAGGCAAGAGTGCTTTCACAGACAGCACTCTGGGCTGCGTATGGATTAGAGATCCAGACTTAGCATCTCCCACATCAGTTCCATTGCCTGATGGAGCTCCAGGTCTCCCTCACTTGTCTGTAGAAAGAGGCATGTGTTGGATTACAGCCTGCTCCTCCACCCACCCTCTCCTGTGAGACAAGATTGCTGCTTCCTCTGTGCCTGGCAGCTATGACTTCAGGGCCAGCTGTGCTCCTCTTTGCTTTCCTGCCTCTCCCTGCCCTGAAGCGTTGATGAGGCTGCAGTGCATTTGAGGGCAGCCTGTTGCTTTGCATGACAGCAGGAAAGCATCCTCCCCTTTGGTACTCATCTGGCTGTGGTGAGGGGGACAGGGATCAGGGGTGAGGAGGAAAGCTCACAGAGAGGCTCTCAAGGGAGGATGGGAGGAAATGCTGCAGAGCAACATCACCTGATGCAGCCGGGAGCAGGTGACAGAAAGCTAAGGGGAGAAATGCATTCCAGAAAATAAGGGAGAGACCTAAAACCCACAGAAAAACTGAGATATGAGAAAGGAGAGAAGAGAGCAGGAATCTGGAAGAGCAGACTAGACATGCAAATTGAGACTGGAAAGCAAAGGAAGGCTGGTGCCAGGGGGAAGAATACAGGACAGGAGAAAAGCAGCTGAGTAAATGCAAGCTACCATCAGCAACACTGCTGAGAAAGGATGTACTGCTCTACAAAGGACAGGCAAGGAATAACCGAAGGAGGACAGAAAAGGACAGCGTTTGGGGGAGATGATAGGATATTAACGTCCCTAACACTTTTTCTTGCTTTGTACAACCACTGCTACTAAATATTCTGCACTGAAGATATGCACTAGGTTTGGATATGCATGGAAGCATTACAGTCAAAAGAAAATGGAGAGGGAAACATGGAACAGAAAAAAAACTGCCCAGGGAATGCTTCACATGGCCACTGGCAACCATTCAGAATGGAGGAGGTGACTTTTTTGTCACTCCTCCTGGGGCAGTGCTAATACTTGGGAGGCTGGGGGAGGGAGGGAAAGGACTTGGAACATTTCTGAAAATTGTGCACTTCCTCAGAGCACAATGCCTCAAAAAAGCAAGCAGCCACCAGAGAGAGAGAAATTATAACATGCTCCCTCCACCACCTAGCAACAAAGATAAGCTCTCAATACAAATGACTTGAGTTTTTCATTTGCTTGGAAGAGGAATGAGTAAACAAATCCATCTGATGATAGATGGATGTCACCACAGATAGTTCAGGAAATAAAGTATTAGAATAATAATAATAATAAAAAAATCATTCTAATTACTGCAAATTTTAGTGGATTTAAAGCATTTGGGGGTCATCTATCAAAATTACAGCATGCTGTGATTAGAGGACTGGATTGGGACAGGATACATCTTGTATTGCAAGGGAGCTTTCCAAATTAAAAACAACATAGAGGGAAAAAATGTTATTATTCCTTTGAGCTTTTACTGAAATCTCAGACAACCTGTAATTAATATGCAGGCACAGTGACTTGGAACTTGGTGCCTAATATCACTGTCAGGTACCTTTTTAAAACTTGGTAATTTTAATGCCATTTTTATTAATATGATTAATGCAAGCCAGTTTGTGTAGGTGGGAAGGAACAGAAGCAAATCCAGGTTAGCTGTCTGCTTCATTTAAATTCAGATTGGTAGGAATGTAAACTGCTCTCTGGCCTGAGGTATCAAATGGAAAGGGGGGGGAAAAAAAAACCCTCTGAGAAATGGAACCATTACTTGCTGAAGAGGATTGGAAGTTGCCATCCATTTAATGGAGTTTCTTCAGCCATACTTTGGGACATAATTGTACCTCCTGCAAAATGTCAAGCTAATGGATAAGGATTATCCAGTATGGATAATGGGTAACAAAGGAATTTTCATAAAGACAGTGTTTTGCAGACTGTCAAAGAGTTTTAGACTGACAAACACCTTCCAATAGCGAGCTGGAAAATTAGAGACAGTTTGATCCACACTGCTTTCTTTGGTTTAGGCTCACGAGGCTCATACAACAGCTGCTGAAATGTGGGGCTGCCATTTCTGAGCAAGCCAACTTCCTGCTGTAATTGGAGAGCCTAAATGTCCATGCAACACTGCAACCCAAGGTCAAGAAAAGAAGAGACAGAAGCAGTTGGCATCTCTGAAAGCCATGCCTGCAGTGTCTCAGATCAAAATCTTACAGGTCTTTTGCACTTGGCCAGAGTCTGTCTGTTGTTGAACATCACTAGAATACAGCTGATCTGAGTATCAGCTGCAAGCCTACCTGCAGCTTGCTGCTGGGACAGTTAATGCTCACCCTGCAGCACTGCTCCAATTAGCCTGTTCTCCTGCAGCTCCACAGCTTCCCTCCTGTCTCCTTTGCTGCCTGCCATGGCCCAAGCAGGGTAGATGTCCTCTGCATGAAACAACCCTGCACAAAGTCCGTTTTGTTATTGTGTTTAAGACACATTTGAAGAATGCAGTGCAGAGCTAGCCTTGTATTTCAGGAAGAGTGCTATTTCAGGCTTTCCTATGCACATGCAGAAATCATCTGCACTCAGGAGGATGTGTCCTTCATGTCCACATGCACAGAATCATCAACTCAGTGTGCAGGGGACTGGGTTTTTTCAGAAAAGCTCTGGGCAGGGCTGTGTGTGTATACATACAGAGCCTGGCCTATGCAGAGGTGATCAGCTCAAAGATGTCCCTGCTCACTGAAGGGGGTTGGACTAGATGACCTTTAAATGTCCCTTAAAACTCAAACCAGCTTAAAAGGAAGCTCCTTCAGAGGAGGACACAGCTAGGCCCTCTTGTTTTACAGGACACAGGCTTTTAGTAAGACTTTTGTCAAACACTTCTGAAGTCAAGGGGAGAAATCACTATCCATACATTCAACTAAATCTGAACTCTAATGGGAAAGTCTTCTCTGAGAGAAAACAGCTAAAAGAACATAATGAAACCAGTGGTGAAGTGAGAGTCCACACAGGTGTTGGCAAGCACTGTAGATACTGCTTGGATAGTGAGTTAGTAACTGAGGCAGGCAGTCAAGTTTGGAAAGAGTATGCCTTTGGGTAGGGCAAAGTGCACCAGACAGGCCACACTTTGGTCCTAAACCATCTACAAAAGAGCTGCACACCCACCTCTCAACCAGTTCCTGGGCTGTTTTCTTCCTTGATAACAAAAACAACCACAAGCAGGAAAGATCCTTTCTGCTTTCTCCCTTCCTCTGCCTCCTACCTGTTTATCTTTTGTCTGATCTCCATCCTGAAAAGCCTCCCTCCAGATAGTTTTTCTGTTGATAGAAAGTGAAGCAAAAAGAATAAGTCTTCCAGGAAAAGCCATTTTTTGCCTGTCATTAAATTCCCTTCAAAGCATCTCAATGGCTATAAAACTCTCTTGCCAGCTTTATATACTTGCCATAATTTTATCCTTTCTCTTCACTGCTGCTGACATTCTGCATCCTTTCCACCTTCAACCTTGCTTTAATTTGATCATTGTCTCCCATTTGTTGGTGATCTTATGCCCATAGATTTGGGTAGTGATGTGTCTTCCAGTCTTCCTTAAGCATGTGATTGGCACAGGTAATTTGACAAAAGGCTGAAGGAAGCATCCAAGTTCTTGCATGCCTCACACACTCTTAAAGAAAGATGCCAGTTCCTGAGGGTGCAGACAATATGAACATGATCTTGTCAGGAATGATGGCACTCAGGGTGCATGCAGCACCTCCTACAAGCAGTCAGACAGAAACCAGACATGATCTTCCATCAAAACACATTTAAAAGCACCTTCTTCATTTCCAGGGCAGAATCAAAACACCAAGCCCTCTGCAGCCAAACAGTGCACAGGAGTATTCTTTTTAAAGTCAATTAAAATAGTGCAGATAGTCCACTAAAAAGGTGGCATATCTTCAAAGAGACTTTTCCAACAGCACTGACCAGCTAGAATTCTCCCCTGCTGAGTAACAACCATTTTGTTACAAGGTAGAAATGGGATGTTTTCAAAGCACAAACCCATACACATTTCATTAAAAAACTTAAAAATTGGTGAAAAGTGGAAAAAACAAAATGAGGAAAAAAGGTAGGGAAAAACCCCACCTAGAAAAAAACCTCTGTTATTTTCCCAGTATAGAAAATTAGTCCCTTCTCTTTAACATCATATCTTTGCACTGCTGCAAGCCCTTACACATCTGTGTTGTTTACCATATGTCCAGTTCAGCAGGCTCCTGCTTAAAGTGAAACTAGATGTTATTAATAGGCACTGTGGGGAAAATCACCAAGCCAAGCAGATGAGTTTCTACCACTTCTATCTTCTGCCTCACCTCAGGATAGCACCAGAGCCTTCCTGGCTACCACACCTTCCTACAACCCACAGGACATGCCAGTATCTGCATCTTCATTAAAAAAAAGAATAATGAATCCTTCTTCTTTAATAACAAAGGGCCAAGAACAGCAGCCTGCTCTCAGAGAGGGCACATCACTATAGAAACTTACAGACAAGTAGGATTCCAGCTGCCAAACACTAAAAAAGAGACAAACCACTGATAGATTTAAAAGCTTCAGGTTCTCAACATTGCACTGATAAACCAAAGGAGAAATTACATTTTACCAGAACTGTAAAAGCAACTGAAAGGAACACCTGCAGAGCTGGCCAGGCTGCTGAAGGAACTCAGGGACTCCAGGATGGTAAAACCAGCTGAGGAACAGCTAATGAACAGTTTCCAGTGAGATGACACCCACTGTGGAAGGCAGAAGGGGCAAGAAAGGAGCAAAGCATTATTGTTGCTTAATGTTCCTAGGCAAATTGTAAAGGAGGAGGAAGATCACAGTGTGACATGTCAGAATCTCAAAAAGAGGGGCACAAGCTCTTCTTCTTCTGAGGGACTTAGGCTGCAACAGGCAGCAGGGGTGGGAACACAACTTTTCAGCAGAGAAATAGTTTCATAATGAGCAAGGAAAAGGCATGAGGGAAGCTTAGAGAATACATACAGTGAACCAAGAGAAAAATGTGAAGCCTGAGACTGAAGAAGTTGAGAAGAGAACTAGTTGAACACTATGAGAAGAGAGCTGTAAGAGTGTAATTCAAAAATGTGCAGCTGCTATTACTGAGAATGTGACTGGCAGAGAGCAAATGGAGGCTCTAAAGAAAGGTTTAGAGAGGTATGCAGAGCTCCTCCACTGACACATGTCAGGAGTCTGCAAATTAAATCTAACTGCATTTCATAAATCTCTGCAGAGGTCTATCAACACTCTGCTAAACTTTTCTTACTTGAAATGCTCATGCTGCCTCCCACAGTTGTTGATACAGAAGAAATGGTGCCCATGGAGGTATTTTTCTTGGACTCCTCTGCACGCCTGTTTTCTCTTGTCTTACTCCTCTTTTGCAATATAATAGGGTATTAATGCATGTTTCTGCCTCACTTAGGGATAAAATTATTGGTAAAGGACCTGGCTTTTTATTCTGTTCTCTCCATTTGTCCAGCATCTATTGAATGGGGTCATATCTCACCACTGTAACAAGAGTCTTTGTCCTGGATCAGATAAAGAGCAAGAATGATAGCAACCTAACTTTCATTTCTGTGCTTCCTCTAATCTTTCAAAGACAAGGAAAAAAAGCAAGCCCAAACCTCTCCACTGAAGTGTCAACATCCTGAGAGTTTCTTCCTCCTGGAGCTGCTTGTCTTCTGGAGCAGGGGGGCAGTCAAGAAAAAAACCCAAAACAAAACAGAAACCAACTCAGCAGTTGGACTCCTGACTTTGTGGCAGTAGAAGTTTGATTGAAGAAAGGTCAGAGTGGAATAAGAAGCAGAAGTTTGTTCCATTAAAATAGGAAAAAGCTTAATAGGAACAAGATACACAGATGAATCAGAGCATAAGTCCCTTCAAATGGCTATAGCAAAATCATCAGGATTTAATTGTCTTTCATTTCAAATCATGAGCTCTTTGGCACATGCACCTCATTTCTGACTATTTGATTTTTAAATCAATAGAAATGAGTCACATGAAAGTCAGCCTTCACTGACTAAGTATTATGATAGAAGCCTGAGAAACAGAAAGTTACAGCAAAACCTGGAGTCCTAAAGGCCTGAACATGGCATGTTCAGAAATACTGAGATCCCTTATCCCCCATACAGACTTGTCTGGATCTGCTTTTAACATGACACCTTCCTCCCTTATACGGCCTTTATCACAGAATGCTTTAGGTTGGAAGGGACCTTTAAAGATCATCTAGTCCAACCCCCCTGCAGTCAGCAGGGCCATCTGCAACTAGATCAGGTTGCTCAGAGCTCCATCCAGCTTGGTTTTGAGAGTTTCCAGGGATGGGGCTCCTACCACCTCTCTGGGCAACCCATTCCAGTGGTTCACTGTCCTCATCATAAAAACTTTCTTCCTTTTATCTAGTCTGACTCTACCCTCTGTAAGTTTAAAATCACTATTCCCTTGTCATGTCACATCAGGCCTTGCTAAAAATTTTGCTGCCATCCTTCTCATCAGCTGCCTTTAAGTATTGAAAGGCAGCAAGTACTTTGTGCGCTTTCATCATTGCGCATCGTTCATCATCTCACAATCCTGGTATCTGAAAGTGAATAAACAAACTGGCACCAAAAGATACATACAAACATATATACAATAACATTGCACAACACATCTCTTTTCTTTCAGCTTCAATTTGCCTTTTTTTACCTCCTTTCTCTCTAAGCAGTTTCTCTTTCTCCTTTTATTTCCCTACCAGTGAAATGCAGAAGGCCATCCTTGTGCCACTCAACCCTAGCCCCCTGTTCCTCCTCACACCACAGCAACTGGAACAGAGTTTCTGAGGCTATATCCCAGCACAGTGGTAATGCAGACACACTGCTATTTGCACCACACACAGAAAATCTGGATAAACAGGAAGAGAGTCTATTAAAGGAAAAAGAGAGATAAAACAGCTAAAGGAGAAAGGAGGCAAACTGCAGACCATATGATGAGAAGCACTGTCTCTTGGCTCACCTTAATTTTGTTTTCCCAGCACAGGCAGGCAAATGCCATTATTTTCACCTACCCTTTGACCTTTCCATGACTTCTCCTGCTGAACTCACGATGGTTTGACTCTTCCTTTAAACTAAACTGATCAAATTTTTATCACTGCAAAATGGCTCAAAATCACCAATGAGAGAGCTTGGAGAAACAATAAAACTGCTCCTCTAATGCTTTGTTCCATCATTTTTAGTCTGGCCTGTCTCCTTATTGACCACAGTACAATTACAGGAAGAGCAAATTTCTCTTCTAGACAGAACAAGGGACAGGTGTTTTGCAGCTTCCAGTTTGCCTTCTCCAGCATCATGTGCAATGCCAACCTCCACTTCCAGAAGTGCAAATAAATGAGCTACATTTATGATGTGTATTTAAGTTCCAATTATCATACAATTAAGCTACAACTATGCTTCTCAAGAAATAATATGCTCTTACAGCATAAACAAGAGATCAGCAAAATTACTGAGATTGTTTCACAGACACATAAACCACCCTCATATATTTCTTAGTGCTTGCCCCAGGGACATTGCTTTACACTCAAAGGATGCCTCCCTCTTACATATGTTAGTTCTGGTATTACCATTCCTAAAACAGCTTTCACAGAATCACAAAATCACAGCATTATTTAGGTTGCAAGAGACCTTTAAGATCATCAAGTCCAACTGCCAGCCTATCACCACCACGCCACTAAACCATGTCCCTGAGTACCACATCTACATTCCTTTTAAACATCTCCAGGGATGGTGACTTTCTTGTAGTGAGGGGCTCAAACCTGAACACAATATTCAAGGTGCAGCCTCACCAGTGCCAAGCATGTGGGGATGATCACCACCCTGGTCTTACTGGTCACAACATTTCTGATACAGGCCAGGATGCTGTTGGCCTTCTTAGCCACCTGGGCACACTGCTGGCTCCTGTTCAGCTGGCTGTCCGGCAGCACCCCCAGACCTTTTTCTGCAAGGCAGCTTTCCAGCCACTCTGCCCCAAGCCTATAGCATTGCATGGGGTTGTTGTGACCAAAATGTAGGACCTGGCACTTGGCCTTGTTAAACTTCACCCACTGGCCTCCACTCACTGATTTAGCCTACCCAGGTTCCTCTGAAGGGCCCTCCTACTCTCAAGCAGATCAACACTTCCTCCTAAATCGGTGTCATCTGCACATTTACTGAGGGTGCACTTGATCCCCTCATCAAGATCACTGATAAAGACATTGAACAGAGTCAGCCCCAGTACCAAGCCCTGGGGCACACCACTTGTGACTGGCTGCCAACTGGACTTAACCCCATTAACTACCCCTCTCTGGGCTCAGACTTCCAGCTAGTTCCTTACCCAGCATCGTGAAACCCACATGCATCAAATCTTGTGGAATCCCAAATTAATTTAATAGAGCTTTCATAAATAAAGTAGGTCCTCTCTTCCCAATGGGAAAGGGAAGAATCAAACACCCCAGAAACTATGATTTTACTCAGCAGACTTTAAAGATGAAGAACTTCAAGGTAAAGGACTGAAAATAACTGTCAAATCCCCACTCAATCCTGCACAACCAAACATCCTGTCATTATCTTTAGCTGATATTTTTTAGTTTCAGTCTCTAAGTCCAATTTCTCTCCAAATTCAAAGGCAACATTTCCTTCTGTCTGGATATGGCTTTGTAAAACCAATTCCTTGGTTTGAAAAAGGCCAGATTAATTGATGCAAATGTAGAATACAAGAAAGTGCCAAAATCTTATGGACTTTCCCCTTTTTTCTTACTCTCTAATCCAAGGAAGTCCACTGTCATTGTAGCTTCAAATTAGCTGACATGCAGCCCAGAGATCTGGCAAGCATTTCTAAGCTTATTACAGGCTGTTTTTTTTTCCAGGAGCCTCTCTCTCTCTCCATGTTATTCAGTGGACATGCAAATGAAGTATTGTCCAATTTGTTCCCCAGTTTCTCACACAAATGCTGAAGAAGTGCTCTCCTTTGAACATTTGCAAACTTCCCTACCTGCCTGGCTCAACAAATTTCTGCAGGTTCTGGATGTGTTTCTGTATTTAAACTGTGTGAAATACACATAGAAATGGTACTCCTTGAGTGACAAAACTTACAAAAGTTTTACTAGTACCACAAAAAATAAAACCTCTACACTTTAGAGATTATAGACAGGCTCAGAACTAGAAACAGGGCATCTCCTTACCATCTTTCTTCCCCCCTTCTGCCTTCAACATACTGGAACACCTACCAAGGACTTTACAGAGTTTCATTGGATAAATATGTTTGTGATACCAAAAGCAGGTACTGATTTTAGGTGCACAGATAACTGTTCATTGTGGTAATTTGTGGCATTAAGGCCTAGTTTTCTGTGTGAAAGAAATGCAGGTCAATTTAGTGTGCTCTGTGAGAGATGCTTACTACCAAGAAAAGTTTGGGTTGTCTCTGTGAATGGGATCTGCAAACCTGGGGGCTGCCAGGTGGCTGAAGAAGGAAGTCCTGTGAAGATAAGATGGCCCTGTTTTGGCTAAAACCAATGAAGCAAGGCCAGAACAACAAAACACACATCTTCAAAACAGATCCTGAAGGCTGCAGCGAGTGAATTGAGACCTTTGCTTAATTAATGGAGATTTTAATATTAAAGCTGACACCCTTCAGTATGCTAAGGAGTCAAACTGAGTTCATGCAACACATATATTAGAGAGGTGCTGGCCTAGTGGTTAGGATTTGTCACTCTCACAGCCGCAGCCCAGGTTTGATTCCCGGCCAGGGAAGCTTTGCTGTGACCTAGTCTAGGGAAACCTGCTGTGGCAGGGGGGTTGGACTAGATGATCTTTCCAGGTCCCTTCCAACCCCTGACGCTTTGTGATTCTGTGATATATGACTATGTTACTCAACTCTCCACCCAAATCATGCTAAACATCACCTAGGAGGTAGGGACAGTTCGAATCAGGATCTAAAAACCCAGGTGAGGAATATTGCCTTGGTTGGTGGGCGACAGATGGAGGACCTTAGGACTGAGTTGTCACAGACGATGACCAAGGGGCTGCTCCTTCTCCTCCCATCACCAGGCAGGGAAGGCTTCCTTGCTAAGAACTGTGCATTAAACATGCTGCCTAACATTTCTCTTATTGTATTTTAGTGTTGTTTTGAAGTTTTTGCTTTGACAGCTTTGCTGGATGCTTCCCCAGAAGTCTAATTATTAGCTTGAGCTCAAATTCCTTGCAGTTATTCAACTTATCACCCACGATTCCGAATCTGTAATCTGTCACCACAACAAATCAAACTGCTCATTAATTTTAACCTGTCCAGACTGCTTCAGAGAAAGTCTGTAATCAGGCACCATTAGGCAGCTTTGTCTAACGAGCTCCAGTACAGGACTAAAAGGCTGGGCCAGGCAGGCTGCTGGGTCAGGGTCTTGCCTCTTAACGTGACACAATTGAGACATCCTAAAATATGCTGGATGATTAGGAAGTCACTTTTGAAACTGGAGCACCTGAAACTGAGGTATCCCAATTGCCTCCAAAAGAATTTCACTATATTTGTGCAATAATAATTTTCAGCATGCTGTAGGATTTAATGCCAATGATAACCACAAAGCATAACCACAGCATGACTGCTTTGTACTTGGAAAAAGTATTTCTACCACTGCACTGAAAACTGAAACCCAGGTTTCAATGCTGATTAAAAAACCACAAGCTTCTGTTTCAAAGAATAACCTGTTGCAAGTTCTACATGGAAGAAGAATGAATGTATAACTGGACTGCAGGCACTCAATACAGGATAAAGTATAACCCTTAACATTGTGGGAATTATATAGCTGGGTATAAATTGAGACTCCTATAAATTAAATTGAGACTCCTATAACACTATTCCAGTCCCAAATGAAATCCATCCTATGACTTAGATGCATTATGCATCTTTCTAAGAGTTAAGAGGAGGTCCTCTGCTATAGGAAGGTGTCAGTATTTTATGAATATTTCCTAATCTTAGAATATGTTAACTAAACATTTTTGTTACAATATGAGGAACAAATGAAAGTCCCATTCTTTTTGTCTGAGACTTACTGCTCATTTAAAGCAGCATTACATAGGACTATTAAGTCATTATCTACCACCATCTGTGTTTTAGCTAATAATAGAATGGCTGAGGTTGGAAGGGACCTTAAAGATCATCTAGTTCCAACCTCCCTGCCATGGGCAGGGACGCCACATGCACTAGACCAGGTCATCCATAATGATGTTACTTACATTTGTCATTTACTTCTGGTGAAAGAATGTTCACCAAATTAATAATTTTCTTCCTTCCTGTTTTTATTAAGAGTATCTTCTTCATCAGTTTCCTTTTCTTCCTTTGCAGGTACCTCTGTCACATCCCTCCTTCCACTCTTTCCTCCGATACTCTGTTGTCGCTGACTTGCCATCAACAGATAGCTAACAATGTCATGTTCAAACAGTGTTAACTGTTGAACAAGCATCAGTACGTTGGCATCATTTTAGAAACTGTATCTAGAACAGAAGATTTTTTTACTTGCTGATTAACTAAGGAAAATAAAAACAGACTGACAATATATGGCTTCTTCAAAGCCTCTGTTCAATACATACCTTGAAAAAAAAACCCCAAAAGAGTACCAGAATCTTTCTTTAAGGGCATGTGCAATAGCTGAAAATAAAACTGAAAATAAAAGCTTTTCCACCATAAAAACCATTCTCTCAGAAACACCTAAAAATAACCAACCTCAAACCCCTATCCTTCTCCTGACATCCTTTTTATCCCAGAAACACATGCTACTAACAAATCAGGTAACCAGTCCCCCTTCACACACCTCATACAGCATTCTGACAGATTTTGCTACAGGTTTGAAAGGGAGAAGACTAGGCACTCTGAAGAGCCATGGGTATCACTGTAACAGAGAGAGTTCAAATACAATGATGATACAGTACAAATAATACAAGGTCTTATAAGGACAGATCACTGAAAAATAAATCTGAGCTCAACCAACTCAGAAAAATCAATCTGCATTTCTAAAATACTTTGTACATCCACAGGATGCCCTGGGTACTAGCTGCTGACCCACATTGCTGTACTCACCACCAGCAAGAAATTAACCTTTGTCCTGTGCACCCCATCACAGGAATCTTATGTACTTCATAAGGCAAATTATATCAACCACTAAATAAGCATGGAAATGACAGGGGTTTGAGGACAGGTTGAATTTCACAGCATTATGCTCATGGCAGCAAACATGAATACAGCAAGTTGCACAGCCACAAAAAATGCAAAGCAAACCCACAACATCTTCGGATGAAGCCACAATTTTAATTTGGTGGAAGGCCCTTAGGAATTGTTATGAGATGTGGTTGAAAAGGGAAGCAAGAGCCAGTTTGATGGCAGGCTTGCTCCTTGCAAGTGGTGCCCTGTTCAGCTGGTACCTGTCATCATAAAAACAAAGCACAGATACAATTAAAGACTCTGCCTCTCTAATCATCTCAGAGACTGTTTACTCGGCAGCACCAACACATCAAAGGATGTCAGTGCCTGAAGACAAATCTGTTTAATTCCAAGCCAGCTTTGTTTATTGCTATTAGTCTTCCTGCTAGAACTAAACCTCAAGACATACAGAAAAGCCTTGAATAGCCTGGAAACCACTTTGTTAAACCACTGGTACAAATACATTGCTATGAGAACTGACTGAGCATTACTTTTGCCACACAAAATTTCAGAGCTGTGCCTTAGACCACAGTGAGGTCAGGGTGAAGAGTACCAGTAGGAGGGTAAACACTAAAATAAGGGCATTAACTATGCTGCAGGTCACCTCCTTCTGCTTTTTGCTGTTTGCTTCAAACTTCTACCTGTCTCCTCTCACCTGATTCACTCCACAATTTTAACATTTTCCCTTCCCCTCTATCCTTTCCATCCTCTTTCCATTACACTATTCCTGCTCCAGCAAGATAAATCATAGTTCTAAAACACCACTCTCACTATCTTGTTCACTCAGCTTGAACATCTCTTCTGGGTGGGCAGTCTACATTTGTATGAGACCTAATGTAAACTGTTCATTTCTGTTAGGTTTTGGGAAAACTATAACATGCATCCCCAAGGCAGCAGCATGTCATACCATGAACCCTCTGCCTACAGTCATACTCACAAATATTGGTTCACCTAAACAGCTACAAAATTAATCATCATGAAACCAACCTGCAGGCAGGGTCACCTGATGAAGGAAGAATAAAGGTACTCTGGGGGCCACTGGTGGAATCATACAGATGTTGCAGCTTAACCTTTTCTGTGTGAGAATTTTCAGGCAACGGGATACTTAAATTTCTTTGACATCAAAGATATTCTTTCACCCTGGCTACTCATGATAATCAGTTATTTTTATCTGCAAATGACTTCCCAACTTCATTGATGCATCCTACAGAATTCACCCCTTCAACCTGCACCTCAGCCAGCACTAGAAAGAATCAAACTTAACTGTGACTTTCCAAGCTACAAGCCACATTCATTGGACAGACTTCTTAACTCTCCTACTGAGACACAAGCCATCTCAAAAACAAGGACTGTTATTAGGAGAGGATGTCTTTATTGGTTTCTTAACATTTCAGAAACAGAATGGGGATCTGCTGAAATAAGCAGCGGATTTCGTTTCAATCCCCGACAAACAAATCATGAAACACAAGAGTGTATTTCCAGGCCAAGAAGGAAGCAGGAAAAAAATGCCAGTGGTATTAACAAAACCAGGTTTTTCCACAGAATTCAGATCCATTTTGGATGACTGTGCTCACATTCACTGGGGCCACTCACATATGGCACAGAAAAATCTGTATATATTGACTGAGACAGAGGAGAGCCAGAGAATGCTTAGGAGGGATTACAGAAGAAAATACAGAAGTGGTTGCAAGCAGAGACAGGCAACTGTCAAGTATCTGTCACTACTGAGATGATGAATGTGCTGGTGGTTGATGTCACTATGAAGAAATTTAGGCTGGGAGGAAGAGAGGAAAAACAGTCTTAGAGGGAGTAGACGAGGATGACAATGGTGATGCATCTGCTGTGGGAGAAAGACAGAGCTGAACTTGTCCCAAGCTGAGAGAGCAGGGTAATTTGAATTTCAGTGGAAGAGCCTAAATAATGAAGTTATTACTGGTAACAGCTATAATGAAAAGTGCAGAAAATAAAACTTTTTAAATAATGGTCCAATGGTTTTATATGGGTCATACTGCCTTGGTAATGAAGATGTAAACTTCAAGAGGAAACACTGAAAGCCATGAGTTCAAGCAAGATAATAGCTTCAGAAAACTATACCAGCCACTGCCCTGAAGTATTTCTGAATGGCTGATGATGAAGACTTACTTATCTTTGTATAGCATTTGTTCACTAACACCTTGTACACTTAACCAGATTGTGGTCTAATGAAAACTAGAGAGCATTTACTTTTTCAGTGTCCTAATCATGACAGAGGCACACAGAAGAAAGCTATCTAGTTTGGAGTAAATCTATGCACTTCCTCAGCTATCTAGGAAGAAAAACTTGCCTTTTAAACCATGGATGATTACAGTAGCTTGCTTATTCAGCACATTCAGTTCAGCTATGCAAAAGGAGCAGGTATGTTGCAGAGGTGAGTACCACAGCCTAGTTCTGAACTCTGCAGGTTGGCATCAGTTGGAATACTCTCTTCTCCATGCTTCACCAGACTAGCCTGTACATATGCATGTTCATATACATACCTTTCAAAAACTAAGCTGATGAGCTTTAAAACAGATGTGTTTCCACTTAAATCATTGCCAAGCTTTTGGCTGTTCTGCTAGCACCAAAACCCCGTTCTGAGCAGACTGCTTCTCACACTTCCCTCTGCTGCTCAGACCCTGACATCCTGTTCCAAAATAGCATCTCTTCTGAAGAACTCTTGGAGAAGGACTCAGTAATTGAAGACTAGAGTAACCTTAAAAGATACTCCTTCATTTGCACTAGACACCTGTGCAGATCAAAACAGGAGAAAAGGGCTTGGGTTGTTAGGACAGAATTATCTTCTTCTATGTAGTTCTCTGCTCCTCTCCCATCTTATAATTTATAACCATGGCAGTGAAAGCTGACATTTTTTGAACAGGTATTATTGCAGTTAGCCTGGCTGATTGCTTCACAGATCAAGACAGATGCAAATAGTTCCACAGTCAGAAGCTCTGTAGTCAATGGCCTGTGCTTCTGTTTCCAGCAGGTCTAGGAAGCACAGATCTTGTCATGGTTCATATTATTCTGAGGCCTTTAAATTCCTTACAATGTTCAGGAAAGTTATGGGATTAAGCTTCACAAATTTAAGATTTATTTTGTGAGTTAAGATTAAGAGATTTGGGATTTAGGATTTATTTTGAACAAGAATTTTCTGTGCTAGACATCACAAACCATCAAAAGATAAATGGAATGTTTAGGGGCCAAAGTAACACAGAGTCCTTTAAAATATGAATTTATCATTTCATTTTCCTGATGGAGACTCGTGGCAACTGATAAATGGAGGCAGGTATCTTGTACAGAATTAATGACTGTGTCTGTCAAACAAAAAATCCTGAAATATTCCTAGGGTACTGAGCTGATAAAATGTGATTATAACACAAAGTGAGAGCTGACTTTCATGCCAGAAAAAAATGAAAGAGACAGGCAGCTACAACAGTGGGGACCAGGACATCAAACAGTTAACTTCCCTGTTCAGTAATATGACTAGTGACCCATATAAAGGACAGGGATTTGACATAGACTAAAGAGAGTACCACGAAAATCTCATCACTGAAAGTCTAATCTGACCTGCAGGGAATGGTGTTGGGCTTTAAATACTAATAGTTGCATTGTCATGCATAGGATAGGGGTTAGATTTTCTAAACTTTTCTCAGACAGAAGAAAGTTTTAGGTTCCTAAAATATCTTTTTACATTAAGAATACAATGCTTGAGAATGGAAATGGATGATCTTTCTTTAACATGGGGTGTTAAAGAAATATCAGTGTGAGCTCTACTCTTCATTTTCTTCAGGAAATAACCCCCTAGAAACTACTGTACAGTGGGACTGTATGTTCACCACTCTGGACTCAATATTTAATGATTAACATTTCTCTGCCATACAGCTATTAGATGCTCATTCCCAAATGACTGCCAATTTATAATATCTTTACTACAGAAACTTAGAAATGAAGCCATGTCTGGGGATAGAAAGCAAATGTCTCAACGCAACATTTCACTTTGGTTTAGAAGCAGGCCCCATTTCTGTGGCTTACAAAACAATGGTTTCCAAGATCCCTGCATAGGACAGGCTATGTTTCTAAAGCAGCATATGAAAAGTGGCAACAGTCAATAAAAGAGACAGGATTTGGAGAAATCATGGACCAACCCAACATTCTGTTAACATTCATTTTATAAAATACCTTAAATGAACAGATAAAGAACTGGAGCTTACATAGTAACCCAAATTTAAAAAGAATGAATAAAATATAAATTAATTGAACACATCACTAAGTTTGTCACATGTTAGACAAGTTTATAAAAGGCATTTTCAGATAAAATAGTTATTTGAAAGAAAATCCTTCAAACTGGAAACCACTGAAGTCCTTTTTGAAGAGGTCATGCCTAAAAGCGCTAAATCCCAGGTAGTACCTGAACTTGCTTAGAACATGCTGTTCATTTGCTTCCAGATTTGTCAAGCTTTCAGACACAATTTAAATGCTTTCAGGTCAGAGTCATCAGTGCAAAGAAAAGCTTCAAGCTGAAAATGAGAGAAATGTAACAGAAGAAATGATCCCGGTACAAAACTTTTCTAAATTCACATTATGAAAGAAAACTCTGCCAGATGCACTCTGGAGATACTGAACATCAGCAAATCCTACCAGTGGCCATTTTAGGGTTCCAGCCAAACCATTAACATTGCTAATGATATTAAACTCATTTCTTTTATCACAATTTCAATGTTTTTCTACTCAGAGTCTTTGGAACAGATCCACGCTGATGACGTCCGCTTACTTGAGTTCTCAACTTCTGATTCAGCCAATTTGCTTAAAATGCAGTAATTTAGCCAGAAGGAGATAAAAGGTGAGACCAACAGACATCAGAAAAATGGTCTAAATGTAATAACCTTTAATTGGAAGAAATACAATAGCATATGTCTCTGAGTTTAACCAACTTTGTTCATTCAAGCACTCTCACTGAAGTCAGTCTTCCTTAAAGTTATATATGTGCACAACACACTGCCAGGCTCAAACCCTTCAGTCTTTCAAAGGTTAAAACATGTTTAGAGAACCAGACTGTAGCCAGATTAATTTACTTTAAGCCTATTAATTCCTGCAGAGTAAACATCAACACTCCAGCAAAGCAATTTTGCCCTGTTTGACTTTAAAACTATTAACCAAAACAGGTTGGAAAGAGTTTTCATGTTCCACTATTTCAAAGTGCTATTAGCACACTCATTTAAGGATTAATGGAACTCTCTTCAAGTTACCACTCAGAATATGCCTCATCAAGGGTTTTTTTTAACACATACTAAAAGAAAAAGTAAGTGTCACTGGTGGTCACAACCAGAAAGGAGAATGAAGAATTGTAAAAGCTTAATCTGCCAGGCAGCAAGTCTCTAATTGAAATATAAGGCTGTAATTTATACTAAGATGCTGCATAAGAATGAGAAAATGAGTTCTCCATTAGAGTTCAGAACTTGAAAACTCAATCTGCTGATTGTTTGCTCATCATTGTAAAGAGTTCCTTCTTCACTGTCATCATTGCTCTGCTGGCAGTTATGCTAGAATCTCATTTAAGTAACTCCAGTACAACCAGAGTGTTTAATTTAATAGAATGAATCCTTTTGAATTTATAGTTAGCCAAAATGCTAGAGATGTGGTAAACAAACCAAATGAACCAGAGGATTCCAGACTACACAAAACTTTATCCCCAACCAGAGATATTTACTTGAAGTAAAAGCACAGAATATAACTTCAGCCAAAAACTTCTGTAAGCTGTGCTCAAGGAATGAACATTTAAAGGAAGCTGTAACTGCCCTTTCCTAGAGCATAAACTCAGAATCATTTGCTTCAATCAAAATGGAACAGAAGCTCTTCCCTATTCCCTGAATTCTCCTGATCATCTGTTATCACTGAAGCAGATTAATGATATCCATACTATGCTTTTGATGCTACAAAAGAATTGATTTAATTAGCTTTAAGAATAAGTTCTTTGATGAAACAATGGACTTTGAAATAACACAGTCATTTCCATTGGGTGTTCCCAGATATTTTGGATCCTGCAATTTTAACCATTTGCTCTCTTCAAAAAACCCTGAAAACAAATGCATTGGCTGCTGGGATCCCATCCTGTAACTGATGTAACTTTTAGCACTTGTTCTGAGGGAAGGAGAACACCAGCTGCTGAAGGGGAACAATAAATATATACCTCACACTGTGACTGGTCACATCTCAATGTGGAAAATATTCTACCAGACAGTTTCATCTTTTCAATGATAATAAAAGAAAAGAAGATTTAAAAGCTAGCTTTTAAAAAATAACAACAAAAATACCAAGAAAGCAGCAATCTTAAAAATTATTCTGGAAATATTTGGACTCTTGAGCATACTAAGAACAGAGCTATCTTCTCTCTCTCTTTCCTGAAATTGGGAAGATTTTTCATTTGGCTTGCATCAATTCAGACCCAAAAAGAAACTGTCAAAGCCTGGAGTGTCACTAACCACATAAAGCAGAAATGGATTTCCAATTAAGCAGCTGGAAAGTGAGTGAATGAATTTGGGTATTAAACACATACCTCAGAATAGTGAAGTGTACAGAGGAGCAGGTTACTAACGAACTTCGCAAAACATATTGCTACAGTAGCATTAGGAATTAACAGTGCATCAAAGATTTAAAGTTTCCATGTTAATCCAAGCCACATGAACCACAGGATAATCACTCAACTATTTAGCCACATTCTACTTCCCAGAAGCTAGAACTGGAATTCACCTGAATACCACTGACATGATCCAAAAAGACCCCTTCTAGTCTGGCATTCCTCAGTTTACATAGGTGCCGTTAGTGTGTAACCAGAACACAGTACTAGCACATCCATTTGGCTTCTCTGAAGATCTGCAATCAAATACTCAAATCTGAAAGAGCTCTTACATGTCAGAACTCAGTATCACTGCTGCATGAACTGTTTATTTGTTGGTTGGGATTTTTTTGTGGAAGTTGTGTCTAAAAGACCTTGAGGACTCCAGGTCATGGAATTCATGTTAAACAGAAAGCTGCCCAACATTACTGTCAAAACACCTTTAAAAAGGCAGTTCAGAGACAGAATGATGCATTTTACATTCAGATATTTCCTCCCTCAAAAGCAAAGGAATCTCAGAAATAAAAAAAAAAAAATCAGTAGTGAAGGCCACATACTTTTTGCATTTGATGAGCTGAAATGCAAAATAAAAACCCCAACAATAAAGCATCTTGTATGAGGAAAAAAACCCACAAACCAAACCAAACACAAAACTTGTGGAAAGTGATGATTTAGTTGAGGGCATGGTCAGCATGGAAACCCTTGGGAATGCTACAGCAGGAACTGATCACCAATAGGAGGGAATATGAACAGGAACATAGTACAGGTATCAACTAGAAAACTGCAACTTGCCAACTTGTAAACAAGAGAAAGCATTTCACAGATTAAAAGTTCTAGGGAAGTAAACTTCTTTAAATTATTTTGTCAGTTCAACCCTGATTTAAAAAAGTATGGCTAGCAAAAATACAGAAGCCTCAGCATATTTGTAAGTCTTGATCAGAGCAGCCATAAGCCTTTGATAAACGGCTGGAAACAAACACCCTTCTACTAAGGATGAAGAAAAATATTCCATTCTCTTCTTTCTCTCACTCCTCAATCCACATCTGGCTGTGGAGAATCCACATGCTTCAAGAACATCTTGATGCTGCTATAGATTGAGGCGCGGGGAGACCGGTGGAGGGAAACAGACAAACTCTCTTAGAATACTCCGGGCCACATCAAGGTTATTCTGGGCAATTTCAAGTGCCCTCTTGACTTCTTCAAAGGAATATCCTTCTCCCATAAGTTTTGCAATTTTTGCATCCACATTTTCTGTGGAACTGTCAGAGCTGTATGCTTTCCTGTGGTGTATTTCTGGTGCAGTCCTCCGAGGAAGCGGCTTAGGGGGCCTGGCTGGTGCTTGCGAACCATCTGTTTCAAATGAAGAAGAGAGAAATCATTACAAACTGCCTTAAGATTGTGTTCCAGCAACGTCAAGCCTCAGGAAGCAGTTTAAACAGGACAATCCTACAGAAACATGACGAGAGATTTGAATTCATGGATATACCTCATTTGACAGCATCCTGGCCTGTATCAGGAACAGCGTTGTCAGCGGGAGCAGGGAGGTGATCGTGCCCCTTTACTCAGCTTTGGTGAGGCCTCACCTCGAGTACTGCGTCCAGTTTTGGGCCCCTCACTACAAGAGGGACATTGAGGTGCTGGGGAGGGTCCAGAGGCAGGCTACCAAGCTGGTAAAGGGCTTAGAGCATAAGTCTTATCCTCATAAGACTGAGGGATCTGGGCCTGTTTAGCCTGGAAAAGAGAAGATTGAGGGGAGACCTCATCGCTCTCTAGAACTACCCGAAGGGAGGTTGTAGAGAGGCAGGGACTGGTCTGTTCTCCCCAGTGGAGAGTGATGGGACGAGGGGAAATGGATGGAAACTGCACCAGGGGAGGTTCAGGTTAGATACTAGGAAGAATTTCTATACTGAAAGGGTTGTCAGCCATTGGAACAGGCTGCCCGGGGAGGTGGTTCAGTCACCATCCCTGGAGGTGTTTAAGAGATGGGTGGCTGCTGCGTTGGAGGGAGTCATTTAGCGAGTTGATAGGGCTAGGACAAAGGCTGGACTCGATCATCTTCAAGGTCTCTTCCAGCTGTGACTATTCTATGATTCTATGAAAATTTGGGCAGAAGCTGAAATCCTCAAGAACACTCAAAATGGAAATAATGTAGTGAAATGCTGTTTTAATGATATGATTGGAACGTGCAAGTTACAATCGAAATTATCCAAAGCTAGAAGAAAAAAGCATCAAACAGCAAAAGAGCTGTTTGATGGGGAAAACAGCTACTCCAAATTTTAGAGGCTCTTCACTATCAACTCAGTTTGTTTTAAGACTCAGAGCCTTGGTTTATAAACAAACAAATCTGAACACCATTTTATTCAGGACTGTAAGTTGTGCAGAAGAGGAATCCAGCCAAATATGCCTGAAGGAGAAAAATTCTTCACTGATTCATATATCTTGCAAATGCTGTTCAGTCAATTGCAGTTCATTTAATGTATAGCAGCTATGAATAAGTACAGAAATAACTGGTTTCTCAAAAAACCCTCTAGTCCAAGTATTTTCAGTGGTGGGAACAGAACACCATCCTTCTGCTCCAGCACCTTTCTGGAAAGATCTTCCCTGTCCTTCTCTTCTGTGGAAAGGTTACCTTCACACTTAATGCTGGTGCTAGGCATCGTGATGTGCTGATGAAAAATGTTAATATTCAAACTTGCTAATCTTCCCAGAGTCAAGAGTTTCATGCTCAAGTAAACTTGGCACTTTACTGAGACCTCTTTATCCTCACTGATTCCACAATAAGAAGCTTAAATACAAGCAGGCATAGACTAGAAACCACTTTCAAGAGCAAAGTATTTAAAGAAAAAGGGCCTTTAATCCTTCTAAAAGTGTTCTAAAAAGTTCCATCAACAGTGACTATGATAGCTAAATTAGATGAATTTCTGGCTATGATGCTTCCTGTTTACTTACACTGACAGCAGTCTTAAGTACTTCAGAGACAGCTTTTTAGTGATGAAAGAATGTTTTATTTCTAGTATTGCTCTTACAACACTCCACCTTCTCCCAGCACTGGGCAGAGAGAACTGTAATTCAACTGAATGCATCCAACATGTCAGATGACTGAATACAGCTGACATTAGTGCATGTCTCACCAAGGTGTGGTTTTCTCTTAACTTACATTCAGATGAGAGTATTACTATAAATTTTAATCCCTTTCCTTAACTGAGAGAAGATAAGCAGACAGCACTTTTAGCAAGATAGTGACAGTCATATAACAAAGGCATGAGAGTAATTTGACTAAACATTTACAGTAAGGGGCTAAGATTAATTTTGTTCCAATTTCATCCCCTGCTTTCCTTGCAAATAATTATAACCCAACCTACAAGCTATTTCCTATTTGATATTTTTCTCCCTAAAGATGAAAAGAGTTATGCAAATGTTCTAGTCAACACCTGCAGCAGACCCAAACCTGCTAATGAAGGTGTGGAAGATCCATGAAACACTGGTTAGAGAAATTAACTGTATCTCAGGAAATGTGGTTAATCACTTAAAGAAAACAAATCAGGAACAAGCTCAAATGTCTCATTTCACTCACTTCAAACAACTCAGGACTGACAGATTCATATTAGTCATATTAAAAAGAATGGCATACTATGCTAAAAATCATCAGTTTTCTTTCACAAAACATTTCAAGCTGTTCTAATATGTGTATTTCACTGTGGACTTCATTTCTACAGAGGATGAAACAAAATAAATCACAACTTTGAATTTTGCACAGAAGAAATTCCTTATGCATAGATCAGATCCTTCTGTGTGTGTGTTACAGGAGATTTTTTGCTCTACTCAGTCTAATAGAGGCTTAAAACTGAAGTTATTTCTTGTATGAAACTGTCACTTAGCTGAAGCTTCCAAACAAATTTTACTTAGCAATCACATCATTTAGAAAGGTCATGTTTAATTCTGTCAGCAGATTTGCAGCAGACATTTTGTTCTCACTCCAGTATCATTCTTCTATAGCACAGATACTTCCAGATCTTCATCCCTCTCTAACTCAATTCCCATTCTTATTTTTTTTAAGCACTGACATCTCTTTTCAGTATCTTCACATCCATATAATAATTTAGCTGAAGCTGGCTATCACATTGTATCCTGAGCTTAAAGATACTAAGCCTAAGCTGCATGTCCATCTGGACACTCAGATAGAGGCATTTAAGCAGCACTTTCCCAACCTCCTGTTCTCTCTGATGTTTCAGCCACTGTGGATACCTCACTGAAAATTCAAAGAGATTTTCTAATTGTGCATTAAGAAATTAGCAGTTTCTACAGCAAGGAGCTTCCTCCATCTCTCATATTTCTGTATTTCAGCACTAGATTTAACCCTAAGGTTACAAGTTAGCAAAGAGGCAGACACAGGCTGATTTACTAAGTGTTTAAAAAGCACAGAAAAAGTTGTGAGACCTCTGGGAGACAATGGGAAGAGGATATCTGAAATGATGCCAACTGTCTATCCCTCTCTGCTGGGAAATGGTTCTCTTTTCTTCCCTTGCTGCTTCTCCTGCTCCATGGGCTGTCACTGACAGACTTGAGAATCAGGTGACAAAGGCTTGCTGTGCCAGGCCCTCTGTGGAGCAGGGGCAAGCAGCTACAGCTAATCTACCTGGGGTACAGGAACAAAGGATATCCAGGTGACATCTGTGCTGAGGAACTAAGAGAGCAGGGAGAAAGGGAGAATGGAAGGTCCATCAAGCTGGGAGGTATCTTCATATTCTGCACTACTCTGCCATATTATTCCCCCTAGGGTTAACTGAAATCCACCTTGAAATAACATGGGACACCCTCCCCCAGACATTTCTCTGTGAAGGAATTTAAATTTGCATGCAAGTACTTCCAGAAGGGCAGCTGAGGGAGCAGGCAGCAAATATGCTTAACTAGCCACCTGAATCCATTTCTTACAGAATGACCAAATTCAGTGAAATACAGCAGACATCAACACTAGAGGCCTGATTTTCATCTCCCTTTCCCACATCCCATTGGCTGTGCTTACACAAAATATGCAACCCATTAGCAACATCTCCTTCTCTTGCTTTCCTTGCAGTAATGGTAACAAGCTGTATTTAAGAAGTCTGAAAGACCATGCCTTTGAGATAGTTCTCAGCTGTGTAACTACACCATTTCTTAAGTGTACAGTACTGAATGTGTTGCTGAATTAGAATAACTGTCTCATTAGGTGTTCATGATTCAGCTAAACATCCTGACAGCAATCTTAAAAGCAGCCCAAGTGAAGCAGAGAAGTAAAAGGACTGCCCCATGTTACTCCAAGGAGCCAGAGGCTAAATCCTAATTAGATTCTAAAGTGAACTACATTCTTTTTTCCAGCTAGTTCAAAGAATCACCATAAAAAAAGGGCTGAAATGAAGAAGCTCCTGAGTGAACTGATTACTTCAGAATAAATGCAAACCCCAAAGTTCTGAATACAGTTACACTCTCTACATTGTCTTATCACTGCTGAAGGTGAATCAGTTCATCTGTTCTGGGGAATTACTGCCACTGTAAAAACAACTTTCCAATTAAGAGTCTGACATGATCAATCACACAGTTTTCACATAATTGAAATTAAATTGACTATCTTGCTGTGTATCTTGCTGATTTAGAATGATCTTTATTGCAAAGGTCAACATGTGGGTGTTTTAGAAGATGGCTATGGGAAACATACAGATAGATAAGTATTTACTAAGTGACATCAGAAAGTTCTGAGTTCTTCAGTAGCAAGCATCTTGCAGTAATTTAGGAAAATTAAAAATTGTTCAGAATTGCACACTATTTCTATCATTGCCATAATCTGTACTATAAAAGAATTTAAACCACCCTAAATAAATCAGGTTAACATTGTAAAACAAAGAGATCCCTCACCACATCACATATAAAACATGCATCAAACAACAATTCTATTTTCCTAACAACAGGAAACCCTTTCCTTTAAATATCATTTATGTTGCCTGAAAAGCATAAGCAAAACTTCTATGGCAGAGGAACTGCTTCTACTCCACATGTTCAGTTGCATATGGAAGACTGAATTTTAGTTGGTTTTGGTTCCTGTTGTTTTATTAAAAAATATTCTAAATTTTTCTTAGAAGTTCATGCCAGCAGCTTTCCAATTAAGAGTGCCAGCTTAGATATTAAAATTACTATTATATTATTATTAGCTTACACATTAAAACATCAGAAAATAACAATACTTCAGAGAGTGAAGTTACTTCTCTTTTTAGAGAGGTAATGACACAAAGGTGGAAGGGAGATGCATGTGGTTCCTGCAGAACTTCTGATGTCTTGTGAGCATTAAAGATGGCAGAAAAATCTTGCATTTCTCAAAATATAAGGAATGCTAGAACTCACACAAGCATTCACTTTGGCAGCTAGTGAAACTGATGCTGTAACATCTACACCTACAGACAACAGGTGGGCACTTCTACCTTATTGCAAAACTTCAATCTCTGTTAGCCTTTGATGATTTCATATTTTTGTAATGCAATATTACCATCAGCATTTGTGGCCTCATTGGGCTTCTTGTAGTTTTCTACAGGAACAGTCTTCTACCTTACCTGAAGAGGGAGGAAGTTGATCATAGTCTTGAGATGTCCTATGTGTTTTGACATTTTCTCCAGTTACTCTACGAGCAGGTGGCAAAGGAACATGACCAGTAACAGGGTCAAAATGGGGATCTGGAATAACAGAACCAAAAAGGTGTATTAGAATAAGCAGAATTATTATTTGGGAGAGAAGCTAGGCTTAAAATAGCCTGCCTTCAGACAGAGGAGCCATGAATCCAACCAGAGGTGTTCCCCCACAGGGTATGTATATGCACTTATACACCTAAACTCAACACTTGCCTAGTTGACTTGTCACTGTGTCTTGAAGTGACAAAAACAAGAGCACAGCTCACAGGTGATCTGTCCTGCACTGGCCAAAGGTGGTCTGTTCTTGCACTGACCATGGCTCTTCTGTTTACATCAGTCAGGTACCTTTCAATCACCTAACTGTGACACTGCTAGGATTGTGGCTGGCAAAGCATGGAAGAGGTTGCAGAACCTGAAGCAGCACAATTGGAAATATCCCAGCTATTCAGTTTGGTTAGAGCTTTCCTAAACACTTCCATACTTTGCAGTTCCCAAAGACTGCTGGGCAGATTTCCTATTCATGTAGTCCCAGCTACAGGTAGATATTGCAAGGATTGGTAAAGGCTGTGATTAGTGTTTTCAGTTCTCTCTGCCTACTACAGGAACAGAATCTAAAACCCAAGAGAAATATACAGTCCTGGTATATTGTGTCCTCCTTTGTTTTGGTTTTGCTGGGGTATTTTTGGCTGTTGAGGATGCAGCTGAGCCAGTGCTGACATCATCCTGGGCCTGGCTTCTGCTCTGGACCCGTTAGAGTGGTTGTATATGAGTGCAACTTGATGTTGTTGATGATGAGGTTATTACTTTAAACTGAGCAGCTCTGATGGATAGCTCAGAAATCACCCCCAAGACTTGTAAGGAAACCAATCATCAAAAACTCATCATAAATCATCTACAGCACTTTATTTTACAAGATGTAAAGTGAGTAATATGGCTTTAGAAATACCACATGAATAAAAAAAGACCAATCCACACAACAGTGCCTGTCTAAGGAGATGTATATATTTCTAAGATTAATGAAAACTGCTGCTCTCAGACTGTATTCACTAGACAAATAGGAAGAACAATAGATATCTTTTGCAGATTTTTAATTAAAAGCTACTAGTGATGTTTCTTAGATTGTTTGGAAATAATAATTTAAAACTCTGCATGTTTCTGAGAGCTGCAGACAGACAGACAGAGCTTGTGTGGGTCTGTGTGTGAGGGCTTCTCTTCTTCCTCTCCATTCTCATTAGAATGGAATGGTTCAACATGTTTCTGCATCCATTCAGGCACCCATTCAGACTGGACTGCTAAAGATTAGATTCTTTTTATTTTGAAGTGTAGAAGACAAATCAATTCCTCCCTGCATTTCTGAAGAGCAACCTTCACATCTTGTCACGTGCTAAGGCATCTCACCGAGACGCACGCAGAGCTTCCATGAGAAAGGTACACCCTCAGCTCAATTTGTACTGTAAAAACAGACACAGTTTTGGCAAACTACTCAATGTCAGGCCTTGACCAGTGGCAAAAGAACACAATAAAAACATTCCATAAAAGCTCACTCCAGTTCAACCTCAACTAGCTCACTTTCATCCCACAGCCAGTATCACTCACAAAGGTCGGCCAAAGACCCAACCACCTGTCAGGCCATTACAGAGTTGCCTGTGACTGTCATCTACATTCTGACCTTCCTGTGACACCAGCACCAAAACATTTCAATTTATCCCTCTCCATACAGCTTCTAAGAAAAACAGATAGGAAAAAGACATCTAACCACACCACAACTTAGATAATGACTGAAAATATTGTACTTAAGACATCAACATCATTTGGAAGCTACTGCAAAGGAAAACAACCCAGTCACTTCCCAGGTCTGCTCTAGAACCTACAAAACTCCTGCTGGAGTCTGTATCAGCAGCAGCAGATGTATTCAACTTAGCTAGCCTGACAGTCAAGCACTTTTCAACTCAAAAACAAAACCTGTAAATTGTAAACATAGCTCTTATACCTTTTTCTAGCAGAATACTGGACTGAGAAAGTGTCACAGTGATTCATGGGGAGAGATAGATGAAGACTTATCTTACAAACCACTTATGCTTACAAACCACAAGCATCTGCAACTGTGTTCACAATTAATATCGTTTTGCAGCAAAATCTTAACAACAGTTCTAGCAAAGTAGGATTTTTTTCCCCTTGTTTTCTTTCTCCACCCCCCCTCCCCAAGTTCCAACTTGAAAATAAACCCCATGAATTATGTTTTACTATAGAAAACAATGGAGTTGTCAAAGCATACAGAGTAGCATCACAGATTACAGCAGTAAACTTGGCACTTCACAAGCAACAACTCTTACTGGAAAAGTACCATTTATCACAATGTCTAACCTGCTATAAAAATATTGACCTTATTGCATTACTTTGTGGTAATGAGAAGTCTTTTTATATTTGGAAATGTTTCATCTCCACCATTACAACTCCTTATTTTTTAATGTTTTGTATCATAAAGTAGAGACATTTCTTCTTGCTGAACTTGTCCCATACCTGGGAAGAGCTAAACCAGACCGTTAACTGATGTACCAGAAAATAACAGACATCTGAAGCCTGATGACAACTTTATCCCAGAAGAGATAAGCTTCTGATGAAAAGGAAAAAAGAACTAGAATAAGTTATTTCCTTTGCATTCCTACCAGAATGAAGGAACAGTTCATGTCCTGAAGGAGGTCTGCTTCCTGAGCCAGCAGGCTTTGTGTGCTCAATCATGCTGTGCCGAGCAGGGGGTGGTGGTGGCGGTAGGGAAGGGGGGGAGTTATCAAACTTATCTTCACCTGCATTGGAGAAAGGAATGATTAGATGAGCAACACTTCATTAACAACTGTAGAATAAAGAGGGAGGCTTACAATGTATTTGTCTCTGGCTGCCAAGGCCTTTACTCCTAGGGTTCATCTAGCAGTTCAGTGACTCCAGTAATGAAAATGTAAACCTGACTCTTACTATGCACGGTCCTCTCTTCAAACATGCTCTAAATGACCTTCTGCAATGCTCAGTTTCTTTTCTGTGAGGGGGGAGAGATTTCTTTTAGTGGCTCAATGGCAAAGAGTATATTAGAATGAAAGCTTCACTGAATAGCATTGTAAAATAACAGCTACGTTTCAGTGGCTAAGCAAATATATTTATATTCAAACACCAGTGCTGACTACATCATATCTGCTGCCTTGATACTATGTGTTATCTTCACCTGCTGTGCCAAAGCTCTGACCTCAGATAGAAACTGAATTTTCTAGAGCTTGACAAAAGAACATACCCCTCATACAAAGGTGGTGCAGACAGGCCTAGAGTTACCCAGCACCGTGATTTTTATGTGTCCTTCTGCCTTCAATTCTATGTACTCACATCTTAGGAACACCTCAGGGACCACAGAGGGTAGAATGCAGGAATAAGCCAAATGTCAAAAATGTTTTATGGAGCCAAAAAATGGGATGCTAACACATACACACAGATATACTCATGCAGCTGAGTTTGCCAGTGGAAGTGAGGGTGGTGGCCAAGCACAGCCCCTGTATATTGGCAGAGTTCACTACTTCTGTGTAGGAGAACAGAGCAGAAATCAGGCTTGGAAAAGGTAGCTTTTGGTGACAGGAGGCAGCAGCCAGTTCTGAACTGGTCCTTGATGGTGGAAAAAACCCAGAAACAGAACTGTTGATTTAATTTAGTTTGCTTTGACTTATATACCAGCACTTTGGCACTCTTCTTTGTATTTGATAAAAGAAATGGAATTATTTAAGCTACCAACTGGAAATCCCCTCCACTCTTGCATTAAATTGCAGTGCTCAAACTTCATATGAAGGGACAAAAGATTATCATTTATTTTAGGAAAAAATGGTTTTGCTTTTCTTTAAAGCTTGAATCCTGATGTAGGAAGCCTTTTCAGCTGTATAAGGGCTTACAGACAGATACCAACTACAGCTCACTGACACAAATATTGACTTACAGCTGTAATATTTAGCCCATAGCCTGTTTGGTACTTTAAACATACTGAGCATTGGCTGCTTTTTCAATCAACATGGCATTTGGTTCATCTAGGCAATGTTAACCATTACATGTGATCAGCAAAAAGCCTGCAACCTAAAGGGGGCACCAGAAGATCATAATCAGAGGGTGTCCTGTTGAGCAAGGAGCTGTGTTTTGGGTTGTCTCTGGAAGGAGGTCGTGCAGGTGGCAAAGGAACCGGAACAGCGGCTGCATCACAGACATCTCCTGAGTGACACAATCAAAAGAGGTGAATGTTTTCTTGCTGCACCCCTACAACAGCACAGAGTACATTTTCTTGCTAAAAAGTGAAAAATAGGAGCATACCTGACTCTGGATGTTTAGATTTCTTCATCTCAGAAGCAGCACTGTGTGTTCCATTTGTTACTCCAGCACACTGACCATTCTCACACACCCTGAGGACAGGCATTAAACAGGAAGCAATCAACCAGTTACCCAAGCATTTGTTCCCAGAATGAAGACCAAGTACCTGCCCTGGCAGTTCAGTATATGGAAATGAATGCAAGACAAGAAGCTGAACTAACTGTCAAATTTACAGGGTTTATATTGAGAGCAGAGAGTGGTTAGCCATCAATAAAAGTGCTCTGAAGGATAATATTGCTTCCTTGGTGGGATACTGACATGGCTTAAACAACTTACTCAAGGCTGCTATACAAGAGAGGAAGAACTAACATTAAACCCAGCCCCCACTCCAGAGCTCAGACCTTTAGTTTATTCACACAGCTAAGTCCCAAACTCAACCCTACTGCACATTCCTAGCTGTTGAATATTCCCTAGCAGAAACGTGATAAAGGGAAAATGTAGATTTGGGTAATTATCCACACTGGTACAGAGAAAAATCATTACACAAAAATAAAGCAAAATAAAACCAAGAAACCCAAACCAGCCCCTCCCCAGAACACCACAACATGCCACTAGCAATAGCAGGTTTCAACTAAACTCTTAGCCAAACATTTAAGGAAGAAAATTTGAACTAGCCAAAGCAGTTTTGCAGGCACCTATTCATTTCTGCATCAAAAAGCTGAGTCTCACTGACACTTCTATCACAGTTTACAGATTTTTTTAATGGAAGCATCTTACTCTTTTTAAATTAAAGAACAGTATCAAACTAAATATGAAAATCATCTAAGGCAAACAGTCCAAAG
The DNA here is from genome assembly GCA_013399015.1 of Galbula dea. NCBI lineage: Eukaryota > Metazoa > Chordata > Aves > Piciformes > Galbulidae > Galbula > Galbula dea. The sequence continues at coordinate 765,567 of VWZX01002693.1, read as the reverse complement.
TTGTCTATAATCTTGTCAGAAAAATATTGGAGATTATTTTTGCAAGATTACTATTGAAATAAAAGAGGGAAAAACACAGAACAAAAGCCTTTTTATAATGTTAAATATTGTTTAAATAAATGTGGAAGAAGCTGGAAAATAATTAGAACTGTGGACCCTGAACATTCAGAAAGAACCAGAGTGTTTCTTTGGACAAAGGCCACCATTCTAAACAGTTCCAGCTAGAAAATAAAATTGCCAACCCATCAAGCATCATTATTACTAATTACTGACAAATCTGCCAGAGCTATATACAGCTAACATTTCAGATCTTGGGGCTTTACCAATAACATGAACATTAATAAACCTATCAGCTTTAACCATATGGAAAGGAGGAATAAATAGAGGTCTGGAACCATTTAAAATACATAAAGAGGAAAGAGGAAGTGAAGTTGTGTTTGTGGTCCCCAGAGTTCTATCTAGGAGTATTGAAATAGATGTAAAAGTAATTACAAGACTTGAAAAAAAAAAACCCCAACCCAACCCAAACTAGCAGTCAGGGCTGCTTTGTTATGAATTAATTTCCCCAGGGAAGTGGAAGAGGAAGTGTTGCTTCCATCTTTGCAATTAGATTGGGTCAATCTTCCAAAGGCAGTGGATGCAACAGTTCCTCTGCCTCCTCAGTATATGCACCGGATAACTAGGAATGTTTTCTGCTGTCATTTGCCATTTTCAGTAACCTAAGCAGCCAGAGGCTGCAAGGGAAGTTACCATGGCACCACTTCAGAAGTACCGAGGTCACAATGAGAAGTGATCAGTTCCCAGATCCTGCTGAATACTTGTTTACATCCAACAGTTAACAACAGAAAGAAGGGTAGCAAATGAGACTAACAAACAAGCCTTCTGTCCCTTTCTTTTGGAAAAAGCTTTATCAGGAAAAGACAGTGAATGGAATTAGCAATGCTGAAACTCTTTCCCTCCACCACTTCTTGCTGAACTTGTCCTATACCTGGGAAGAGATATAAGCTGTAACAAACCAGAGAATTAACTGAGGGGCCAGAAAATAAGACTGTGAATCAATTTTTTTTCTCTCTTGTAATATTTTCAGCATTCTCCCCTCTACTGGTGAAAAAAGCAAAAAGTCTCAGAAGTAATACAAAGTTGGGAACAGGATGGAAGAATTACACAGCTTTGAAATTACAGAACACTCAGAAGAAATTGTGTAGGCTCTTTAGTTTGCTGAAAACTGTAAGTACTAGCCATGAACTGAGGCAGCAACACTTAGGAAGGAGGTAAGAGAAGGGGACACTGGGGGACAGAACTGAAAGAGCTAGTCTGAATCTAAAAGTTCTCAAAAGACAGAGTGTACACGTGTGGCCCTTGAAGTCGGCTGGCTCCCTCGAGAGACTCATTCCTATTGCACCACACCACTCACTAACCAAGCTACAGAGAAGCTCAGAAGCTGCTACCCCAAGGTGATCTGTCCACATACTGCTCTCTTCTACTGCAGAGGATGTCTTGCCTAAGAAAGGTTACATCTTGTGTAGCTCTACTCATGCAAGCAACTCAGCCTTTACTAGAGGACTTTGTATGGTACAGGAAGACATTGCCATGCACAAGCACAACTCACTCAGACAAAAACTGGCACAGGTAAAAGGAACTTGGACCTAAGAGTTTGGGCTTTTTTTCCCTTCACATTTTTTGCTTGGCCAAAAGAGTTTTATTAATCACTGGTTATTTTTTTTTAAGCCTTATACAGTAGATAGTAATTTAAGCACTCAAGGTCATAAAGCTCAGACAGCTATGTAATGCTCAAGTCTGTGCAGTGAAGGTTGGATCAGCATTTCTAATAAAGACAAAATTTTTAATCTGCATGCAAGGAGCATTCAGACTATGATCTTTTTCTCACCTGTTCTAAATTCTGATTAAAGAGGTCTAAAAGTTGTAATTGGCTAATTTTGGGATGAGAGACATGTGGAGTCCTATTGATGGTGGGTCCTTGACACCCCTTTCTGCCAGAGAAGGGAGAAAATGGCAGTATGTCACTGCATTTTTTTTTAATAGCAGAAAAGTCTGATCTTTTTAGGTCAGTACTTGATTTTAATAAGATACTTTTGACCTACAAGACCAGCAGAAAATTGTCTCTTCTTTTTCCCAGGTCTTATTCACTTAATTCCAGACATTCCAATTTTTTTATGTTTCAAAGTCCAAAAAGTCACCAGGAATGACACAGCCTTCAGCTGCCATGTCTCTTGGCTCCAAATCTCCTTGCCACAATTCAGAACTGTAAAAGTTTGGTGATATGATTTTAGAACACATTTAAAGAACTATATATTCCATCTGAATTTAAAAAAGGGTTCTCTTCCTGAGAACCACAAAGAAAATACACTATGAAACATGCTCAAAAAAGCTAGAAAGACCTAGCATACATAGGACAAAAGAAAGAATAAAACTGGCTGGATGGCCAAGCCTGGAAAGCTGTGGTGAATGGAGTTAAATCCAGCTGGCAGCCAGCCACAAGTGGCATTCCCCAGGGCTCAGGTTTGGGGCCAGTCCTCTGTAATATCTTTATCAGTCATCTGGATGAGGGGGTTGAGAGCACCCTCAGTACATTTACAGGATACGTCAAGCTGGGCAGGAGTGTTAAGGGTAGGGAGGCTCTGCAGAGGCATCTGGACAGGCTGGACTGATGGGCTGAGGCCAGTGGGATGAAGTTCAACAAGGTCAAGTACCAGGTCCTGCACTTTAGGCACAACAACCTCATGCAATGCTACAGGCTTGGGGGAAAGAGGCTGGAAAGGTCCTTGGCAAAACAAGACCCGAGGGTGCTGGCTGACAGCCGGCTGAAAGTGAGCCAGAAGTGTGCCCAGGTGACCAAGGCCAACAGCATCCTGGCCTGTATCAGAAATAGTGTGGCCAGCAGGAACAGGGAGGTGATTGTGCCCCTGTACACAGCACTGGTGAGGCTGCACCTTCAATATTGTGTTCAGTTTTGGGACTCTCAGTACAAGAGAGACACTGAGTTGCAGGAGAAAGTGCACAGAGGGGCAACAAAGCTTGTGAAGGGGAGTGGCTTATGAGGAGTGGCTAGGAGAACTGGGGCTGTTTAGTCTGAAGAAGACGAGTCTGAGGGGAGATAAGATATTTTAGAAGGCAGGAAAGCCTAATCAACATTATAAAGGTTGAATCCAGTTAAATTTTGGAAAAAAACAGAGTTTCTGTAAATAAGTTGCCTTCAAAGCTGCTAAATGACCTTACCGAGGTTTTACATTGTGGCCATGAGGTGCTTGTGAGCTCAGTATTACAGGATGTGAAGAAGGAACTTTGTATTCATCATCATCAGTGTGATCCCTTGATTTGTCAGACAGAGAATTTGCTGAAGGAACAGGGCACCTGAGGAGATGACAAAAACATCAATTTTGCTTTTAACAGTTATGTGATCGACCTCAGCAGACTACAGAAAATATCTGTCTGCAGCCTAAACATACTTAATACATCTGCTACACATAAGGTAACAAAAACCACCATGTCAAACTGAATCTTGTAAGGTTACTGGCTTTCTTTACCACTGAGAATGCATTGAGAAAAAAGGCAGCTGACCTTCTCCTTCTACAAGTTCAAAAGCTGCTTTAACTAAGCACAACACAGCAGAGAACTGCAAAGAATCAGCATGTTAAATAGGCATTTATGAGGCTTAACCTGTTTGCATTTATCAAAGGAACTAAGCAAAAGCTGAATCAGGGCTCAGAGAGGCAAAGGACATCCACCCTTTCAGTAAAGTCTTTTTCCAGCCATAATAGTATCAAACTCCTAGAGTTTTCCTGCATCTTATTGTTACTTCAAACAGTAACTGTCCTTAAATGTTCTCCCAGACAGTGGTTTATATCACTTGTTGAAAGCAGTGAAAGCCCAGGCAGTGGAAGCTCCATTTACAGGTGACAAGCAGCATACAACACACTTCCTCACAAAGGAAAATGGTTCTGTCTTTCACTAAGGTCTCCCAGGAGACCTTCTTGTGGCCTTCCAGGATCTGAAGGGGGCTACAAGAAAGCTGGGGAGGGACTTTTTAGGACATTAGACAGTAACAGAACCAGGGGAAATGGGTGTAAGCTAGAGGAGGGTAGATTTAGGTTGGATATTAGGAGGAAGTTCTTCACCATGAGGGTGGTGAGACAGTGGAACAGGTTGCCCAGAGAGGTTGTGGAAGCCTCATCCCTGGAAGCTTTTAAGACCAGGCTGGATGGGGCCCTGGGCAACCTGATCTAGTGGATGGCGTCCCTGCCCATGGCAGGGGGGTTGGAACTAGATGATCACAGAATCACAGAATTATCTGGGTTGGAAGAGACCTCCAAGATCATCAAGTCCAANTCTCCTCACAGGACTTGTGCTCAAGTCCCTTCACCAGCTTTGTTGCTCTTCTCTGGACCCGCTCCAGCACCTCAATATCTTTCCTGAACTTTCTTTGAGGTCCCTTCCAACTCTGGCAATTCTAGGATTCTATAATTCTTCTGTCATATACAGAGCACTACTTGCTACTGTAGGCAAAAGCTTTAATCTTGCAAGGCCTCCAACAAACACTATTCCAGCAAAGTAACTTAAGTTATTAAAGCTGTTAAGTTATATGGGCCACGTGATCCAGTTGAGATCTGTCAGCTGCCCTCCGGTGTGCTCTCTGCTTCAAACCAAAGTGGATATGAAATCAGTTCACCTTCATTCACAGAGGAGGACACAAATTTCTGTTTGTCACAAAGGAACACTTCAATGCATGGAGAATCATTACAGATCAGCTGATGCATTCCAACTGAGTGGCCTGTCAAGCTATGAGCTATGGACATGTCGTGTCCTCCAGAGCATCACCTCTCAGATGCTGGGAACCTGCACATCAGCAGTGCTCCTCCTTAATGCCACTGGAGAAGCACCATGCCAAAGGCTGATTTCAAGGGAGCCAGCATTTCAAAGACACAGCTGCCTTTATTGGAACTGTGATTTCACTTTCAAAGCTTTTTAGCAAGCCAGAAGGGACAGCATGAGGCAAAATACCTTCCAGTGCTACTTGTTCCTCAACTACCTCAAAGCAACTAGCTATTCCTAATGCATATGTAGACTACAAAAGGCACTTGGGATTGGATGTCTCATGATATCCTCAGAAACAGACACTCTCTCACAGCAGGTATCACTGAGACAGAAAGCACTTTTGAAACAAAGAGGCCAATTTTCTATTCGTGCAGCAAAACAGGACTAAGGGAATAAAAGAAACACTCACTTAAAAGTGTCAAAGTTTTGGGGAAGATGGTTCTGTATCCTAGAGATAAAAGTTTTATTTATTATTGTTTTCCAGAATAATAGCAATTTGATCAAAACTGCTAAAAATACTCTGACAGTATTACAACACTCCAATAAAAGAATAACTGCTTTCACAGGTAGGGTCTGCAGCATGGTGGCAGAGTGGAAAACAGGAGTCAGATGCTTGGTTAATGAGAGTGCAACATTTAAAGTATGGTTAGTAATAATCAGTTTAGTAAAATGAGAGGAAAACAACACTGCAGAAAAAAGAGCATGCTGCCTTCCTATCCATGTAACTTAGTAAAGGAAAGAAAAGTCATATTTGCAATGTCATAAACAGTAAAAACTGATCAAATTAAGTAGGGCATTTCAGAACTGTGAAGTTTCAACTCAGGCTCATTCTGCCTCCTCATCAGTTAGACTAAGACATTTCATACATGATCCATGTGTCCTTCAGTCAAACCTTTTGAACTACAGACTTATGACAATAACTAGAAAGAATTAAAATGCCTTGAAGCTGTGTGATACAAGCTAGCTCTCAAGCCACAAGTCTGCAGAGATCAGAGAGCAGGGAAAAAGTAAGAAAACTGCACCAGATCAATTCCAGCAGCCCAGGTATGGAAAGCAAGAGTATTTTGGATTCAGCACTGTTCAGTGTGTTTGTAAGGGCTTACTGTACTCAATTTACCAGCAGGAAAAACAGACTGTGAAAATACCCTCTCTGACATTTCAAATCAAGGAATGATAAATATTATTTAGGTTACCTACTTGAAAGCTACTGTTATGGTTGGTGGAAATATTAAACTTATTAAACTTGCTATTTTTGAACTTTTTTCCCCTCCTCTCCAGTTTTTCCTCCTACATATTGCCACATTATATTCCAGGGGTAACAAAAACTTAATTTGAAACCAATTTCGAATAGACACAGTAAGAGTTTCAAGAAACAGCATGTAATGGTCACTTTTGAATCTTAAGAGCCATTCCAAGTGACATTTTAGTAGTTCAGTTAGATAAGTTGAACTTCTTATATGTAAGAAAAAATAGATAGCCTCTTTGTACCTATATACACTTACTCTATAACCAAGGTTAGACACTGCTACTGTATTTTAAACATCAAAATTTAAAACTGCAAGTGCAAAATCAAACCAGAAATGAAAGTTCATTTCTTCCTCAAAAGTCTGTGGAGTTTGGTTTTAGGAAATGAAGATTTTCCTTTGGCTATAAACACTTCAGTTAACGAAGACATTTCCTTTAACCAGCTAAAGTCACACATTCTACAAGAGAAACGTAAGAGAAATACAAGAGAAAATGTTTTCCCAGTTGAGGTGCCAGAGCACTGGCACAGACTGCACAGAGAGCTTGGGGAGTCTCCTGCTCTGGAGAGATTCAAACCCCATCTGGACATGTTTGTGTGACCTGGTCTAGGGAATCCTGCTGTGGCAGGAGGGTTGGACTAGATGATCTTCCCAGGTCCCTTCCAGCTCCTAACATTCTGTGATTCTGTGTAACTTCAACTCAGCAATTGTTCCACCTGAAACCATGCTTCAGAATGAAAAAGTCAGTGCTCTGCTGCATCTTTGTTGTAGCACCCAGGAAGAGAAAAGCCAGCATATTAATAAAATGCTGAAATATTTCTTTCTTTTATGGTACTGCTAATTGAACAACAGTGGAATAGGTGCTGTAGATATGGCAAAATTAAGACATTAATGAGAATTCTCAGTATTAATCTGTACTGACTGCCCAATTATTTTGTTTAACAGCAAGAATCTCAAGGAGTACATTGGAAAGAAGCTGTAGGGTAACATCAAACATTGGGGTATACTCTGATTTCCTTCCAGAAACACAAAGCACTTCCAAGCTTCCTACTGTAAATATCTTTTGTTCTGTAGAAAACCCTGTTCTCACTGCCAAATGCCTGTGAGCAATATCTGTCATAATTTATGTTCTCTTCCTATCAAAATGCAGTTATGTTCAATTAACATTAGAACTGCTCCCACTTAAACACAATTTACATTTCCTTTGGAACACTATTAAACTTCATAGAAAATGCTATAGGAGTTCACTGTATTTCTTTCTTTTCCCTGTTTTTCTTTTAGCACAAGAGAATTAGAGCTATTTTCTAACTTGAAGTAAGACATTTCTTTTAGAGATGAAGGTAACTTACTTTATACTAGGAATGATGGAGGCAGCTGGAAGAGGGGGTGACAGCCGTGGGGGGACATCATATTCTTCATTTACCAGATGACCATTTGAAAAGACCTAAAAATCACAGAAGTGTTACAATAGGTATCTCCTCCCAATCATCAGCACAGATGTTCACCAACTAGGTATTCCAAACCAGACTTTTCTGAGAAGAGTATGGCTAAAGGCTTTCCTAGGAGTTCGTCGCTGCTTTCTGAAGTGACTCTTTCATACCTCCTTCAGCTCACACCATTTGGGAGCTGCAGAACATGTTAGCTTAAAACTTCACTAGAAGAGGAAGTTTCACATCACAGTTACTAGATGACTACCTGGTTACTGCTAAACTGCTTGGGGGAAAACTAAGATTTCAGGACTGCAAAGCCATCAAAGGGAGAGCAGTGAAGTACAGTGGGAAAACAACAGGTACAGCATACTAAGCACTGATATAGTTGATAAAACTCTGTGATACAGGGGCTGCCAGAATCACCCCCTACCATGAACTGTCTTCCTGATTCTTGGCTTTTACCAATAGCAAACCCCAAAATTATTACAATTCATAAATGATTCAGGGACAAAAATTCATGAAATGTTTCCCTTGTGAATGTACACACAGCCTGAAACAGTAATTCAGTTCTCAGCTGCCCCATTTAACCAAAGAGCTTAGATCTATAACCTGAAGGTGACAGCTCAAAGCAACTGGCTCAAGAAATACACAGGTAACTTCTCCAGACTATGATGGCACTTCTTCTCTAAGTGGGGATTCTGATTTGAGAAGTCCTCATTCCATCAGCATCAATACTGTGCAAGATCACAACTGGGATGTTGTATGAAGGCATAATTGAAGATAAAATACCCAGTATCCTTTAAAATCAGATGAAAAGCTATAGCATTTTAAACAGTAGCTGTTTTAACTAAAACTTCTGTATTTTGCCTCTGTGTTGATCAAAGGACATTGTTTATATGTAGCACCATGGACTCCTTAAGCACATTTCATCATATATGTCCACGTCCTTCAGCAATACCAACTGAATTTCAGTAATGCACCTTCCAAACAACCAAAACAGCCTTATATTTTTTGTTTTATTTTTAACAGAGATAGAAAGGTTAAATAGCTTGTGACCTTGGGAAAAGGAAATAGAGAGAAAAAGTTCTAATTCCTAACTTCTGTGACTTCACCACAAATTCATCCTTCTCAGCACAAGCTATGTAGTCTTCTAGAAAAAAAGAGCAGCTCTGAGTTAATAACCTGCTCTATCAATAAATTACTGAGCTGCTTTCAAAAAGCTGATTAAAGCAGAACTAGCATTTTTTTTCTTGGGCCATTACCACTTGATCTCTTATCAAACCTAAGCCTCTCCAACTTTACATAGTCTTTCAAGTTGTCTGAAGCTGCCTAATGCCAGAACTACTGCCTCAATGCTCTCCTCCCCAAGTATCTTTGATTAAGATACAGTAACAATCCTTCACTTTTCTTTTTGATACAAGGAGTAGTATAGTTATAGTCATACATACTATTCACTGCAACCAAGGACAGGAAAACATACTTCTGTGGGTGACAAGCAGATGCCCCATAGTCAAACCAAGCAAGACAAGCAGTGGAAAGTTTGCAAGTGACAAATTACAGCAATGTACAACTAAAGCAGCCAGAGTTCTGATTTAAGTAAAAAGGATGAAAAACTCAGCTAAAAATATGTGCATTGCTGCAACCAACTGACAAAGAAGGAGGGAGTTGCAACACTAATTATACTAAATAAGTTTCAGAGGACTGATGATAGTATCAGATCAAACAATGCAATATTGGGGCTGTGCAACTGAGCACTTTTGAGGTTGTTACCCATAGAGCCAGTGATAAAGATAAGAGAAATGATTCTACATTTAGCTTGGCTTAGGATGTATTTGCATCCTCTTTCTTAGGGTCAAGGCAGGTTAGATCTTTTCCATTAGAGTATGAACATCATGATTAATTTAATGCTCTTTTGAAACTAATGTTTTACTGATGAACAACACAACTGACCTTCAGAATGTTTAGCTTTTTATGTTAATGCACACAATGTATCTGACAATTTAAGTGTATTTGTTTACATCATCTGTACTTATTGCATACTGAAGAGCTTACCAAGCCTCACCTCATCTAAGACAGAGCTAAGTGGAACATCTACTATTCCATCAGCAACTGCATCCACAATGTTGCCATAAGACACTTCCCAAGGGGACATAATGCTGTCTGACTGTACTACAGCATACACTGATACATCACTGCCATGCGTACGGCTGACTTGCTAAAACAACACAGCAACTCTAGAATGTTTTCTCCAAGCCATTTTTTTAAGGTTTCACGTTAAAATGGTGACTGAGAGCCTCAGGTACTGCTTCTGTACAAATTACAACATCTAACAAACCATTTCTTTGTGACTCTCTCATTATTAAGCATCACCAGGAAAGATCTGGGAACAGACGATCAACGCTGACCACTACAAACAGCGAGTTAGCCAAGGCAAGAGGACACTGCAGCAGGGTGTCAGGTCAGGGTGTCAGGTCAGGGTGTCAGGTCAGGGTGTCAGGTCAGGGTTCAGCACAGCTCATACCTTGGCACCTTCTGCAGGCAGCTCATGACGCCTGTGTTTCCTCAGAAAGCCTGGATCAGAACCGATGCGGTTGTGCCGTCCGTTGGTGTTTGAAACGGCAGCCAGGCCTGCTTTGGGAGAGGCATCGCTCCCTGCTCGGCATCCGACCAACTGACTGCTCCCAAACACATCCCTGGGACACCAGCCCTCAAGGGGCATGGGCTGCTCTCTGGAAGGCACGCTGTCTGGGTGATGCAGGTGTCTGCTTATCCTGTTGTCTGGTGGAATGGGAGGGGGTCTCTCCGGTGGAGGTGGCGGAGGATCACGTAAGGGAGGCGGTGGTGCTGGCAAAGGTTTGTCTTGTTTCCTCACCATACAAGGAGAAGACTAAACAACACAGGAAGTTAAAACACAAACCAAAACAAAGTTAAATACAAGCATACATATTTATCTTATGGGCAAGCATGGCTTTACCATTTCTAACTGAGATATTTTCAAGGCAGCACAGGTTCAATGTTAAGTCTTGTCTCTGTGTTCTGCAGACAACTGGGCCTCTCTTCAGAAAGCATGGCCCCATGTCTGCTGCTGCACAAGTAACCCAGAGGAGGAATGGAAGAGAGAAAAGCCAAGTGACTGAGGCAGATTTATCTGGCCAGTATTGTTTTTCTAGACTCCTCTGCTTTGTTTCTCTGAATCACTTTCTCAGCTGCTGAAAGGAATGCTGAGGAATGTTTGGAAACTACAGACCACCTGATGCAGAAAGAGACCCAACCAAAATGAAGTGCCCATTCAAAGGGAAATAACTGAATGACAGTAAGTGAGCAGAAAAAGGAATGATTAAGGAGCAAGTAGAAGAAGAGAACAACAACTTTGTTTTTAATCAAATACTTAGGGATGCCTCCACTCTTTACTGTTCTTTGAGCAGCATCTCAACACTTTACTTAGATTGAAAGTCAACTTATTCTACCTGCAGGTCTACTCCTATACATAGGCGAGAAAATTAACTAAGTATTTAATTAAGCTGCTTCTTAAGAAAATTAGTTATTCTCATTGTCAAGGCAGGAGCACAATGGCTGGGTCCAAATTTTCTGTTATGGCTTATCATTCTAATGATTCTTTTCCATTGCAGAAAAAGGGAAGAGGTTTTTGACTGAACTAGCAGTCTTGGCAGGACTAAATTGTCTTCTGGTTTTTGGTGGCTTTTTGTTTGTGTTTTGTTGTTGTTGTTGTTGCTGCTGTTTGTTTTGGTTTTTTTCCCCTATTAATTTTGCACTATTATGAAGTTATTCTTTCTTCTGCCCATCTTATTTCCCTTGCAGCCCCCAATTTATAGTTTTGTTTAGGAACAGTTTAAAGGAAAAACCCCAGCATTTTTAAACCAATGTCACTGAAAAATGGAAAGCAGTATAAACAGTATTTCTGATTTTCTGGTTTTTAAAACACAGGAAGTTTGTAAGAACAGGCTATTGTGAAATTAATTTTCAATGGATGGCTATATACTTATCATACATCCTCAGTGTGTTATAAATTACCCTGCTTAATATAAGAAAGGAGGGAAGAACATTAAAGCAACTATTCAAACTTCTATTCTTCCCTCTAAACTACAAACTGCTAGAATCCTAAAAAGAGGTTAATTTTCAAGCTTGAAGGAAAAAATTGACAAAATAAATAGAGTACTTCATACTGGATTATTAGGAGCACATGGGTTTCAAATAATGTTTTAAACTTGAATTGGAATTCATCATCTAAAACCGGAAAGTTTAAAAGCAATTCCCCCTCTGTACAGCAACCACAACAAAACCATCCCTTCAGAAGAGTGAGCAGCAAACACAGTATTTGTTCTCCTTCATGCTTATCCACTCAGAAAACCCCCATGAAATCTTCAGTATCATTAGTTTCACAAAACACAGCATACAGCTAGAGTGTAATTATTTCCCTTGAAACTTGAGTCCTAATATATGCCATTTTAAGTTTTGAAAGTAGTGTATCTCCATGTATTTTTCTTGTGAGGACACTGTGAAAACTGAGCATAAACCATCATCAGAGCACAACATCATTTTAATGAGATCATGATCTCTAAATCTATTTTTCAGGAAACTTTATTTTCTATTTATTTTGATGAATCAGGGTTTGCTACAGAACTGATCCATTAGAGCAGGGTCTTTAAAATTCTGACCATAACCAATACACATTCATCAGATAAAGAGAGGTCATATTTGACCAACACATGTAGCTGTAAACATCTCACTATCTCAGGTAGCATGCAAAGGGACAGGCACTCTAAGTCAGCTGCAGGAGATATGAGACCTAATCAATGTGGATCTAATCTAAAGTTTTCCTAAGCTCTAAGGAATTAAAGTCCTTCTGGACACAGCAAACTCCAGAAACAGCAAATACACACAGAACATTTCTCAACAGCCCATCTTCCAAAACAAACAAGCAACCTCACCTTGAAAACAATAAAGTTTCTCAGTGTTTGTATATAAAGAAATGCTGCTTCAGGAAGCCTTACTTTTGGTGAGCCCGTTGGGCTGGCACATGGTGACCGTGCTACTCCTTTCTGAATCAGGTCCAGACGAGGAGGAACAGGTGGGAGACTAAGATGTGGGATTTGCAGGGGGTCTGGAAGTGGTTTTCTTCTTTGGGCCAGAGGGGAAGATCCTGGGGAAGTGACTGGTGAATTCTGCCTCTCGTTGCACTTCAAGACAGAAAAAGGAAATGACTGTTTACCTGATGATCAAGTAAACAACTTCCATTCCACAACTAAAACATTTGACATTTGTCACCTACTTACTAAGAGTCATTGATCAGAATGGACACCCTGCTGCTCTCCTAATTAATGAACAGAATATGTGCTCATTTACAGTTACTGAAAAGGAAGTCTACAAGTCATTCTACCTCCAAACTAAGATCCATGTTAACCTGTGATGAAAGTGGAAGAATACACATTCCAGCACTTAGTTTAAAAACAAGCAAACATTGCCATACAAAAGAAAGCAATCAGAAATGTAGGTAGAAGTTCTGCTGTAGTACTGCTACTCTTGAGAACCTTTTTATCAATAGAGAGTACTCCATCTGAAGTTCCCTAAATTACTCTTACAAGCTGGACATCTGTGATATTGTCTGCTAACTACAGTCCCTTTGCAAGCGGGACTCCCATAGAAAACAGAATGTATGTGTCTCCTGAAAACTTACAAATCAAGATCATCACCAAGCCAGCAGGCAAAAAAAATGTTAATTCCTTCCTTATTTATTTGCTGATTTACAAAACTCATTTTAGGGCAAGTCAGTTTATCTTCTTAACAAATATGAAACCAATGACACACACACAGGCTTACTTAACATCCCCCTCTTGTGACAAATAATGTTGGGGTTTTTATTCCCTTGTCTTTTCAAATTCATCAGAACCAAAGGTTTCAGTCCTCAAAACAGGCTCCACTCATTTTTGCAACTTGCTACTGAACTTCCTCTGGCTCAGGTTTAACACAGCCTAGCTGTTTGCATAAATCAGTTCAGAGTTACTTCTGTGAGCTCACTGTGTTGCTTGCAGCGTACTGTAAATACACCTGGATGCTTACGCTGTTCTGTGCTTTCCCTGACTGTAGACACCAGCAGCTCAAAGACATTCACACCAAGCATCAGCCTCAGGCCACTTGTGCACTGAGGCATCCTGGTGTTCTCACTCTATTACTTGCTTATAGAGGCTAACCAGCTGCCATCTGAAGGGAAGCATAAAAACCTGCTCACAAAAATGCAGCCATCTTTAAGCTAAATCACTTCAATCAAAACTTTCCTCCTTTTTTCATAAGCTTTTTCTCACCAACACTGTATGCCCACAGTGATGACAGGGATAAGACTAAGAAGTTCTTTAAGAAGGTGAACAAGCAAACATTACCTTTCTTTACATATAGTGACTGTATCAGAGAATCTGAAAACCTGGTGAATTCAAAAGCAGATCCAGGAAAAGGATCTAGCATGCTGACTCATTACTCAGTGCTCTGTGTATTACAGCTCAGTTTAATATTCTGATCTGTACAATTGGGATTGCTACCAGATTTCCTGTAAAAATACAGACACCACAGCATTACTGGGAAGACCTAGAAGGCTGAGATGCAATTCCATTGCCAGAATGATTTTTCTGTTGATACTTAGGGTCTTACCACTTTGCCTACACATACAACCTGTGCCAAAACTACATGTTCAACTTCAGAGACTGAGCAATTCAAGATCTGTCCACTTCATGGCTAGCCAAAGTTTCCCAGTTTCTCTTTCCAATGAGGAAGTGCTCACAATGTTCATATTAAATGTTTTAAATACAGTCTTTCCATTTCCTTTGTTTCCTTTAATTGGTGAATGCCTCTGACCTTGACTGGAACACCAGGAGGATAAACAAATGAATAAGTGTGGTGCTTAGCCTGTCTGAACATTAGGGGAAGTTGAATAACCAGGCTGGATATGTATCTCACAGGCATGCCTGAGCAACAACTGCAATTACAAACTGACTATTAACTGAGCATTGATTCATCTGCTGTAACAGAAAACATCTACCAGTTAAATAGCATAATATGCATTAGATTGTTTAATAGCACTAGTTTTCCAATCTTAGTTAGGCCTCCCCCAAGCATTCCTGAAAGCCAAGAGCCACGGAATGTAATATAGTCAATGCTTTGGTTTCAGCTGACAGAAAATGGATTTATTTCCCAAATAATTTAAAAGAGAAGCAAATAAGTAGGTTAAACCCCTCAAAGATACAATTATTTAAACCAAAATGTTGTGGTAAGTGTCTACATTCTATGGTGTTGCACAACATAGTGTGGCTCCCTCACCAGGGAGTTTCTCTGGAAGAGGTAAGAAACAATCCTACATGTAACAGGAGTTGGAATCAAAGAATAAGAAAAATAGGAAATACTGAAAACTGAGTACAGAACAGGAAACATTTGTTTGGAATGTAAGATGTTTTAATTGCCAAACCATCACCTTTATTAACACAACTTCCTCAGAGAGCAACCTGACAGTCCCAAACGTCACAGCACACGTGGCTGACTTCCTTTCCCCTGCCACAACAACAGTCCAGCTCCAGCAGTGACACAAATCATGGAAACAGTCACATTAAAACCTCAGTTAGATGGATGCTATTTTAAGATTTCTGGCAAGAAGTGGTTGAAAGACAAACCTAATATGTAGTAGGCAGGAAAAAACCCCAGAATAATATGAAAAATCACTTAAAAGTTGAAGGTTCTTGACACCTGGTATGTTTTTAACCCTGTTAAGCCAGAGATTTCATTTATGTGATGAATTTCTGGTTCCATATTTATTTGCTGTTTGGCTATCTCTACCTACCATGTTCCATGGATGGTAGCAAGCATGTGCAAAGACTTCCAATTGAAGATTATATCAATGCCTGGCTTCAAACTAGCAAAATAATCATTCAGTCCCTGGAACTACTACTGCCTACGGCCACAATGCTATCACCACATGTTGTGGCTCCAGAGATTCTAAAAAGGGAACTGATGATGACCAACAAAGTTAAAGAAACAAGCAAAACAGCTGCAAGCAAAAGCAGTTTCTCTCCCCTACAAGGAAGCTTAATCCATATCACCACTTGGTGCTGAAGTAAGAGAGAATGCTTTGCTGGAAGAAACTAAGATTATGATTCCTTTAATGGTAGTAAAAAGAAAACAGATCAAAATATTCCACAGCAACAAGTAAGGTTTTCTTCAGCATTCAACAGCAGATTTCCATCATATTGCCATTTAAAAAAACACTGAATTCTTCCTGTCCACCCTCATCCAACTTGTCTAGCTGCACCATTTGATACTTGTTGACAGCTAGGTCAACAAGATGGTTATATCTCACGTGGACACCAGGGCATTAACAGATGTCCATAATACCTACTCTACTTGGCAGACTCCCTAAAGATGAAGAGATGTACAATTTTTCTGTCACCTACTGGAGATTTTCTGTGTATTTCCTTTCCACTGGAAATAAAGGAGCAGTGAGAGCTGCACCGTGACAAAGAGAAAACAAGCAAGAGACTAAGACACAAAGCAATACAAATGAAGAGGCAGCGACAGAAGACAGAGCTTCAGCTTACAGAGGGGATCTGCTGCAACACACACAGACCTGGCCAACAAAGATGTCATTAAGGAAAAGAACACAGCCTCCTTTGGAGCAGCATGGACCTCATCTGCCTGGCATGACTGCTGCCAAGGGAAAAGCAGCTGTGACTTCCTTGGCCGCTGTACTGCGGAGTACATCTGTTTAATCAGATGTGCTTACTACTGGGATATACTGGTGTCAGTTTGCCCCTAGTGGCTGTGAAGTCAGCAATAAACCTGCTTCTGACATCCATCACAGTTTCCAGTGAAGATTTTGCTGGAAATAGTAACAGTCAGGCTACTGAATGGAGAGATGCATAGCTTTAAATGCCTTGCTGACAGATAGGTACATACGAAAAGCATACTCAACACAAATCCTACCACTGAGGAATATTATCCTGGCTGCTAGTGTCCTGCTGGAGTGAACTCTGCAATTTATAAATTCCAGAATGAGACATTTAAGAATGTGCAGGCAGACCTACTGTAGAAGTTGGCTTCTAATTTCCAAGTGGTTCCCTGCAGCTTCTTTCTTTCTAATCAGAGAAACTCACATACTTGTTATTTCTTGTCAGGGTACATTGTGACCTAGATTAGTATAACCTGCACCTGAACATTTGCATGAGGACATAGTTACATCACTTCATGGCTGATGGATGAAAACAGTTTTTACATAGACAGGTTGGTCCTTTCTTCAGTCTTTTCTTTACTGCCCCAAGAAAAGGCACGTGAAGGAGGGAGAGAGGAGTTTAGGCAGTGAGAGGCAGCACCACACTGCCCAAGGGAATCAGTAAAATACATTTGAACTAAGGGAGGCACACTGCCACCCAGCATTTACACCTCTTTCAAATACTAGTAACTAAGCACTTAAGGACTCTCCTGTTTTGTGGGATGACTGCAATAAAATTCCCACAAACCAGGGGCACCATGAAGAAGGAAATGACATGTATGTGTAAATTAGGAATATACAGCTGAAGGGAATACCTGGATATGTATTTGAAGTCTTATTATATATTCCTTCATTTTATTTATATGAGCAAATTAAAAACATTAAGATGCAATACATGCCTCTTTTCATTACCAGAAAAGCATCAATTTAATAATATGGAAATGAAGGTGAGGAGCTGAAAACAGTCTTCTCCTGTATTCTGGGAACCAAGGTCTTTTGTCAGGATTTGTTAAGTTTGACCTAACTCATCTTCTGGAATAAACCTAAGCAGTGGCTTTCAGCTTTGACAATTTCCTATAACTATTTTAAAGTAACAGTTTGAATCAAAGTCAGCTTTTAGTGTATCCAGACAACTAGGAAATTAACTCCAGAGAAGACAGTAACTCCCCAGACAAGGCAACTTCATCTAGTTTTAGAAGAAAGCACTTGCAGAGAATGTTAATTCACTTTAAGCTATTGAAAGCTGCATAGTCTCCTACACTGCTAGGGTGTTCCTCTGTCTTTTCATGTAATATTATTTGCATCAAACAATTATCTTAGCAATTATGAGTTCAAAATTATTTCCTCTTAACAAGAACTTCTGCAGTATGCATATTTTCCTTATTTTTTTTCCTTTCCTTTAAAGTAAGTGCATCAAGTTGCATCTTGTAGAAGGGACAGTGGCAGATAACTCTTAGTTCGTTGTGGCAAGGGAATATTCAACATCATGGAATAATGAACAGTCTACTAGAGACTCAAATGCCCTCTTTAAAAATGAAAAGAAAAGCCATTTTTAGTATTTACCTGAGCCTGTAACCTGAACATTCTTTTCATGTGCATTCAATAAGGTTGTGCTTGGCTAGCACAAACGGTACAGAGCTGAGAAAAGGAACACTTCAGGAAATAACTGCATTAGCTAACCTGACAGCATGGGGCTGGAAATTTCTCAGTGATGAGACAATTAACAAAGGCTTTGGCACCACTCTTCATCTTTCTTTCATAAAGAAATGGCTGAAGACAGTTTGGAAAATCTTGAAGCAGATAGACTAACTGCAGTGGATTTCTCCAAAGCCTCTGCTCCAGCTGATCTGCAGCTGAGCTTGACTCACACAACACCTAGCAAAAATGATTCATTTTGCTTAAAATGTATCTATTTACTCACTCCATTAAAGAATGAGTAAGCAGCTTTGTCATTATTCTTTTCCTTCAAGAAATTCCTGTTACTGGTAGTAACAGCTTTGAAATATCCCTGCCCATGGCAGGGGGGTTGGAGCTAGATGATCTTTAAGGTCCCTTCCAACCTCAGCCATTCTGTGGTTCTACGATTTGAACAGTGCCCCTCCCACAAGGCTTTCAGGGCAGTAAGGATTGATTTGAATGTTTCTGCTACACAACATGAAGCCCTACAGTCACTTTCACCAGGACTTCATGTCCCTCCACCTTTCTTCATCTAGCAACTTTTACCATCCCAGTTCACCACTAGCCAGGTATGTCACAAGACTTTCTCAGCAATATCACCCAGTCTAGGCCAGGTGATTTAAGACCTGATTTGCAAGGATTAACTGCAGTACCATGCTCTTAGTAACAGCATTAACATGAAACAAAAGGAAAACTCAAGAGTAAAATCCTACATGTTGTCACAAAGGAAAAAAAAAAAGATGTTCTAGGAGGTTGTGAAGCAACATTTTAGCAGGGAAAAATAAATGATTAAAAGAAATAGTAGTGCCTTCATCAGCTTTGAATGTATGAAATAAGGCCATATTCCACACAGGTGGTGTGGCTAAGAACATTACTGTATAACCACTGGTGGCTGTTTTAAGATGAAGACATCAGTTGAAAATCACCAGATGACCTGATAATTCAGTATGTTCAAGGAGGGACTTCAAGATGGTAGCAAAGAGGAAAAACATCCTTCCTACACTTAAGGGATAATTAGTAGGTTTCTTACAATGCAAGTAATGACATAAAAAATAGCAGGCATCAATGCTCTCAAGCAGTTGGTAAATACTGAAAAGAAGACTTCTTACAGTAAAGCCTTTTTTTCCTTCTTTTGATAAAAGCATAATGCATTTTACCTTATGGTGGAAGTGCTAGTGTTATAAAAGCTCATCAGCTCAAAGGCTATTTCAGAGGTCAGGCTCAGACTGCAATTTAAGTCCAGACAGGAAGGATAAACTGTTCCCAAGAGTAGACCATGTGGTATCATATACACAACACAATAATGATTTCTATAACTCACAAGGTTAGGAAGGATACCAGAAATATGTATATTAACTGAGAGATGCTCTCAGATATGAGGGTGAACCAAATACAACCAGAAGGAAATAGAGAGCAAGATGTTACAGAATGAAATCCAAGAATTGAAATTCAATCTAGATGACCTTAGTGAATGGTAAAATATAGAAAAATGCATTATAAAATTCAATTTGCATGGGCTATAACAATACCTATTCCAGGCTAAAATACAGTAGTGAAAATTATCAACATTAAATTAACTTTTGGTAATGACACTGCTTATTTATCAGTGACAAAATCTCCTGAGACCAAAGAAAGATCCCAGAATTTAACAAAGAGCACTCTCAGGACAAAAGCATCTGAAAACAAAAAGTCACTATGAATACAGATACATTTTTTCCCACTAAAAGTACCTAATACTAAAAGCAGAGAACTAAAATCATAGGCAAGGCACATGAGACATGATTAAAAGCAACTTGTGTGCTACACAGACTGGGTTCCAAGACACCTTTACAAAGCAATAACAGTTAGAAACTCAAGCTTAATCCTAAAACATTCTGTGCATGTGTACACTAATATGCAAACTAATAACAGAATCTTTAGATATGATTTTTTTTTCCATAAAAATAAAGGTTGAGGGAATTGTCCATACATATTTTGGATAAAAGCCTCAGCTAGTGTATACTCATGCTGTCTGCATTACGAACAGTTAGCTCACTTTGTATCAGCTGAGAATGTTTGGGGTTTCTTTCCTCCTATTCAACTTCAATGTTACTGTTGCAATATTGATGCATTTTGTTTCCTCAACCTGAGAATGTCTGGTGAATTACTGAAAGCTACAGCATGAAGTGCAACCTCTCATTCTTTACCATTACAGGTAGCTTCATTGAAAGAGTCCAGCCCAGAGCCACCAAGATGATGAAGGGGCTGGAACATCTTCCTGATGAGGAAAGGCTGAGGGAGCTGGGTCTCTTGAGCTTGGAGAAGAGGAGGCTGAGGGGTGACCTCACCTATGCTTTTCAATATGTGCAGGGTGAGTGTCAGGAGGATGGGGTCAGGCTCTTCTCAGTGAAGCCCAGTGACAGGACAAGGGCAATGGCTGTAAGCTGAAGCACAGGAGGTTCTACGTGAATACAAGACCAAATGTTTTCCCAGTTGAGGAAGCAGAGCACTGGCACAGACTGCCCAGAGAGCTTGGGGAGTCTCCTGCTCTGGAGAGATTCCCAACCTACCTGGACACGTTTCTGTGTGCCCTGGTCTAGGGAATCCTGCTGTGGCAGGGGGTTGGACTAGATGATCTTTCCAGGTCCCTTCCAACCCCTGACATTCTGTGATTCTGGGATTTATCTGTTGTGCAGCATTGGAAAATTTACCTTTCGGACTGAGGCCAAGCGATTCATCATTAAAGACTCTTCTCTATCATCATCATCATCCAAGTCCAACATGGGCATACTAAAGCTATCAATAATGCTGCAGCACCTGGAGTTTTCATCCCTGGGATCAAAGGGATCCACAATGATTGGTTCAGTTCCTTTGATCTCACAGCGGCAGAAGGGGCAGCCTTGGCCATCAGATTCCTACACAGAGACACCAAAAAGACATCATTGTTTGAAGTGAAAAAAACAGAAGTCATTTATTTAAAAGCAGGTCTTTCCACACAGAAATGACTGCACTTTTCAAGTTGTCTCTCCTCAAAAGATGGAGATCCACTTAAAAAACCCCAACCTAATCAAAATGCAAGCATTATCTCTACCAAGCACCAGCAGTGTCATGGCACTAGAGGTCAGGAAGTAACACCTTGCCTTTTAGGATTACAAGTTACAATTTCCCTGTTTCTTCAGAGGAAAGAAGGTGAGGTGTGTAGACAGAGATAATGCATTTTATTATACATCCTGTAGATTAAATATTAACTGTTTCTTTTTCATTTTCAGTTAGAAAATGCAAATGAGCATGCAGCTCTTGTTCTCTGAGGAACAGACATACATTACCATCATTCATCAACATGCATAGAGAGTATTTAAAGCATTTTCTGACATATTTAAGTAACAAGCCAGGACTTCACTATATTTTCAGTCAATTAGGTAAAAGAAGGAACTGTTTTAACCTGTTATCAGAAACAAGAATTACTTGAATTTTAATTTCTAAGTGGCATAATGTGTTAAATGATTTTCCAGCAGCCATATTTCCCTTCAGAAATATTTTTATTCCTTGTCAGAAGTAATCAAAAAGCCTGTGAAGTAGATTTCAGGCTAATGAACAAAAATACCAAAGAGAAGTGTTTCAAGCACTTAGGAAGAAATTTCTCCATCAAGAGGCAAAATGTAGATTTCAATTCAAACAAACAAACAACACAAACAACAAACATAACCCAAAAGAGCTCTGAAGCTTTGAGAGATCAAGACAATTCAGTCTGAATTCAGAAATCACATCGTCATATTTGCAGTCAGGTAGACAGTTACCATCACCAGCATGAATTCTAAACAACCCACCTATTCTGTAATATCCTAAGGAAGCACAGCTTTTAGGTTTCTCAGAGGGAAAGACAGCTTTACTTTATTTCTAGCATTACTTTTATCTTGACACTTACCAGTCTTATTAAACTGACAGATGATTTTACAGTTTGTGGAAGAACTGCATCCCAAGGCTACATAACTAGACATGATATCTCCTGCTACCAGCCATGTCCATTTTCATGGTTAGTACTGGATTTTCATGTTGTACAGAAAAGAGATATGTGATCTGCTTTCAGCAGCCTTGCATCCAAACTACAAAGGACAAGTCAACATCACTTACTACCTCAAAGAGTGCCTCCAAATTACATGGATCTACTGAAGGAATGACTTTCAGGTGAATAAAAGTCCCCCCTTACTCCTGCAATTCCTGACAGTTTCATTTTCTAACACCAGCCTTCCAGATGAGGCAGAGAACTTTTCACTTCCAAAGCTTTCTTCTATCTGTGTTGTGAAACACTTCTGTACTAACAGCTTCCCTTCTCCCTTTTCAAAAGCACTAAGTTCACTGGGTAAACATTCACAGCAGCAGAGACTTGTACTCAACAGTATGAACACAACTGAGAAATGAAAACTGAGATCTGAGCTGTCTATATGAATACATTTGTCTGAGCACACAGAAAGGTCTTTCAGAACATTCAGAGAGTAGCTACTGTGAACCTCACAATGCAGCATATATATATATATATATATATTTATATGCCCATAGGCTTTTAGTCTTAAGCCCAGGCATGTAGACAGATATCTGTGGAGAAAATGACATTTTACTCTTGTTGCATAATAGACAGAGGAAACAATTGAACCAAGTCATATTTGAGAGACTGATCTCCATAAAGGTGAACAACTGTGAATCATCTGTATTCTCTGCAGAGCTGATGTTGCTTACTCAGTTTCTTTCTGCTCAGTGCAAACATCTGTACTGGATCTCTGGAGGCATGTCTAACGAGCCATTATGCTGCCAATTAAACACTAGCCCACCAGAAGCTCACCACAGCTGATGCTGTTACAATGCAATATTTCTTCATTGCCTCACTAATTATACAGGAGTTAAATCTGTAATCAGCTCCAAAATGTACCTGGCTGATTACAGCTGGCTGCAATGTTCTGATGAATCTGAGCCTAAAATGCTTTGTTGTCTTCTTCCTGAAGCCCTAGCTACTGGCCAAAGCAACGAGGACCTAAAACTCCCAAGTCTCCAGAGGCAGAGTGCAACACTGGAACATGCTGCTAGCACACTGGGAGGCCCCTGGGGATCTGAAGTACAGAGATTAGAGTCCTTTTTGCTAAGCAAAAGAACACAAAACACCAACCAAAAAAGCTACAGACCACAGAATTTCAGATTTATTTTATTTTTAAGTCAAAGATTAAGACACTGAGATCTCTCTGTTTGTCATTCAGAATGAAACTGGTAAGAACAGAGGAAGGGTACTCCTGACATAAGAAACACTGTTCCAGTCCAGCAGCTGCTGAGGAGTGAAATATTCTTATTTAACTTATGTCTAAAATGGAATTTTCTCAGAATTTCTGATCTGTGGGCAACTTGAAAGGCTGGTGTTTGGAGCATCAAACTCCAATTTCAGAAAGAACACAAAATCAGGGACTAAGACAACTCCTTTTTGGAGCTTTAATGGAAAAACTCCAATGACACTTGATACATTCTGCTGGCTTGCCAGTGATGATTTCTTAACTGGGAATTTGAAAAGGAAAACAACAGCACTTTAAGTTGTATCTCAAACACAAGAATGAAAACTCATTAACTGACAGGAACTCATTTAAAATCAGGTCAAAAATGGACTAGAGTCAAGGATTCTTTTTACTCTTCTTATACATCTGTAACCAAAGACTGGTGTCTGTGCAACAGTCTTTCCTGAGCATGGATGGCTCTTAGTTCTCCCCACAAAATACAGAAGAAAGGCACAGGGAGAAGGAGGCAGAATTGATTCAATTTGACTTATCCCTGGAAGCTTTTAAGACAAGGCTTGATGTGGCCCTGGGCAACCTGATCTAGTGGATGGGGTCCCTGCCAGGCAGGGGGGTTGGAACTAGATGATCTTTAAGGTCCCTTCCAACTCTGACAATCTTGTGATTCTATGATTCTTCCACAGATCTTTCCATGACTTGTACTACTGACTGAGTCTTTGCTTCAAAGACATCCTGTCTCCTTATAAAACACTGTCTAGTCACTTACCAACTCCCAGCTGCTACCTGTCCTCTTCATGCCTTATTAATAGATCATGAAGTGACCTGGGTGGCTGAATTGGCACCACATGCCCAGCTTTCACTGTCTGAGTAAAGCCTGTGCTCAGGAAATAGTTTCCACTTAGCAGCAGCCAGCAAATGGCCTTGGCAAACCTACAAGTCTGAATTGTAATGACTCCCAGAACTTTATTGTTCACAGATTTTGGGTTCAGAAACTGAAAGTTTGTCATTTCAAATATGTATGTCCTTGAACCTTCTTCCTGAGTACCTGGAAAAGAGTATATGTGTGTGTGTGTGTGTGTATATATATAGATATATACATACACACTCCAAAGAGAAATGGAACAGAGAAACCCATTCTTTTCTCCACTACCTGAACCAGGACAGTACCTGCCATGCTGTAAGACAAGAAGTGCACATAAGGTGTCCACAAGGCTCTATCTTCACATCTTTGTCATTTTCTGCACAGATTTTACACAGCTGAAAAGTGGAACCCATTTCACAGTACAATTCATACTGCTCCTGTAACAAAAGAAAGTCAAGTGATTATTTCTCTACTCTAACTTGTTCACAAAGAGTACACTTAAACACCCTTAGTGACAAACATTTCTCTTGAGTCTCCTGTTTCCAAACCACTTATTACTCAAGGAAGCTATTGCTACTGATAGATTTCAAAGCCACACCAAAGTTACTGAAACAGCTTACTGGTTTGCTTCTTCAAACTTCTGATATGCTACAATACATGCTCCAAAGAAGTTTAAAATATCTGTGCCTGCTAGGCTTTCTACAGACTTCTCACAGGCACACATCCTGCTCTGCTTTGGGTCCAGTTAAGAGGAAGCTGATGGACACATGATTTTAAGTGGGAAATTAAGTAATGAATGGGGAAAAAATTGGCATGTCCTCTTCTGCATGTAAGTTTAGGACTAGTAAAAGTTACTGGATTGAAAACTGACAAGCAAGAGGGCTTTCTAGCTACAGCAATAAGGTAGTAGGCTTAAGTGAAGCAAACAATCCTTGTGAAGAAGGTATGGCAAGAATAGCCCCAAGGCTAACGTGGCAACAGTCATGCACAGATCACTCAGTACTTTGTAACCTCACAACACTGCCAGGAACATCCTCAGGAGGAATAAATAACAGATGAAACTGGAGTCCAGAGCATTCTTCTAGAATCGGGTACTGTTGGTGAACTGGCAAACACATGTCCTTGTGTAGAAATAAAGATTTCTTAAGTCTTGAAAAAAACCCAAATTTGAAAGCTTAAAGTAAGTAGAATTCAGGTCACAGGAAAATAAGCAGCTACTCCTGAGGAAAGGGAGGGGAGATGAGCTTATGTCAGAGCTCTCACAAAGAATCCATCTGCTGCAATCTAGCCCTACAGCCACCTTTATGCCATCTCTTCATAGCGTAAGCAGCTCTAGTGACAGCTTTAAACTACTGCAGTTTTATACTATTTCAGACAGCATTCACACAGCTCAGATTCTGAATTATCACCAGAATTAACTTATGGTGCCTCATAACCACTAGTTCAGAAGGAGCTGGATTCATTCAGTGAATTCAAAATACAACATGAATTCTCTTCAGGAATTTGGTGACTTAAACATTTCCATGACAAGTGTTTCTGAGAGGAGCATAAATGCTAATGACTACTTCTAACCTATTTCTGTAGGTAGAATGCAGGTAAGCCCACACAGAATTACAGAATATTCAGCTCTGAAGACATCTGAAGACCATCTGAAACAGTGTGGCTTGTGTCTAGTCTGATATCTTTCCTTCAACATATTCTCAACTCTTGAAGATGCCTGTGGCAGGAAGAATGCTCTGCACAGCACACCTTAACCTTCCAGTGGCCACTGCAGCCCCCTTCTAATCAAGTATTTTTCTTTTGGTGGCTATGTCCTAGCACTTGAGCATCAACACCTGCAGGCTGCTTTATCCTATCATCACTTCACAGGACTACAAACACATCCAGACATTCTCACTTTCTCTGCAAAGTGACTGCCTTTAAGCACTTAAGTATTTCTGTTGCTTTTCCTCAGCTCTCTTTTAATTTGCACAGTAGACAAGGAAGAAAGGAAGCAGATCCTGGAATTGGTATCTTTGTGACATATGAACTGTACTTTTGCCCCTGGACCCATCAAACTATACCATTGCTATCCAGCTTTCAGAGCTATCACTGGATCTTGGTTTTATTTCTCTATTCCCACCTGCTAGTAGCAAAAACCCACTAAGCTACATAAACCTCTAATGTAAATATGCTCCATAAACCTGTAACAAAAACCTTTAATAACCAGTAACACACTTCTCACTTGGAAGAGGCTTAGAACACACAAAACTGTCCAAGCCATGCCATCTGCATCACCTCAGGCCTTGAGTTTAAAGATTATCCTGTTTTTCATCTAAGCCCTTCAGAGTTTCACTCATGAATTTATTTCTCACATATGAACAAAATCTTCTCTCCCTGCCAGATGAGAAACTAAGGCAACTGCAGATTACAAACTGACTCTCAAACTCTGCAACATACCTGTGTGACTTTTATGTGATCATGTGGTGTGGGCTCACATAATCCTGTCAGATCAGGATTATAACTTCTTCCATCTGGGAACAGATAGCTGCAGCACAAGAAGACAGTTATAAATACACATATTTCTTAGATTTATTAGCTAAATCATGTCTTTGAATTTGCAAAGGGGCAGAAGCAGTTACAGCAGACATTCATTAAAAAGCAGCATCTTTCCTCAGACATTTCTCTTATCTCTTGGGTGCAACTGAACTGCTACATATCCACTTTGAGACACATGCTTAAGTCTACTTATAAAAATACAAGGAAGATTTTGACACCATGTGCATAGCTGCCAGCAGAATGCATCTCAGCTTTGATTAGCAGCTAACTTTCTGGGGGCAGTGCAAGAAAGTATTACTTTAGATCTTAGTGAGGTTATACTTGTTCTTAGCAATCCCTCCACTAGGAGCATCAAACTCAGTGACCATAGACTATTGCAAGTAATGAAGCAGAAGAGAAGGTAACACACATTGGTGTGTATCTGTGTTATTATGATATACATAGTATTATATATACACCATAATCTATGTGTATATCTGTGTATACTATGAGAAGAATCCAAGATGCAGACTGGACTTTAAGCAAGAACAGATGGGGGCCTTTCAATCCTGGGGGAAATTCATAACAGGTTAAATGATATTACAGACATCTCAGGCTGATCTATATTCAGATTTATGTAACCTCTAACTGGGAAACAGCTTCTTGAAAGTCCTGTTATTAAATCATAACATTTACATAGGCTACAAAGATTGCACTCTGCATTAAGTGCTCTTAGCTCCAGCTTTTGCTTGCTCAGATTTTGTCAAGTAGAAACTTTGTGGGTTTTATTACAGGTATGAAATCATCAAACCTGGAAAAAATAGTTTTTTCTCCTCATTTCTTTCACTCCCCCCCCCATTATGATCATGTGGATACATTAAAACACATACCCCAGTGAAAAGATTCTGACATGACAAATGTGTCTGTTATTTCAGCCAGCCTAGTAAAAATGTACTGCTTCTCCCTGTAAACTTGTATTCTCTTACAATTATAAATCTTTTCAGTAAACCAGAAGAACCTGGAACATGTTCTGGCTGCACAATATATAACAAAGCAATTACACAGCTTTCCAATCACTGTCCAGAGTCAGACACAGGAGTAACTGGCAGCAGCCATTGTTCAATAAGCCTAAGTGCCTTTAGAACTCTCAGGGTAAGGGGGAGGGTGGTGCTGGAGGTAGTGTGTTGAGGAATCAATGTGACTGCTGCACAGCTTTATTTTCTCCTGGATTTTTCCTGCTCTGAGATATGAGCTTTGGTTAATTTTCCTTAACTTTGGCTCATGGAATAACCTGGAAACAAGTGTTTTTCAAATGACTAAAAGGGATGGGGTCCTTCAACTCTGAAGAAATTTTAAACATCATATCCATAGAATCACATATGTTAGGAGTTGGAAGGGACCTCTGGAGATCATCTAGTTCAACCTCCCTGCCAGAGCAGCTTCACCTAGAGCAGGCTGCACAGGATGGTGTCCAGGTGGGTTTTGAAAGTCTCCAGAGACAGAAACTCCACCACTCAGGTGGTGCAGCCTGTTCCAGTGCTCCACCACTCTCGAAGTAAAGAATTTCCTCCTTATGTTTAGATGGAACTTCCTAAGTTCCAGTTTGTGCCCATTACCTCTTGTTCTCTCACTGGGCACCACTGAACAAAGCCTGGCCCCATCCTCCTGACCCCCAGCCATTAAGTATTTCTCAGCCCTGACAAAGGTCTCCCCTCAGCCTTCTCTTCTCCAGGCTAAACAGATCCAGGCAGCCTTTCCCCAGAGGAGAGATGTTCAAGCCCCCTAGTCATTTTTGTAGCCCTTCTCCAGACTGTATTTTATCTCTGTTTCACAGCAATAAGAAGCATGAGAAGAAGGAGGAAATGAGGATTTCCTCTCTGTGGTGGCTGAGGAGTTGGTACTTACAATCCCTCCCGGCTGCCATCAATCAGAGCTTGGAAGAGAGGCTTGTTGTGAGGAATGGTCTGCAGTATGTTCCCATCCCCAGTCACATAGCCAATGGCCCACTGGCCCAAGCGAGTGCAGCTCAGCCTGAAAATGTAGCTGCAGAAAAGCAGGAGGAAGAAAGGCAGTGTTAATCAAAGTTCAGCCAAGAATGGCTGCTGGTTAAGATACTGAATTAGGTCTCTGAAGATTTGGGTCAGATTCCCACCTCTGCCACGTGTTCTTTGTATAACCTTAAATAAACCTGCATCTTTAATGCTGTCAGTTCCTCATGGGCAGAAATAAGGTAGCAGGAGCACCCTAACCCCAACTTTTCATTTGCTTGCTTGTCAGTTCTCAAAGGGAAAGCTGCTGTGAAAAGTTCTATCATCTCCCTTTAGACATGTCCAGAAACCATGTCAAGAAAAGCATATTGTATTATCAAGTCTCCATAGATACAACACAGATCTGTGCATGCACAGGCCAGTAATCTGAATGAGTGGAAGGGGAAAGATAAAACACCTTTAGATGCAACAAGAAAAGTGAATGCTGAATAATAAAAGCTGCAATGTTAAGTTTGTGTGTAAGAGAGGAAGAGGACAGAAGAAATATCATTTCTACAGGTAACACCAACTCAACTGGACTTCAATATTTCTGTGGGTTACATCTGGGAGCAGACACAATGCAGACAGAGAGCACAACAGGAAGAAAAGGAAGATTATAGCTAATAGCATCTGGCATCTTCAGTCCCTCTTACTAAAGACTCTAGTTCCTTTCATGTCAGACACCATATCACATGCAAAAACCTTGCTCAGAAAAGCATCCTACAGTGAAATACCACAAACTCAATTTTGCATTATACAGAACATTTCTTAATTATACATCAATATTTTATTGCTTTCCAAGCTGTTTAAGATGAGAAATCTTAGCCTCCCTAATGTTTGGCATAGCTCTTGCAACCTTCAATTGGGCCAACACTGAAGTAGTAACTCCTTATCTGAAGAACATCTTGCAATTTCCAGTATGTTTTAGTCAGATTAAAGAAGCAATTGCACTTTGTATCCTCTCTTTCACACTCCAGCATTTTGCCCAGGCAATTCAGAAAGTCATCTTATGATACCCACTAGAAAGTTACCTTAAAACTTACTCTCTATTTACAAAGAACATAAAGACAACTTTGGATAATTTCTCTATTGCTTCTCTTTTACAATCACAGCATCAGAATCAATAATAGACAAAATACTTCAGCATAGCAACCACTCTCAAAATCAACCTAGTTATCTGACTTCTGTAACAGTGTTCATTAATGCCAAGCTCAAAACCAATGTTATTTTACTGGTGCCACAAGAGTCTTCTCTAGCTGCCCTTGATCACTCAGGTAACTTCAGATACAGTATGTTGCTTGCTAAAAATAAGAAGAAATCAAGTACACAATACAGGTGTAAGTGTTGCCAGACTTCTCTAACAGGGTTCAAAAGGATGCACTTTTAACTCTGTATCCATGTGATCCTGCAGCAAAGTTTACAACTAGACATAAGGGGAAAAAGCTTCATAACTGAAAGGTGACACTAGCAAAACAAAAGTTAACTAATGTAGGATTAAATCCATTCATGATTTTTAATTTCTGCAATCTGAGGAAAATAAAAAAAAATAGGACACCAGAAGTGCCATAAATGGTAAAAGCTCTGTTTGGATAATTTAGTATGTATAGCACCACTTAGAATTCATTTAAAAACTCTACACCTCATGATATTCAGTCTGACAGATTCATTTTCCAGGTGTAGTTTATGATACATAATCATTACTGGCAAAGAAAAAAGAACATAAAAGGAACACAGAAGCACTGACTACATTCATAATTTACGTGTTCTACCATAAAAGATGTTAAGATGACTTTTTACTTTATTATTAAGCAACAACTCAATGAAAACTTTGAAAAGCAAATTATAGTTTCAAATATGCTCTTCAAGAATGCATTGCTTGCTGTAGCCAGTTCTGTAGAAGAAAGGAAATTTAATTTCAGGGGTTTTTTTTCTGTTTATTGTCACTTACTTAGAGTTCCACGTGTTAATACAGTTTGGGGCTTTTTTTGCTTCATAGCACTGTAGAAGAATTACAGCATAAAAACCAGATCATGGTTCCAAAAATTCCTAGGACTTAAAATTTAGAAGGTCAGCACTTTTTGGATGTGGAGTTCTGAGCTGACTATATCTTGAGATAAATAAAATCCCAAGCATAATAAACCCCCTAGTACTTCTCTGACTCACTGCTACCAAAGGAAAACACAGTCACAACTTCACTCCTTCAATACAAAGTATCAACCTAGAGTAATTTTGTAGCTCTTGAGACAGGGAGTTTGTTTGGAAAGCACAATCCCCAAGGCCCCTCTCACCTCCCAGGCTTCGTGCTGTACTTCTGCAGCCTTGCTTTCACCTCATCGTAGGTCAGGAACGCCATGTAGCCAGGGTGCGTCACCGCTAAGAAGTTCCAGTTCCTCAAGATCGAGCCCCATGGCTGAAAAGAGAAGACAAACAAGCAAACAGAAGCAGACAGTTAGCTATTTCTAATGAAACTCCCAGCCAAACTCAGAGAGACCTACAGTGTCTTAGCTTCAGCTGAAACTTCCTCTTGGTTAAGGTCTAGACAGTACAAGAGACTGTCCTAGGCACCCAGCTTTGCTACAAGGCCTCCTTCAAAAGAACTGTTCCAACAACATCAACTATAAACGTGTGGATAAAGACTCTGAAGACCTCAAATTTAAGAGATCTCCTACTTAAAGCTACCCAGAATATTGAACAGCATGTTTCCTTAGAACCTGGGGAGTATGGCTCCATGATGGTTTAACAAAAACACAATTAAGCCTATTCTTGAGAGGTCAGGACGCACTTCCACCGTTAGTGATAATTAGCACTAACAACACTAACAAATGAAGTCTAATAAAGCCACTAATTTGAGCTTTCATTCCTTTCCTTATTCTCCATTTCTTGATTCTTCAGCTACCATAATGGTACTGTAGTCATAAACCAAAACACATACTGAGAGTGCTTCATCACAGTCCTGCTTCCCTGAACAGCAAATGGTACAGGAAACTCCATGAAACATGCTATCAGCCTGGAGAACAAGAGCAGTCCTTTACTGCAAATAAAGCAGCAGTGGATTAATACAAATATCCCTAGTGTTCATTGCCAGCATTTGGAGAGACTACAAACTGCCTCTTTTTTGAAAAGATGTAGGAAAAGATCAAGCCAGGTGAGGTTAAGCAACACAAGAGAAGGAGCCCGTGTGCCCTGAAAACTCCCTGTAAAAGGACTTCACAGGGCTAGGAGGGCAGAGATGAAATGCCTGTGTAACATATCTGAGTAGGGAATCCTACCAGTTCTGCTTGAGATCATGCTGCATTTCCCAGGCAAACCCTGGCCCTTACTTAACCATGGCTGAACACCTGTTTCACTTTAAAACTAATACCTCTTCAAATCCAACAGATGAAACAGAACAGTAAGACTCAGCACAGACTCCACAAGAAACCTCAAGTGCTCAAACCTATACAAAAGACAAAAACCAAAATCACAAAGCTAGATGCAATCCTGCATCCTGCCAGCTCCTCTCTGCACCCTCACCCAAGCTGGATGCCAGCAGGCTTCACCACATGGAAAAACTT
The DNA here is from genome assembly GCA_013399015.1 of Galbula dea. NCBI lineage: Eukaryota > Metazoa > Chordata > Aves > Piciformes > Galbulidae > Galbula > Galbula dea. The sequence goes on along the minus strand of VWZX01002693.1, from coordinate 733,410 downwards.
ACTTGCCCTAACTAGAGAATAAAAGGGAGTTGACTCTTCTCCTTTCACCACACCCACACTGACACTTCCTTCATGAAAACACAATGTTCTCTCTCCTCCTGTGTTACTCTCAAGTCCATGCATGTAAAAAAGGTCACTCAGTACTTGGATGTTTTGTTGGGCCACGTTTTGCTACAGTGCACTGTATAATAAACCCAAGCAGCACGCAAGTTCCTTGGTTAATCACAACCATCAAGCTTCTAAACTGAGATTAGACAGCACCTTCCTCAAATGCTGGGACTCTCTGCAGAGCATCACACTGCTGCCACAGCTAGAAAATGATGGGACAGTCCAACTGAAAAACCAAAGGCCAAGAACTCCTAGCTCCTTTTGTGCACACAGAGTATTTATTGCAAAAGCAGAAACATTAAATGGCAAAAGGTTTGTAGACTTTCTGTTCTGTGGAAATATTCTGGCATAAAAGGACAACTGAACTGAACTGAACCTGTCAACAGCAACAGATTGAAGTTCATTCTCTTCAAAACATCTACAGCTTCTGCCACAGCAACTTTATCTCTGGTGGGAGCAGACAGCACTGGAAGCTGTGCATGCACCCATCAGGGAGGCAGGGGGAGCAACTTCACTTCTCCAGGATCTCCAGAAAAAGTCATCCTGCTTTCTTCCCTGAAAAAGCATCATCATAAGCCTAGCTTTTCTGTAACATGACCCACACTTGGCAAAAGAGGATTTTGATTACTTAAACAATTAGGATTTTCCCTCCGTGGGTGTATGCACACATAGCTACAGAAGCTGGTCAGCAGTCACATGGAACCTCTGGGAGGGCTTCTCAGAGCAAGCTCAGTGCAAGTTCATTTCAGCAGTTACACAGCTAGTGCACCAGCTGCTAATCTGGCAAAAATCCTCTCTGCTTCCTTGTTAAATGAAAAATCAAGCCTAAGCAGTCCTCCCTCTTTACATGTATCAGTACTGCTCATCCCCTTTTCGAGCTAGCACAGGGCACAGGAGTGAATCAAACCAGCAATGGCCTCAGAAGGAAACCAATGCAAATAGAGATTTGCTGGCTTACAGAACAGGGAAAATCAATCTCACTTGTGGCTTCTGTCCTGACATTGAATGCAGTCTGCAGGACCCTATGTAGGATCAGAACAAACTGTTACTTCCCAGATCACTGACTTCTCCATTTTATATTTGATGTACAGATTACAACAAAACCAAAAAAACCCCACCAAACCCTGATGGTAATCATAAGTAGAGTGCTTAGGGGAAAGAGAAAATAAATCCTACAGAAAGGAACCTTAAATAAATGCACTTCCTACTGAGGTATGTTGAGCCAGTGTGCCTCAGACATTTTGCAGTCAAGTCTGAGATCAAGATTTGGGCTTGATTCCTAACCTGAACACCATATTAGCTTGCCAAATAGTGAACAGAAGGAAGAAACTTTGACAGAGTGAGTGGACATTGATCCCAAAGCAGCAACATTCAGAAAGGAATGCTCCATCAGCTCCCACTTTACCCACACAAAGGGTAAAGCTTAAGGGGCATTCTGCTAAAGCACCATCAAGTACAATTATCTACATTCTTTGGTTTACTATTTCATGAAAGAGAACCCCCAAAGTTTTGTTCAAACCTCCATAACCTGTGTGTGTTTTAAAAAGTGAGCAATGTTTGTGGTTAAATTAGAGTGCTTCCTTACACCATTAACCCTTTCAACCTGGGTACAGTTTTTACTCAGAATGGAGAAGAGATGATTAAAATCAAACCATTGTAAACTAAAAGCATTCATCCTGTCCTGCCAAATCTTAATATCAGCTCTGCAATGGCACCTTTTCCCCAAACAGCAAAACCCAGAAAGGCAAACAGAGATTATCACAGAATACCATGGAAGATGAAACAAAGACATGGCCCAGGGCTTTGACATAAAATTGGCCTTTTGAATGCACCTCCAACAGCTTAAAGAATAATCACAGAACCATTCTGGCTGGAAAAGCCAACCATTAACCTAGTACTGCCAAGTCCACCACTAAACTATGTCCCTCAGTGCTTGATAACCCCTCCAATGACATTTCTTAATATCCAATCTAAGCCTCCCCAGGTGCAACTTCTGCACCAGTCTCTCACTATATGGGGTAAAGACAGTAAATGCTCAAACAGATGGGTGCATACCTCAAAGATTCCTACACACAGAAGAAACACCCAGTGACAACTTCAGAATCAGTACATCTACCATGGATGCAACCCAGCACAGGCTTTACACTGACTAAAATACTTCAAAGAAACTACTGTAGAAGGGACACAGTTAACAGAGGCACTTCATACACATACAAGCTTATTTCAGATAGTTATTACCTATGAACAATAAGACAATTAATGCAATTCCCAAAGACAATCCCTTACTGTAGATAAAGAGCAGAGCATCAGTGGCAGAAATATGTCCATAAAGAAAAGAGTTAAGCCTCCATTTAGCTTTAAAAATGTCATATGCAGCTTTCCTTATGTATCTGTAGAAAGACTTTATGTAAGTATATAGAGATCTAAAAGCACAATGAAAACACCCATGAAATTTAGTGAAGTACCTGGAAGTCTACACTTCTGGAAATGTCTTTACAACAGGGAAAAGTAAGCAAGCAGCAAACACAAAGATACTGTAATCATACTAAGTATGTGCAGAAATGAAGCAGGTGTTGCTGGATGGTTTTAGGTTTCCAGATGTGGGTGTTGGTGCCCTCAGTGTCTCTGAAGGACAGCAAAAGAGTGGACAATTTATTTCTCAATTCTAGTGTTTCAGTTATTCCAGTATGTTTAAAGATCTGCTCCCTTGAGCCCCAGGTCCCTGCCTCAGGGCACTCAGCTTCTCAAATTCACCCAGGAATCTGAACTTTTCAGATCTTACCTGAAACAATCTAGTGAAGATATCAAACTCAAAAATTGAAATGTAGTCATTGCAGGTCAAGTCAATAGTAGATTTAAGAGCCATTGCTTCCAAACCAGAGCTGATCTGATGAACTTCATGAAGGCACTGCCTAAACACTTTCCATGGCACTATAGTTCTGTGAGAGAGGGGAAAATAAGACATTTATTTAATAAAACCACATACTTAAGAGTTGGTACATTATTTAAACATCAAATTGGACTTCTTTACAAGAAGGGGAACATTAATTTGGCTTCTCTACAGACAAAAACAAAAGGTAACAATGAAAATGATCATGTTTTCTGAAAGCAGCCTAAGCAAATGAAAGAATGCTTTTCCTCCCTTTATATAGGATCAAACAAAGTGTCACTTACTTTACACCAATAAATATCCAAGCTTTCTTAGGAGGAAAACAAAAGGAGCACTGCAGAAACAAAAACAGTCTAGCAAGGAGCTTTAACAACAAACCCAACACCTGCTCAAAGATAAAGGATAAGCTCTGTGCATGGTAAAGAACTCCTTTCTTCACAGCCTCTCTTCTCAGGATGATAAGCATCAGTTCACCGTGAGGACACAGAGCTAAAGCTGATAAACACTGGTCAAGTAACATGATAGCAATCAACCAGCTACCACTGATACTGCTCTGAGGTCTGGCAGAGCCCATGCCAGTGACATCAGTACTAGAAAACACATCTCAGAACTTCACCTTCACACATTCTTGCAGCATGGGGAGGATTTTCAGACAACAGTGACTGTGGGGAAAGGTGGGGAATCAGGACTGGATGGAAATTAGTTATCCTAACACAAACCTGTGTTCTGTCAAATTCAGTTTCTAGTTGCATTGTTGGAGATCATCATCATTAGCCATTTTGCCACCAAGTCCTTGGGATGTGAGATGAGGCTGCTCCCTTGGAAGTGCTCTGTTTTATCCCTCTCAAAACTAACAGAAATCCTTCAATAACAGCAATTCTGCTTCTCATGTCACCAGGGTCAAATCCACATTTTGCAAAGCCTTAACCCCTTCTCTTCAGAAAGTTCTGCCTCACATTCAGAGCAGAGTAGATGGTATTTTATAAACGTTTTAATGAACCAAAATATAACTGTTTTCAGTGCTTAACAAGATCCCAGACACTCCCAGTACTCTTCTGTAGTGACTGCTAAAATGACAGAAGGTACAGGCCTCATCCATACTTCTTGCAATTTTTAGGAGTGCTCACTGCCTTCTTTTTGTGAAAGCCAAAATATTTTATTCCAGTTTTTCTTACTATTTTCTATGTGGAAATGTATACTCACTTGTTAGTACTGTACTGTGGGGGGAAAAGAAATGTCTGACTGTATTAAGTTTGTCCTCCACAACAAATATGCAGTTAACCTCAATAAAATAAGTAGTAGCTAGAAGCACAACACAACACTAAAGACACACTGCTGGATTTCTGCTGCATCAGGCATCCACTGCATTTAGAAGTGCAAAGAAATCTACTTGTTACTTGGAGGCTTATATGGAGAAAGTCATAAATGATAAAACATGAGGTTTAATAGATCTCAGCAGATATTTTCATCTGTGTATGAAAAACAGGAAACCACAAAGAGCTGAAGAGAGATACCATATGAGATGCCACTGAAGAAATAAAGCACATTGAGTTTTGATTATGGTAAAGACAGAATGAAATGTTGCACAAAGTGCAGGGAACAAAGCTGAAGAACAGCAGTGCTCTTGTGGTGTTAAAAGATCCCTTAGTTCAAGTGCCTGCTGCTTATTTAGCTCCTGTAACCATGGCTCTGAAATGTTTTCTGATGCTCTTTGTAAACCCTCTGAAATGGTTACAGCCCTGGGATCATGCCCAAATGGGGTTAGAAAAGTTTGGGGTGTTGGTTTTTCAGGTTGCTCTAGTTTTGGTTTGTTGCTTGCTTTGTTAGGGGCAGGAGTTGTTTGGGGGGTTTGCTGGTTTGTTGTATTTTTGTTTTGTTTTTCATAGAATCATGGAATGGCCCAGGTTGGAAGGGACCTCAAAGATCACCTAGTTCCAGCCCCCTGCCATGGGCAGGGATGCCAATGACTAGACCAGGTTGCCCAGGGCCACATCCAGCCTGGCCTTGAACACTGCCAGGGATGGGGCAGCCACAACCTCTCTGGGCAACCTGTGCCAGTGTCTAACCACTCTCTGAGTAAAGAATGTTTTTCCTAAGATCTATTCTACACTGAGAATCTACTAGGAACTCTTACAGCCCTCCTATACCTTAAGAACTGCTTTTTCATGCCTTGCCCAAGGCAGTTTCATGAACACATGTTCATGAGATATGATTAATAAGTAGGATCCATTGCTATCTATTCACTAACACCCTTCACCCCCAAAACCCCAACAACAACAGAGAAAACAAACAAAGGTCTTGAGGAGAAAATGTTTGTAGAGCCCTGCTGGCCAGTGCTTCAGCTAGGACAGAAACCAGACGTTGGGAAGTGAGAAATCAGCTGATTAAATAACATCTAAAGTTATTTTGCAGGACTTCTCCAAAAACAAGCACCTGAAAAAGTGGTGGCCTCAATTTATTATTCATTAAATCCAGCAGATTTCTTTTTCTGCTGCTTTGTGGAATAGGCATTTTATCATCTTCTTTCTTAAATAAAGGTGAGAAATGGTTGTTGAAAGATGTTAACTTCTATTTCTTAGCAGTTAGCTTTATACAGCTATCACCAGGCAGGGCCCATTTCTCCCTCAGTGTCTCTCTGCAGTTTGTATATGCAAATTGCTGCACACAGAAATACAAATTTGAGACCCTGCAGGCAGCACACACTCACTCAAAATGAGGCTGTTACCAAGTCTTCACAAGGTGAAGGATTCTGTAACATCCTCTCCTCCTGCTCTTACAGCACTGGAATCAGGTGCACTGAGAAACTCTCCTCAGGCAGAGACCTAGGAGAGAGGTGTCACAGAATGCTTCTCACAGCAAGAAGAGCTTTTGTGGATAGCTGGCAAGTTAAGCTTCTGTTTGAATTAATATTTCACTGCTACTGCATACACAGCCTTTGAAGGCACCTTCTCATTACTCAAATCTAGAGTTATTTAGATTAATGGTTTGGGGAGGTGGGAAGTGAAGTGGGAGGGGAAAGGGAACAAGACCAATCAAACCAAGACTGAGATGGGGACTGTCCTAGTTAATAAGATGCTTAAGATTGTTGCTTAAATATATATATATATTCTAAAACAGAAAAAAACCCTGCCTTTGTAGGAAGAAAATATAGAATCATATTTGTAATGAAATACTCTCTGCAGTGTCCAGCTCCTGAACCACAGAAGGTATCTCCTATAAATATTTGCAATGATCTTTGCCCTCATAATATTTGTTGCATCATGCCCTAATGATACCCTGCACAAGAGGCTGGCAGTTATTCTGCACCTACCTCATGCTAGTAGGGTGAACTATGAACCCTTGTCTAGGAGGAGATGAGTTAGCTCTACTGCAGCTCATCAGAAAGATGTGATCTGACATCCCAGGAATGATAGCTGTCTGGGAAAGCAGGCTGAGGCAGTGCAGTGGCTCAGCACTTGGGTGAGCTAACCCTGGCAGCAGAGTGCACCTGACCCCACCTGAGAGCATGGCACCACAGAGTTCCTGTACCTTCCTCAAACACTGCATGCCCAAAGTTAAGAGCACTGCTACACATGCAGACATTATGAACAGATACAGCCAGGGTTTTGGTAACAGCTTTTCTTTGTATATAGTATAACCTGGGGGAACAAAGGTCACTGAAGTCATACAAAACTGCCTGGCTACCTGACAGGTACATACTGTTATTGTGCTGCACAGAACTCCATTACAACCTTCAATTATTTCCAGATTTTCAGAGAGGCAATTTTAGAAGGAAACAAGCAGCATGAACGAAGCTGAAACACCCAGATGCCTTACTCAGCAGAAATGAAAGACTTTTTACATGGCAAATTTAATCTCTATCTGCCAAACTTTCAGGAAACCATTCCTGCACACAGTGCCTTGAACTGTCTGTCCTCCCCATCAGAGCAGAAGCAAGCCCACACCAATGGAAGGAAAGAAAACACAAAGATAACACAAATGATCCTCAATAGTTTTTCCTGAAGAGACTTTCTTGTGCACTTATCTCTCCCAGAACTATCTATATCTTGGGGTTTTCCTTCTCTGGAAGAGTCCTGACAAAACCCTAAAAGAAGCCATTACTCCCCCCTCAAGCTTCTTCAAATGACTTCTCCATGTTTCCTCTGTTGTAGTAAAATTAATAAGCATATTTGAAGAATGATGAATTCAAAAATATTCTGATCAAAGTACAAGCTTTTAAAAACCACTTTTATATAGGATAATATCTATTTACTGTTATGGAAACACATCTAAGGGAAGCACCAGTCTATCATCTCAAAGACAGTGTTTGAAACACCACCCACTCAACTTCCATCTGCCTAAAGGAGAAGGATTAGTATCCAGCATGCAATCTTCAAGCAATTTAGCAAAGAAATGTAGGTCCTCCCTTCCCTCCTGCCCTCAATCATGTGCACACAGGATTTTCTTAAGACTCCTTGGATGTTGCTGCATTATTAAAAAGCAAAAGACATTAAAATAAACCTGGGAATGAAGTAAATATTTTCTGAGCATGCAGAGCACAGCATTTCAGTAGGAGTGCAGAGATGCAGCTACTATGGAATGTCAAGTGACACTGCTCCCATTTGAGCCAGAGCAGACCGCAAGTATGTCTAGGAAGGTAAAGATGCATCTGTGTAACTTGCACTTACAGTGAACATTTTTGTCTGCAAGAGACTCTCTCAAATGTTGCCAGAAAACATAACAGGAAAAGGGCATTACTATACCCAGAGCAAACTCAGAAAGATTCAACTGAATACTGACCCAGATAGAAACAACATTCCTTGCAAGTCTGCAGTGAGCAATGTGGGCTTTGGTTTATCGTGCCTGAACAGAGCATTTTCTTAACACTGCTGCTTCAGTTTTAAGTGAGAGGCCACATGTTCTCATTGCTTCTGAACTGCAGAGCAAACAAGTGACAGCCAGAAGGCTTAAGAAGTTCAGTCCTGAGGGAAAGAAGGAATTCTGCCCTATCGAGCCAGTGCAGTCAGTAAACAGTTACATCATGCAGAACAAATATAGATCAGCCTACCATGAGAAAAGAGAAGGCAAAAGAGCTGGAATGAGCCTTATGAAATGGGGGAAATACAACAGCAAAAATGTTCCCTTCCAAAGCTGCATAAGTGGACAGTGCTGGAGGGACAGTGAGGCAGAGGCAGTACTTCATTAAGGGACAGAGGAACTCTGCCTTGCCTGCAGAGACCCCAAAGGGTTACACTAACCTATGCCTTTCCAGCTCTGATCTTTAACCACAAATCCAAAGCACACTCATGCTTTTGCATGTCCTTTTATACTTAAAACACTGCCCCTCGTGCCTAGCCATCCAGAATCTCTCCTCCTCTCTCATCATCTTGTTTCCCAACTGTTACAACTTTTTTCCCCTCTATCCTTTGTTCATGCCATTTAACCTTACTCTTAGCCACTCAGAATAGCTGTGAAGGCTACTGTCCTCTTCTGCTTTTTAATCATATCTTGCAACTTCCCACTGACTAGCTCTTCTCTAGAATGCTGTCTATCAATCCTGTTCAAACTTCTTCATCTCACATTTGTATGGAAAAGATCTGCCAAGACTGATGTGTCAGTAGTACCCCAGGAACTGTACCTTCTGCCTCTAGCTCAAGTTTTAAACAAGGGGAACAATGCTGCTGATCATCTGAGGGAGGAACTGTCCTCTAAAAGCCCCATTCCCTCTTGACTTCCTTCTCTTTAAAGTTCCTGTTGTCAAAACACCTGTCTTGACAGTGAAGGCACCTACCACACTCTAAACGCTGTCTCTTCCTCTTTCACCTCTCTTTGACTTCCCTTTACACTCCAGTTCATACTCAGATGTGAAGCTCTCTAGGTCAGGACCCCCCCTCCAGTCCATATTTTACAGTGTTCAGGCAACAGCAGGGCTCCTGGGCACTATCAGCAGCAAGAACAGGAAATCAAGGAGCTCAACAAGGTGTTACAACCTGCTTTATCTGAGGTCTCACAACCTGCTCTAGGGAATCCTGCTGTGGCAGGGGGGTTGGACTAGATGATCTTTCCAGGTCCCTTCCAACTCCTAACATTCTGTGATTCTGACAGCTAAATATTTTCAATATATTGTGCACTGTGGTCTGCCTGTTTTACTGCTGCTTCTCTGAAGCCAAGCCACAGAGGCTACATCCATTCTATCCTGAGCCACAAAGCACTGACCAGAGCAGGACCACAACTATCTGAAATTTAAACTATCAATCTAAAATACCCTCTTTAAGTGCTACTGAGAAATCAATAGCCACAAGGTTTCCTGAATTCCAATATAAAATAAATACATTTCAAGCCTCAGCTGGGAAAAAAGTCATTATCAGAGCATGTGTTTGACTCTAGCAGTGAAGGAATTCCTCTCTCCTCAGAAAATGACAATAGTAACAGAAATGCTTTCAATTGTTTAAGGTTTCACAATCACAGGATCATGGAAGAGGCCTCTAAGATCATCAAGACACCCACTAAACCCTGTTGCCAAGTGCCACACCTACATCACCTCCAGGGATGGTGACTCCACTGCTTCCCTGGGTAGCCTGTTACAATGCTGAACCAAAATGAAGAGTAAAATCTTCAAAGTTAAAATAAAGTCTAACTATGGAGATCTGAAAATCTAAGAACATTGACATTTTGCTGCTGATTCACTCTGCAACATGCAGACAGCCACAAATCACAAATTTCAGTAGTTGCAAAGCCCTGCATAACTTCACTGTAGCTTTCAAACTCGGGGGCTGGGAAGATCTGTTAGGACACCTTGCTCTCTCTCTCCTTCTCAGTTCAGCATCATTCCCAGTGCTATTTCACACATCCCTGCTCTGAACAGAAAGCTAATAAAGATGTAAGATGCTATTAAAATAAGTGAGGAATGAGGGAGAATTAACATCAAGCTCTGTATAGTGATAAAATGTGGCTAAGGCAGAAGCTATCAGATCATGCTTTAGATGCATATTTACAACCCACTGGGGGTTACTAAAGTGTCTGTAAACAAATGTAACTGCTGATTACATGCCTTACAATTTCACACTTCCATTTAGCATTACTTTTTAGCTGTACATTTAACTCAGATTTGCTTCAGTTCAACTATCATGGTAAAGCATGGGTGAAGATTCACTCCCCTAAAACCACTTGCTCCACTAATTGTATACCAGTAATCAGTACAAATTCAAAAATCACATCTCAGTTGCAGCACTTCCCTGCTTTGGACACTCTCAAGCTCTTCCTAGGTATAGATCTTAACCTGAAATCTTGGCCCTGATCATGCAGTAAAGCTGGTGTCAATGTTTTCCTTAGTTCTTTTTCAGCCAGCTCCTTTATTTTCTTTAAGAGGCAGTCTTCTTCCTCATAGCCTGGGAAGATGCCAAAGAGCTCCCTTTTCAGCCTAATCTAGTTGTTCAGTCTTTGGAAAGTTCTCACTCATTCCTGGTTTTGTTTTCACAAAGCAAACCCAAAATTCTTTCTGTTCCCTTTTCTCCCTGATACTTTTTCTCTGTCAGCTTCCTTGACAAAGTCAATCTACCAAAACCACCCTAGGCTTTCTATTGGACACTGCCAACCTCCTCAGCTACCCCTTTATTTGGATACATTCTACTTTGCCCTTCCAGAGCAATCAATTCCTCCATTTCTTCCTTCATCATACTGCTACTGTCCACATTCAGGAGTAATGGTTTTAAACTAAAGGGGACAGATTTAGGCTAGAGACAAGGATGGAATTTCTTACAGTGAGGGTGGTGAAACACTAGAACAGGTTGCCCAGAGAGGTGGTAGAAGCCCCATCCCTGGAAACATTCAAGGTCAGGCTGGACAGGGCTCTGAGTAACCTGATCTTGTTAGAAGTGTCCCTGCTCACTACAGAGGGGCTGGACTAGATGATCTTTAAAGGTCCCTTCCAAACAAAACCATTCTATGATTCCTCTTCCACCTGCATAACCAAAATGTCATTACCTCCTACCTTGGTTTAGCAAGCCTCCCTATATACTCCTAAACCCCTGATTAGTCTCCCCAGATCCTTTCCAAACTTCCTATCACCTCCAAGGTTTCTTCTTCATCTCTGAAACATGCAATCCTTCAGAAACTCACAACTGTAAAGGCTCTGATAATTTAGTCCTTTTGCACTCTCTAATTTCCATTATCAACATATCTACTGCTCTCATCACCACCACAGCATTCTCTCCCACCCAAGCTTCTCTAGCTACTGACATGACCCAGAAGTCTTTGGAGAGGTGTAGCAGAAATGCAAAATGTGGAGCTATTTGAAGGCCAAGAGCATGTGAAGTTCTCTCAGCACATTGCTCTGATGAGGCCATGCAAATTGCTTGCTGAGTTCAACTTCTGGGCCTTCTGCAGAAATTCAAAGAGCAGCTAGATGTCTGGTCATTAGAGACTTCAAATAGTTAGCCCAGCCATGTATTTTGCTGATGAGTTTGAAGCCATGTGAAGGTACAGCTAGCTCTGAACACAGAAAGCATGACTGGATCCTATGGTACTTATTAATAACAGGATGAAGAAACTTAGTTACAGCTGCACAATTTTGCAGCAAGTGTTCAGACAGATAATTAGAAGTTCTCCATTCACTGGGGAAGAGCAGTGAAGGAAACCTGATGCAGATTTCTTTGGGTTTTTAACTAGTCTTGGATATTGTATCTTCTGGATTCTGTTCCTCAGCAAATGATCCTATCTTGCTTTCTGTAAATGGAAGCATAGGTGGCATGTTCAAAACCTGAAAGCCAGAGAGTCAACTTCAAAGCACAGCTGGCTAGGTGGCCTCCTTGGTAGTTAGAAAATTCCAAATTGAAAAGGAAAAAAAGAACATTTCAGAAAAATCAAGGTAGAAAATGGATCACATCAAAGATTCTAATTCACTCTTTACAAAGAAGAAGATTATTTTTAGATATCATACTAAAAACCCCACAATCTAACAGCTGCAATTCCCTCCTATCAAACCAAACAATGCATCAGAATTCTTTCTTGTGCTACAGTTTACCTATCAGAGGCCAAGATTCAGCACAACTTACTTTTTAGTTATGCTCTAAACTTGAGCAGCATTACTTGGTGACCTGTAAGGGCTGCTTTTTGCCATCAGGTGAGCTGTCCAGGCTTGCCCTGTAAAGAGAGCTGCAGCCAGGGAGCATACAATACAGCTCCTCCCTGCACTCCTTCGTTGCACTGCATACCTAACCAGACTCGGGAGGTTTCAGATAGCCCCAGAAGCCCATCTTTAGGTGATTAGGTTAGAGACAGATTTTATTGTTTATTTGGTTGTTTTGCAATTCAAAGTCCTTATGTAGTTTCAGCTTCTAGGGAAGTGATACTAGCACATTTGCAAACTAAATCTGTCCTAACAGGCCCATAGGAAAAGATGTGGCTCACAGGCATATGGCTCACATGTCATCTGTTTCTAAATGGATTAGAAAAGAATTAATGCTTAAAAAGCTTCAAGCATTTTGTTTAACTAAGAGATTAACTGTAATGTGAAAGAAACCTTTTTGTCAACTCTTTACTTGACAGATATGCTGTTACATGCTTTACAGTTACTTCAGCACAAGAAACTCAACCTGAGGTAATGGCAAGGCTGCCAAGCACATATCAGCTGTTTACTGCTTAGGAGACAGGGAACTAAACCAGCTTTTGATTATTAGAAGAAAGTTGGGGATACTACTAACAGGGATTATTTACCTAGCCTGAATGTAAAGCTCCTGACAAGACAGAACTCAAAAACTTCCAGGCTGCAGGAGATGATCAAGGTTACACAGGTAATTAATTGATTCCTAGGCATTTTTAGAGCATGGATGCTTCAATTTAAAAAGAGTCAATCTTAAAACCAAACCAGCCAACCAAAATATACAATCAAAAAAACCAAACCCTGCCAAAGTACACAGATGAGGTAGGGGAGGAGGTCAGAGGGCTACTACTTAAAGACCCTATTTAAAGTTGCATTTCATGAAAAGATTTACATAAGTAGGAAAACCACACACAGAGTCAAAAAGGCACAGTTCTGAGGCCCTGAAAAGGATTAGAAAGAAGTGCTTCAGGCCATGAATCAGGAAAGACAAAGAGTCAAGTGTGAACAAGAGAAAGATAAGAGTAGAGCTGAGTTGTTCAGATGGACTGCTGCAGTTGAAAAATTCTTCCTACCAACCTTGCTTTGATATAAACTGATATACTCCTTCCAGTACCCTACTGGCTGACTCCTCAAGTGCCTATCACACCATCCCCCAAAGAAAACTAGCAGGACCAGTGGAATGACACTTGAAGGGAAGCACCTGAATCTCTCACAGCAAGTATAAGCTAGACAAATACAACGAGGAGCATGATAGTGGACAGGGAAGCTCACGAAACCAGCTAAGATGAAGTGACAGAAAGAAACAGCAGCTTGCAAAAGATGAGATCTGTAAACCCCAGTGACAGAAATGCTATTTGTGATCAAGACAGCTGGCAAGGGTCATTCAGGGACACAGCCCAATAGGAGAAGAGAAGGACCACATGGAGATTGAAGTTCTGAGAAGAGGAAAAGGGAAAGACTGAACAAAGATGATAATTAGTTGGGTTTTTCCAACTCCCTTTTTTTGACTGCCATTTTTTGAGAGTCTCCTACATGTCATGTAAATGAATCCTTCAGATAACTTCATCTGAACTTCTGTAGCTGTTTTGTTCCCATTAAAATGGGTGACATAAAATCTGGTCAGATTCCCTTCCTCTAACACAAAGAAGCACTTTGGTCACCCTCTAACATTAGCTACATGGGAAAGAAATTTGTGAGAAGACTGAAGTTACCAGATGGCACAACAACAAAACCAGAAAGCTGGAAACTAGGAGCAAGTGTGTTCAGACTAGCAAAAAAACCAAAGAGAAGTGAAGCTGCTGTAAATTTACATGAAACAAAATGAAATCTGCCAAGTGCCAACCTACTATGCTGGTATTCTAAATAAGGAATGCAAGACTTCAGAGCTGCTCTGGCTCAGGACTGTTCTGTGACCTGCTGTGGTCTACATTTTGCAAGATAGCAGATAATGACCATAATGACTGCTCTCTTCTACTGTCAAACATACAAACCTCTTGCCTCCTGCCTCTTATGTCCCTGTTACACTAATACACGTGATGCATGAGAATGGGATGAAGCTGTGCATCCCCTGTTAGCCACTACCTGTAGCATAAAGGAAACTGTTTCCCAGAAAGAAACAAAAACCTCCACAGCCACCCCTGCCTGTTACATTTCCAATACTGCATTTGCTCTAAGGTTTTAATCACACAGCTCCAGTATACATTTTATGACCTCTTCTTTAAAAAAATGTTTCTCCAAAGCCTGCTTTGGATTAACCCTTCCAAAATACCTCTAGTTATGCTCTCTCCTTCTGTAACAGAACTTGAACAAAAGGAAACGTTAGTCACCTGTGACTGCATGACAGGTAGTGCAGCTGCAGAACAAGATTGGCAACAGTAAGGACTAAAAACATTATTTCAATTACTTTAAAACCACTAAAAATGGTAGGAGTTTGAAAATTAAAGATGGGATAAGGAAACCTATTGTCCATGAGACCAATATCAAATTCCAACTTCAGACTTGAGAATTATCATTTGCAGACTAAATATATATATATATGAAATATGAAGGGACATGATTTGCCGTGTACCTTAGGAAAACAATGTACCACCTTCACCCTAGAATGGCATCAAGGAACTTCACACAATACAATCTCATTAAGGAGAGGTTAAGTGCCCTTGATAAAATTGTGCACACATTTTTATTCACCCTTTGAGCAAGTAACAACACTGCAAACAAAACAAGTTCATCATCAGTTTAGCAATTTCAGCTCCTTTAGACTCGGGCCAAAAAATGACCTTGAAAATACCCACTCAGACTTACAACTGAGAGTTGGATTTTGAAAAGACTCTTGTCCATTCCATGCTGAGAAAGAATGAAGGGGTTTGTAAACTGTTCCTACTTACTTCTCTCCAAAGAATTTTCTCCAGAAGTCTGCAGCATCAGCCTTGGTGATACGAAAGTTATCACCCTGAAACTGCCCATTGGGAAAAATAGCCTTGATCTCTGCTAGCATGTGGCTGAAGATGAGGGACAGCTTTGTCAGGTTTCTCCTGCAGATACAACAGGAAAAAAGAAGAAATCACATCAGATCCTTAAAAGTGAGTAAATTGGATCAACCTGTCAGTCTCTTCTCTGTCCTGCCTGTTTGTGTAATTATCAGTGTGACACAAGAAGAACACTGAGCTTTCACCTGAGAACACTTACCAAAGAAACACACAGCAGTCTTTCCATGCACTGCTGAGGATATGGTTATCATCAGTCTCCATCAATATAAAACCATTTGTTCAGCAGATTTGAACAGATCAGAACAGATTTGAGCTCTCAACTGCCTACTGCAGATACATTTCTACTCCCCATAAAGATGAGGCTGGTGCCTGCCTATGTCATTAGACCCCTGCAGAGGCAGGAATTCAGACTAATTACACAGTTCCTGCATTTCTTCAAAAAACACCACCTCAAGACCCAGGTAACACCAAACATACTTCAGCTCACATTCCTACAAATAGAAACACAGCACAGAACTAGGTTTACTCTTTTTCCTAGGACAATTTTACTCTTTCTTCTCTCCAGCTTTTCCTGACTGCAGCTACCTCCTCTTCTCTGATTTAAATGTCTTCTCTCCAGTTACAACTTGCTTTCAGTTTTCAGTGGCATGCTAGAAACAAAAGTCAAGCTTCTTTGCTATCGGGCTCACTTCTACAAGCTTTCCAGACTTGTTTAGTTTTTTGGGACAGAAATCCCAATTAGTTAAGTGCAAATATCACAGCACCCTTAAAGGAAAGGAATCCTTTTTGCATGAAAGGATCTGGGGGAGATGGGAGAGAAGTGTGAAGCAATCTCTGTGAGAGTTTCCTTTGGGAGATTCCTTGGATGACAGAATCACAGAATGTTAGGGGTTGGAAGGGACCTCTGGAGATCATCTAGCCCAACCTCCTTGTCAGAGCAGGTTCACCTAGAGCAGGTTGCACAGGATGGTGTCCAGGCTGGGTTTGGAATGTCTCCAGAGACAGAGACACCACCAGTCTCCGAGGCAGCCTGTTCCAGTGCTCCACCACTCTCAAAGTACAGGAGTTCCCCCTTACATTTAGATGGAATTTCCTATGTGCCAGTTTGTGCCTATTACCTCTTGTCCTGTCACTGAAAGACCTGCCCCATCCTCCTGACCCCCACCCAAGATGGTCCTTGGCAGTAAAAAAGGGACATTTTCCCCCCTGATACATGAAATAGAGAACATCCAGGAGAGTGAGCAGTTTCTGATGAAGAATTTGCATTCTTATCTATTTTAATGAAGTATTTTAATGAGTTCACTCATTCACTTTTCACAGCTCAGGTACCACTTCATAATGCTTCAATTTAATGAAAAACTTAATAAAATGCTTATCAATAATGTAATTTATAACTGCTTAGAGACAGTATATTACATAAATTCAAACCTGTAAGTCCCCAGCCACATGAAAAGATTAACATGGCATTTTACACATGCACTCCAAACAGATTTCAGCATGCTCAAAATCTCAAAAAAACCCCAGCTGAACACATTTCTTAGGATCTTCCTAAAAGAACACTCAACTTAGTACTGAAACAGTAATTATTCCAATTAGAGTTTCTAACAGCTAACAATACAGATTCCTGGGGAAGCTATGTTGCAGATTTTACTACAGATTTTGCTACCAGGGAAACTATGAATAAGACAGTTACTTTTAAAACATAAGTAATTTAAAACAAGCAAACAAGCTCCTGATGAATACACTCTCTCTCCCCTCAAGATTCAGATTGGTTGGAGGGCTAATTCTTTCAGAGTCCTTTAACTCCTCCAGTATAATCAGATGTCTACAATTATGATGCCCAACTGTTCCTTATTTTCTGGATTTGTTCCTTGCTATCCCCCTTCCTATTTCCTTTGTACTTTGATTACACACATATGTTCTTTATTGTTTTACCCCTCAGAACTCAAGCCTGATGAAGACAGCAAGCAAGAGTTATTTTAATGTGGCTTCCTCAGCTTGCCCCAGACCCAAGAATAAGCAAGAGGCTTGCTGTACACAGGACAGATGGGAACGTGACTCAGTGCAGGGCTCAGCAGAGCTCTCCCTTGCCTGGGACACCGTGGATCTGGCTACATCAGCCATCATCTAGTGGGAGGTGTCCCTGCCAGGCAGGGGGGGTTGGAACCAGATGATCTTTGAGGTCCCTTCCAACTCTGACTATTCTATGTACTGTGCTGCAGGGCTTCTCCTCTCCAGATACAAGTTTACCTAGTGAGCTTGTGGGATTCACCAGGCTTGAGCCTTGTAGTGAACTGAGAGATGAAGTCATGTACAGGTGCCCTCTGGGGCATTTCCTTGCCCAGAGGGCAGTGTGTGTGTCTGTATGCACTGCCCATGCACATGCACTGCCTCTTAGGTACAGCTGCACAGGATGTGACCAGAACCAAGAACTGGTAGGAACTAGAAGGAAAATGTTTAGCATAGAAAAACACCCAAAGGCTTGTAACTAAATCAAAAAGACTGTTCCTTTCCTCCTTGACCAGCACCACTCACTAAGTCCATCAATACACTCTTGTTTCATTACATTAGTTGGTTAAAACAGAGAAAAAAAGTCTTTTTTTGTTGCTTGTATAAAGAAAAAATGTTTTCATATCAAACTAAGGTATCTTCTTTTAACCTGACTGCAAAGCTGTAACTTGAAACCACCGAGAACCTGATCTGTGCCTGAACATACATCAGGCAGCATGTATGTGCAGCAGAAAATGCCATATTCTTGATCATATATATATACACACACACATATGGTAGCTCTGTTTCCTCCTTAATTTTGATTTTTGCTGTACCAGTTGATTATCTCAAGTCCTTCTCTGGTATCAAATAATCATGATAAATCTCATCTTAACTTTTTGCTGTTTTTTTCTTTAGAATTGCAAAGTACACACTGCACAGTTTTTGCTTAGTTATGCTCATGCCATACCAGATCTCAGTAACCTATTGAGAGAGAGATACAAAGAAAGCTCAATGATTTCAGAAATACTTTTCAAGAATTATACAAGGACCAGAAATTCTCCCTGCCTGTGTATTTCACTCTTCTGACAGCATCTATCTGTTCTAGCACAGGTACTTTTGGTGCCTTGTGAAGAGCTCTCTCACAGCATCTCAAGAAGCACACAGTACACCTTCTCCACTTGGCAGTCTGGGAGGCTCCAGTTTCCAAGTTAGGAGGATTCATTTTTCTCCCTCCATACAGCATCATAGAATCATTGAATCACCAGATTTGGAAGGGACCTTAAAGATCATCTAGTTCCAACCCCCAGGAGTTGGAAGGGACCTGGAAAGATCAGCTAGTCCAACCCCCCTGCCACAGCAGGATTCCCTAGACCAGGGCACACAGAAGTGCATCCATGCAGGTTTTGAATCTCTCCAGAGAAGGAGACTCCCCAAGTTCTTTGGGCAGTCTGTTCCACCATCCACTAGATCAGGTTGCCCAGGGCTTAAAAGCTTCCAGGGATGAGGCTTCCACAACCTCTCTGGGTAACCTGTTCCACTGTCTCACCACCCTAACAGTGAAGAACTTCCTCCTGATATCTAATCTAAATCTGCCCTCCTGTAGTTTGCATCCATTCCCCCTAGTCCTATCACCACCTGACCTTCTAAAAAGTCCCTCCCCAGCTTTCTTAAAATAAGATGAAGCAGTACCAAAAAATTTTCCACCTTTCCATTCATAAATATAAGACAAGGCATTCCTCTCCTATCCATTTGAAAAACAACAGCTAAACCCATCAGCTTCAACATTTTTGTGAATTATCCTAATGGTTAATCTGAGCAACCTATTTTAGGTCTTATTTCCATCACAAGACTGTACAGAAACCAATCTTGATATCAACTTTATCTTTATCTCTGACTGCAACACAGCCTTTTCTTCTCCTGGTCACAGTGAAGACTCTGGTAGTGGCAGAAGAACAACTGATCCATGTTCTACTGAGATGCTTTCAACTCACTAGATTCTAGCAAGGGAGAGATACCCTAGCAGATCATGTTGGAGCTACACCTCAAAGAAATGCTATGCAAATTTTAGAGAATCAATGGTTTTAACAGCTCAGCAGTCAGCCTTCAGGGTTTAAAACCACAATATACTTTCACTTGCCCCCTGGAGCAGGCCAGGGATGGGATTTCTTTCCTCACCTGTGTTATGCTCACTAGGGAGCACAAATGGCTCCTTTCTTTCTGTAGAGAGAATGGGTTTCATGCTGGTGAGAAAAATCTCACCTTCCCAAAATCAAACCAACCTGAACTGAGCTGAGCATTCTCCAGAACATCACGAGAATGCTCCTACTACTAATCTACTGTGGGAAGATTTAAGAATATTCTAACACTAACTGATGCTGCATCAACTGCATTTTGTGCAATGCACAGTGTAGGTCTCTTCTGTATTACCTGCAACATACTCAACACCTATTGCTTGATGTTTTTCCTATGACTCACCCTTAGCTTTTGCCAACTTTCTTTTGCCAGCTCAACCTGATGCCCTACAGTTCAAACCTCTTGTAGGACTTGACTTCTGAAGTACCAGTTCTCCAGTCACACTCTTGTTTTGCTGCCAGACATGGTTATATGTGACAGATCTACTGAAGAACCAAGCCCAGGAGGCCTAGGATAAAACTGAAAATTGAATTTTCATGCAGTATGAACTGGTAAAGGTCTGTTGAATCAGGAAACAATTTTGGTTGATCAGAAGAAAGATGCATTTTCTTGATTTTAATCTTGATCTGTCTTTTGGAATTACACCTCATTAGCAAGTTTTCTAGAATACAGACAGGGAAGCCTGAAACCAAGAATTGGGAGTTTGCTCACTTTTCAGACTATATTCTGAATCAATTTTCTCTTCAACTCCAAGGAGGCAGGCCAGGCTAGAAAATACAACAAGTATTTCATAACTGAAAGACTGCTGAAATAGGGCTTAATAAGGGAAATACTACAAGATCCCAGCCATAACCAGAGCAGCAGCAGGTAGCAGTAGAAGGTCTGAAGCACTCCTACCTTCCTGGGTCTATTAAACAGAAAAGTGAAGTAGGATCAGCATGCAATAACACAGGTAAGTTTGGGCTGTGTCAGCTCTGTAATCACTGTATGAAAGCTCACTTCACTTTCTGGAAGGCAAGGTGGTCTAGCAACCAGAACTGGAGAGGGAATTAGGCAGTGTCACCTCCTTTCTGCCACTGGCCTGATGGCTGAGGTGGGAGGAGCTCCTGTGCCCTGCACTCACTGCCTGTGTACGAGAAGGAACAGAGTAAAAGAGTCAGAGCTCCAAACAGATATGCCTGGCAGCACCAGCAGGTACATGAACACACAAAGCACACACCTGTGCCCTGCTCCTGCCTCATTACTGCATTCCTCAGATCATAGCCAAGGCAAAGTTGCTTTAGCAATATGTCCTTTGTCTCATGCAACTTGAAAATCCATAAAGCTGCTTCCATGCTGCATGTGTAGAGCATTTCTGCTTTCATGCTTGCCTATTACTATCTCCCATGAAAAACAAGTGGGTTTGTTTTACAACTACACATGTTTCTAGAAAAAAGCACTGCAGAAAGAAGTCAGATTGTGTAACTTTGGGGTTATGTCACTCCAAAAATTAGGTTACTGCTGGATTTCCTCCTTCATTGCATCTAGTAGGTGTTTAATCTTTCTACAGCCACAGAAATATACTTTGTGAAACAACAACCTGCTGTAATAAAGAATACATCAACTTTCTAAGCTTATAATATACAACTCAATCCCCAGGCATAGAAAAAACAGTCTCTAAAGGTAGAATAAAACCTGTTTGGCAGCTAAGAATATTTTCCAGATAGATCTGACACAAAAGTACACCAGGCTATTACTAAACAGATAATTCTTCTGCAATTCTTATTGAGAATAATTGTACAAAGACAGCCCTATTAGTTGGCAAAACTGCAAACCATAACTGCTTAGGAATCAAGATAAAAGGAAGTTTGAAATGCCTTCATAAGGTGAATTGTTTATTTTAACTTTTAAAAATCCATCCTCCCTAAATATTAAAGCTTCAAAATCCAAAACATATGTAGAAAGCTCATTGCACATAATTAGTTCTATTCAGAACAGATTTCTGCTCCACATGCTTGAGCTGCTGCAGAACACAGAGATGCTACAAAATACATGCTACTATTTGAAAGAGAAAGAAGAGTCTTGTGATTCAGGTAGAACAGAGCCAACTCTTGCCCTTGTGTGATTCTGTGAAGAGAAGACTCATGTTCTGAACTCTCCCTCTGTTCTCTGAAGAGTTCAGCATTTACAGCTTGTGCCTCAGGCTTCCATTCTGTGAAAAAAAGTCCTTCCCAAATTATTTTCCCTTTGTATTGTGCCACCATGTGGAAAATCACAGCTGCCCATAAAGCCTTCTCACAGGCTGTAATTCTGCCAGTAAGTACCTACGAGCGACACAGGCAGGAATGCACTGAGCTCAGGACAAATCGTGGGGGGAGGAAAGGAAAAAAAACCCGAGTAAATATGTGACTGTCTAAAGACCTCCAGAAGGCACAGGAACATGGCTAAAAATGCTACAAGCTACTAACAGCTCACTCTTGATTACCTGGTATAATCCTGACTCATTTATCCCCTTCCTCTTCCAGAACTTCCCCTTTCAGAGACAGTAAACATAGGAAGGAAAAAACAAACAACAAGACACCCAAAACCCCAACACTGCTGCCTTAGAAAAGCAGAGGTGTAGAATGCAGTCACGTAGGCTCAAGGAGGGAGCTCTCCTTTACACTTCAGAGGAAAGAAAGGAAACCAAAGGTTCCTGTCAACCTGCCTGGGGAGGAAACAAACAAACAAACAAAGCAACCAACAACTACAAGCAGTCTGCCATCGGATTTGGTAATGAGCTCAGCTCTGGATCTGTGCTGCAATGGTTTGACAAAGGACAGGGTATCGTTCTGGGGCCAAAGTATCTGGGCCTGCTCTTGGGATGAAATATTCCTGGGGCTAAGAATAAGCATGAGCTCTATTTTCATGGAAGGAACACAGACAACTAACTTAATTCTGCTCTGCTTTTGTATTCCTCATCTGTAAGCCCAGAAGAAGAAAAACAAAATCACTCCTTCAAACATTCCCTCGAACCCTGGAGGAGCCGAGCTTGAAGAATTCAGAATTCCCTTCTGTCCTTCAAAGCTGCCTGTCAGCTTGTCAGCTGTTGTTGCATCTAGAGCAGGCATTTGCCACCCCATTTGTGCCAAAATAAAGAATGAACATCCCAGACAACAGTTCAGCCCAGGAAATGGAATATAAATAGAAAGGAAGATGGCCAGGGTGTCTCCAAATCTAAGACACTACAAAGTGATGAGTCAGCCTATTCACCACTCTGATCTTTCCTTTATGAGCCAGTGTGCCACTGTGCCTACCACCAGCTCTTAAGCAAAGTTCTGTCCAAGGATTATGTTTGGCTTTTGCTAAACAAACACCCCACACAGCAGCAATCATGAATAGCTCTCATCAGCTGAGCCTTACAGCCCACAGTTTGAAGACTTCACTACTTCCAGCTCTGCCTAAAGGCCAGTGATCCAGCACAGATTAATGTCTCAAGGTACTCCTAAAGCAATTTAATCTCTTTTCTCACTGGTACTCAAGTATATGAGGCAACAAATATACCCATGAAATGAAGATACACGGAATGTTAGCAGGAATTAAAGGAAGAAAGGAAATACAGTCTGCATAAAGGAGAACACAAGCTGTCAGAAATGATAGAAGATGTGTTGGCAAGCTAAAGATCTAATATTTTTTCCCCATAAATACTTATTATTTCTATTTACTTATGGAAAAGGACAGAGGTAACAAAACAACCAAACACCTTCAGAGAATGCTGTTCACAGAAAGCAATCTGAATAAAACTGATCTGCATATTTACCAGCATAAGTGCTTTGTAAGGACAGTCAACCCCACAGCATTGTAAACAGCAACACAAACTAAGAGCTAACAGATTTATTTGGCTACCACAACTTCATTGAGCTACTACATCATCATTACAAACCACAGGATTAACATACTTAATCTGACATCTATAGAGATTAAAAAAATAAGAGCTGGATACTGGTTTAGTTAATTTTCTTTGCTGCTGCTTAACAGTCAGTTGCTTTTGCACTATGGTTCCACTCATGAGTATCAACACTTTATTTAGCATTGGCTTGCTTCCTCCAACCTCCCTCTCTTTATGTCTTTGTCTACCAAGATCCAAGGTTAGTAACTGAACACTGACTTAAGTGTAAAGCCAAATACCTGCATCTATAAATGAAACTGAAGTTGTCACCAAAATCCCCAGGAACAAGGGTAAATCCCATTTTTCAACAGCTGAATTGAGAAGCTGAATACATAAATATGTAAACTTCAAAAGAGTGCATGAATGTGAAATAAAGAAGCAGCAGTTAGCATGCTTTCCCAATCTTCCAGAGCTTTCTTCAGGTGCAAGGAATGTCCAAAAGAACACTGGGTCAAGACAAGCAGTCTGTTAAAGACAGAGGTGTGGTCAGTGTCATTTTGTAGTGCCTGAGTAGGACAGTAGGCATCTTGAATTTCCCTGCACAGTGAGGTCAGTGTTACCATCACACTGCTCCTGCAGCGGAAGTATAACTGATAGCACCAAGAGGGGTTACCATTCCCCCATCTAATCATGACCTGGTAACTCTTGTGAGGATCACTTGGTTTGCAGATTACCCATGCCATTTGGGCCAGGCTAAGCAAAGCTGCATGCAAAGGGAGACATTTCTGCATGGGGAGCAACTCCAGAAGGGATCCAAGGCTGAGTTTGGTACAAATCCTGTCACAGGCAATGGCTGCAGCCCAAAGCCCTTCAAGGATGACACCAGGAGGTACTGATGTGCCTAAAAGCTTTATCTGCCTGACAGCAATCTAGCATGAGCAAAGGAAAGGAGCTTAGTTCTGTGGTTTGTGTTTCATCTACTTTGCTGTCAGGCAGCATCAGGAAGCTGGTTGTGAGGTGCTGTTACCAAGAAAGCACATGTGCCATACAGCACCTGGAGTAAATCTGTTGGCACCCAGTTCTGTCTGTTATCAGAGCAGCAAACAATTGGTTATACTTCACTGTTTTGGGTTACAGTGTGCTACCTTCTTACACAGAAACAGTCCAGAATATGCCCTGAAGGCTTGTTCTTTCAGAATTTTCTATTCCTTCTCTATTACCTCACCTTAAAACAGGCTGTTATGTTGTTTTCCAAGTGAAATACATTCACAAGACTTCACAGAAACAAACCTCCTCAGTGACAGGCAATATAAAGTACTCAGTTCTAAATCCAAAAGCTACTGAATGCTGCAAGAGTGTGAATCTTATATAGACAAATCTTTTTGATTGTTAAAAGTTAATCTAAGTTTTTTCTAGCTTACTACTCTCATCACACTGACTGACTGAAAAATGCCTGCAACACAGTCTAGTCATTCCTCAAAGTAGGACTGGTAATACTTTCTGCTGACATGAAGTATGGCAAACTATATGCATATATGTCTTTTTTTATACTCATCATTCTCAAGTATCTAAATCCAGTGTTGATACTCAAGAGGAAGGGGTCTTTGGATCAGATGTGCCTCCCAGTACTCTTGGGAACACTTAAGAGATCTGGCCAAACAATGGAACTGAGGAAAACCTGATCCAAAAGGGTCCAAAACAAAGCTCAAAATGCTCAGTTACTGTGGTGACCAAACCACATATGAAACATCAGCAGACAGTAACTCAGCCCCAGCTTGTTTGCAGCTGTGGGGCACAACTCCTTAAGTTGTGGGTTTTCAACAACAAATGGGATAGGACAAGGAAATTCTTCTCTAGTTCTTTCAGTGAAGCCCAAAACAAACTCAGAAAAGAAGACAAGCCATTTCAATCAAGGGCAAAGACAGAAGCTAGAGAAGGTATACAGAAAGGAACAGATAGGAACAAACTCAGTGAACCTGGAGTTAAAAAGGCATGATAAAGCAGAAGGGAATAGGAAAGTCCATGAGAAAATGCCAGCACTTCTACAGAAAAATTTGAACAGCATGAAAACAATAAACTACAAGGAGATGGATTAAACAGCAGGAACAAATTTATGTGTTTTCTGGCTGCCTGCAGGATGAATATTTACCCTGTGCTTTCAGGCCTACTCAGGAAAAAGTTCCACAGAAGAAAACTTCCTACTGTATTTAGAGAGCATCACAGTGTACAAATACAAAAGGGACCAAGCCTGGTCACACACACAACCTTATTTCTAGCAGTTCTTTTGAGATCTTACTTCTTCAGTGTTAAAAAACATCCTAATTTAATATATTTTTCTGTGAGCCACAGAAGTGTACTAGTTCTCTTACCAGTCAGATGATCTGACACAGAGATCTGAACAGAAGTTTTAAAGTTTGCATTCAGTTCCATGCATTAGCAGTGCAGAGAAGTATCAAAACTGCTGTATTTTTTTAGGCTATTTTAAAATGTGCCATCACCTGCAGAAGTGTTTATTACCTGCCATGTATTAATGAGTGCAAGTCAAGAAGCTGTTCCAACATTCCTAAGAGAATGGCCAAAAGAGAATGGTTCCTGGCTGAGCTACTTCTGAGACCTGCTCAAGGAACGATGCTGAGCTGCACTTTCACTTTGCCCTAGAACTCAGCCTTTGCATTTTACTTCTTGAGCCTCTTGTACATCCATCACTACTTCTGTGCATTTGTTCTAACACTCTTCATTCCCTGTATCTTCCTGTTAAAAGAATCATCATGAAATGACCAGGGGAACTCCCCAACTCTCCATCTTCACACATACATTTCCTCACAGACCTTCAAATATGTGAAAACAAGGATTCTTACCCTAAGCCCTGAAATAAGATGCCATGTAGGCAGCCACTCTCATTAAAGCATTGTGAAAACTGTCATTAAACCATTCTAAGGGTTGTTCTTCATGTGGTCTAAAATACATTACTTCTACCAAAATGCAAGTCCAAGTGAGAGCTAAAGAGCCCATCAAAATATAATAATCAGACTTCAAACCACATCTCAAATAACTGGGAGGTAAAGTTATTGAATTTCTAGCAAACATTTCATAAAAATGCCCATCCCCTCAGAAGCACTTTAATCAAACCCACCCAAAATCCTCCAGAGAAACTGATTTAAACATTACCTAGTGCTGAGATGCAGCTTGTCTGCAACGCTCCTTGAACAAAACTCTGTGTCACATAGCTGAGCAGTGTCACAAATGCACACAGCACAAAAATACACAAAATAAGATACAAGAAGTACTGAAATTGTGTGTGGGCCTTAGAATATTCACTGTGTTCATCTACTGAGAGAATGTAAAGTGGTTTTCACTCAAAGAAGAAAGTTGCCCTCTCTGGCCAAAAGCAGTAAACAATACACATGGACACTGCTCACTTTCAGCTCCATCCTGAAGCAATCAGCCTCCTGTCCTCTCCCACACCAGCAGCACCTCTAAACCACTGGAAACCAGACACATTACTGTCAGCTTGTGTTAGCAACTTTATCTGTACAGAAGAGCAAGGAAAGAAACATCAAATGCTTGGTTCCAAATTGCTACTTGCAAGAGTTTCATGATGCTGCACCTACTTACGCAGCCCATGAGAATCAGGTCAGCAGCTACCTAACAGGACAATCAGCCACAAGCTGGCACCAACTGGGAACACAGCACAGACCTTGGGAAAAGTCTGGATGTCCTCTGTATAACAAGGTGTGCAATTTCATACTAACAAGAATAAAACCAGAACTGGCTGAAATGTTTTTCTCAGTAATTTGGATTGAGTTAAAAGCAGGAGAAAAAAAAAATGCAGGGATATAGCTAGACAGCTGCATTTTTCCTGAAAAGTGAGGCAGAATCTTTACCTTCAGGAAGCACTGCTGGCAGATTTCAGAACAGAAGCTGTCAGTACAAATCAAAATAAATTACTTTACTTCTTCACTCCTCATCTCCCTTAAGAAGTACATGAGGGGGACAACAGGAGCAAGATTAAAGAGTCTTTGTGAAAAACTTATTCTTCTGGTTTGGTCTGAAGTACAGTAACCAAGGAAGAAATTTATACCTTGCTGTGCTTACTAGACCTTCTTCCCCCCATTTCACCACTAATAAGTTTCTCTTGTTTCAATGGCAATAGGGCACCTCTCCCTGCTTTCAACCAGTGCTGATATTTCCCTCTGTGGACACTTCAACATGGCAGACAATCGAATGTTTCAAAGCAAGCTACATAGCCACGGCCTATGGCCAGGTGAAAAACAACCCTGGAAGCAGAGGGTTGGCATTAAGGGTTTGTGCTCAAAATGGACAAAAGCACCATCTGAGTTACAGAGGGATCTGCTCTGTTCAGCAGTTCACAGGAAAGGTGACAAAATTTGCTGGTTCCATAAAGCTATTCAAAAGCTACAAGGCTGACAGGTAACAGCAAATAGCTGCAGACTGACAAAACCCCCCCAAATTACAATAAATTAACAATATGCATGAAGGCAAAACTAGGTATTCAAAACATCATCTTGACCTGCTGCACAAAAGGGCAGGCTCTGAGCTGAGCATTGGCACCCAGAAGCAAGCCTCTGGGTTGTGATAGGTAATTGCATTACAATAGCAGCTCAGTGCTAACAGGCAACAAAACACAAAGGAACAGAGACCAAAGCAGAAGATAATTCTGCCACCACACAGAATCACAGTCAGTCTCACCAAAGCAGACACACAGGAGCCAGGTATACACCAGATACACCAAAAGACAGCAGGGATTATCAAAGGTAAGAAATGGCTTCAGACTGAAGCATAACTGAGGATGCTGGGTGGGACTCTTCATCTTGGATGAAGAACCACAGAGGAAATATTTCCTGACAGAGGTCTACAGATTGTGAGTGGCATGAGGAAGATAGAGGGACTGAACATGAAATGAAGCTGACCAGAGGCAAGCTCGAAAGAAGCAAGACCCCTGATCCACAGAATTTGTTGCCTAAGGATGCTGTGAAGGGAAGTTCAAATAAGCTTGAGCCTGGAAAAACACCAGGAGAAGCAGCTCCACTGAAGGCTACTGGAGTTAACAGGAAACCCCTGAGCTGAAAACAGCTGAAGGCTGGAAGAGTGCTAGGGGAATATACTGCATCATGCATGTTTGCCCCATTTATTCTTCCTTAGGTATCTGTTTATACTCACAATGGGAAACAAGAATGTCCATACTGATTCAGAGTAAGGGTCTGCCTCGAGAACTTCCAGACATGGTACCCTATCTTCTTAACTTCACTTACTTCACTGCTCATACGACTCAATGGCTCCAAACTTTTGATACTTTGTAACTTATAAATCAATGTTGGATGTGTTGCTGAATGGCAGCATCCTTGACAACCATCAACTCCACAACTGGGATTGAGAAGCTGAAACTAGCCCAAAACGCAGACTGTATCAGAAGTGTGGCTGTGTGTTCCAGCAGGAGGGTGGTCTGGCAGTAGGAAAGGGCAGGTGATAGTGCAACACTGCTCTAGGTGCAGATCCAGAGGAGGTACCAGAGTCATTCAGGAGCAGAGTTCCATGCTGTGCTTTAAAATGACAGATGCAGCAAGAACCTAGAAGGGTACTTGATGACACTGGACAAGTGAGTAGTGTTAAGAGAGCTGATGAAGAAGTCAAATCACAGATGTCTTCCAAGATAATCAACTTTAATAGTGAGAGCCAAGTAAGATAAGTGTTTCTAAAGCTAGTTCAAGAGGCTCTTAGAGGGCAAGAATCCAAAGAGGATGAGAAAGGGTCACTATACCACAGCTGGAGTGGAAACATCAAAACTGAGAGCAGCAACGTGAAAATCTCTATGTTATACTCACTGATCAATCTCATTCCATGCAGCCTATTCATACAACACACAGGAATACAGCCACAACTGGAAATAAAATAGACTAAAATTCCTTCCAGTAAAAGTACATCATCTTTTTGTAAGGCATGCTGGCTCTGAGAGTCACACCCAACTTCCATTCCCCTGAGACTAAACATTTGTGCAGTTCTGCCCAGAAAAGTAGTTTGCTTTGCTACTTGCATAAGTAAACACTTTCTGTGATTATGGATCCTTGGAATGATCAACCAGCCTCTCAAACCAAATTGCTTTGAAAAAGAAATGTAAAACTAAGGGCAATAGTATCCTTTTATTAAGCACCAAGGCATTGCAGCTTTTGCCTACCAAAGAGAAAAGGGCAGACACAGAATTCACATCTCACACTGAAACAAACAAACAAACATCTCTAGACACTAAAAAGTGCAGCTCCAAGCTATTAACCACTCATTTTTTCATTATGATCTTAAAATCATTGCACTACATATTCTGGCAAATTCTCACCATCTGAAAACACTTACATTAAGCTTACATGAAATTGTATTTACTATCTCTAGTTTGGTTTAGTTTGTGGACCCAACATTCCAATTTCTCTAATTACTTGAATGCTGTAGCTAAATAAAAATCAGATAAGTGCACAGATTCTAAAGAACCACTGGGCTATAAAATAGCCACAGTCAAAACCATATTCCCAGCTTCTGTTTTTCAGACACTCATCTTGGGTAGGAAAGCAGCATTAACTCCCAAAGTGTACCAAGCACAGGAGTGCCCTTGTGCACTGTGAATAACAGGAAGGCTGTTTAGATCTGAAGTGAAGGGAAACAGAATTAAGAGAACCAAAAGTGCATTCCTTCTTATCTCCAGGAAGCTCCAAGCAGCAGCTACCATGGTCTGCTCAGGTTTGTAACAGTTCCAAACAGCCATGCCAAGGAGCTCCACTTGCTGTGGTGCATTCAGTGTTGGAAACCACTGCCATTCACCTAAGTGCTTTTCATCCTGTCAGTGACATCTGACAAGAACTGGCTGACATAAATGTTCTTGCTGTTGTAAGTCATACCTGAGTTGCTATAACAAATACTTGTGATCAATAGCTATCATTTGATCTTACAGACAAACATTACAAAGTCTCCATCTGCTGAAGAGCCTGACAAAATCCTTCCCAAAAGAACAACTCTTACAGCTGTCTGCAGCAGTTATACACTTAAGACTGAGCAGTCAACTCTAACATCACAATCTGTGTCAGCAAAAAAGCATTCTGTAAAGGTTTTGTGTCCCAAGCCCCCACACAGCCTGCCCTGTTCCTGGCTGGCTTCCCAGACCAAAGTAAAGCTCTGCACACTAGTTTCCATGAGAAGTCTCACAGGACTTCACTCCTCCTATTCCCTAATGGCTGAAAGTAAATTTTTCATCTAGCTCTCAGAGAAGAGAGAGGAAAAAAGGTGACAGGCAAACAGGAAAGAGGGAACAGAGGAGGCAGAGGCCAAATAGCTTTCCTGGAGCTTCTTGCTTCCCACCCACCAAGCCACATTCCACAGCTCCAAAGGGAGAGTCCCCTCTCCAGTACAAGAGATAAACCAGTATCTAACAGAGTGGTCTCTTACAAAATGTTCATCCATGGGAAAGACTGAAGTAAAACAAGAAACATGCAGTGTGTTGCACTTCATATTGGTCTACCAGATGATCTTTCCAGGTCCCTTCCAACTCCTAGTATTCTGTGATGCTGTAAATCCCACCAGGTCACAGTAAACATTTGGAAAGGGAAAGAATTGTACTCCATGGTAATACCCTGAACATGTAAAACCCCCAACTCCTTCTCCAAAGAGCCTGAGGATTAAAAGGCCTAGCTGGTATGTCATAGTGACTCGCTGCTTAAGTCAAGAGCATTAAAACATTAGCTAGACAGAAGTAACTTTTACCAAGAGTGATGCTAGTTAAAAGGTAAAGAGATCTAGAAAAGGTATTGTGAGAAAAAGGACACAAAAAATACTTTCATCAAAAGATGGGGAATAATAGAGGATAATATAAAACCCTCTGAAAGCAAAAACTTGGAGAATAAAAAGGTAGAAATCAGAAGCGGAAAATACGCGTTTCTAATTCTTCCTTCAGAACTTTATAGCTCAGTTTTCCCTCCAAGTGCAGCCACCTTAATAGCACAGATGATTCACAACAGCCTCACTTGCTACTAACAGAAGATCACAGAATCACCAGAGTTGGAAGGGACCTTAAAGATCATCTAGTTCCAACCCCCCTGCCATGGGCAGGGACACCTTCCACTAGATCAGGTTGCCCACAGCCCCATCCAGCCTTGTCTTAAAAGTTTCCAGGGATGAGGCTTCCACAACCTCTCTGGGCAACCTATTCCAGTGTCTCACTACCCTAACAGTGAAGAACTAATAATGTCTAATCTAAATCTACCCTCCTCTAGCTTGCATCCATTTCCCCTGGTTCTGTCACTACCTGACCACCTAAAAAGTCCCTTGCCAGCTTTCTTGTAGGCCCCCTTCAGATACTGCAAGGCCACAAGAAGGTCTCCTTGGAGCCTTCTCTTCTCCAGACTGAATAACCCCAACTCTCTCAGTCTGTCCTCACAGGAGAGGTGCTCCAGTCCTCTGACCATTCTCCTGGTCCTTCTCTGGACTGGCTCCAGCATCCCCATATCCCTCTTGTAATACAGGCTCCAGAACTGGATGCAATATTCCAGGTGGGGTCTCAGGAGTGCAGAGTAGAGGGGGAGAATCACCTCCCTCCACCTGCTTGCCACACTTCTCTTGGTGCAGCCCAGGATACGGTTGGCCTCTGGGCTGCAAGCGCGCACTGGCAGCTCATGTTGAGCTTCTTATCCCCCAGCACCCTCAAGTCTCTTTCCACAGGGCTGCTCTCAAGCCAGTCTTCTCCCAGCATGATACATGACTAAGATACATGACTTACAAGGCAAAGTATGTTTTGATTTCAGTAGCTAAGTAAGGTCTCTGTACAAAAATGTATTTTGGTCAACATGTACAAGCATGTGAGGAATAAGCCTCAACTTGCTTTTGCCATTTTTGGTCTTTCTACAGCCTGACTCTAGTGCAACAATGCACTAACACTGAGCAGTTCAACAACATCTTATACTAGCTGTACATAACTCTCAGAATATGAAAGCAATTTATTTCTAAAAGCAAGCCCTTACTATATAGTAAGAAGAATGTAAATAATCTTGAATGGAAACTGTGCTGAACAGCAGTTTCAATTTGCAATATTTACTGGAAGAATCACAACTGTGGAAGTAAAAGTGTTCTCCAAGTATTTAGTTTTGAACAGTCTATTAAATGTTTTTAACAGCACATGTTAGCAAAATGCCATTAGGGCAGTATCTAAACTCTCAGCTCACTGAATGGTAATTTGAAGTGGAGGTGAAGCAATAGGAATGTGTTTAAGACAGGGATCTCTTTTCCCATGGAAGAAGGTTGAGTCCCCAGCTACAAAGTTAACCTGTCAAAACACTGAATACTAACAGAGCAAAGGATCTCTCTGACACAAGTGTGACCCTCTGAGCAGGTGCAGGGAGTCACAGACATCTTGCTGCAGCTTGAGGACTTGAGTGCGTCATGTGAGTTTCCAGCCTTCCACACTTGTACCTGTGCAAGTTAAGCACTGCCAAGTGTAAACCAGCACCAATTCCAACCCTGTGCAACTGCAAGTAAGGGCACAGGTACAGTCTCCCTGTCACTCAGGACTGACATGTTTCATGCCATGACCACATGCCACCATTTCTTCCCTCAAGCAGTCCACAGGCAACCCTCTACAATGGGTATTTAAATACTTAGAGGTTATTTTTATCATCAAGGCTGTGAGGGGAGAGCTGCAGAGGGAGATCCTGGAGGCATTCAATAAAGCATCCATCCCATTTGTCCATGGGAAACATAAACCTACTTTCAAGTTGTACTGAAGTCATTTTACACTGAATTCATAGAGCTCAATGGATTCTGCTGTAAACAAGGTTTGGCTGGAAACAAAGCTCACTCCACTATAAAACTGATGGATGCTATATTCAAATGGCCCCAATTCCACCTGGCTTGCTATGTGTGTGTTTTTGAGAAGTCCCTAAGCAAGACACAGTGAGGGGTAAAAAAATGGACAAAAAAAAGAGACAAAAAGAAAAGGAAAAAAAGAAAAAGCAGGATGAGCAGCACATAATCCTTTCTAAATGAGTTTAATCTGAAATTATGCTCTCCCCCAAGCATTAGGAATGTCATTGAAAAATACTTCTCTTGATTTAAAAATTCAGAAAATCACAGACATTGATGATTTGTTTCAAGAGTTATTACGAGAGCACTCTTTTTTTAAACAGTCATGCTGACACTTCACTGCTTCTGATGAATATCATCTTGCAAACCTCCCAAACTGAAAATATTTCCACATAGGATAAAAGAGAAATTTTCCTCTGCTTCCCCTCTACCTTTCTATGTTAAAACAAAACCAACAATGACTTTAAGCTTTGCAAAAGTTTCAGGTCAAATATTTGTTAAAAAAAAAATCACTAGAAAGGGAGCTTTATAAAAAGGTATGGAATATGAGTTAAAAGTTGACTCCATCTCTCCCTACATTAACCAAAAAGACCCTTTCAAGCTACAAATCCAGGAAAACCCTGACATAATGGAAGGGCACAGGAGATCAACCACTCTATGGCTTCCTGTAGTAACAGCTTACAAAAATCAACACCTGACTGAAGCATTAGTCAAAATACAACTTGTCGACACTTATCAGACTACAAGGACTTCTTCCCAGATCTAGATCTCACAGGGACACTTCCTATTGTAATGGGAGCCACAAGAGCTGGGGGTCTGACAGGTTAGGTATGAAGGGACAAAGGCTTCATCTTCAATGGTGCAAGAGTGTGCCTTGTACTCATGAGTTAAGTTGCATTAGTTGTTCTGTTATGATTTCCTGTTCCAAAGAGAGATCTCTAATCATAATGAATGATGAGTCAACCTGAGGCAAGGCTTAGCATGCTGATTTTGTCTAACAAAGAACTCCTCTGCAGGTACCCTGCCTCTACCAGTGCTTTATGTGAAGCAGCTCTCTCCCCTCAACCTTCCATCTCTGTCTTTAGCACCCCCAGCCACCTTACTCCACAGCAAAGCCATACATGTAGCTTCAAACAAAAAGCCAAGAAGCCTGTTTTCATGAATGGCTACAGTGTGAGGCACCCAGCACTAGCTAATGAAACCCTGCCCTTGTGTATCTCTTACACAGCATGGATTGAAAATAAAGAGGTCACAAGAGGTATCATTCCACAGTTTATTATCTGCCTTCTGACAACAAGTCATAAATCCTTATTGGCACTTACTGCCTCCTCTGCACCATCAGCTGTTCTCTGGAGACTGCAGCTTGGCAAAAAAACCTCTTCAACAGAGAACAAGAGACTGTGATATTGGTTATCCTTCATAACACAGGAGGAGGTGATCCTTTTATTACCAAATTCATACACATCATAATACCAAGGATATATGCAATATATGGTGGGATCTAGCCACAACTCATGTCATAAAACCAGCATGCTGCTTCTCATGTGGCAAATTGTGTGGTAAATGGTGTGGTAAATGTCACATTAGCACATTACACAAAAAAATATAACAGTTTCTTCTGTTTCTAATGTTATATGATCCTCCTAGCCTACCACATTCACCTCTGCCCTTCAGTATTTTCTTTAGGCTACTTGCATCAGCTTTAGCATTTATTCAGTTGACTTGAAACATATTTTTCAGCTATGAGTAGGAGTGAGGTATCAGCAACAGATAGATTAGTCCTTTCCTGGGTGCCTTTTGGTATCAGAGGGAATTGAGATATGCACAAACACACACACACACACACACATATATATATATCAAAATACATATATATATATATATATATATATATCAGAAGAGGTGAGGGTGTGTATTTATATATATAATGCATCCCCCCTCTACATAAATCTACACATATATGTAAGTAACTGGCAGTTAGCTGAAGATAACCACAGTAGGCCACTTCCCCTCCAACACTAAAAAACCAAACCAGAAATGGACATGTGTTTGTTCAGACTCCAGGGCATTTCTCTGAGCCTTTCCCCAAGCCTCACACTTCCCTTTCATGCTCTCAGTTGCAAATAAGACTTCTTAGGTGCATGCCATGTTACAATCAGACACCACTAATACATTTACACACCTTGCATCATCACTACATGTTTTGCCCCCTAAGGAATGAAAAGCCTTCTCTTGCACTAACCATAAGTCATTCTCCTGCTCTGTGCTACCAAAGCACCTCAAAGAAAAGGCAGGGGCAGGCAGCAGTTCCACCACCACCACCACCTACAAGCAAGGTCACAGGCTAAGGAGTGCTCCATCCATTGAGAGCACAGCCAGTTCCACCTAAGAGCTAAAGCATGCACAAAGAGCCTTTGCTCCTTCTTTCACTAAAGGCTATTATTATGTATATAAGTAAGAGGTTAATGAGCCTCTGCTGCAACATGTCACAACAGGGTGACTGCTTTTGTCTTCAGTGGAGTGTTCACATGACCAGTGTGAAAAGTTTTGGCTACCTCCTGTAGTGGATACATGGCTAAAGTTTGCTTCCTTGGTTTTAGGAAAAAGGGAAGGTGGCAAAGATGTATTTTTAAGGAGTGTCTTAACAGCCCTGACCACACTGGCTATAGGTATCAAGAAACAAAGAACAGACCAGGGCATGTGTGTTCCCCCTGCAGGCCCTGTCTCCTTGCTCACAGGTGCCTTGGCATGACCCTGGCCCACGGCTGTTGGTGTTCTGCCATGCAACAGCCAGGTACCACACGGGTGACAGCTCCAGTGAAGGGCTGCTCCCAGCTATCTGGGTCAGGGCTCCCTGTCCTGAGAGAAAAGCATGTGCTTCTAGACACAAGTGCCACACCACACTATTACCCCTGAGGATCACACAAGATCATTTATAGATCATTTTATTCATGAGCAGAAAAATGGCTATCAGTTATTGAATGGACATGACATCTGGGGAGAACTGGTAAGCAGGGATCTAACTCAGGAATATACTGAAGGCTCCCTGACAAGAGTGTACCT
Organism: Galbula dea; assembly: GCA_013399015.1. Classification (NCBI taxonomy): domain Eukaryota; kingdom Metazoa; phylum Chordata; class Aves; order Piciformes; family Galbulidae; genus Galbula; species Galbula dea. Next base: position 697,459 of record VWZX01002693.1, on the reverse strand, counting down.
CAGCAACTCTCTGAGTGCCTGATCAATTCCAAAGGAAGCCTGACAAAATCCAAGTTAGCCTATAAAAAAAAAGGTCTGCAGTGATTCAACCCAAACTTCTGCACTGATCATTTCTGTTGAAGAAAATACTTCAGCTGTGAATGGCAGCAACCAAAAGCAAGACTGAAGAGTAAGGGAAGACCAGCTTGTATTCTTAAAGAGAGGGCAAGAAAAGATTTGGCACACACCTTCTCTAATAAAAATCTACCAGAGATTTTACAGTGTAAAAACCTCAACAGTCACTCTCAAAAGGAAAAAGCCATTTCAGCATCTGTTGAGAACACTGCATTATCTCAGAATGCAAATAGAACACAAATACACAGAACTATAAATACAATTACATCTGTAGTTTTTATCTAAAGTAATCAGATGTTATGTATGAGACTATCAAAACCAGAAGGAAAACATCAGGTTTTGATAAAGGCTGAGATATTCTAGGATATACATGGCATTAAATTTTGTTCTAAATCACAACAGATCAGTTCCTAGCCTAAAAAGGGAGAAATGTCAAACATCAGGAAGTCCACTTGAATTGCCAGCACTCCCATTGTTTTTTACAGGGAAGGTGGTAATATGTAGTCAAATATGAAACCAGGAGAGTTTGCAGGAAACAATACCTCCTCTGCCTATACTTACAAAGTTGTATATGTTATTTACAGTTGAATCTAATAAAAGAACAATAACCCTAATATTAAGGAACAATGCTACATAGTCTAAGATTACCTATGGATGAAAGTAGTCTCATGAAGAAGTGTTACTTTTGCTATCCAATATTGTTGCCAGAAAACCCCAGAAGATCCTCTTCCTATTTTGAATGGTGGAAGCTTTTTACCTACTTTAACTGAACTCTCTCACATCACAAACATCAGATTCCTGCTCAAATGAAACCACAAGGGGAAATCTGTCTTCTGAAAGTGATAAAACCAAAACACTTCCAAAACTGAGAGTTGTGTTGAATTTTCTTATGAGCATCCTGCTCCAAACTCTCCTATTTTAAAATCAGCAGTGGTTTCCACACTGAAAATCAGTCAGCCCCATGAGGATGTAGCAATGTATAACCCAGTTCAATAATGTCAGAATTTGGGCTGGTAGGAAACAACACATCCTTCAGGACAAGGAAGCACACAGGTGCTAGACAGTCTGCCAGACAAGACAAGTCCTGCTGCTCCCATAGCCATGCTGTCACACAGCTCAGTGAGATGATTCAGCAAAGGGAGGAGGGGGCAGAGCAAGGATTCATTCCTCTAGCCAAACTATGACTTTTCTTCTCCTCCTTGTGCTCTAAAGTTCCAACAGAAGAACTCTAGGAGGATTACCCTAACTACAGAGCTTACCAGGATCAAAGGGTGGTTGGTCTTAGGGGTTTTGGTTTTGTTTGGTTGGTTTTTGGGGGGAGATTGGTTTGGAATTTTTCATGGTGGAGTTCTTTTGTTGGGGTTTTTTTTCTTTTTCCTTTTACACTTTTGTTCAAAGCTAAAACACCAGCAAATTGTTTTCCCCCTGCAGTTCTACTACTATGTTGCAAACCCTCTCAAAGCAGAGTATCTAATGGAAATGTTGACACATGCTTAGTTAGAACTGCTGGAGCTAGGGCTGGTTTGTGCAAGTTCTTTCCACTTAGGGGCTCTGTACTTTTTTCATACATGAGAGATTTTCCTGTAAAATTCTGTATTTGGAATAGACTTTTCTCTCTATTTAAAATCACTGAGATGCTCTTGCCTCACAGAGCTTGTTCAAATGCAGACAGTTGGGGCTTTTTTGTGGTTTTGATTTGGTTTTGTTTGGGGTTTGGGGGTTTTTTTGGTGGGGTTTCTTCTGGGGTTCTTTTGTCTTTTTTGGGGGAAAAAAATGAATGCTTTTTCTTACAGCTAAGAAAAGTCAGATGTCTAGCACTTAATTGCCTCTAGCACTTAACTGCTTTGCACTAATGCATGTGAAACACTGCCAAGTCAAAGTGGCAAGTGAAAAGAGCAAGCAGAAACCAGATTGGACATAGGTAAATAGCTACTTGAAGTAATGGTGAAGAAAGGCTTGCAAGGACTAATCAGCCAGTCTAAAGCCATGTGATGTACAGATCTGTACAGATACTTTTAAGGTGCCAAAAGCAGTACTGTACTTAAAATGCTTTTTTAACATTTAACATAATCTTTTTGCTTATATTCTGGTGAGAAAAAAAAGATCTTAAGTTATTTTCCTGTCTTCCCACTGACTCTTCCACTAACCTTATAGCACTTGCCTGTAATTCACTTCTGTAACTAGCAAGCCTAGTGCTGTAAGCTGTAACTAAAAACTGCAAAAGTGTAACTTGGTGGAGCTTTTTGGGGGGTTTTGTTTGCTTTTTTGTTTTGATTTTTGGGGTTTTTTTTTGTTTGGGTTTGTTTTTTTTTCTCCCCCCTCCAGGTCATTATAATTGAAGCCAAAAATATCTAGCTGTTTTTTCAACTTTGGTAAATCAAGACCAGAGTTCTTTTAACACTATGTACATATTCTTGTGCATCTTTGTGGAACACTTATACTCTGAGTAAAGGAGGTGTCAGTGCTTGTCTTACAAAAATAACTGTGCAATTATGCAGCAAACAGGAAACTTCCAGTGTTCACCTTCACCGAGCAGTGAATATGCTAAGAATGTCAAGGGTGTTAATTATTGTTTTTACTTTTCATAGAGAGCAGAAAGTGGAGACCAAAGTGACTAAGAACACCAAACAAACTGAAAATCTGACAGCTCCAGAATTTTGGATGGCATGCAATTCTCCTGTCAGCTGGGCTGATGTGAGGGTCTGCAGTTCTGACAAACTGGCTCAAAATGAGTCTCCATGTTTGCTTGCAGTGCCAAGAGGGAGAGGAGCTGCACAACAGGGAAAACAACTTACTGACACAATTGACAATCACAGAATGTTAGGAGTTGGAAGGGACCTGGAAAGATCATCTAGTCCAACCCCCCTGCCGCAGCAGGATTCCCTACACCAGGTCACACAGAAGCGTGTCCAGATGGGTTTGGAATCTCTCCATAGAAGGAGACTCCAAGTGAGTCAAGCTGACAGTCACTAGGCCAAGAACCATTAACTGCCACAGAAACTCCACAAGCAACTAAACAATGCTTGAAGGTTACAAGGACTTGTTTACCAAAACACCAGGCTATGTTTACAGTGCATGCTGACTGGGTCCAACCACCCCAGCAACAGGCAATGGGAAGGCAGAAAAGGCCGTGTGGACAGCAGGTGGACAAGGCACCCATGCACTGGGCCAAAGGGGACCTACTGTTACCTTGGAGATGCTGTAACCTCCAAAAAGGGTGTGGAAAAACAACTGTGTGCACCCCCCACTGGAGAAGCAGCTGGGTGTGTACCCCCCCCCACTGGAGAAGCAGTTGGGTGTGCACTTACTGCTGAAGGAAGGAAACTACAGACCGGGATGCCACTGGTGGTGACCATCCCTGTTGTCCTCTTGTCTACTGAATTTTCTTCTCTTCAATCTTTCCCTTCACTGAGTCAATAAAGTTTGATTGGTTAGTGGCATCTGACCTTGTTTGTGTCTTCATTTTTGCTCAAATCTCTCCTAGGTCTTTTAATTGGACTGGGACAGTTGACAAATAAAAGAAACTCACACTCCAAAAAAAACCAACAGAAAAACCACTTGGAAGCTCTATCTCATCACTGAAACACAAAGGGACTGAAAATAGATAGTCCCCACCCAAGTATCATTTCCCACTGTCTTCCCCACCTGCCTGGAAACAAAACCAAACAAGTGAAATCAAAATGTTCACCATACCATCTGACCCCACTCCCTTCACTTGCCAGAAGCAACAGTTTACAAGTCTCTTTCCATTTCTCCATTCCTGAAGGGGAACCAAATCATCATCATCATGAAGAGTCAGTTCTTTCTGCCAGTAGAATTCACAAGTGTGGCCCTGTCAGGATCCTTATTTTATAAACAGGATGTTTGTATGTTCCTGAGCAACAGGAAGTCAAAGTGAGTTTACCCCAAGTGGTCCAAGAGGCTGATGTGACAGTAGATAAAGGCTGAAAACCAAGGGTTCCAGGTCCTTTATCTACTGGAAACATCAACGAGGAGAGAAAGAGACATCTGCCCTGCTGTTTGAGCCACCTCACACCACTGATACCTCCACAGCAATTCATGGAAAAAGTGAAGTTCTGATACTTTCTGTCCAAGCTTTTCCCTCTCCTCCCCATCTGTAACTTCATGTAAACTATTTTTGCTGTAACAGAAGTAAATGCTCATCCATTTGCCAAAGACCCTTCAGTAAATGAAATAACTACTCTTGGTCTGACACTAGCACAGCTTATTGTTCACATAACTTAGATCCTTCCCCATCTATATGCTTGGATAGCTTCAAGTTCTTTAATAACAGCTAAGCCTGTTCTTGATAGCTTTACCTGTCATTTCAGATCAAATTTTAACTTCTGATTTCATATACTGAAGAAGTATTTCATAAATTTTCATTTTCCCAGTCTACTTATAAAGCACAATCTGTTTGGCATCTACAACATTTTCTTTAAATTTAACAGTATTAAGGTAAAGCCTGAAATAGGCAGAGAGCCCAGGCATGGTTTTGTGGCTTGGCTTGAGTTCAAACAAAGGAGTAATGAAATCTGAAGGGAAGGAAAGCCTCCTGTCCAATTTAGGAGCATTATCAAAATGGCTCTGAAGCCATTCTCCTCTGCACACCCACTTCTTCTACAGATGCTGCAAAAACAAGGCCCAGACCCATTCTGTCCAGCCCAACATGTATCACCATGAAATTGAATGATCACAGATCACAAGATACCCAAGCTGCTCTTAGCTTTCTTCTCCAGTGCCATTAGTGAAAAGTAATCACTAAAACAGGCCTACTGTAGGAGTGCACAGACTCTCCTGAGCAAGGGAGCTACTGACATCTGCAAATGCACTGCCATTTCCAATCCCCTCAGAATGACCACAGACCTTATACAATAAACCCCCAAAAGTTCAATTAAAACATCACAGAGTTCCCCTTCAAAGGGATAATCAGCCTTCCACTTTGCTGAAGTGCAAACTTGAAGAATCAGAGCCAGTCACCTACAAAGCCACAGAAGCTCCACCCTTATTTTTTGCTACCCTGCTGTGCAGCTTGACAGTCACCACGTAAGGGGAAAGGGGAAAAGCAGGGAAAGTTTACAAGTGACAAATTAAGGACTGCATTTTGCAACCAAGCAGCAGTTGATGATGGAATTTGTACACAGACCCCTCCAAATGAAGGCTTGCTCACCAGTGAGAAGGAGGATGGCACAGTCTGGGCTGGGCAAACAGATGAGGAGGTAACACACAGCGGGAAGGGCACTGAGATTAACGTGGCTGAACTTGTTCCTTGTCTGCATCTGTTTTGGTCTAGTTTGGGTTTTGCAAAGAAACAGTTTCATAAACTCAAACCCCAAATATTGTAAAATCATACCACAGGCAGAGAATTAGTTTTTATCTAGAGCACTAAACTTTTTATTAGCACTAGAAAGCTTCTACATGTGGAAGTGCTTGTTCTGAGATTTTTCTAACTGTTCAGCCAAAATCTGCCTAAGAAAATGAATGACTTCTTACTTCAATTATGAAGGAAGCATTTTAGGACAAAACTTTTACAGAATAAGGAAACATCAGTTAAAGATATCCAGCTAGCCCACCCTTTTCTGATAGTAGTTTCTGGCAGTAATAATTTCATTTCCTTTGCAATTGTACATCTCAAATGCAACTTGCTGATGAACACTGGTTGCATGTTCAATTTCTGACTAAAATGAGCAGGAATAAGAATCCCAAATCCCTTTGCTAATGGCCTTGCCTTATTGTGGAGGAAATATATTACATGGTAAATCATATTAACATCATATACTTTGTACTATATACTACATACTTAGGAGATAACAATCATTACATGCATTTCCTGAACAGATTTGGGTACTATTCACATACTTTTGCTGTGTAAGGAATGTCACCAAAAATCTGTCATGTTTGCTGTAAAATCACATCATGCATTTAGCCAGGAGATACAGATGAGAGCAAAGGAACTTTCCACTACGCAGAACACAGCAAGTATCTAATTGGATCTGAACTGAATCTCTTACAGGATAATCAGTACTGTAGGTTGGTCACAGAAATGCTGAAGCAGCAGCTTTTGCTGTGACATGGAAAGTCTTACAAATCCCAAACTATTTTTGTAATGGCAAGGTTATTTCATAATATGTTAAGCTCATTATGATATCTCTTAGGTACTTCACATGGTTACTTTAAGAGATGTCATTTTCCTTCCACAAAGAGCTTGCCTTTTTTCTCCCCCCACCTCAGTCTTTTCCTGATTATACATTTTGAAGCTCACAGTGCTAGTCAACCCATCTGCTGCTGGGAGCCCAAAGAAATCCAAGTCATGGAATCATAGAATTGCCAGAGTTGGAAGGGCCCTTAAAAGATCATCTAGTTCCAACCCCCCTGCCATGGGCAGGGACAACTCCCACTAGATCAGGTTGCCCACAGCCCCATCCAGCCTTGTCTTAAAAGCTTCCAGGGATGAGGCTTCCACAGCCTCTCTGGGCAACCTGTTCCACTGCCTAACCACCCTCAGAGTGAAGAACTTCCTCCTAATATCCAACCTGAATCTCCCCTCCTCTAGCTTACACCCATTTCCCCTGGTTCTATCACCTCCCCAGCTCTCTTGTAGCCCCCTTCAGATACTGGAAGGCCACAAGGTGGTCTCCTCGGAGCCTTCTCTTCCCCAGATTGAATAACTGAATAGAATGACTAAAAGTTAATTACTATGTAATTTAATAATTATGTCAATTAATAATTGTGTCAAGAATCAGGTCAGCTGTTTCCCTCAGACTTTCACAAATCATTAGAAAACATCTCCCAAGAATAAAACATTTACAAAACAGAAAGTCTTCTAATGCTCTAATGTGATTAATTTAGACAGAAATTCCTATAACATCTTTCTGGGTAACAAAAAAGTGTCAAATTAAAAGAAATGTTACAGTTCTTAGCATGCATAAATGCATACACACATCTCAACAGTTTCCAGGAACACTCAAGGAATGTTCCTACAAGAAAATAATGCCAGAATTAAAATGTTAAAAATATGAAGTTTTCTCTTCTGCTAATTCAAATCAACTCACTTGGTAGAGTGTGCATGTCTTTTTTCTGACTACTTTCTTTACCTAAAATTATGAAGTCCATTATTTATGGCAGAAGCAGTAAGCCTTTTCTCCCAGAAACAAAACCAAGGTCTGGAGTTCTTCTTTGCCTCCTTCCAACATCATGTCTGACATTTTCATACCTTGGGATGAGGCTTAGCTTTCACTTCAAATTACATCTTTAGATATAGAAAGATGTCAGCTTCATCTCACTTTTGACTGCTTAATTTTGGGGGAAATGATAAAATACAGGATTTTGTGATCTAAAAATCACACTTATTGCCAAATTCAAAGCTTCATCCCTATAACACATTAGTTAAGAGTTTTTGCAACACAGAGAATGGAGAAAGCAAAGGCTGCCTAACAAATAGGCCTAGTATTTTTGTTTGTGATGATGGTTACTACAACATAGCCCTTTTCAGAATTCATCTAGCAAAAAGGGTGAAAGGCAGGGGTTTTTATCCAAGACACTCTATTCTTGGAGGGTTTTTTAAGCTACTCTCTCCAATTTATGGCAGTTAACTAGATTAATTTTGATGTTAATCCAAATAAGATCTTTTATTCCCCTTTATAACTACTTTCAAGAATGACTGATTTTTTACATTCTCCTCTAAAAGCATAAAGTCATTTGTTTTGTGACCTCTATGCAGATACAGAAGAGGAACACTGAAGACTTTTTTGCCTAGCAAATTAAAAGCCAGAGCACACAAAAATAGAACCTCCTACACAAACATACTTCAAATACATTTCTTAGAAGATAGCCAGCAAGCTATTAAAGAGCAGTCATGATACATGTGAGAAGCTTCCCTTCTCTGGAACACTGAAAACATTCTCTCTCAGCATCTACCACATTTGTTAGCAGCATCAGAAGAAAGTTTTCCTTCCCCATATTTAGAGTGTAGTAAAGATATGCATCTTACAGCAGCTGCAGCACCTTCTCTTTCTCATGCTTCCTTACCTGGTGCTCTTGAGGGATCTCCAAAAAACCCAGCCAGACACTGGTATTCAGGTTTTCTACCATGTGGCTAAGCAATTCACAAGACAAAGCTATTCTTTGGAGCATATCTCAGAGCTCCATAACCAACTGCTCTATTTCAAGTGTAGGATGAACAGGAACTATGCTCCCAGAAACACCTGCTCAGTTCTTCTTAGGCTACAGCAGAACTCAAGTGTAACAAGACTTCAAAAGAGACACTGTGAAAGTTAAGGTCTTTTTTCCCCATTCTAACATGCCTACATGAGAGAACAAAAATCCACCCTGAATTAAAGTAGGGCTTAAGAAGAGAGACCACTTCTGAAATCACTAACCTAAAAATCAAGACTGACAAAAGCTGTTTCACTTGTTGAGCCCTTCCATAAAGTGGCATAACAGATCAGACCAGAGACTCCTGCTCACTCAGACCTCCTGAAAGGGATCTGGCATTCACAAAGCTATCACTAGGAATTTATTTTATATATCATTTTCTATTTATTTATTAACCTGAGCACTGGCACTGGTTGCCCAGAGAGGTAGCAGAGTCTCCATCCCTAGGGATATTCAAAACTGTCTAGATATGGACCTGGGCAACTGGCTGTAGGTGGCCCTGCTTGAGCAGGGGGTTGGACCTCCAGAGGTCCTTTCCAGCCTGAAACATCCTGTGATTCTACAATTGTGTGATCCTTTTCTACTTTACAGACTTGATTCAACATAAATATTAATGATATAAGAAATCATACAACCCATTAATTGTAGGACTAGTACTATTGCACTCTGACAGTAATCTAAGAACAAAATCAATGCAATACTAGGAAGTTTATCCTTACTTTTATGAGGTATATATAATTACTGGTATTTAGGTGATCATGTAAAGATCCCAGGCTAGTGTGAGAAACAACTGGTGAACTTCTCAAACCATACACACTCATATTAAAAAACTGAGAGTGGGGGAAAAGTATAGAAGAAAGAGCATGCAGCAACTTTCAACCAACATTAGTATGGAAACTCAATTACACCAAAAATCTTCAGTTCACTGTGATTGTCATTTGCTATTATAAACTTAACCCCATGCCTGAGAACTCTCCATTAAGTCAATAGCTCAGTCTTTATCAGCATGTGCCATATGATGGTTATTTCCATTTCCAAAACTTCCCACTTGCTTGGAACAGCAGATTTAGCAAGGTATAGCATTCATGGAAATAACAAACAAAACACAAATCAAAACAAACAAAAAACCACACACCAAAAGAAACCAACAACCCACCCACAAACCAGCATAAAGCAGCAGCACCCCTCTTGGGACTGGCTGAATATAGAGACTCAAGTGGTTATCTGTGTGTCTGATGCAGAGAATGATATGCTGGTCTGGCAAGGACACACAGATCCAGACTGGATCATGCTCCAAATACAGTCAGAGTTCCAGAAACACTTCCTTATACACACAGACAAAAACTCATCAACTTTAGAGACACAGATACCTGCTCTGGAAGTGAAAGGAGGAGTGAAAGGTTAAACTTTCACAGCTTATAAAGTTAGGTACTACAGTTGGCAAGGGTAAAACTTTCCTTACAAGTCTTACAGAGGTGTTCTCTTCATTTAAGCTTGAACACCTCTTTAAAAACAGCTAGAAATCCACAAAGCTCCTCCCTGTGCAAGACTGCTGAAATGCTGTAACACTGTCAACACCTTGCCATACACTGCAGGCCATTGACTTTTGTCTTGCTGCTCTGGTAGGGGAGAGGAAGTTTGGAACTGTGGAAGGGCTCCACACTCAGTAGCAGCTCAGTAAGCTGTTGCCCCTGTCAAGGCAAGATTTAATCAACAGCATTTGAAAGGCAGCTCAGACTACTGTGCTAGCAACATTCATCCAAACACCTCACAGGGAGGAAGCAGACCATGACAAATACCTCTTTTTACTGGCACTATACATACAGCTGTTAGAGTGAAGCACAAACCTGCCTACTCTATGCAGCAGAAGTAGAAGGACAGTCATTCTTTGAGCTGTATGACCACTCTGATGGCAGAAGCTGTTGAACTGACTTGCTCTGTGCCTAACTTGGGAGTCTACAAAGCAGAACTTCCAGTTTCATGAAAGGCAGCCTTCTCTCTAGGCTGAAGGGCATAACTGTTCCAGAATCTATGTACTGACCACATGCCTTCCACAGCCCAGGACATTAATGGCAAGCCAAAGTGCAGTGAACAGGGAAAATGCAAGTGAAACACTTATGGAGAAGATGCTGTGGGGGATGTTAGGATGCCATACAAGTACATGTGCTCAGGAGGCACACATATTGTCTTCCAGCAACTGCCAGGTGCTGAACCAGCCTTTCAGTGGCATCCTCTTGCTCCAGAAGGAGTGGGAATGGCACTGACAGATGCAGATGACTCCTAGATGGTTTAATTTACCTTATACTTTAAGGCATGGATTCCCTCCCAGGCTGCCTAGGAGACTGGTCTGCTTCCTGTAGCCTTCCAGAAGGCTGCTCTACAAACGCTGCTCTACAAATGAGCATGGTGATCACTCCTGCAGCTCAGCCAGCAAGCCAATTCACTGAGGGGGCTACAGATGTAAAGAAGCAAAGTGTTCAGGAAGGTATGGTGGCAATAAAACCCTCTACTTACTGAAACACAAATTCTCAAGACAGAGATAGCTCTATTAAAGGAACCACTAAAAGTTTCCAAGTCATTCAGACGTGCTAATACACTGAATTCTCTAGCTTCCAAAAGCATGAAACTAGAATGTCTTGCTATTGCTAGAGGAGTTATGTTTCATCATAGGACCTTAAAAATTATTTCACCCTACAAACCAGCTTATTTTGAATGCCACAGATGGAACCTTTACAGTAAACCCCAGAAAATATAACACAATGACAAGAAGGCACCCAGACACATATAATTTTAAAGATTAGAATACAGAAATTAATTCCATAGCAGCTACAGACTGGTAGCTCTGATGAGTCAAAATAAGAGCTTTTCATTGGCAGTTACACAATGTGACTCAAAACTTCTACTCTACAGGTGTGAAACAGAATAACCATAACATTTATCTTTTCAATTTTAACTACTTATCTTCAAATGATAATTCCATGTGCAATTTCTTTCTTTTTTAATAGAAAGCTTAAACTAAGATGCTTTATTCCTATACAGACCTAGAAAGACTTCACACATGTTGGCTCCATGCAACTTTTAAGGTGGTCTGGAAGCATTCTATTCCTTTCTACAATAGAAGTGTCTAAAAAAGAACCTGATTTAAAATTATGCATTCTCCTTTGGAAAGTACTGAGTTCTTTCCAGACACACATCCCTTTTTCAAAGAGAAGTTACCCATTTGCTTTAAAACTCTCGATGTGGTAAAACAAAATTGACAGACAGCTATACATGGGCACACACACCCCCCACACCATGAGCAGGCATAATAAAGTGTGTGCATATAAAGGCCTCCACTGGACAAACATCTGGCAGCTGCCCAAGCAGAGATAGCTAAAGTGCACACTTATAACACAGCAGTCTCCCAATGTTGGTCCTACATTAAGAACACCTAGTAGAGAATGTAAAGAGACAAAGTCAGTGAAGGACTAAAACCCCAAGGAGTTACAACACTTGCCATATTAAAAAGGACCACAAAATAAGATTCACAGGGGAAAAGAAATATCTCAGAAGCTTACATGCAGATGGGGCTTGCCTAAATGTAAAGCCAGCTTTTCAGTATTTTACTGACATTGATACTATACAAACTTGCAAATGTAAATTGGTTTCACTAAGACTCCACTCTCATTATCTGTAATCTAGTGGACTGCAACCAACTCTTATGCCTGCAGGCACAAATAGAGCAGCTCAGGTAACTAGTCCTCACTAATCACCTTTCCCTGCTAAGGGTTACTGTACTTCCCTTCAGAACACCATGTGAGAAACCAGGCTCCTAGGAACATAGATGGCAAAAAGAACATCTTTTGAGCTATCTCAAATCAATAAAAGTACACATGAACTGAAGACCTGAGTTAATTAAAGGCTTTTCAAGTAAGCAAGCCTGTCTTTCACATTAGAATACATCCTGAGCTTTAAAAATGTCAGTCTCTCACTGCATTATATACACAGCCTAGCAAATTTATACTCTGCTCTTCCAGGCATAACTAAATACTGCAGCTTAAAAATCTGCATGGCTGATGAGTTTTGAACTACAGCCTTACATGGGTCACATTCACCTTCAACATGGAGAGGCTACTTATAATGAAGGACTTCAGGGCAATATTATTACAGTCAGAGCTCTATCACCTTCAGATGAAATGCCACAGGATTTCTTCAAGCTTTCTGTAACTCTACCTTTTCTTACATACACCTAAATTTCCTTAACAATTCTCTCTCTCTCTTGAAATAGACCTAGGCTATAGGTTGCTTCTGTGATTATTCCCTATTCAAACTAGGGGCAAGGAAGCCAGGTTGCCATATCTCAAAGATCTAGAGATCTGGTTCTGTTCCTTGTTTTGAAAGCCTGATTTTGGACTAAGCAGATCCAAGAGCCTATACTCACTGCATGGCTGGAAAAAAGAAAATCGATTATTGACTTGTACCTGTTTATATTATTTTGGCAAGGCTTTGGCCTTCCATCTACAGTCAGCTTCCTTGCAGCTTAGCTGCACACACCTTTCTGCATAAAAGATACCAAAACAAACCAGCAGACAAAATCAAGTAACCCCAAAATGAAATTATGGTAGCTCAACAAGTTCTACAGCCTGAAGACTGAACAGAAGTCATGCTGCCTGAGCCACCTGCTCCTCAGCAGGGAACATTTTTTCAGGGTATCATCTCCCACACGAGGTTTCCTCTGCTCCAGCATCACTCATTTCTTGTAAGTCACAGTACCCAAACTAAAGGCTGCTGGGAGGTTTCCTCTCCACTCATGTGAAACTGAGGCCTACATTTCTGTGTGGTTAGGTGAGCTTTACCCCATCTGTGTTTTCAGTGCTACTACAATCCAGCTGGTGTCTCTTATACACAGGCAGTGTATCATCCTTCAGTGAAGGCAGCATCAGATCTTCTCCCATCCCCAAACTCCCCATGGAACAAAACAAATAGAGGGATGGGGGGAAGGAAGAGTGGGGGAGGCTGGGGGTAAAGGACAGGAAATCTCTGTTATCAGCAGATGACATCCTGTCAGCTTCACTCACACAATGCTATGTGATATCTACTCTCTTAAAATGAAACCAGAGCCTAAGAAAAAAATCTTCTATTTGATGCCAACTGCTACAACATTAAAAGAGATAAAATATTTCAAACCCCATCTGGATGTGCTGCTGTGTGAGCTGGTCTAGGGAATCCTGCTGTGGCAGGGGGGTTGGACTAGATGATCTTTCCAGGTCCCTTCCAGCTCCTAATATTCTGTGATTCTGGGACTATTTGAGGATAGTTATTTATGCATAGCTATGAACCAAAACAAAAGGCAGGAGATGGACCATCCCCCAACTTTGGGAGGAAAACAATCGCCCGGGTTCCACCCCCAACGCTGAGAGCAATTGCTTTGGCAGAAAGATGTGGTGTGCTATTGTGGGCTGCAGGGTCCAGGCTCCTGCAGGAGCCTGGACCCTGCAGCCCACAATAGCACACCACAGAAAGAGACTGAATTTCCATTACAGAACACTAACTAACTGAATATCGACTCATCTACAAAAGATTAGGAAGGTTCCTGTGAGATACAGTTCACAAGCTGTATGAATCAAAGTTTGAAACCACTTTCTGTCTATCCTCACCTTGGTTCCAAGGTATTATCTGCCTAGGAACTGCAGTCCAACGGGAGTATTTCTCTAAAACCTCCACTCCCTCTTCATCAATATTTGAATACTCAGCTATAAGAGCAGCAGTACAAATACAGGTTTAATTACCAAAGGGGTCATTAAGGCCTATTGCTCAATTTGGTGCCTTTTTCACATGCTGTCACAAAACATTGTATCTTACCTCTACTAGATATAATTAGCTCCAAATTGCTCTATTTCCAGCTATTGTAGCAGATAGTAAACTTATTTTTCTGTTTTCAAGCAGTTAAATGCTTTCAATTGATTAAATCCACTTAGTCTTGCTTTAAGAAAGAAAACCAAAGTCTAACTTTTCATGGAGATGTATTATGTACTGTGGGTTTACTATTATTCAGTATATCCACTATGCATATGCATGATGCCAGGCAATGTCTAAAGACATCTGAATCCAGCCTGGCAATCACCCACACTAGTCAACTCCACATCTCTAATGTGCTAGTCCCCCCAGGAAAGATTGTCCTGGTCCTACAGTAAATCCCTAGATCACAAAAGGATTCAGGTAAGTCAAATATCTTCTTATGTATCCCTCCTCTTTCTAATCAAAATATAGGAGCAGGAAAATCTTTAGCATGATACAGTAATAATGAAATTGAAGCAAGAGCCTGGAGACCCAGACACTGCTCCTGGCACTCCAATCAACAAGCTACATAGTCTTAGGAAAATCACATCTCTGTGTATCTCAACTTCCACAATTTCCAGCTGAAGAAAACACATAAATGCCTTCAGATGTAAGGATTAAATACTGTATAAAAGCTAGGAATTATCCTTAAAAACCCCACTTCTACTTGTTTCACACATCACACTAATAGGTGGGCCTTTGTGCAACATGTAGCAACCACTGGTGGCTGAGGATGGGAACAAAATGCTTCAGAATCCTTGTCTCCATGCTGGCTGCTATTAGATACGAATATACATCAACTTTCAGAAATACAATGTAACAATTATTTAAAAATACTACTTAAAAAACAAGTCTGCATCTGCATTGATCTTTCCTCAAGGTTTAGACAGGGCCACGACAACATGCAGGTAACTCTGAGATGCACCAACTCATTCCTCATATAAACTTACTGTTAAAATATAAACTTATGGTTAAAATAATTACTCAAAGCTTAAATAGGAGAGGTCTTCCTTTTTTAAAAAGAAAATATCTTCATCCTAGGAAGCTATTTGGCCAAGTCAAATTTTTAAATGTAGAGCAACTGCACCTCCAACAGCAAGATAAGCAACACCTATCAACAACTGTAGAACACAGCTCTGTCAGGAAACTTTGTGTCAGCTGGGGTGATTTCCCCACACCCTCCAACTCAAAATGGTTCAGTGGGGAGAAGAGCAAAAGCTCAACTTTCTACATCCTTAATATGATGTCTCAGTCAAAAAACCTCTGCTAATTCAAGTACATTGGGACAATGCCACCCTTCAAAGGAGCAGAAGTGCTTGTCACCAAATTGTGATGCATATATTCTTTAGCTATGCTACCAAGGTCATCTTTGCCCTGAAAAGAAGTGTATTTTATCCTGCAAACCAAAAGACACACTAACTTCCAGAAGCAAGCCCTAACAACAAACAGTCTTTGGTCAGAATGGTGGTAGGAGCAGTACAGGCAGCAGTTTGGACAAGCTGAATCTCACTCTTCAGACAATTTCTGGACAACCACTCTCTAGCATTCCCCTTAAAACTTGTGATGTGGGACAGAGAAAATGAAACCAGAACACTTAAATTATGTCACTTTATTTAAGTGAAAGAAAACCCATATGACAAATTAGAACTTTACTGGTGGATAAATTAGATCTGAATAGACATTCAGCTGGCTAATAAATCTTATTTAGTCCTTCACTGTGAAGAACACTCCAACTGTTCAGCTGGCTTTGCCTTAACAGAGGTAAATAAACTTAGTTCATTCTCTGACTTACCCACAAATTCCCAATTAAACAGATACCATGGAGCAAACAGAATCAAATCCATTACTCACGTTGAAACACTCCTTGGAGAGAGCTATTGACCACAAAGGTTGATTCTTCACCAACAAAACACAGAGTCACATACAGCAAGGGGAAATGAAGACACATCCAGTCAGACAGACAGCATTTTGTGTTCTCCTTGGGAACTCTGTTAATAAGTTTGATAACATTGTTCTAAATGACTGAGATTCAGAGAGAATGGAATCTGAGGAGCTACTTGCTTTGATACAAACTAACTGATCATGGGCTACTGAAGTAATAAATGAAAACAGAATAATGCTGTTCACTTTACTTCACTGTTTTTGCCAAAAAGCCACGGGCCACAAAGTTATCAGACTGAGACTGAAGTGTAGGTCAGTCAGAACTTGATGGATTTTCTCCCTCCTTCATTTCTGCCCTGCAAGCTTTTCTGCTCCAACCCACTCCAACCCTACCTAAGACTTTGAAAAACTGTTACTCACTTGGCAGCACAAAGGCAAATGTAATGTATCCCAACTCTGACTGCACCAAATTCAGTCCATTTATTTAGGGAGAGGTTGAAGGAAACTTTGGTTTTCAGAGCACATCTCCATGATATTTCTTTGCCCCACATTTTACAAATAGAATTTCAAATCAATTTGCAGCTTTTAAATCTTATTACTTTTTTTTTTTGTGAGGATAAGAACACCGAGAAAAGGTTTCTGCTATTTAATTTGGAAAGCACAAATTTAGGCTGAGTGAAGTAGTTATCCTCTAGTGATTCATTTGCAGATTTCTCCAAACAAATTATACTAGACAGAGCACATATTGAACTGGGAAACAAAGCAAAGCTCCCAGTGCAACAAAGTATTTGAGTTAAAAAGCTCAAGTGGGGTTGTGTAAAAATAAATCTTTCTGAACATGAAAAATCAAAGTACCCTCTGTAACACCACTTTGAAGAGGTGAAGTACTACACAAATAAAACTGCCACTCAAACACTAACGACATCCAAAAGAATAAAGTAAGCTTTCTGTGAAGGTCTGGTGAACACTTGCTGGACTGGCAACACAGAAATGTATTCTAATTATTCAAAGATGAAAGAGTGTCTATTTAAATGCATATGAATGTTCAAATAGCCCTTGATAGGACAGCATTACTACTACCTATTTCTCTCCATTATAAGCTAAAGAGTATGTAAAACCATGTGATAATACTGCAGTCACTGTATCTGCTGACTATATTATTCTTCCTCCCCAAGGGGACACACATTCATCCTAAATTCACAGGGGAATCAAGCCTTGGTGAAGAAGCAGCCTTGGGGACATTTTAATAACACTAGTGGGGAGGGAAGGCTAATCATGCAAATGAGGCAGAACCATTACAGTGGGAGCTCCAGGGCATGCAGGACTCATCCAGAAATTAAAGTGGTAGTAAAATAAGAAATATGATAATCCAAGGCTCCTTCCACCCAGGGTTTTTGTTGTTGTTATCATGATGGGTGTGTATTTTACCAACCAGCCAGTTACACTTGAATGGAGTATGCCATTATAAATAAAAAGCATTTTTGCCATATTAAACCCAAAAAATGTGTGATTTTCATGACAAATGCCAGAAGAACACACAAAACCAGTACACATATTGAAGTACAGCTTGTTAAGCAGAATCAAACCTATTCGGAATTTAAGTAATTCTCAAGCTCCCAGAATCTTTTCAAACATTCACAAACTTACATCACTCTTCCAATATTATTAGGTGGTATTTTAAAGAACAAAGGCCTAGAAGAAACTCTAGTTTTGTCTGAAGTTACTGCAAGATGCTTCCATCTTTGATTTGGAGCATCCAGGGCAAACATGCAAATAAGAGCACAGGCATCATGCATAGGAATTTAGACAGACACCAGTGCAGTCCAATGCTAAAAAGACAGAATCACTTAGAAACATTAATAAACTAAGTAAATAATTACATTTTGTAGATGTAGACTACTGGGACACAGACTACCTAAGTCTTCCAATGACATTTATGACCAGCATCCTGCAAAGGTATTCACTGCAGAACACAGTATTTTGCTGACCATCTAAGTGTATTTATTGCATTCTGAATTAAAGCTTCACACAAGATTTAATGCCTTAGTAATGTGCAGATTACTTTATAGCCACACAATTCTCTTGGACTAACATTAAAAGGAACTCTGACTACAGTGATTCATGTAATCAGAAAGGCTGTTGGATTGTGTAGTCAACACATTAATGTGCCATGAGCTCTGCTGGCTACCTGATCACATCCAGGTCCAGAACACCTAGATCATTTTGCCCCCTACAACCCCCACCCACTCCAAACAAGGGCCGAAACGTTACACTACAGTTTGCTTCAAGATTTAACCTCTCCAGCTTAGGGAGGAGGCTAAGGTCTTGCAACATCTGAGCTCATTGTTCTTTGGAGTCAAAGTCTGAGGTTTCAGAAGATTTTCTGAAGTTTTTATTTACTTATGTTTATTGGTTGGTGGGAGTGCATTAACAGGGGGTTCAGAACAGCAACAGCTAAACTCATGTGGCTGTCAAGTTGATATTCCTTTATGGTTGGGATTGCTGTTTACTAAGGGAGGCACAAAAACTAAATGAAAAGTCAAAGACTTGCATGTTTGATGTCACTACACATACTAGTGATATGTTGCATATTTAGTTCCTCCCAAGGGTTCAAGCAAGCAGTGAGCAGGATTGATTCCACGTAAGAGTAACCAGAAGGATAACCAACTGTCACAGACACACAGGACAATGCATCTGGATGCTCTAATGTGACCAGTGGAGCTGCATGACACAACTGGTTTTGCAGGAATGTCCCTCTCATCCCCCTTTCCATCTGGGATTCACAGAGGAGCTCTTTCCAGGGGGGTCTGTTCAGAACTCAGATTTCAGGGTGATGTTGGACAAGGCTCTGAGCAGCCTGATTTAGCTGAAGGTAACTCCTGTTCACTGCAGGAGGGTTGCACTAGATAACCTTTAACCTTCCAGCTTGAATCAACTCTAGGATTCTGTAACTATTACGACGATAGAATCTCAGCTGGAAGAAATCCAGTGAAACTGGAAGCTCCTCATCCTCACATGTAATTATTAGAAACAAATCATTGCTTTTTAGACTAGGCAACAGCACCAAGAACAAGCAGAAGGCCACCTGATTTTACTAAAAACTTTGTACAATTCTTCCAAGATAGCAGCATCCAGTATAGCTTCAGTTCACTCAATGGTAAGGTACTGCTTCAGAGTTAGAGAGTCTATCATGACACCAGGCCTCTACAGATCTTCCATTCAATTTGCATACATTAATTTAATTTAGCTTATGTTCACCTGGCAAGAATTCACACTTGAAAAGTACTATGGCTGAGACTGTGTGTAAAGTTCCAACACAGAGACAACTTTCATATGCAGGCTAAAACAAGGCTCTTAAAATAGAGAATTATTCTGGAAATGCTGACACATTTTCAACACTGTGAGTGGGCGCCAGTATAATACACACATTGTGTACACATATGTTGCTGTCTTCCTGGGAAGCTTAACTGAAAGCCCACATGGTTGATGTGGGACAGCAGGAATGCCTCTTTGAAAGCACTCATCCTGCTTATTCATAATATCCCAAAAGAACCCCAAGGCATCTGGTAAAACTATGCTGTTTCACAGACCAGCACTTGTGACAGGGAACAATCCTTTGAACCCAAACTGCCCCTGATGCTTCATCCAAAAAAAGCCCCACCTTGCTGACAGGACTTAAGACATAATACTAAAGATTTAAATAATTTTAAAAAACACCCCAAATCTGAAGAGCTAGAATTTTTGAGGTCATCAACACAGTTTAACAACTTGAGTTGCAGCTATTAGAAATAGACTTACATCAGTTGTCCTCTTCCTGCTAAAGCACATGCTCAGACTCCCAAAAGAATAATGAAACAATAGACAGACCACCTTCTGCTACATAAAGCTAACTGAAAATCCAGGAACAGAGTACATAGGAGTTCCATTAAAATTAGCATTACCTTTCCATTTGCTTTCACACCAGATTCTTATTTTACCTAAGCTTTTAAAAAGAAAAACAAACAAAGAAGCCACCACACAGGAAATTGGTAGGAGCTTCCAAGCATAAATGTACAGGAGAAAGTATGACATGATATGTCTTCTGAGAAATTCTACTTGTCCTCTCTCAGCAACTCTAATCCATGCACAAGGTTTCAGTGAGTCTGCCTCCTGTTTATATAGCAAAGGGCTGACATTTATGGAACTGGTGTTCCACAAGGGTAGAGAAGGATATGACAGGTATCTTAAATACCACCTCCATGGATATCCACAACTTAAACTTTGTGTCTTCACAGCTGTCAGTTGATTTCACTGCAAGGCTTACTTGTCACCCTGTGTGTCCTCAGTTATTAACACACATCAAGCTAAGGCAGTCAGAACTCCTCAATAGGCTTAAAACAAGTGTGAACAAGTAATTGCCTAAGGACAAGATTGCCTTGGGAAGACTTCCCCTGGAGTAGAGGATTACCTGAAAACAAAGTGCATAAAACCATAGGACCAGTAAATTTACACTTATTTTTCCCTGACAGCTGTTCATAAAATCAGCCCCAAACTGCTCTAAGAGATATGATACTTCTATTCCACTGTTTTGGAAGGATTTAGTGACTAGATATCTAATTTTCACTATGTTATGACCTACACTAGGAGGTAGGTGTCCTTTTGTTGCTTCATTTCTGCTGAGTGAATGTTAGCTAATTTATTTCTCTTAGGTTTTAGCCATATATTTTTTCCCTAGCCATCACCTTTCCAGTAGTTGGGTGGGTGAGGCTTATGAGTTTTGAGAAAGTACTTATATCAAAACTCCTTTCAGTCATGTACTGTAATAACAAGCTGCATTCCCAGAAATCATGGACTTGATAAAGGACTGTTTTTTAGAACAAATATCCAACAGTCTGTCATTCAAAACCTACCTGGACATGCTTCTGTGTGCCCTGGTCTAGGGAATCCTGCTGTGGCAGGGGGGTTGGACTAGATGATCTTTTGAGGTCCCTTCCAACTCCTAACATTCTGTGATTCTAAGTCCATTTGAGAATACATTTAATATTCTAACACGCTATGCTTCTCTTTCATGTTACCCATTACAGTTTAGCTTTAGCAATGTTAAATTCATGCAGCACATACTAACTGAAACTCTCAAAAGCCCTTAGCCCTTTTAGAAGAGCATTTTGTACAGATTAACTCTTTTAAGCCACTAAAATACTGCTATGTGGTGGTCAAACATGTCTGGCACTGGGCTTCACTGGAAACCTTTTCAAAGCGTTTGCTGGGACCCATGAACCTCGCCCTCATGGAACAGCTTCCATCCCCTCTTTTCTTCTCCTTCCCAAAGAAAGTGGAAAAAAAGAGAGAAAACAAACAACTCTTTTTCAGTGGCACTTAGACAATTTGACAAGAAAAGGCTCCTTTTAGGCAATCATGCCCAGCCCATCAGACAAGATATGCGTGTAGCCCACAAAACCACACATGCACAGACTGGAGAACAGCTGCGTACCAAGTGGGTCACCAGTGATCCATACTATGGAACACCTCCCAGATGAGCACTGTCTTCTTCCATTATTGGGATCTGGAAGTGATTAGAGCCCCATTCCTCATAGGGCATTAATTATGGGGACTAGCAGTAAAAGAAAACACATGAACAGGATGTTACGTACTTGGTTTTTGCTTTGAATCTCTGTGTGTTTGCTACAGCTATGAATTAAGGAGTAAAAAGGACATGCAGAGGTCTGAACAGAATAATGTAATATAGCCTGCCAGTCTGCTATTCTAAGGAAGCCCATTTAAGAAGAATATAGAGGGAGAGGATTTCAGCCTGACACAGGACTTCCTCAGCTAGGAAAAAAAACATGCAGTATATGCCACACTTGTTGTATGTTCCCTATTGCAGCACAGAACATGTATCATTAAGTTGTAAAAACACTGAAGCACTGACCACTGGGAATGAGCTGTAAGATGCAGTTATGAAGTGGATTAAAAATTCATATGAAGTTAGAACAGACACAAGCCTTCATCAGCACTCCTGTCATTCACCATTTCTCTGCTGCTATAACCAAAAAGCATCAGATGTCCTGGGGCACAAACACTGCATTCTTAGCAGGTCAAAGGAGGTGATAGTCCCACTCTACTCTGACTGGTCAGGCCTCACCTTGACTACTGTGTGCAGTTCTGGACACCACAACATAGGAAGGATATGAAGCTGTTGGCAGAGTATCCACAGAAGGGCCACAAAGATGGTGAAGAGTCTAAAGGGGAGGCCATGTGAAGAATAGCTAAAATCACTCTGTCTGTTCAGCCTAGGGAAAAGGAGAATGAGGGGAGACTTCAGAGTGGTCTATAACTCCCCCATGAGGGGAAGTGGAGGGGCAGGAGCTGATCTCTTCTCCCTGGTGACCAGCAATGGGACCTGAGTGAACTGTGTGAAGCTCTGCCAGGGTAAGTTTAGGTTGGATATTAGGTAAAGGTTCTTCACATAGAGGGTGGTAGAGCACCAGAACAGGCTTCCTAGGGAAGTAGCCACAGCATCAAATGTGACAGAATTCAAGAAGCATTTGGACAACACCCTCAGGCACATAGTGTCATTTTGGGGGTTGTCCTGTGCACAGACAGGAGTTGGACTCAATGATCCTTGTGGCTCCCTTCCAACTGAGGACACTCTAGGAGCATCTCATTTTTAAAAGCAGCACCATAAACTGTTTAAAATGTTGACACAAAGAACATCTGAAGGTCATTCTCTTCCCTTTTACACACTCTCCCACTACAGAGTAGTTAAAATTAGAGGTCTGCTCTTGGATATACACCTGCAAGGTTTCACCAATTAATGACCAAATATTGTTAAGTAGAGACATTTTATTACTGACCCTGGATTTCATACTTCCCCTGACAGACATTCATGACTTGGAATCAAGTTGGAGATGGGTTCACACAATCTTCTGTTGGCTAAGGACCATCTCCCATTGGAACAGTTTGAAAACAGACACTTAACAAGTTTGTCCTGCATTAATGCTCTCTAGCTTGTAAAAGAGGCAATTTTTTTCTTATGCTGTCTTTTTTTAGACAATACAGTATTGCCCTAAATGTCCTATTTTAAGAATGTATCTAATAAATGAGCTTATCTCCTCCTAAAAAGGCAATAATTTATCTGAGGGAGAGCTAACAAAGGTGTGTGGTTTTCAGGATAACTAGAGGTTAGCAAAAGCCTTTAGGATATGACTAAAGCCTGGCACAACAACAACAACAAAGAAACAAATTGTTTATTAAAGCTTATTAAAGCTTTAATATAATAAAGCTTATTAAAATGTTTATTTATTCTTGGTGTGAGCAAAACTATAATTTGTTACAGAATAATCCTCTATGCATGCTAGGGAGTGATCCCAGACCTTCTAGCAAGTATAGGTATCAGTTCTTTGAAGAAGTTAGTCAACAGATAAAAGGAAAAAAGTGAACACTGTTGATCTGCTTGAAGGTAGGGAGGTTCTACAGAGGGATCTGGACAGGCTGGGTCGAATGGCTGAGGCCAGTGGTATAAGGTTCAACAAAACCATGTGCCAGGTCCTACAGTTGGGTCACAACAACCCCATGCAACTCTACAAACTTGAGGAAGAATGGCTGGAAAGCTGCCTGGTGGAAAAGGATGTGCAGGTGCTGGCCACCAGCCAGCTAAACATGAGTCAGCAATGCAGCCAGGTGGCCAAGAAGGCCAACAGCATCCTGGCTTGGATTAGAAATAGTGTGGGCAGCAGGACAGGGGAAGTATCATTGACTCAAGTAACAAGCAACAGGACAAGAGGAAATGGCCTCAAGTTATGGTGGGGGAGAAGTTAAGATTGGCTATTATGAAAAATGTCTTCACTGAAAGGGTTGAGAGGCATTGGAACAGGTTGCTCAGAGAAGTGGTGGAGTCACCATCCCTGGCAGTACTTAAAGGACAGATGTGGTGCTGAGGTCATGCTTTAGCACCAACTTCATCAGTGCTGGCTTCATGGTGGTACAGGGGGGTTGGACTAGATGATCTTTCAAGGTCCCTTCCAGCTCCTAACATCCTGTGTGATTCTGTGATCTGAAAGGTCTCTTCCAACCAAAGCAATTCTATGATTCTGTGGTTATGGATTTTATTTCTATATACACATCTGCCCAGTATCACAAATTAAGGCTCCAATTATTACTAGTGACAGCTTCATGCAAGAATTGTGGAACAGAAGCTTCAAACTCTTTTGCTACAGAAGATAGGAATCCTCCTCCTATTTACTGCTTCAAATCTCAAAGCCATCTAGTTTCATTATTTTGTGAACTCACTAACAATGGTTTCAAACAGGTTTAAAAAGTAATTAAGTTTAATTAGTTCTCTACATTTTTCTTCCACTGTACATTCAGAGTGCCAAAGATCAGCTAATAATAGTAAAACTCGTCAGGTGGGCTGTGCAGGTTCCCAGTGGAGTCCTGATATAAATGATGCATCAGATATTATGTTAAAACTACATCTGTGCTGTCAGACCATTCAGGAATACAAAAATCAAGCCCTCCTATGAGATGCCCTTACATAAGGGACCCTGGCAACCTTACCCACAGAGAAACTAAATTTAGCCCAATCACTGTTATCACTGATTATAATCTTTCATCATATACCCAAAAAACATTTATGTATCTGCTACTTTCATGTTTCCCCCTTAGTTTGTGCTATATCCCACTAGAGAGAGAGCTAAATCTTCCTTTACATGACATAGCAGAAAAACAGTGAAGTCATCATTATTACAACCAAATAGCACCAAAATGAACAAATGTAATTATTCCTTCATCAATTTTCTGATCTTTCAAGATCTTTGCAAGTATAAAGTCAAGACATTCTTCAGGATGTAATTCACTTCAAACAGTGTAAGGACTTGGGTAATCACAGAATCATTCTGGTTGGAAAAGGCCTCTGAGATCATCCAGTCCAACCATCCACCCAACACTACCATGCTCACCACTAAACCACAGCCTCACACACCACATCTTTGTGTTTTCTGAACACTTCCAGGGACAGTGGTTTCACCACCTCCCTCTGGGCAGCCTGTTCCAATGCCTAAAAACCCTCTTGGTGAAGAAATTGCTCCTAATACCCAATCTGAACCTCTCCTGGTGCAACTTGAAGCCATTTCCTCTAGCCCTATTGCTTGTTCCTTGGGAGAAGACCCCGAGCCCCACCTTCCTACAACCTCCTTTCAGGTAGTTGCAGAGAGTGAGAAGCCCCACCCCGAGCCCCCTGTTCTCCAGGCTAAACAAGCCCAGCTCCCCCAGCCAATCCTAATCACACTTGTGCTCTAGACCCTTTTGAACCAATTCTGTTGCCCTTCTTTGGGCACACTCCAGCAGCTCAATGTCCTTCCTAAGGGGATTATGGCTAAGATCTCCCATTACAAAAGAGGATAGCTGTATAATTCTGACATGAAATCACTTGGGTGAAAACATACCATGTTTTATCAGATGCTAGAGACACCCAAAACTACTGCAATAATATATCCCTTAATTCTACCTTGGTTGCACTCAAAATAGAAAACTTCAAAATGTGTTAATTATTTATCTTACAAACGAGACACTGATGACAGTCACCTACTGATTCATGTTTCCATTTGTGTTTTGTGTTAAGATGTGCTTCTTTTCATACACAATTTACTGATGGCCCTTTCTGTGTGCTGTTTTTGCCTGCTGATTGTTTTGGGTAGGGGGGTTATTGTTTGCTTGGAGGTTTTTTTGATAGTTGCATTAATTGTACAGTCTTTTCTATAAATATCACATTTTCTTTCAAATTCAGCAAGCAATGTTCCTGAGCTGGCTCTCACAGCACATACTGTTAAACCATTTGGAATTGCTCAATATAAAAGAAACACTGCAACATACTAATCTTACCAGCAGCAAAACTGTTTTGTGCAGACAACAGCAAATCTCCATTTTAAACTAAAAATCCTTGTTCTTCCAGTATCAATTAACAATATTAAAGCTCTGCTTCATTCCTAAGCATATACAGTATTATTACAGAACCTGTAAACACAAAGTTCACTTAAGAATGGGAGGCCACAGATAAAAAAAGATTCCAAGAATAGACAGTATTCTGTATGCAACTTAATTATCCTGACTTGTCTGGGCCATGCCTCGAGTCAATTCACTTCATTAGTACCGAAGCAAAGAACAGAATAGAAAGAAGAGAAACTTCTGTCAAATGATCACAAAATACTTCTAAAATTTCATGAAATGATCAAAGTTCTCTCTCCTTCTTGCACTTTACATTTCAGTAAACAGAACTGGATACTTGCATCCCTCATCATCTCCATCAATATCTCTGTGTCTCTCATTTTGAACTCAAAACTCCAGCTGTGTTAATCAAAACATCATTTCACCCCTTTCCAGATGCAGGTTATTTCCTACTCTGTACAGGTTAGTGAAACTAACTTTATTACTGGTTTAGAAACACAGCAAGCATGTCTTCTAGCCTTATTTTTGATGAAGCATCCTTTGAATGAAAGGATTATCACTACAACATGCCTGTTTACACCAACTGGCTTTACTTCACTTTGAGAGACAGGCCAAAGAGCTTCTAATAACTAAGCAGCAAGTGTACCACTTGAAGTGATTATTCCCAGCTTCCTTTTCATTCCTTTACAGAATAAAAGCAGATTTTTATTCTTTCATGTTCCTAATTTTGAATGGACATCAATGCCACAGAACATTAGAGAAAGGAAAGCATTTATTTGCATAACTTCAAACTGAAGTTTGATGCACTTCTGTATTTAGACATAAATGCTGTAAAAATGGATATTTTCTTCTGAAAGCTTTCTCTGTTTCTTCCTGAATGATAAATAGCTGCCACCATGAAGGCTAGTGTTGAAAGCATCCTCAAAGTAATATCTCATCACAGAATATAGACTACTTCTGATAGAGAAGCAGGGACAAAGTTTTCTGAAAGATCCCTTCTGGCCCACTACAGGAGCTTTCCTTTCTACACAGTCAATTCAGGAGTCAGTGCTGTCTGTTCTTCAAAGAGATCCTACAGTTGCTCTCTTGATATGATTACCTGGGCCTTATCATACCTAAGAACATTGCTGCTAGCTATAAACAGAGCTATGACCTGCCTCTACAAGCACAACAGTTCCCTGTAGAGACCATGCAGACAAGTGGGGTGTAGGGATGTGAGGAAACTGAGCTGTTATAAAGCAGAAATGGGTGCCAACATCCTCACTGCCAAATCAGAGACCTCTCTGACCAAGAGTACTGTCCTTTCAGAAAGCCATCTGTTCTCCCCAGCACACTGACATCCTATATTGCCTTCTAAAGCTGAAAAAGAACAATGCAGAAAACTGTCAGTAGAGACACTGCATCAGTCACATGATATAATCCTAACAGAATTGTCCTCAGGTTTATCACAAAGGAAATTAAAATATAGCAGAAGGAAAGTCTGCAGGACTGGTTCCTCCTTTTTCCTCCTGAAACCTCTCAGCTGTACAAAGTGAGTGGAAGTGTTATGGGATCCTAATTTGGCAATATTATTATATGCACTTTCCACAGGCTATATAAAGTGCAACAAGGACTCTGTATATCCCCTCACAACCAGCTGAGCTCTGCTCAGCTCTGACTGCCAACACTGCTTTACACACAAGAAAATGTTTGAAAGAGACCTTGCACTAACAAAGAAAATGCTGCTTGATTTTATAACAGAGTAAAAGACAAAATGCACATATTACTCCTCTTCTACCTCTAAATCAACCACAAGAATTTACAAGCCTTTTTTTCTTTTTCCTTTAGGATCTGTTGTGGTTTAAAAATCCTTGTCTTCCTCTGCAATCTGAATAAACAGCTGCCTTTCAAGTTATTTTGGTACTAATACTTCCCTTGTTTTCCTTTGGAAATCTCCTCCTCCAAGCAGTGAAGGTGATCAAAAACATCTAAAAATTTAAATATTGCCTTACAACAACTACAGTCATCCAGCCTGTTTGCATTTGTTGAGAACAAGCTGTCATAACACTGCCCTACCATTTGTAACCTCCACATGTTCTCACCTGCCCTCTGCAACAAGAGTCTCTTTGTCTTTAAGGAGTGTTTGTGTAACATTCCTTGTTTCATTTAGACTAAAACCAAAAATAGCAAATGGCTTTTGCTTCACCAAATTTGCACTGAAGCTCAATTACTCATGTGGTTCAGGTACACCAAAGGGTTTCTGAAAGCTGTTTTGGTTCACATCAGGCTTTACATCACATCTAAGCAACAGGGAGGGGAGAAGAGGGTAGAAATTCTCACCAGAACATAAAAAAAACCCAAACCAACAAACCCAAACATCAATAAACCCATAAAAACCCCACACCACCAAACTCACCGCATTTCTTTCTCTCATGTAACCCCATCCAATCAGCCACACACTCCTCCTCAGAAGCTGCCTTTTTATTAGAGCCTATTTATTTTAGCCAAGTTCCATTCCCAATTACTGTATTATTGGTTACACATTGAAAGTGCCCTTTTTTCCTAGGGACAGCACAGAAGGTCAAGCAACAAGTCAATACCAGAAGCCTTTCAAGCAGAGTAAGGCAGTTTCTCTTCCTAAAAACCTCGTGAAGGATCCATCTAAAAATACAGGTAAATAAGTGGATAAATACTAGATTGCTTTACCTCAACTTCAGCAAGATTAGAATAAAGAGTCAATATATTTGATCTCTAAAAGATGTTGACATAGCTTAAGTAGAAGGGTTTGCAGCTCATGGCAGAAAACAGGCTGACAGTTTGCGCAGCCTAACTGTTCATCTCAGAATTTAACCAAGACCAAAAATGTTATAGTGTGCTTGGAAAATGGGACAAGTCACAGCATTCTAGGGAGCCAATAACTTCCACCACAAGGTCACAACTTCAAATCCAATCCACTTTGGTGAAGGCTGCCATCCTTACTATCCAACAATTACTGAGTTATCTATGGGATGTTAACCCACAGCCAGAACTGGCTCTATGACAAGAGCTGTTAACATCCTTTTCTGAATCTGCACGTGCTTTTTGTCAAACAAAAAAGCCCCCAGCCAAAACAACCTTAACTTATCCAAATAAAACCATCTTGAATTAAAAACACACTCTTCCTGATCCTTCTCTCCATCAACAAAATCTCCTGTCTGGAGACATGAACAAGTCAGAAGGCTAGCTAAGTTATAAACCTCCTAACTTCCTGTAAATAAAACCAGGAAGGTTGTGGCACAAGCAGAGGTTCTCACTGACCACAGGGCAGTGCACAAAGGGCTGGTACTGCACTGCAGCTGACACAACTGAAGCCCAGCCTGATGTTTATCCTTGTAACTTATCAAGTGTGTACTTGCAGACTCAGGAGAGAGTAAGCTACATATTTCAGCTGTAGAAAGGCCTCTACCAAGAAGGCTGTGTACTTTGATCTGCCAGTTCAGGGACTCGATTCAAGAACCTGAACTGATCTCAGTTATCAACACTTAACAGAGGAGAAATGGAATACTCTGTAAATCCACTAACCAACATGAACAGTATCAAGGGAGAACCTGATCTATGACTTGAGCCATAGGTATAAGACCTCTCTAGAAGAGTTACACAATCTCAAAATCCTGCACTAACAAGACTATGTAAAATCTAGAAACATGCCATTTGAATCAAGAACCCAAATGGCCAAATACACAAGAGACTTTAGCAAGACCTTCTGTACAGGAACAGGAATATTTTGGTGATCACTTTTAAGGACTTCCTTGACTCTTGACTTTCTCTACATAGACACCTCTTTCTACATCAACCCCCAAACCACCTCAGCTCTATTCCTCTTGCCATCTTCATCTGTACTGCCCACTAAAGAAATATCCATCTTTCATCTTATCTTCCTCTTCCACATCTGCAATGCCACTCAAAAACAAGTAGCAAACTAATTTTGGCTGAACCAAGCAGCTTTTAAAAGATTATTAAAAGTGTACAGCTTGGTTTTATACTTTTCCTCTCCTCAAAACAAAAGAGCATACAGCAGAAGGAATGCAGTGTTAAAACAGACAATGAACATGTTCTATCTCAAGATGTATTCTTCCAAGGACATGATTCACAGGTAAGCACAGGAAAGCTCACACCTGTCTCCATGACTAAGAAATATTTTACAGAGATGATACTTTCCATTTTTAGTCTATTCCCAATAAACAGCAAAGGGGAAGAGGGGAAAAGGAAAAAAAATATCAAAACACAAACTCCAGACCCTCTAAGACAAATAAAGCCTTTTAAAGAGTAGATGTACTTGACTCAGTAATATTAATAAGCATGTCTTAATAAACTTTAAAAAGTAAAATCTGTGACAGAAAGTATCTTTAATTACTTCATATACAGAAATACTCCTGTGCAGCCTCTACCTAGTACAGTTTACAGAATTTACTAAACAGCATCTCTTACCTTCATTAACCAAGAGGACTACAGAGGACAGTTTTATACTAGACATATTCAGAATGTAGAAGGCATTCATATACAAAAAACAAACTTGTAAGCCACACCTCTGCTTAGCAAGAGTCATGCTATACAGTACAGAATGACAGCACCAACTACTCTTAAACAGCTGTCATGTGTTTGACAAAGGACACAGGACAGAGGCAACAGCACCACATAATAAGCTTTTGGTTTAGCCATTTGTACATCATCTCTGGCACTCTATCTTGTTTCATCCACAGAGAACTAAAATTCATGACCAGTTCTTCACAGCAGAGCAGTTCTGGTGTCACCAGGCAAATAAAGTCACGTGTTGACACTGGTTCCCAAATGTACCACCACTACAGAAGTTAAAAGGTTTAAAATATATCAATCAAATACACATAAAGAATGCTTCCAAATGCAGCCAGTGTCTCTTTTTCATGATAACCTTTTATCTGGAAACCAGAGAGACACTAACAGAAAACAAAGAGAATTTTAAGACTGAAAACCACAGAAACGGGCTAGATGCCAGCAAGAGGATTTTGGCTTGCCTTTTTATAAGACTAACTACACTGCAACTTGACAGTCATTTTAGAAACACCTTCAAAAACACTCCAGTGAGCACCCCTACATTTGCATTGTAACATTAAGCAATAACATACTTAGGTTAATGCAGGAATATTTGGAAGCAAAGAATCTAAAAACATTAACAGCTTCTTTTACTAACTTACTAGAAATTAGCATCATGAACTATTGTGAAAACACTACAGAGCAAACAGGTATCCAGTCACAGGGCTCAGCAAAAAATATACCTTCATTCAACTTTAAACTAGGGGGGACACAGATAAAACATCACCAGTAAAGGTGAAAGAGGTGTGCACTGAAGTCACAAAGACATAGAATTTAACTTACAATGGCCTGAGGCACGAACTGCTGAAACAATGCTTACAACTTTTTTGTTTTGTTTAAGCATGCTGATATACAATCAAAATGCAGTTTGTTTAGGAAACAACAATTTTACCATAGGAGAAACATTCCTATTGTACTCCTTTCCTCAAGCTTCAAACTCCATCAGTCAGGCAAAATAATATAGTTGTCACCTTTTGAAACATGAACTTAGAGAGCCTGGAGTAGTTACTGTGATTTAGTGCATTTCAGTACACTGCTTTGTGCTAAAAAAACCCTCCTCCCCAAACAGCTCACCAAAATGGCCCAAATAAATGACAGTAAACATGCTAACTGCACCTTCTTCAAAAACTGTCTGCTTCACAAAAGACATCCTTGTATCACAACCGGCATGCTTATGCAGGAAATTAAGTGGGTCGTTGGAAAGAAGCAAGCAATTCAAGCAACCAGATACTGTTACTAAGACACTGTTTGAATGATGGGACAGAGTATATAGACTGCTTTTGAAAAGTGACACCCAAACTGGCTTTAATTTAGTGCTAACTGTCAGCAAAACCATAAGTAAATCTGGGTTTCATACAACATAGGGAAGTTAAAATAAAAACTGTTTACATAAAGCAGTCACATTTATGTCAAATTTCCCTTACCATAAAAAGTTCTCATTTCTTTTGCAATACAACGACTCCTGTACATATAACAAATGGGATATTAAAAGAAGAATCATAGAAACATTGAATCATAGAATGTTAGGGGTTGGAAGGGACCTAGAAAGATCATCTAGTCCAACCCCCCTGCCAAAGCAGGATCACCTAGATGAGGTCACACAGGAACGAGTCCAGGTGGGTTTTGAATGTCTCCAGAGAAGGAGACTCCACAACCTCCCTGGGCAGCCTGTTCCAGTGTTCTGCCACCCTCACTATGAAAAACTTTTTCCTTATGTTCACACTAAGCCTCCTATGCTCTAACTTGCTCCCACTGCCTCTTGTCCTAACACTGGATGACGCTGAGAAGAGAGCCTGGCTCCATCCTCCCAATACTCTCCCTTATCGTATCTGTAGACATGCATGAGGTCCCCCCTCAGTCTCCTCTTCTCCAGGCTGAAGAGACCCAGCTCTCTCAGCCTGTCCTTGTAGGGTAGATGCTCCACTCCCTTAGGTTCAGTGCTGAACAATTCTTCCAGGGGCTCTCGTTACAATGCATCTACAGTGAAAACATTCCTTTCCCTCCTCACAAATTCAAACACAAAACACATCCATCAGGATCCTTACTCATCATTAAAATAGCTCAAACAGTATATATTGCTCCTTTTAGGTAAACTGCTCCAAGTATATTCAAAACTGGACAGTCTTTACATATGTAAAAATACCCCAAACCTTAAATGTTAAGTAAGCTTCCAACTGCCTATCCAGCACAGCAGACTACCCCAGTATACTGAATAGCTCCACTGCCAAAGATCTGGAAGGAACATATGTATAAATCAAATGTAACAGCAGTGGCATTTACAAGAATGTAGACATTTCACTGCTTCTACCAACACCTTCACCAGCTGTGAAACTACACTGCAACCCTGCCCTTGAGCTCAGGTGCAGACAGAATGGCAGGGATTCAACCCTCCATCCACTTCCTCTCTACCTCCCACTCTCTGTTATCTCCTTTAAGAAGAGGAGACTCTGGAAGCAGCATCGTATCTTTCATCCAAATTCATTTAAAGATATAGCACATGGCAGAGTCTAATTGCTGCAACACTGCTGTACCCCTTCCCAAAACAAAACTGCAGGCTTTGTGCAGAAGTGCCAAACCCATTATTTTTAAAACATTAGGTAATAAAATGAAATATTAAAACCCCCTTCACTCACCACTAAGAGTACACCTAAGTGGACATTCTGAAACCAAACCACTGCAAATCGGGAATCCATTCTGTTTCTGAAAAAGCTTCTCAGCACCAAACTAACATTATCATCACCTTATACCAACATCACTCAGGATCTCAAAAACGTGAATATTGTTTTGCTCCACTTCATCACTTGTGAAAGCTCTAAGGCATCATGGCTCCCACAGTTTTAAGAACTGAGGGAGGGACGTCAAGCTCCATTCAAGAAAGAGTCGCTCTCTGATAGAGGACAAACTACATACTGTAAGGCCCTTTTGAACATTTGATGAAGGAAGTGCACTTGGTTTTAAAGGTCATAAAGTGACAGATAACAGCACCACAGCAGAACAAATCCAGCAAATTACTGACTGACTTGCATGGTCAATTAATCCAAACAGCAAACCATTTCTGCTCTTTAAATAATTGAAAACGTCCAAACACAGTGGCTGCAGAGAAACAGTGGTAAGAATGCAGACAGGCCAGACAATCTACTTCATATTTAAAAACTTCTCTTACCTGTCCTGTGACTGTTCCTCATACATTCTTTCTTTCCCTTCTTTGAAGAGTCTTATAGCTCGTTTAGATTTCTTCATGAGGCTGTCGATGTAGATTTTGAAATACTCGTTCTCACTGAGCTGTGCAAGTTTCTGGTTGTCGTCGTATTTGCTCAGTATAAGTCGCAAGTGTTGGTAAGTGTCAGGTAAAATGTCAAGTATGTAAGGTGGGCTGTTCTTCAGCTGAAGCTTTGGATTTTGGCAGAGTCTTACCTACAAGCAAAAACAAGAGAATGTAAAAGACAGGAAATACGTTGGGGCAAAAACTGCTCTGACATCTTGAAATGAGTAAGCATAAGCATACTTCTATCATCTCTGGGCAGAAAGAATTAAATCCCACTTCATTTATACTCCATGAAATCACAACACTGTCTCTGCCAGATCTATAAAAAGCAAACAAGCTCACTTAAATTAAGAAAGGCTTTGCCTGCCTACTATATGCTAAAGAGTACTTTACCAAAACAAAGGAAGCAACTACCGACTGCCAAGAGCAGTAGTTTCACACAGATCTTTTTGCTGCAAAGGAACTTCCTTATGGATGTTTAAATGTCTACAAAGACCTGACCTTATAAATTACCACTTCATCTGCTGGCTCTCTCTTTTCTCCATCCAACAATATAACCTCTTAGAACCCACACAAATTTAAACTTTGAGAGGTCTACACATATGAAAATGGTCTGAATGACACATACAGTTCAAAAGCTATTAACTACGACAGACAGAAATTAAGTCATTCAACAACAGACACCATAAGCCAGCAAACAAAACATTATAAAGTCAAGGTTCTCCACTTCATGGCAGTAATAGAAGACAACATCTTAATGGACTTGGACTCATCATGTTCCTAAATGGAACAACAAATAATTGAATAGTATGTATTACTTAAAAGAACAAGCTTCAGATGAATTGAACACCTTTATTTGAACCTAGTCTCCACTGGAAATGCTCCTGGAAGATGATGATATTTGTACATGTTCAGGAAACAAAACCAAGTTAAATTAATTTTATCTCCATCTACCTACATTCACTAGTAGTTTGGTTTGTAATGTCCCATTCTAGAAAGTGAAAGCAACTGAAACTAACCAGTAATTTTTGAGTGCTGTTGCGCTGAGCGATATCCATGCTCTGCTAAAAAGCTGCAAGGAGACATTCTAGACTTGGGCAGCTGTAAATATGCAAATACTCCCAAAACCAAAATTCAGTCCATGTTATATAAAAGTTGGCCATTGCCACATCATAGTGAGGATGACATTCTTTGGAGGTAATTAACAAGGCTTCAGAAACATCTTAATAGTGCTAAAAGAAGGTTCCTCTTCCTACTAACATATCAATTTCAACAAACAGCAGTCTTGATCATTTCCAAGGTGGGGAACAAACTTGTAACCTGTAACATCCACCCCATTCAACTTAAAACTGCTACTGCTGACCCCTTCTTCAACTTCTAGATCTATGCCATTAAGAAATTCACTGCCTGGTGACTGTTGCCACCAACAGACCTTAACGCACCACAAATAACAAACCAAACACAATTGGCTTTTTTCCCCCCTCTGAAGCATGCACACAAAACCACATCAGGCAATTAGATTTAGGTAACTGGAGTCACAGTTAGAAAAGTGGAGATAGAAGAGAGGAAAAAGTCAAGCACTGACAAGTTTTAACAAAGTCTAGCACCACTGGAACAGTGCAGACTCAAAAGTACTATAGAAATGTTAGCACCGTTCAAAACCAATATTTAAAACATGACATTTGCAGCAGATAGCCTCATCTCACTGATCCATTGTCACTTCAGTAATTTCTAAAATTCTTTCACCTACTAGACCACATAATGGATCAGGAAGCCCTCTGATGTATGTAGAACAGACAGCCCTTCTCCCAGAGAAATTCACAATCTCGGTAGGAAACAGAGACGGCAGATGGATGCAGGCAAATATACGAGCATAACGCTGTTCAACATGCCGAAGAGTGGTTCAGAGTGCTAGCAGTTAAGTATTTCTAGATAGAAACTACCAAGTTTCAAGGAAAACTCTGAAATAGCTTGGTGGCTCATACAGGAATTCCTTCTAAATTGAGGAAGATGCTGGAAACAAAGTAAAGCAGAAAGATGTTTGGTCATCTCTTCATGATGATGAAGTCTAGGACTGCAATCCATAACTGCCAAAGCCTCACAGAAAGACTCCGAAACTAAAAACTTCTTCATATACCAGGAGATAAAGAGAAGGTTATCAGGATAAAGAAAAAGGACAACAGGATCCAAGTTGTGGACTATGAGATACCTGCAGCAGCATTCTGAAAGAATAAAGGTTGGATATGATGGCATTCTTTCAAGGTCAGAAAAGCTGAATTCACCAATCTATGAACCAGCCAAAACAGCAAGGCCTGGAAGAGAGATTTAGGTGAATGGATTGACCACAAAGATTTAGACTCAACTTTTAAAAGAGCAGTTCAAGTAAGAGTTGCCTGAGTGAAGGCAGAGTGATGGTGTCACCCCTAAAGATCAAGGAAGGAACTAACAAGAGACTTATGAAGGAGACTAAACATTTAATTTCAGTTGTGCTAAAAGTTAGCTGACAGATACAATTCTTTAAGGAAGTTTCAGAAACACGAGCAAGGAATTTTACATGTGTAGACAGATCTGAAACTGAAAGAGTGAGAAGAACTGGAATCTCAAAGACAGAAGTGAAAACCTGTATGAGAAACGTAGACATTTTTCATCTGAACTTTTGTTCTCCGTGATTTCTGACAGAATGAAAGCTTGTAACAAGATTGGTATTCTTCCCAGAACCAGCTCCAGATGATACAAATCAATATCACTGATCAGGCATTACAACTTTCCAGAGCAACAAGCACAAGGTGGGGAGGGGGAAAAGATTAATAGAAAAAAATATTTATTTAGGGAAAAAAGTCAGCAATGAGAGCAGACCACAAACAAAGGCGGCTGCAATCACTTTTAATTGCTTATTTAGCCTAACTTAAATCTCATGAACAAAGAATTAA
Organism: Galbula dea; assembly: GCA_013399015.1. NCBI lineage: Eukaryota > Metazoa > Chordata > Aves > Piciformes > Galbulidae > Galbula > Galbula dea. The sequence continues at coordinate 660,790 of VWZX01002693.1, read as the reverse complement.
TTCTCTTTCTGAAGCCTCTTTTCAGCCTGATGTGCCAACAAGCAGAATATAAGTGGTTTCATACATATTATAAATACCATTAAAAATATAAAACCAGGAAAAAGCAAATTGCTCGTGGTGGTCGGTGTTTTCTCAACAGTTAGCTCATTCAACTAGACAAAAAGTATGTACTTATAAAGAAGAAATAGTTTCTCTTTCTGATGTTCTAGAAAATTCTTCAAGCCATTATCATTACATACAATCACACACATCAAAACAGGATCCTGTGGTCATCATGGCTTACAAGGCTTCACCTTCTGCTGAATTTCTACAGCACCTGCAACCCCAGAACAAACCTTTAAGCAAGCCAAACAACAACTCCTCTACAGTACAACTCCATCAGTCTTCATGCATTCTCACAGCAAAAACGCTAACAGTTAGTTCAACTAAGTCAGTGCTTCAGTGAAGTAGCACAAGACTTTCTTCACCCTATAGACTACACAAGGTTTCAGCCCAAAGGAATTCGTTTTTCCAAGTAAATCATATGGTTTCCAGAGTCAGGATGCCCTGACACATACCACAGCAGTTCACAATTAAAAGTAAGCAATAAAAAGAATGCCATTTGCTGACGCAAGTGGCACATATAGCTGTCTTCAAAAGAACACAGAGCAACCACAAATAAAGACCTGCATGCTGCACTTGACTAAACAACCCTCAGCAACACTTTAGGAGTGGGCATGAATCATGTCACTGTGTGATCTGTGTATTGTTATGACTGGAAGTAAGCATATATATATTTAGCAAGCATTCAGTCTAAAGAATGAAAAGCAGTCAGTCAGCAAGTTAGCATGAAACGTGTCTCACTGAGGTAAACTGAGACAAAGCTAAGCTCCTTTCACTACCTCACTCAGGGTAAATTCAACAACTTATTCCAGAATCACAAAAACAAAGGAGTGCAATTCTGATTGTGAAGAACTAAGGCATTACCCTAATCTACTAGAAACAGATTTTGAAACAGTTAGCTCAGGAACTTCCAGGCAAAATTACTCTAGTGTCTACCGAGTAAAAAAAACCCCAACCCTCTCTTGCCTCCTCTCTTCTCCACCCTAGCCCCTCACTCCCCCAGGCAAAATAAATACCACCACTCATAACATTTTTCCAAGATATTTGCCTTTAATTGTAAGGCATTGTTTCATAGCATCAAGAGTTATGGATAGCTGTTGTGTTTAGACAATTAATTTCTTACAGAAAACTGCATCTTCTATTCACTTTTTAAAGCAAACAAAGTTGAAAGCCCTGGACTCAATTGACAGAAGAACTTTTGTTCAAGCAAACTATATAGCAGCCCTAATACAATCTGTTTAAACACCTAATGTTAGTGGAAGACAAAACAAGGAAAGCAACACAGCTAAAACAAAGAGTATCCAAGGAGCAGGACATCTGCCAAACAGTTTTCAACTGCAGTGAATAGACTACAACAGAGCACCAGTGCTCACACACTTCCAGAACTACACTTTGAAACTGTCTATTGAACAAGTATCTTCTGCCACACAATACAAAAAAGTCAAAGAAAACACTTTGACACAGCACAGACAGCATAGTGGCAGCTCTGCAGTAAGATACCCCAACAATTCTCCAGAAAACCAGAACACACAATGCTACCAACAACAAATTCTAAAATCTTAATCAGGGAGGGGCTAATCAGGAAAATGGATCTGAACATTATGCTGCTTCACCATGTATTCATATAGATACTAGGAGGAAGTTCTTCACCATGAGGGTGAAGAAAGATGGTGAAGGACTTTGTAAGAGGTCAGATAGTGATAGAACCAGGGGAAATGGATGCAAGCTAAAGGAAGGTAGATTTAGGTTGGATATTAGGAGGAAGTTCTTCACTCTGAGGGTGGTGAGACAGTGGAACAGGTTGCCCAGAGAGCTTGTGGAAGCCTCATCCCTGGAAGCTTTTAAGACAAGGCTTGATGGGGCTCTGGGCAACCTGATCTAGTGGATGGCAGGGGGGTTGGAACTAGATGATCTTCAAGGTCCCTTCCAGCTCTGACAATTCTGTGATTCTATGCTTCCTTCCTGTCAGGAGTTACCTTAACTGCAATGCATTTTATTTTCCACAGAAAGATGGAAAAATGGGGTTTCTTTCTGAACAAAGCCTTCACAGCAAAATAAGTAGAGGTGAGTGATCACCTGTCTTTTCTGCTGAGAAGACAGCAAGTGCTTGTTCAACAGCTACCAGACTGCAACTGAGCCACGCTTCCATCCCCAAGGAACAAGCAGTACCACTGCTGATGCTACACATGCTCAAGGATGGCTGACTTTGGAAGGTCATTTTTATTTTCCTCTGATTGGAAAAAGAGAAGAATCCATTTCTATGTTTAATTTTGTAATCCTTTTTCCACTAGCAGTCTATGCAGGACATAAAACTGTATTACCTTTGACCAGGTAATACACTGAAGAATACCATTGTTGTGAACAATTGTCTTGTCTAGATCCTTTGTGGAACAATGGCATTTAATTGACTTGGAAAGTTGCACATTAATGTAGCAATTACATAAACTGTTCCAAAGAATAAGCAATGCACATAGTTTCAACTACTGTGCTCTGTCACACTTGCATGCTGTTGAAAAAAATGGATGCTGCCAAATTTTACCCACATTACTATGTTAGAGAGGTAACACAGCTTTTCCTAAGTCAACAGTATGAACTTGGAAGATGCCCTCTCATTTATTCTTAGGTAATTATAAATTAGCAAATCAAACTGCCATCCCCATTTATATAGCCACAGTCAAACAATGGGATGGGCTAGGACAGCATGCCCAAACAATTTAGATATTACTATTAATCTTCACAGTAGAAAATGAAGTTGTTTTTCAGGCTGAATGTGTAACAGTACTGAAAAGAGATTGAGAGTTGATGTATTTGTTCTAAATTATTTGGTTCACAACATGTCACAATTTTATCAGCTTGAAACCCACAACAGTAAAGAGCACACAATAGTACTGCCAACTCTAAAGAGCCCAAGCAGTAAATTAACTATTACCATGTTTACATAATAAGCATTCTCTCCCAAAGTTGCTCTCAAGACAACCATCATCCTCTAATAATATAATACCTGTCTAGTTGCTAGGTTTTAAAAATCACTAGGTTTAAAATCTCAGGAAAAAAAAAGTACCATGTAAGTTATGCATAAAGGAAGATTTACAGTTATTCTTAACAAAGTTGGGGGATTTTTGGTTTTAGTTTGGGCTTTGTTTTTGGTTTGTTTACTTACAGGATATGAACTTTCCAAAATACCCATCATGTTTCAAGAAGAGTAATTTGACTGCTAGGTCAGAGACATATGGTCTACTTTCTTAAACAATGGTGGCACTGGAAAACAGGGCTAGCCTTCCAAACCATAAAAGGAGCATTATCCTCTGCACTGCAAAGGAATTGAAATAGTTTTGCTTTGTAATGGTAAAGCTGCTGCTTACCCAGGAGAAAAGCAGCAAAGCAGACACTGATGCTAACAGCTGATGCTCCTTTAATAATGCAGTTAGCATTGTAAACTCATATGAAAAAAGAGACATACCAGTAAACCTCAGAAAGTACAGATCCCCATGGATGAAGTATCAAAGGAAGATGCAAACATAAGATATAGAGAGACAGTAGTTCGTGTTCATTTATTACTTAAGAAGGGTTTTTTTGCTATCATTCCCTGCAAGTCTGTTGCTCACAGGAACTTTTACAAACTGGGCTCTAACCAGGAGCACTCTCCCCATGCTGTGTCCTCCCCTCCTAAAGCACTCTTTCAAAACCTCTGATTTTTTTTTTTTTTTTTTGCCAAAGTCATAGCAGTCATAACAGAAGTTTAAAGAGAAGACACTTAAGCAGAACTGCAACCTTCTGCCCATTCTAACAGCTGAAGCATCAGTCCATGGAAAACAAATACTTGAAAGAGGAAGTAACCATTTTAACTATGAAATCTGAACAATCCCAAACCATGACATACAACATGGCATCCAAGTAACCAGAACTTTTAGATACACTAGAAAACCACTGCCACAGTACAGATCTTCTACAGAAGGAATATTTGTAGTATTGGTTAATCCCTACTGCTGAAGATGAATAATTCACACAGAAAACCCCATCCACCAAAGAAGGAAATTATAGAAAGAAATGAAGGAATGATAAGGAATGGCAATTTTAAGAGAGAAACATAACCCAGAAATTACTGAGCTCTGTCCCTAGTTTTTAAGACTGCTCTTTTTTTCATCCTTTGATCAAGACATTAGCTTTTCCTTGTTTCCATTCTTCCTTTGCCTTTAACATCTTCAGAATGGGAGAAAACCATAGGTACCTCTCTGCGGCACAAAGATGGTTATCACAGCTGTTTAAGAATAAACAAGGATAATGACTGTTACTGCCACAAGCAAAACAGGCCTCAAAGCCACAATCTTACCATGGCTGGCACCCTGCTTACTTTGTAGAGCCTACCACCTCCACCAGGTATTAATTTGATCAGTGATCCAGCACAGAAATCAGTTGTAGGAAACACTCCAGAAATGGGGATTTGAAACAAGTTGATTGAGTAGGTTTCTATTTCTGCCTTTAATCCCTGGGTTTGATCTAGGCAGGGGAGAAAACGACTTTCTTGTGCCTACTGCCACGTAAAGCTAAGAGATTTAAATTTGTCTGCCAACATTTTAAATTTGAGCAAATACATCCTTTCACTAGAAGTACCAAACGCGAACAACTCAAGCAGCAAGCTGCAACATTCTCACACTATGACATCACTCTGTCTGGTATACTTTAATATAATTTGAAAATAAAATTTGATTAACTGAGAGCAGCTTAAAGAGGATACATTAAAGATCCAAATTGAGGACACTTATCCAGTAAAACGAAAAAGAGAGCACAGTACAGTGTCCAGCCTTTTGAGTGGCTTCTACAGAACAGGCCTGAGTGGCTTAACTAACTCAACAGGCCTTAACTTCTCTGATGCACTGTTGCAACAGTGACAAATACACTTATCCTGTATTAACTGAGTAAAAGCAATGGCATTAAGATTTTCTGGTAACCATGAATATCCAAACCAATCAGGAGACAACCTTACTGTATAGATTTGTAAATGGCCTGACACAGGGGAAAATTCAGCCGTCCATTCCTCACATGGTTTCAACAACAACAAAGCAGACTCCTGGTTTCCAATCCCAAAACTTCCATCTACTGAAGAAAAGTGCCTTCTGCTTCCAAGTATTTATTTACACCCCCAGTTCTTATTACAAAATGTTCACTGTTTACAGCATCCTAGTCATTAACAGGGAAATGTCAACAAAGTCTTTGTGATAATAACCATTTCTTTCCAGGCTGTTGTTTGAGTTCATAATCATCATCAGAAATTGTGGTAGAAATACAGATGCTATTAGTGGAGCATCAAAAAGGACAGCATACAGGGACTTAAATATTTTGAAATTATCCCTTGTCAAGGCATATTACATAGAATCATCACCACCCATGTCAGCAGAACTACTTCCAAACTTTATGAAATCTTAAACATCTGCATTTCACAAGAGCCACAGGGAAAGCAAACAGTTAATACTAATTCACAAAGAATCATTGAGCTAAGAAGCCATAACCCTCCTGGCACACATACCCAAGGCTAACAGGTAGTCTTCCTCACTCCCCCAGCAGGTTCAAGAGGAAGCTCTCATGTGGCACCTCATATGTAAAGCAGAGTGCCTACATCTCCTGAACAGTAAGGCATGTTTATAATCACACTGTTCCTACCATTAGTAAAGAATTCTCCTAGCTATATTACCATTGTACAAGTTGTCACTTTGTATAACACTAAACAAAATGTTTCAGGCTTGCGCAGAGAACTACAAGAACTAAGAAACCATGGTCTATCCCCTCAACTTCCTGAAAAGTGAGTTTCAGTACAGTGTATTTGTAGTTTCAAAATGAAGAGTACAAGTACTTAATCATTAAAATGCAGAATACCCACTTAAAATTTACGCCTGCCGTACTCATCTGTTTACTAAACTGACAAGTGACATCTCCCAGTCCCCACGCACGTTCCTAAAAGCAGAAACACGTCTATGTTGCCATCGTGAGCATGTCTCTCAGGACCATTAGCTTAACTGAAGTTTCATACTTCAGAGGCTTGTTTGCAGACTAACGGTGTCATCCAACATGAAACACAGAATGTGTGATTACAAGTCTAAGTTAAGCAGCTTTTCGTTAGGACAGCTCTCCCAAGTTTGAGTCATTTTAAAGGATCAGAAAATAACAATAGCCTAAGGCAAACACACACATTTGTTTTCCCTCCACAAACCAAGATTAGAAAAAAACATAGCCAGAGGCCATAGTTTGGAATAAAAAAAAAAAAAAGAGAGAGAGAGAAATGGTGCTTAAATAAGCTAAAACATAAGTTCCCTTACTTCCGGAGGCACACGCATCACAGCAGTCAGAGCTGCACACTGTTTCTCTATGTTCACCTATTTAAATAGCCCCATTCTTCACTGTGTGTATACACGAAGGCACAGAGACACTCACCACTTTGTCCATAAGCTTCCAGGTCTTCTCCACAGTCCTCCGGTCAGCAGCTGCCTGCTTGGGGGGACCCACAGCATCCTGAATGGCATCAATGAAGCCTAGGATCCGTCCCTTGCGCGGATTCCGGCCGTTGAGGGAATTGGCCATCTGGGACCCAAGCTGGGAGCAACGACAGGGAAACAGACACTCACAAGGTGCTCCCAAAACACCTTGTCATAAAACTCGCCGCAGCCAGTGAGGTAACACTTCCTTCTTCACGGGCAGGAAAGGGCAAGACCAGGGCATGTTTAGGAACAAGTTTAACTTTTCATGACCAGAAAAGTAAACCCACCTGGCCCAAGTTTACATTGGCAGAAGCGATCCCAGATTTATTGTCAACACCGACGGGCGGGAGGGGGAGCCCACCCGCCGGCGGCCCACGGGGCCCGGCCCACCCCGCACCGCTCTCCTGCCGCCGCCAGCCCCTCCGCTGGGACTACCGCGGACCCCACCGCACCGGCGGGTAGCGGGCACATGTCCGCCACTAGACAACAAAAGCGGAGGACGCTCCGGGGCCGCGGCGCTGCGGAGAGGGGATCGGGAAGAAGGACCAGACAGAGTAGCCAAGACAGCAGGCAGGCAGAGACCCGCGAATCACGGCAGCGCCCGGGCAGGCGGGCGCAAAGCTCGCTCCCGGCGCACCATACGTACAGATTAGCAACGCGCGGCTCTGTGACAAGACCGAGAGGAGCTGCCGCCAAGAACAGCCAGGAGCAGGCGTGGGGGACGCTCCTCAACCCCCCGCGGCGGCCGCTTTCCCTGTCCTCTGCCCGGGGCGGCGGCGGCGGAGCGGAGCGCAAGCGAAGCGTCTCATCGGACGAGGCTCTCCTCCCTCCGGCGGCGCCAGACTTCCCTGCCCCGGCAGCCAGGCGGAGCGCATCCCGCGCCACCGCCCGCGCTCTGGCCCGTCCCAGCCGCCGGCGATCGCCACGAGCGCGGCGCCGGCCCCGCAAACCCGCCGGCCACCCCGCGGGACCCTGCCTTGCGGCGCTGCCGCTCCTGCTGCTGCTAGCGGACAGCTGCTGCCTGGTAGGGAAGCATGTGGAGCTACTGCCCCGCCACCCGGATCGCCCTTGCCCGTACCACAGCCCAGACCGCCCTGGGTGGGTATGTGCGCGGGTGCGTGGAGACAAGAGAGAGAGAGAGACAGAGAGAGTCCTACAGACACATGCAAGAGACAGATACAGATATATGCACACGCACAGGTCTATATGTGGCACCGCTCGCAGCCCCCAGCAGGCTCTGGTCTCCCCTCACTCCCAGAAAGTGAGGCTGGCTCCCCGGCAGCAGCGGTCCCCCTTCTGCTCCTGCTCCCGCCCCCTGCCCGCGGCCTTCTGACGACCGCTCCTCTCCCCGAAACATGCCCACCCCACCAGGACAACACTCAGCCCACGCATGCGCGTCAGGACAAGAGCGGGGGAGGACGGGCGGCAACCAAGTCCCCTTCCCACAGGAGGGAACCACGGCCTCGGAATAACCAATCAGAATAAGAAACTGCACTTGATTGACGTGCCACCAGCAAATGAGCTGGGAACGGGGCGGTGTGGCGGCTGGGAGAGGGTTTTGGGAATTGAGCGGGAAGGAGGGGGCTGGTAGTGCTGGGAGTGATAGGAGAACTGACCAGTAGGTGAGCTCAGACGGAGGGAGGTGGAGCTTCCGGCCCTACTCCGTCATGCTGGACAGCCTTGTTTAGGGGGTCCTTTGAGGCCTCTTGGAGGTATGAGAGGAGACTGTTGGAGCCCGGTTTTGAGAAAAGCGGGAAATCATCCCTGGATACGGGGCTTTTAGGGGCAAAAGATACGGCTAGGGTCTGTTGCAGAGTCTTCTTCTCCTCTCTCTTTCCCCCTCCTCCTCTCCCCTGGTGAAGTTGTGGTGCCCCTGCTTGCTGGAGCTCGTGATGCGCGTTAAAAAAACAGGAGTCGGAATTACCACGTCTTTGAGCGTTCTGCCTTTGGGCTTTCCTTTCGCGCTTTTGAGAGTTTGTTCTGGTTTCTCTGTGGCCACAAAGTACAGGAACTTCTTGTTCTCCTGTATGTCTGGTTTCTTTTCTTGTTTTTTTTTTGAGAGGGGGAGGGTTGTAGTTAAGCAAGGGCTGAGATTTCCCACGTAGGAAACGTACTAGAGAGCACCAAGAAGCAGTGAAGGCTGTTAAGGCTCGCACTGCTGCTCTGAAAGATGGCTAGGGAATAAATAAACACCTTCTAGTTAAAAGTGCTCCTTTACGTATGGGGTTTTTTTGATGTGAACACTTTTTGTGAGGATATGGTAAATAAAGCCCCACTAATGAGTATGTTGCACTCTAGTTCTCTCAAATTTACCCTGTGAAAGCTGGAGAGGAAAGAGCTAGGCTTACCCTCAGCAGGTACAAGCCCTTTGACTTCAAATTCTTTTGAAGATGTTCCAGGAAGTAATTAGGCTTTGCAAGTGTTAATTTCTAATTAATTGTCACACAAGGAAACAAAAATACAACACTTAAAAACTTGTGAGGCTTCTTTCTGAAGAGAAAAGAAGTGTTATTAAAGGAGTGTTTTTAAGTTTCACTTAAATGCAAGGGCATTTGCCATAGCAAATTTTTTTTGCCATAGCATTTTTTTAACGGTTTGCCCTTTTTATTGGTTTTTATTTTTACTAATTTTTCTGATTTTTGGCTTTTAATAAAATCAGAGTCAGGAAAAACAGTAGAAATGTTGTAGAGTGTTTCAGTGTTACTGTTACTATAGGTATTTTTATGCGAGTATCTTCCTGTTGATTTAAAATGTGTCAAGTTACTCCTCTAGGCACACATACAACAATAAAATCACACCAATAATGTCTTCCTCAAAGGTCATTGTTCCTCTAGAGCTTTAAAATATGAATTGGCAGGTACTTGCCTTAAGTGGGTTGAAAGCCGCTCATTTGACTGTAGGCTCTGTCAATTCTTCTCTATCCTGTCTTGTTTTAAATGTTGGTTTGAAACTCTTCTCTGGTAGCTCTCCCTGTCTTTTTTTTTTTTTTTGGTTTAGTTTTTGTTGGGAGCTCTGCTTGCATAAGATTGGGTGGTAGTGACTGCTTGCTCTTTTGCTCTCTGTTGTTTGATTGTGGATACAGCAAGGGATCTGGTATTTTTTCTGAACTTGTTAAATCTTTGGTTCTTTTTCTCAATTACTTTGTTTTCATTGTTGTTATGTCATTCTTTTTATAGTCCACACACTGCCAAGAGCTATGATCTGTGAGTTGTGCTTGGTAGCTGGCTGGGGCTGAGTCATGTTGTCTTGCAGTTCATCTGAGTGCAGAGCCAGCGGGAGCGAGCAGCTTGGTTCCCTGCATCCCTGTGTATGTGTGTTTCGTTATTAAGAGAATAGCCAGCTCTGTGGGGGAAGTGAGTGGTTTTCAAACAGCTCTTTTTTTTTTTCAATGTCTGTGCTGTACAGTAAATACAGACATTCTGGGAATTACAGTCCTCAGAGGGTCATATGAATGTTTGCTGGAAGCAAGCCAGCTGGGAGAAGTAGGTGAAAGAGATGCCTATGGCCTCAGTATCAAGGGTCTTAAAGGTGGGTCAAGCTTTTGCATGCTATGCTATGAAAGCACTAGAAGAAACATTGCTTGTGTGGTTTCAAGCATGCAGAGTAAAAGGACCATTTGACAGGAGACAGCTGAGAGGTAAGGCTGAAAGAGGAGGAGCAATCATTGGCTCTATGGGGTGCATAAGGATAAAAGCCCCTTGAAAGGGTGGTGGCATGAAAGCACTAGCCACCTGGAATGCTTTGATGCAGGCCAGTAGCAGTATGTTAATGTAGCTGTCCAAAGGGACATGACAGAGTATTCCCTTTGCCCAACTTCAGGCTCTCTAGCAGCCTAAATCAACAAGCTAGTCTGCTATGTCTAGGTCCATTGAGAGACCACAAGGTGATGCAAAGCAGAAGCCTAAGTCAGATACTTTGATGCTCTGTGGGAAAGAGCATCTTTCTATTGGAGCTTTATGTAAGGTGCATAGCCAGGTTTGGTGTCTTATTAAGGCCCTCAAGTTATGCACATACAATTAAAATGCCTCCACAGATCTCTCTTACTAATAAGCTCTCCCAACTAAATATTTATTATATGTGTTATTATACTAAAAAAACATGAAAATTTGGATCTGCTGCTTTTAAGTGTTCTAGTCACTGAATGAAAGCACTACAGAATGGAAATGAGGTAAATCTGAGGTGACAAATTTTGAGAATTCCATGTTGTGTGGGACTGATCCTCAACCTGGTTTAGGTACTTTCCAGTGATGTAAAGATGTCTGGATAACAGCTGTAAGGATTTGATAAAATCCTGTAATAAAAATGATGAAGTGAAGGTGGCTATGAGTCAGGATATGAAAAAGAATCAAGAGAGTGTGAAAGAAGCCTTGTTTTGAACTCTAAAATAAAACCTTTGTAAGGTAAGGATTTCAAATCTGAGCATTTTACTGAAAGGCAACATCATGTGACTTCTTGAGAAGCCCAGCTGCTTGGTAGACAGGCTGAAAACAGAGATATGAGAGATTGAAATTAAAATGACAGTTACATTTATCCACTGCACTCTTTCTAATCTGTTAACTGGTTTTGTTGGGTTTTTTTTTTTTGCTTTGCTGATGACTCTCGTTCCTCTGGAGTTGTTAGAGCTGTTAGCCAGCTTTGTGAATGAAGCTTTATGTTGCTACTCTTGAATGAATTCCATCAAAGAGCCATTGACAGTAGTTGGAAGCAAGAGAGAGATTTTGTTTGGGTTTTCTTTGTTCACCAACTGTTAAAATATTATTGATTTTCTGCAGTCAGGCAATGTATGTGGTTTGGAAGCTGGCTTTATTTGTCTGGGTTTTTTGCTGTGGTTCAAGTGACTTTTTGCCCAAAGACACTGAAACATAAGAACAATGAAGAGGTCAGCTTCAGGCTTTCCTTGTATCCATGTAAAGAAGATAAAGTACTGCCCTCATGTATGGTGTAATTTTTTAAAGGTTAACACAGTACACAATATGCTGAGTTAAGTGATATGATAGCAATGCTTGTAAAAGCTTAAATCAGCTCTTTCAAAAGTTGAATGTGAAGTGACTTCCTGCTAATTGTAACACAATACCCTGGCTATCCCTAAACCTAAAACTTTCAAAGTAATCTCTTGGTGTTTTGACTGAATGTGTACAATATGATGAAAAGGCAACTGCTCATGGGGGTGTAGCATTCTGTGGTGCACTGTCAGGCAGTGCCTTCGTGGCTGAGCTCTGACAAGGTCACGCTTTTCACCCAGCGTGCAACGCCCCAGCAGAAAGCAGCTGTTCCCTCTTTGCAGGGAAGCTGAGAACTGTTAGAACCCAGTGTTTTTTTGATGCCCTATGTCCAGCAGCTCTGGAAAAACACCAAACAAACCAAATGCAAACAAACACCAACCAAAAATATCGAAAACCAAACACCCACACCATAACCCAAACAAAGATAAAAGATAACTATTGTAACAACAGATACCTTTAAGTTCCCAGGCTGTTTGTTTAAATACATTTTCATGAGCCTGTTCTCAAAATGTACAATGTCTTACCCATAACTCCCCCTCAGTATCCAGTTATTATGCAGTCACCTGTAGTAGCTGTTAAGAATATTACAATGGAGCCTATGGAAAATCCTTTTGTGTTATTGTTTTACAGTGCCCTCAAAGATGCTAGGCTCTTCAGATCTACAAAAAAAAAACCCAAACAACCAAGCAATTTATTTATGATTTTGAGGGTTGTTAAGCTGCAAGACACTGTTGTGGGTAACTTTTAAAATAGATAGCAACATATTTACTTGTTTTATTATAGCAAACCCAGATGTTGGGAGCAAAACAAAGCAGCTGTGGCACTCAAAACTCTCTTACTGTTAAATTTAGTTGATATTGTAATCGCTGCTTTTCCTGCTGTAGAAGATAATTGCTTAGAGAAAATTGGTGATAACAGTGGCATTTTGTTGTTAGATTGTTATCTAGTTAATTCAGCTACCTCCAACTATTTTTCCTCTGTTTACTTAGATTTATGTTTTCATGGTCATCAAATAGTCAAGTCTATGGTTTTTTTGTTCCTGGTTTCTAGAAATGAAAAACAATACTGTTTTCACACATGAAATATGACTAATGTAACAGTTTAACCCACTTTGTTGAACTACTGAAAAAGGAGGAGGGGGGGAAGACAGCTTTTCAAAGTTTCTGTGCTCTGTAGATATCCACTGTTGCTCCAACAGGCTGTTGCAGTACAACTCCTGATAATACAGTGTTGCTGCATTAGTCCTCTCTGCTGAAGGTTTAAATCCAGTCTGTATCCTGTCTGTACCTGTAGGTACCAGGCCCGGAGGCCAGGCAGCATGGCACAACAGGACTAGTCACCACCATCCTTATTAAAATGCACCCACACCCAAAATACCTGCATCCAGGGAGTGATCCCTGACCTGTGCTGATCCTGAACCCCCCTTGATTTGCTTGGGAAGACATCTTCTCAGGGACCAGCACTGCTAGGGGAGTATCCTAACAAGGTAACCCCAAAGATTGCCATGTGCCTAGGTCATCATGACTGTAGTAAGTGTATGCAGGTATAGTTGAAGTGTATGACACACACTGTAATACAAGGCCTTTCATCTTTGTTAATTTTAGTTGGGCTCAAATAACAAAATTTACTTTCAACAGCCTTCTTGAGGAGTGAACACCTTGAAGGGCACCTTGGAAGTACATTGGCAAGAATGTTACTGACTAAGGCTTTCAGGCTTACAGTTCTACATCTTTCATTAGGACTAGGAGCAAATCCACTTAAGTACAATATTGTTTTCCCTGCAAAATATAGCAGAACAATTTGCTTGACTCTGAGCATTAGAAAATGCATTATCTGCTTGGAGACTGAAAAGGAATTGTGGGGCCAGGCCAGTGTTTCTCTCTCCACCTTGCTAATGAGTTCGTTTGCTGTAAACTAGACAGCCCACTTCAAAACACATCGCCGCCTTCATGGATTGTACTAAAACAGCCTGTCAGCTTCATTTTAAAGCAGCCTTACCCTCAGGGAGCAATTTTACTTGTTCTTCTGTTTCTTTTCTGTTATTAATTGCATCCATCTGCCAGAGCAGGTGCAAAGGCTTTAACTAAGTCCAATCATTTTAGCACTACTTCTTGAATTTACTCCATCTGTGAGATAGTATAAAGGTAATAAATGTCAATATCTTCTCCCCTCCACCTTGTTCCTGCTGACTGTTGTGATTTTAGATCTTCCTACTCTCCTGATAAAACAATAGCAGCCATGTTTAACTCCAACATCCTATTTAATACAAATACAACTGGGATTTACTTGAGAATTAGGTGCTTTTGTTCTTTTTTTCACTGAAATATCTTTGTTTTCACCGGCATTTCTAAGATTTTTTAATTGTGGTAAGTGGTTATAAAGTACTCGCCTAGGGACTTTCTATTGCCATCTGTCTGTGGGTTAGGAGCTGCACTTAGACAGGAAACAAGGCTGTGTCTATTGAACACAGTTTAGCATAGAAAAGACTTCCTTTTTGCTTTTGCAAGTAGAAATAACCTCAGTTAGTAGAGATTTGAACTATATTACTAGCAACTTTAGCTGAAGTATTTGAATAAGATGTTGTCATAGGTAACTTTTGCAGCAAGTGGCAGTGTTTTAAGTTTAGAAGGTAGTTTATCATAGTTAAAAAGGGAAATTGTGCAGTGCTAGGAAACCATAACTTAAGCATTAAGATGTATTTGTTATATTTCTTCTTCTGTACCACTCACTGTAACTTCTAATGTCCTGCCCATCTTTCTAAAGGAAGACAGCTTTTTATGCTAGGCTGCTTGAGTCCTTGACTAAGAATTTGTGGTATATTTTGTACTTCCTGTATGCTTCATGTTCTACCAGTATTTTGTTTGTGAGCAAAGGCAGGAACCTTTGGTCATTGACTGGTGTAATAAACATGGTTTTGGGGTTTCTTCCTCCTCCCCCCCACCAGCTCACTTACCTTCATTTAAAATAAGTTGTTTTTCCAAACTGAAAGTAAACCATATGTTTACATAAGGCAAATGACTATTTTAATAGAACTGAGTAATTTTGATCTTTTGCACAGGCCACTTGCAAATACAAACTGAATGCATTTGACATTTGTAATTATTTACTGAATGCTTCAGAGCTTTAGACTGAGTTTACAAGATCTTTGCATCAGTTGCTCATTCTACAGCATGCAATTGGTGGTTATATTTTTCTATTTCATTACATGACTACTTTTTTTAAATGTCATCTGATGTAGTTCAGTTCTTCTCACACTCTTAACTTCATCACTGCTGCAGATGAACAAATCATATAAGACAATTTCTCTACCTAGAAAGCAGTCATCCATGCTCAGTGGCAGCTCCTCATAGGCTTTGTCCTGCTCTTGCATAAATTATCAAGACCGTGCCCCAGTGCTCACTTTATTCCTTAAAAGTTCATGATTAAAGCCTTGTATCTCTGAACAGTTGAATAATTTTGACACCAGGTACATGGTTGGTACTTAGTAAAGAGTCTGTCACACTAAGTGAAAATTTCTCTCAGATTTTCTGTGTAGATTAATAAAAGACAATCTTTATCATTTTTCCTGGATTGTCCCTAAGTTTGAACTTTGGCTTCCCTCCTCCCTTCATGAAAGAGGAATAGTCTAAAAATGCTACAGAAATATGTGTTAGCAGCTTGGAGAGTGTTGTGCTTAACTCAGTAACTCAGTCCTGGCAGAAGGAAATATCAGCAACTGCATTTTTAGTGTTTGAAGTCTTTGTCCCAGCCTACAAAGGAAGGCTGGAGGAAGTGGGAAAGCCCTATGTCTTGGAGATCATTTTCAGGTGTTTTTCTTTTACATATAGGCAATGCATCCAGAACTTGAAAAGTAATCAGGGATCTGTTTAGATGTCTGTTAATGAATCATTGAAGAAGCAAGCTGATCTTACAAAAGCAAGTTATTTGGTGATTTCTGAAAATGTACTGAATGGGAAGGTTTCTCTTTTTGAAGGTCCATTGAGGTACAGAGTTGCTTGCTAATTCTGAAAACCTTGGATGCTTTCATCTGCTTGTTCCTGTGTTTCTGAAGTTGTTTTGGAACAAACACTCTGCTTGTGCCATAAATACATGGCTCAGGCCATTTATTTTCCACGTGGAGCATACTTAAATTTTGACAGGTTAAAGGGGAATAAAATGGATTCATTAGCTCCTCAGTGCTTTTGTGCTATATAAATTGGGTTTGCACTTCTGCCAATATGTTTTTGGATTCTTTTTTCTAGCCCAAGGCTATAACTGATAAATGGTGACATGCTCAGGGAGGGCTCAGTTGCACCGCTGACATATGAGACAGCGCTTGAGGGATTGGGTCAATGTGCACAGAGCCTCATACTGTTCATGTGGTTAGGATGTACTTTCTCCTTTGCTATCTGGCTTCACAGCCTAATATAGGTGAAGAGACTGTACAGCTTCCAGGGGATGAAGTCCATATACTGGAAGCATTGACTGAAGCTTGCTTGGCTCAGGACTTCAAAAAGAGAATTTTTAAAGGCATCTTCTGAAGGAGATGAACATATTAAAAGAGGAACACAAAATACTCAGACAGCTTTCTTCATTCAGTGACATACAGAAGCTAAATGTAGTAATTTTGCCCCTTTTTTCTACAATCTCAACCCAGCTTCTAGAGATGTGTGGGAATTCTTACTACCTTTCTTCAGAACCCTGTGGTCAGCTAAAGCAGTGTAATGGCAGGAGTAATTAACTTTGCAAGCCCTGAGTAAAGGCACATTCTGCTACTCTTAAATTCAATGAGACCTAACTCCCAAATCGTTTCAACCCAGTTTTATAACCTTGCCCAGCCTCATGATGAAATATAATCCAAAGTTACCTTGACTTATTTCAGCTGAGTGTCTGTTTCTGGTCATCTGCCATACCCCCTGCCCATGTGGAGTATCTAGTTTAACTTAGTGGCACTTCAATGGAAAGCAGGCAGACCTGCACTTTTAGAAAGCAGAGCATGGTAGATACTGGGGTATGTGTGGCAGTGCATGCCAGTTGAACTATTTAAAACATGTGAAACACTATGTGAAAGGAAAAAAATTATAAGATGTATCCCTTTTTTTTTCCCTTCGGCCAAGGCTGAAAATATTCTCTTGTGAACTTGCTTCCCTTGACTCATTGGCTTTCTATATTTTTTCCTTCCAGTTGACTAAATTATGCCAGTTGGATTTTAAATCTACCAAACATGATTACTGATCTGTGAGGCCTGTGGAGAAGATAGTTGGTTGAGCCAAAAAGCAGAAATATAGCACATAAACTACCTGGAAATCTCCTTAGGATAAATAGGGAAAATCTGCAGAATTTATCATGGGTCAGTGCTAAAGAACAGAAGTTCTGGAAGCTTACTTGTCACAAGACAATTTGGACAGTAAATAAAACCTTTAAAAAATCTTCAGGGAATGCAGTGGTTAAATAAATACCCTCATGGAAAATGTGTTCTGTTCCAGGTCCTCTTGTGCTACTGTGCAAATGCAGAACTAGCAGAAGGCTGTAATGATTTCACATGCAATGGTACCAATGAACTCTGGAAAAAGGAATCAAATAAGAAGCAAAATAATCATAGAGAGCAACCAGAGTGAAGATTCTGTAAGCAGTAAGTTGAGATTGAAATCTATTGAAAAATACAGGCTTGTGGCTCTAGTTAAAGAACTTTGTTTCCCTGACATTATTGTCTAAACATCACTTCTGGATTTTATTCACACACAGAGCTCCCAAGTGTTCACTGTTTTGGATGAGTTGAGGGGCACCTTCTTCAGCCAGAATAAATGAGTAGGCTTGTCTTCAAACAAATGGAATAGTATTTATACCAAGTTCCTTATAATACTGTAGGTGAAAGTCTATTACAGCTCAGCATTGTCCTCATAGCAGCAATGATGTGAAAACAAAATATTGTGGAAGACTCCATCAAGTTAGATCAAATGCATTTGCTTGCCACATTTTCCAGAGTTTCTGAACTCTTCCTAGTAGGAACCACAACTAAAATTGCATTTACTAAAGTTCTACTTTACTAAGATATTTAATTTTATAAGAAAGAAATGTGGGATCATCTTTACTGTTTATACAAATAGCACTTGATTTGTTCCCAATTGCTTGCATAACTTATCTGCCAGTCAGTTTAGAATTGAACTTGTTTTAGAAGAGACTGTGCAATGATGCTCCCTCAAGCTTCCTGCATTCTTCACTTTGGCTGGTTTGTCTGTCTCTGAACTAGAGAGTTCCCAGTTTACTGTGAAAGAATGATTGTTGAAATAGTGAAACCTGACTGAATACTGAGGGCAATGCTGGTGAAGTGAGTTTTGAGCTCCAAAAAATGTATATTCTTCATGACTACTTGAATGCAACTTCTTCATCCACTGAGTAGAACAGAAAAAATGCCATGACACTTTCCTCAAATGCTGGCTGGCAGGCCCAATTAAAAATATTATAAAAACTATTTATAAGCTGCTTGTGAATAAGCAGGGTAAGAATTAGTCAGAACTTTGGCAATAATTTAGAAGGTAATAAATTTTCTGCAGTTGCAACTCTTCTGTGAAATAGTGTACCCACAAATGCAGTTGTGTGAAGCCTCAGTTGGAGCTTGCTTGTGCAATTTTATTGTATTTTAGTGGAATTTTAATATTATCTTGGAACTAACGATGACAGAGTAGCTCAAGCAAAAAGTAGAAAACCCCAGGACAATTCTTTTCACTGAAGTTCCTGAAGGCTCACAGGAGTATGAATAACATTAGGTAAATTTGGGTTTCACTCGGATTACGTTGTGACAAGCTTGTAGAATCCAAGCAGGAAAAGTACTTGCACTAATTATGACTAATGTTTAACTGTAGTGCATGAAGTATTTAAGCACTGTGTAGTCTGAGATATTCAATTTTACATGTTCTCAAAGCTTTTTTTTTTTTAAATAGTGGTCCTACTATGTAATGGTAGTGAGATATTTTTAAAACATGCTGAGGCTTTTTCAGGAGAGATGTAAAATGAGAGTAAATTGACATCAGTGCAACTGTACTGGTTGAAACCAAAATGTTTGCTGACCTGAGGCTGGATTAGCACTGTGGCTTTTCAGGAGTGGTTAGCAGCATAAATGTAAAAATGTATGTGTGGGTGACTTCTACAGGAAATTCTCCATTGTTTGGGGTCTTTCTCTATGACTATATATGTGTGTGAGGACTAGAAAAACAAACTTAGGCAGCTTCTGAAATCTTAGTTATACTGGCAGAACTTCATCCTGAGGAAAGTGGATATAGAACCATAGAACCATTACGGTTGGAAAAGATCCCTGAGACCCCTGACCTTCCAGTACCTGAAGGGAACTTGCAAAGAGGCTGGTGAGGGCCTGTTTACAAAGGCTTGTAGTGATAGGACAAGGGGTAATGGCTTTAAATTAGAGAAGAGTAGGTTTAGATTAGGTATTAGGAAAAAGTTCCTTGCCATAAGGGTAGTGGAACACTGGAACAGGTTGCCCAGGGAGATGGTTGAGGCCCCGTCCCTGGAGGCATTCAAGGTGATGCTAGACAGGGTTCTGAGCAACCTGATTTAGTTGGGGATGTCCCTGCTCACTATAGGGGGGTTGGACTAGATGACCTCTGGAGGTCACTTCCAACCCAGATGATTCTGTGATTCTGAGATTCTCTGATCATCTAGTCCAACCACCCAAGCACCACTACCATGCTCACTGAAACATGTCCCCAAGCACCGCATCTGCGCATTGTTTGAACACTACCAGATGTGTTTGGTTTCAGAGTTTTTCCACAGATGAGCTTGCCTAAATGAAACCTTAAATCTTGACTTCTTGATTGTCATACTCAGAGGATTTTTTTTTAAGTGGACACAGGGGGCTGCCTAAAAATAAGCCTGGCTCAACTTCTTTGAGGTTTTTTATCTGTTTTTGAGTTATAACTTACCCATACAGCCAAATGAGTTAGTTTCATCTTCTCTGTGTACAGCTGGGGTGATGGTAAGAAATGTCACAGTCACAACTACTGCAAAAGGGTGAACAGGGGAGGAAAATGAAAGAAATTAATTGGGAAAAAGTCTAGGCTAATGATGACTAGTAGTGTGATAACTTTAAAAGGAAATTACTTAAACCATGACATGAAAGCTGTATAAAAACTCATAGTGGCAGTGCCCTACATTCTGTCCTTGCTCTGCATTACACTAGCATGATGACTGGGAGAACTTGAGTCTATGAATTAACCACTAAAATTACATTTAAAAACGCCTCCTTACTTATCAAACTTCACATCAAAATGTTGAAACTTTTTGAGATGCTAAGAGATGAGTAAACCTGTTTTACAGATACACAAATCATGTAAGCATGGAAATCATCACTGTGTAGTGTTTTACATTTTGATTTTAAGGTGAGGAGGTTTACTTGCATCCTGAGGGTGCTGTATTCCTATATTTGCCAAGTCTTCTGCATAAAGACTTCACCAACTACAGGATCATGCCTATTTTTTGCACAGTTCAGAAAATACCTTGTTCAAAGTGTCATCTAGTTTTCCCATATGTTTTTAAAGCATATGCATAGTTAACTAAGATCTTGAGTCTCTGTTGAGTTCCCACCAGCATTGTTGTTTGTCTTGCTCATTATTTTAGTCAAACCTGTTCTACATAACTATCAAAGGGACAAGGGGAAAAAGAATTGCCCATCAAATAAAACTTTTTTAAACATAACTGGTGTTCTTACTGTTTATTTTGGGGAAAAAATGTGTTAGACTTTTCAATAAAGAATTAAATGATTTAGAAGAGATCTTCAATAAAATTTAAAATCTAATTCAAAGTATTGGAAAAGGCTTAGAAGAAAGATCTGCCCTTTGCTTCTGTCACTGTTTGTTCTTCTTTTATGCCCTTTTCTTCTTGGCTCCCTAGGGGCCTTTGCTTACAGTGTGATAGTGACATTGTGTGTATCAGAGAAAAGCAAATACAGTGCTTCAGTTGTAATCTTAGCTCCTACTACCCACACAGATTCGTGAACTCTCTTCCTTTAACCTTGCATATTGGTAAATGTGAAGCTTGGAAGGACAAACAAGATAGAAAAGAAAGTTAGGAACCATAACTTTTAGGAGTTTCTATTATTCCCTGCTTTTCAATGGTGACAAAAAGAAATTTCACCCTGAAAAACACATCAGGGAGTTGAAAAGGTTTCTGCCAGATGACTAGTGATGTTTTGTGGAGAAATGTTCTGGGTTAGATATTACTTCTATTCTCTCTCTCATCTTCCTGCCTAGCCCCCCTAATCTTCCATGTCAGTTACAGGCAGAAGGGCTGAGCTCTCTGTTCACTGAGCTGTTGAAGAGGAAGACTCAACTATGACAAAGGACATTTCTGTGGATAGGCTTGGCTCCACATCTTCACAGGACTTTGGTTCCATAGCAGTATGTCTAATGGAAGAAAAAGAATAAACAGGATAAATGAGCTCACAAAAGCTTCCATCTGCAGGGTCTATCTTAGGTATAACACTGTTGTGGGCTTGTGGCTGCTAGAATGCATGCTAGTAGTGAACTGACAAGCAGTGGTGGTCAGCCATGGTGTGAGAACTTCACAATGCAAGATCTTGCCATGGCTGATTATTTCAGATCAGTTTGGTATTGGACCACTGGCTCTTCAGGGTGGCTTGGATGGAAATCTAATTTGCAAAAGATGTTTACTGTAACATCCTGGGAACCTTCTCAATGACCAACACTTATTGCTTTCTGTTTGTGCGTAGGAAGAGTTTCCAAAATACGTGGCTCTCTTAAGTGGGCATATAGTTTTGTTCATTCTTTCATGGTGTCCATGCAAGTGCTTCAGCTTTAGAGGCTCTGAAAGGCCATTTTCATCTTTATGGAAGATATTTTCATACAACTGAATGTGCAGAGCTCATGTGTTCCATCATACAGAAGTATCTGGAACCACAGAAGTCTGCTGGAATGGATAATAGAGCATGGCCACTGTGGATTGTAAAGAGATGTTACTGTGTGAGACTGGATGTACCACTTTCTTTCTGGGTTGTGAGCCTGTTTACTAGGCATTTAGGCACTGGAAAGAAGTGCTGTGAACAGGAATGCAAACTGTCACAGCAAAGTGTCTGCTGAAGTCCAGAAAATGAAGTTAGAAACTACTTACCTTCATGTTGAAGGCAAGACCTATTGAAATTCATCTAACCATAACAATATTAAAAGTTGTGCTTATTAATAGAAGTGGATAATACAGTCTTGCTATTTCTAAGCTATTTCCAAACAAATCTGACCCAATCTCTTGGCTGCATGACTTTGAAAGAGCTTGTAAATAGGTCACCTGAGCTGAGGTGCTTGTCTTGTGTATTCTTAGTTGCTGCTGTCACTGGACAGTTTGGTTGTAACCCTATGATTTTTGAAAAGCAGCAACAAAAAAAGGGCTGTCACATCTGTTAGTCTTTGCAGTTCTGCAGCAGTGTCCCACTCTAAGGCCAACACAGCCTTGTCCATTGAGAAAGACTCCAGGGAAGTGTTCCTCTAAAACTCTGCAATCACTCACCAGCCATGAGTTCCTGGAACAAAGCTTCTTTGCTCATTTCAGAATTAAACCATTTATTTACAGGTGATGGATCTTTGTGAAGAAACCAGAGCTGATAACAAAAATGTATAAAGCCCAGATACTTACCAGCCTTTGGCTACTCTGCTGTGTTTCTCTTCCTACACTTCTGAAGAACATTAGCACCTTCTATTCACTTAGCCATGACAAAGTTCACCTCCAAAAGAGCCTATTCTGCCTTCCCCCGGGGCTGATAAGAGGTTTCCTATGTTACTATTCTCAGCAGTGCTGCTCTGTAACAAAGGCAGGTCTGTGGGTGGCTGACTCCTGTGGGGAGGGAAGCAGCCCCTGGGTGGGTAGGTGCATGGGTGCACTTTCAACTGGATGCTCCTGGAAAGCATTTTTGGGAGATGTTATCCCAGACAGGAGTCACAAATCCAGGCAGACAGTGGGGAGTGAGGGATGTGCTCGGGTTTTGCTCTTTAGCAGCACTGTCTCTGCTACTTGATATGGGCATAGAGCAGAAGATGATTCTGAGAGAGCTGCTTTTTCTTGCAGTATGCAGATCATACTGAACTGCTCTCTTTGATTTCAATTATCTTTTTCTTAATTACACCTATAGATAAGGGCAAAGTGCATTGCTCAGTTAGAGGAATTCTGCAGTGCTTGTTCCAGAGCTGTAAACATTTTTAAAGGCTTTGGGATGCTTACCTCATGAAACCTCAGCTTCAGTAAAAGCTGAATGCAGGAACTAGCCAACATTCACATTTTCAGTTGATTTTGCTCTCTTCATTTGCTCCTTCAAATGTGACATATTGTATGCAATCTGTTTACCTTTTTATGCTAGAGTTTAAACCGACCAACTTGCTTCTCAGGAAGGGGAAGAGAAGAGAAAGGGGAGTAAGTGTGAACAGCAGAATAGGCATGAAGACAACAAACTTAGCTGACTTCTGGAATTGCAGCTGGAATGTTGTGGAATTTGATACAGATGGAAAATAGAAGTTGAAAAAACATAAAATTTCCAGTGTGGGTGCCATTTTGAGTGGGCTGTGTGGGTGGAGAATAGTGCTAAATGCCAAGCAGGCAAGTAGAACTGAGAATCTATTTCCAACTAGAAACAGACAGCTAACAATGGGGGGGCTGTGAAGGGAGGAGGAGCAGTTTCAATGTCCCAATGCAGCTGTTTTATAATAAATCACTAATAGTTACTGGTAAAGCTCAGCTAATCAGCCTTTGCTGCCTTCTTGTCCATACAGTTCTTTTCCAGAGGAGTTTCAGTATGAATTTTCTGGTATTCTTACTTAGTGTCTTCCTGTATGTACTCAGATGGTTCGTGTGGCTTTGAGCTGTTTTTTTGGCCAGACTATATGACATATAGTAGGTCAAAAGTGGTTTTGAGTTTTCTGGTTAACAGCTATATTTAAGTGTGAAAGCTGCATTGCTTGTAAGAATGAAGTGCAGTTCCTTGTAGGGCAGTACTAGTGTTAGTGGACACCTCTGCTCCTGCTTTGCTCTCAGATCCTCGGTTCAAGTTCTGATGCTTTGTTTAGGCATCAGGCTCAGTTCCAGGAACAGATCTTTTCTCTTCATTTGCTCCAGATGTATTTCCTGTGTTTTCATATAACTCTCCTTCAAAAATCAGAATGCAGCAAACTTCCTTTAGGAAATGGCTCCAGTAACTTTCAGTTCCTTACACTGAGAGTGCACGACAACTCTAAGGCTGTCTGGTACATTAGCATGCAGAGGAAAAGGGGAAGGTCAGATTTATTCTCCTTAATAGTCACTAATTGTTGAGAGTGTCCTTGGCTACTTGTCAATCAAAGGTACATCCCAAATTGCCTGAAAGAATCTGGTATTCAAGATGTACTCATGTCCCTTTGATGGCAGAAATGCTTTATAATGAATGGCCAAAACAATTTCTTCCCTCATGTGAGGCTTTAAAAGAAAGCTGTAGATGCTTTGGAATACGTATCTGCATAATAGTTCTGGATCAACTTTGAAGTAAGTGCAGGTCATTAGCAACAAGAAATTGTTCCTTAATTTTTCAGAAGGATGTGACCATTGCAATGCAGAGCATCTCAGTGGTAATGTGAACAGTTTAAATGTGTGTCTGTAGGAAATGAGGTATAAGCATTGAAGTTACTTGGCTTTTATTGTTCTAGAAGAACCTTTGTGTTAGCCTCCAGCTACCAAAAGTGTAGTTCTTGCCATTCTGTCCTCTGCAAAAAACTACAATAAACCCTCAGTAAGATTTTAAAATCTACATTTAGCAAAGCCAGTAAATAAAGCTGTGCTATAAGGAATGCATACCAGAAGTGGAAATGACTCAGTTCAACAACCATCTCAAATTTACAGGTGGGTCCCTTCAGAGAGAATTGACACTGCAGTGCATGTGGTAATTATGCCTGTGAAAGAAGCACACATGCTCTTGTGATTGAAATTTAGAATTTAAGAGCAAGGTTGGGTGTGAGGCAGTAATTGGGAAGTCATTTGAGATGCAAAAGCAGTAAAAATGGGATGGGTTTGTATACAGCCAGAAGCTATAACCATGGGTTGTCGTTCATAAATAATATTAACATCAAGTTTTCCTTCCACTGAATTTTAAATGGTAAATAGAGGGCTTGGATGAGGGAGGTTGGTTTTCCTTTTATCCTACTTGTTTTTTGAAGTATTTGGAATGCAGTCCTGGTGCTACCAAGTCCTTCTGCTGCAGCTGGGAGAGAGACCTGGTAATGCTGACGTTTATTCACGAGTGGCTGTGTTTTGAAATCAGAGCCCAAGAAAAGGGAAATGCATAATTCTCTCACCTCTTCCAGGCAGCTGTCGTCACAAGAAACACCGACTCAGACACACCTGTGAGTCAGAATTCCTTCTGCTTCCTTCCTGCTGCCTCCTAGTAGTAATTTGCCTGTTACTTCAACTGTAACCGTTACTGCTGTTTTCAGCCTCTGCATTGTCTCACTTAATCTGAACAGGCAGCAGAAGTGAAATTAAGCTGTCTCTTACTGTCCTCTTCTAAGCCATCTATTCTGAAAAGAGGCCAAGCAGTCAGAAAAGTGCTCTGGTCCTTGGTGCTTGAGCACAAAATTTGTGTAGACAGTAAAGAATTATAAAGGCACTTCTTTTTCTCTGAACTGATAACTAACCATGTCACAGGCTACATCAACAGGAATTGGACTGAAGAAAATTAAAGGTCATGGTTTTCTTCAGTGCAATGGAGACTTGCAGAAGCTGCTTCTCTGAAGGATAGATGTGTGGTTTATTTAAATTAGATTTCTTCCCTCTTGTCCTCTTGTTTCACAGGCAGTTGTGCTGCCAGTGGAGCCTCTGTTGTCGTGTTACACTTTCACTTTCCAGAGCATAATCTGCTATTTATTTCTAACTTCCTTTTACAAGCACCTATTCTTTCAGCTTGGGTTTGTTGTTTTTTTTTTCAAACAAGATCCATGTATTTTGATGCTTTGCTTTTTGGTTGCCTGCTTTGGTTCCTTCAAAGGGTCTGATAGAAGTGCTGAACTACCTATTTTGTCAAGAGATTTCAAGCTGAGTATCTGAAATAAGAGCTCATTTAGGAAGAAAAATTATGTGTTCATACTGATAACTGTAATGCTAGAATACCTATTTAGTCATGCAGACAATAATCTCTAACAAGTCAAAAGAACCAACCTGCCCTACAAGATACATAGGCAGGAGTAAGAAAGAAAATGAGTTAACAACAGGAGTAACAAATGGTCTGTGGTTAATTCAATCGCTTCCTTTGCTACGAATACTCAGCCATCAAGTTTTGCAAAGCTTATTCAGATGTGACGGGGACAGCCCCTGAGCAACAGTAGCAGGAACATCCCCTGCTAATCATTTCCCTTTGCCACTTTTTATTCCAGTCCTGCAATTGTTCTGCTCAGAAAAAGGAAATATGACAGAGGTGGCTTTCTCTGCATCATGAGAGACAAAATGTTGGAAAGCACAGCTGCTGAAACAGTTGAGAGATTGAAATTTCAATCAAAAATTTCTTGATAATAGAATGTAGCATGTGTAACATAACTAATAAACCTTGTGCAGAGGTTGTCTTTGCTTTCTTTTGATTAAGCAGAACCTGCTGCAAGCTGGGGAATACTGGAACAAGAAGTAAGGGTGTTAAAATTCAAAGTGCCTTTTGCTTTACGAGAATAGTGGGGCAGAATCAGAGAATCCGGTACAATTTTGGTTCCTTAAACTTCATCATGGCTTGGATTCTGAACTATAGACAGAAATTTAAATTTGAAATGGAACCAGAACTAAAAAAGCTATATTTTATGGATCTAATTTAGAGTCAGATTAATAGAGCAGAAAGCCTGATAAAGAAAGAAATAACTTACTTCATCATCTAACCCAGAATCTAGTAATGATAGTCTAAGAGCGTGGCCCTGGCAGATCTGAAACAACTCTGATCCTGTTTCAGTATCAGGTCTGAATTTGGCTGTTGTTCAAAATACAGATTAAGAAAGTACATCCATGGCAGATTTTTCATTTTAAACAGCTTATTCATTATTTGATAAGCAGAGTTATTATTTCCTCTTGACCCCACATACAAAAGCATCCTGTTTAAACTTGCAAAGTCAGTATATGGAACTGTTCTTTCCTTTTGTAAGCAGTTAGAGCATCTCTGCAAGCATTTAGTAATAAAACCTGCAACTGTTTTTCATTTTAACCACTTAAGGCTTTGAAGTTTGTTGAAAAGTTTGGTACTGTTTGGCAAACAATCCTTTGGGGTGTTCTGCTAAGTTGAGAGACAGTCTGCCTGGAGTTGGTATTTACTCAGGACTTCACACCTTCAAAGGGTTGTCTTCCTGAGCAGCTACTATATTCTTTGCTTACTTAGCAACAACATCAGTGTGCAAGAAATTCTGCACTAAATAAATGCAACCCACTCACCAATGACCCACACTGAAGAGGCTTAAGAGAAATAGGCCAAAGCTACCAAGGTCTTAAGGCCAAAAGAGTTCTAAGAGAGTTTGAAGGCCAAAAGAGTTGGCCATTAGGAATCCCAGAGCAAAAGTGAGTGCAACAGGATGTCTACTCTGTCAGTAGATACGTGCCATGTCTGTTTTTAATGAAAGCTTTCAAATAAGAAGCTTCTAAATCTGATTACAAACAAAGGATCAGCACTTTTGCTAATGGTAACAAGCTTTCAATGTATTATTTTTGCACTGCAGCAAGAAAAATGCATTGGTCAGTAGTCTTTCTTATAGATATATGTAATTTGCTGTCTTGGGACAGAATGTTGATCTTTGTTTCATACAATGAGAGAATGTTCTGGGTTGGAAGGGGCCTTTAAAGATCATCTAGTCCAACACCCCTGCAGCAAGCAGGAACATCTTTACCTTTATCAGGTTGCTCAGAGCCCTGTCCAACCTGACTGAATGTTTCCAGGGTGGGGCTTCTACCACCTCTCTGGGCATCCTGTTCCAGTGTTTCACCATGCTCATTGTAAAAATTTTCTTCCTTATTTCCAGTCTAAATCTTCCCTCTTTTGGATCAAAACCATTACTCCTTGTCCTTTCACAATAAGCCCCATGAAAAAGGCTACCCCATCCTTCATATAGGCCCCCTTTAAGTGCTGAAAGGCCACAATAAGGTCTCCCCAGAGCCTTCTCTTTTCCAGACTGAACAGCTCCAAGTCTTTCAGCCTTTCTTCATAGCAGAGGTGTTCCAGCCCTGTGGTGATTTTGTGGCCCTCCTCTGCACCCACACCAACAGGTCTATGTCCCTCTTACGCTGGGGGTCCCAAAGCTGAACACAGGACTCCAGGTGAGTGAACACTCCAGGAGAGCAAAGTAGAGGGGGAGAATCACCTCCCTTGACCTGCTAGCCTCACTTCTTTTGATGCAGCCCAGGATACCATATTTCATTTAAGTTCCCTACCAGATATTTGTGCATTTACCTCTTTCACGAGGTGAGACCCAGTTTTCTATTTATGCATGTGTGTGTACATGTGCATCTTTTGAGAATTTACTTTGGATGATGCTGGCCATCCTCTGGTTATACTTTGGTAGTGGAAGTGGGCATTTGCAATCAAGAGGCCCCTAGCATTTGCAGAAAATCTTTTCTTAAGCACCTAGACTTGTGTGTAGGTGAAAGTGTCTTGATTTGGTTTGGGTTTTTTTTGCCATAAGCCATAAAACCTTCTAAGTTGGCTAAATGAAGACAATGAAACAGACATAAACTCAGGGAAGAAACAGAGTAGTCTTTGCATTCTTTTTATCTTGCATTTTTTCCTTCTTATTTAAACTGTGTTGCTTTTAATTTAAAGACTAACACACTGAATCTCCAAGTGCAGGTGGAAATATTGAGGAAAACTGACATGGAATTCATTGGTAACAAATAGTTATCACCTGTAACTCCTCCAAAGAACTTTTTCTGCTAGATGTGTAACCAGTTTGCAAAAAGAATTGTGACAAACACAGCATAAACCATGAACATGCTTCAGTTAAAAGGTTCATTGTAATAAAGATTACATTTTACTTGGGTATGCATAAATATATTTATTTAACAGATTATATTCCTTTAGAAAGCCATTTGTAATAATTTATTTTCTGTGTTATGGCTGTTTGTGTTGATAACAGACTGTCTCTACATATGAACCCATACCTGTTAAATTAAGAGGTGTTAACCAGCATCAGGAGTTGTCCATTGCTCTCCTCCTCTTGTTGGGACATTTACCACTATGACTTATAAGCTTGGTAATCACCTCAGGTGTAAGTTTTTGACTACTATCTGGCCAGTCTTCTTCAAATGGCTCCAGATCCTGTGATGCTTACATTCCATATACTATTAACAGTTAGAGGAATTCTTTTCAGAAGCAGGAAATGATAGTAGCTGAATAGGGACATGATTTTATTCTGTGAAGGGTTCAAAGAATACTTTCAATGCCCAAGCACGTTTTTCTGCTTGCATTTTTGTTTCTATTATTTATTTATAGGCTTTTATGAGCTTTGGCATGGTTTTCTCCATGACTTGGGCCACAAAGTATTCAAGTCAAACTTCTGCCTGCTAGGAGATATTTTGTCATGGATGCACCATTTTCAGGATAGGTACATACAACTTAGCAGTGGTATACACTACATACAACTTAAAATACTTCATCTCTTGCTCAAATACTTAAAAGCTCTTAATTTTATTGCATTTGGAAATCTAGGACTTGGTGAAGGTGGGTGACTCATGGTCTTTAATGACAGAAAGTGGCAATAGTAATACATTGAAAGTAAGTCTAGCTTATGTTTTCAAACAGATAGAAATTACATCTATGTATATTTTGCTAATGGACTGGGTCAGCACAGAGAATGCAGACACCAAGTTAAAGAAGTGAGCTTGTCTTTACTGGCATTTAAAGCAGCAAACAGATAGGTAAGATGATACAGCAATAACAGAACAAACACAGAACTAGCTATAGTGACTAAGAGAGATGTATCACCAATTGCCACAATACATTATTATCATCCAGATCCCCAGTTGCTGGGGAGCCCCGGTTACAGCGAGGATTTGGAGAACCTTACCCAGCAATTGGGAGGTTCCTGCAGGTCTTGGCTCAGATTTTGAGAGATGCCTGTGGTTAGTGTTGAAGAACAACTGAAAGTTTTGGGGCCCTTTACAAATAGGAGTTAGGAGCCCCTATTGAGTCCTTTCTCTTCGGTTATTTATAGTGAGTCATGAGTGTG
Organism: Galbula dea; assembly: GCA_013399015.1. NCBI lineage: Eukaryota > Metazoa > Chordata > Aves > Piciformes > Galbulidae > Galbula > Galbula dea. The sequence continues at coordinate 631,015 of VWZX01002693.1, read as the reverse complement.
TGTTCCAAGCTAACGGTACAAAGTAGTTGTATATGGTGTACTCCAACTATGTGCCACGTACATGCAGGTAATCACAGATGTGTTTGCAGGATTGACATCTAGAGGAAACAAGAAAATTGGGACCATGTGGTGAATATACTTCTAGCTCATTGCTGGATAGTTCCTGTTAAAGATTTATAAGTCAGTGTGACTTACAGTGAAGTAAGTGATGCCAGTCTCTCCTCGCCACCCGGTAAAACAAAGCATGTCTGTCTTTGTGGGACTGAGAGGTGAAGGAAGAAACTCTGCAGCCTGTACCACCAAACCCCACCCAACTGCAGCATTGCAACTGTTACTTCTATTACTAAGTCCTTGGTTCTTCCAAGGAGTGCCACCTTAACCATAATAGGACCTGGAAAAAATAACTGCTCCTTTTCTGATAAAAATGTCTCTTTGTCTCTTCTTTGGGAAGGCTGTAAGGAAGTATGCTGTGTATAGAAGCACTTCCTTCCAAATTTAAGCAGGAAGAGAAGTACATGTTTGTATACAAGGATAGAATTGACTGCAAACTTTGCTTTCCTCCCTCTCCTCCCATTGTTTTTCTAATTCTGTAGCTGACATCAGAATGACAGCAAGAGAGAACTCATGTTTCCTATGGAGTCACACAACGAGGATGGGAACTTAAATCATCAACGCTTGTCCTTCTTAAGCTAACAAGACAAACATCAAGGCATCTTAAGATCTGTGCTCAGCCTTTAGTGCTCTTCATGAAGCTGTTTATAAAGCACTTCTTTTTGGTTTACTGCAGGATAATTTTTAGTGCTGCTGGCAGACTTGGATGGTGAAATTCAACCTCTGGCTATTCACAGAGGAGATATAACAGACAGCTGCAGTTGCATTTTCTTGATACGGTTCCACAAGTAAGAGTTCTCCCTGACCTTTGGGGACTACTTGCTTGGGAAAGTGGAGAACTTGGTGTCAGTATTTATTCAATCCTTGAACTCTTTTCTGAGGTTATGCAAAATGTCATGGCAGCATTGTCATAGCAACCACCACTCACTTGAAACTGAACACTGACCACCACTTCTACATACAGCAGCTTTTTCTTTCAAACTTGTCCAGGTTGGAGCTCCTGAGCTGTGGGTAGAAATGCTTTGTATGCCAGTACTGATGTGCTTAGCTAAAAGCTCATTTTTTTAGAATATGCCTGGTGGCAGCAGTGTAGGGAGGTAATTTCATGCTTCATTTTGACACTTAAGTTAGCTGCCTATTTCTGCCAAGTGAAAGGGGGATCTGGGCTCATATATTTAGTTTTCTGAATTGTAACAAAGAAGTCAAAAGTAGATTAATCTTCCTAAATATGTGCACTTTATAAGTCTCTAGAGCTTGTGAGTGAAATGACAGCACAAAGAAGTCACCAAGTACCTACCTGTCAGCACTTTAACTCCTTCACCATCAGTAAATGTGCAGTCACTTTGGCTCTAAGTTCTTGAGGACAGGGAAACATTTAGACATTTGTATAGATATTGGCAAGGTTTCACAGATTTCAGGCCATACTGTTCCACTTTTATTGAAGTGCATGACCTTACAATCTGGTCCTAAATAGATAGTGAGTTGATATAAGCATATATGCTTATGGTACTATGTGAACATTTAATTTATTTAATAAAAGAGTGTAATTGAACACATTTGACCAGTGTTTATGGTTTTAAGAGCTCCTGGAGAAACAAGGGTGAAGACAGGAGAAATTAAGAGTTTACAATAATCCTGTTCCCACTCGAGTCTTCTTATTCTAATCCATACTAGTGTATTATAAATAACCCTGTATCTGTTCCAGCTCTTAATGATTCATTCTGAACATATAAAATAAAACTTGCATTTCTGTAGGCAGCTGCAGAATTTCTGAAACCTTTAGGGGTTTGGAATTGTCCTACAGTGTGGTTAATTCCCATGTGGTGCATATTTCTATTCCTTGTTTTGTGAATGACTATGTGTTGGTTCCTCCTTAACATTTACAGGAACAGGAAGCAACTATGCTATTGCTACTCTGGGCCTGGATTTTTGGTGGTTTTTGTTGTGTTGGGTTTTTTTCCAGACAGAGCTCCTAGCCATGAGTGTGAGTATGCCACTTGGCAAGTTGAAAAGCTTTACCTTCTTTTCACAGCACCGTATAAGGGCATAAGTTCTTTCCTGTTGAGCAACAAGGTTTTGCTATTAGAAACTGCTATTTCTGTCTCCTGGAACATTCAGGTTTAACAAATGTGTACTTTTCCCACTGCACTTCTGTGTACACAGAGAAATTAGGCTGCTTCTGGTCTGAAAACTTATGGGGCAAACTGGATCTGTAAACAGAATAGGAAGCAAATGAAAAAGCAGGAGTCTTTTATCACTGCTTATGTAAAACAGAACAGTCAAGCTGGGATGGAGTTTCAAAGGCTAGTTTCTACACCTGGTTGTTTTTAATTATGGAAAGAACCTAGTGACTTACATCATCTCTTGTTTATGAACACTTAGTTACTATATTAAAACCCTATAGATACATTTGGACTCAGACTGCCACTTCAATTCTAATTCAGTGTTCACAGTTTTTCAGATTTTACTTTAAAAAATATACTTTGACCAGTATTAATTATAAGTATACCTTGATAATTTGAGTTTTCCATCTGAATGAACTCCATCAGTGTAATAAAAAGAATATATTAAAGTGTTTGATAAGTTAAATGCCATTCTAGCCTATAAGACAGCAGCTGTTTAGCAACAGCCCAGTAACTGTATTTCACTTTAGGGAGGTTCTGAAGTCCTTTCCTATCTCTCCACCCTCATAACATTTCTTCTTTGCCCTCAACTCAAAGGAATAAAAAAGGAATAATATTAAAAAAAAAAAAAAATCCCCCTGAATCATCCTTTGCCTGACAGTGACTCCATAATTCTGGTTTTCCCCATTTAAATATCTGACTAAGGCCCATATCATACTATCCATTCCAAGGAACACCAATGAATGATCTGAAACCCTGGCTATTAGTTTTTGTGGGAAAAGGAAATAGCAACCTATAAAGCATTCTTCCTTACACAGTAGAAGTCTTATTATACCACACTTTCTCAGGGTAGGAAATCCTGTGTGATTCTGGAAAAAAGTAGATTCCTGCCTGCTATAGAAGGAATAACACTGTCAGCTCTCTTAATTTTATTCCATGTTATATCAGGCCTGGTGTTGTTACCTGTGCTCAAAGGTCCAGCTGTGCTGGTTCAGGTTATTCCCCCAGGAACCCCGGAATTCACTTCTAGAAGAAGCTAGTAACTGTTACAGTGGTAAAGCAACACATTGGAAGTATGTATCCTAGGCACCCTAACAACAGAAACAAATTCATTCTTGCAACTATTGAAACTGGCAGCCTCAACCAAAACTCTGGGATAGTTGACTGTTTGGGGCTACCTAGGACTGTCCTTTCTGAAACCAAGAAATTAAACTGAACATACAGGTTGAGATGGGAACCTAGAGACTTTAAAATTTAAAATGGTCCATGTTTCCTAAACCAGGTATCTTATAGGGCAGAAATTCTGTGGTGTACAGCATATTCTAATCCAGAGTTTGGGTCTCAAACTCTGATCTCAGCATGGCTGGCTCACAAAGTTTGAAGTCTGTGGAAACAAGCTAAACAGTGACCTGTACCCTTTACACCTCTAGTTTATGGTGATTTGCAAAACAGTGTGCATTGACAGGAGTACCCTAAATAAAATAGTTTTGTAGCAATGCAAAGTATTTTTTGAAGTTATCTTGCCCTTTTATATATCTGCAGCTTCCAGCTCTCCCTGTCTGCAGACATTATAAAGTTTGGTTTTATTTATGGGGGTTTTTTTCATACTTTTTATTATAACATGAACAAGGGTTTTTCCTCCTGGAATGTGATTCAACAGATCACCCATTCCTCTAGCTTTAAAGTTGTTAAAGTGGACTTTGAGTTTAAAAGAACTAGTTCCAGCCTGTCTACAGAAAGTTACTTCAGGCTAAAACCTGAGTTTCCTTACTTGAAGAACCCTGAAGGATTCTTGTTGGGATCAGATGTTTGGAGAGTGACTATATTCCCCTAAAATGATATGGATATCCTATTTTGCTGTCACAGGGATGAGTGATGCCAGGCATTTAAATTTTTGCAGGCTGTGGGTGCTGCTGTCAATTTTCCTCTTAATGACATAAATAAAATGAAGGCCAGGCTAGTGCTACCAGCCACTTCATCTTGCCTTTAATTTGTAGTCTGGTTGCTGCTAAATATTATATATTTGGTGAAATATCCTGATAGAAAACACTGATTTCTAATTTAAACAGGGTTTGTTTGGTGGTTTTGGGGGTTTTTTTTAGGCTTTTTATTTCTTTCTTTGTTTCATAAGTCCACCACCAGTACCTGTTTTTATTTCGATATACACATTGAGTTGAGTGAATTGCTACTTGAACAGGTTGTTAAAGTGTCTATGATATCAGCAAATGACCTAACTGTAACTTTGGGAAGTTTTTGCATGAATTCCAGGAGGTACAGGGCAACTGAATAATAAGCAATGATGACTCATAAAGGATAAAAGGAGCTGAAGTGGGAATTTACAGGAAAGAGCATAAGCTGTGGGTTTTCCCTTCTGTGATTTCAAGCCTATTTATACTAGAGTCAAGGGAGCTTTCAAATCCCTAAAGAGAAGACAAAATGACCAGGAAAATAGATATACTTAGAGAACAAGGTAGGTGCATGAGCTAAGGTATTAATCAGCCCTAAATTTTGGTGCAGGAAGGAAAGGAACTAGCCCTTTTTTGGGGTGGTGGTGGTGTTTGTTTGTTTCTGCAGTAATGGAATCTGCTGAGGTTAAGATGCCTTCATACTACCTGCAGAATCTCAGCAGTTGAAGTTGTGTAGTTTGCAACTGAATTCATCAAATTAGAGCTACTGAAATAGTTCAGCACTGTCCTAAGAATGGCTAGACTCTGAAAGCCCCTATCATAGAATCATAGAATTGTCAGAGTTGGAAGGGACCTTCAAGATCATCTAGTTCCAACCCCCCTGCCTGCCAGGGACACCTTCCACTAGATCAGGTTGCCTAGAGCCCCATCCAGCCTTGTCTTAAAAGCTTCCAGGGATGAGGCTTCCACAGTCTCTCTGGGCAACTTGTTCCACTGTCTAACCATCCTCACAGTGAAGAACTTCCTCCTAATGTCTAATCTAAATCTGCCCTCCTCTAGTTTGCATCCATTTTCCCTGGTTCTATCACTGTCTGACCTCCTAAAGAGTCCCTCCCCAGCTTTCTTGTAGGCTCCCTTCAGATACTGGAAGGCCACAAAGGTCTCTGGCTTGTAACTGGATGCAAAAGGTTATGACCTGTGTCTTCCTGAGCCCTGTATTAACACATGGAGAAAGGGTTGGGTATGCAGAACCTGTTCTTAAAATTAGGATTAAAAAAGGACAATACTGCTTTCAACAAAACAAACAAAAACATAACAAAAGCAGGCTAGGAGTAATTTCTCAATACAGGATCCCTTCCAAAGTCTGCCAGGTTTTCAGAGAGCTCTTTCTGAGGCAGACAGAACTGCTCTATATAGCTGTGGGGATTCAAGGTGGATGTTTGTGCTTATGTATCTGTGATGCCTAGCAGCCAAGAAAGCTTTGACTATTTGAAAGACCAAAAAGAGAAAAATATATGTTAAGGAACCTCATAAGAGAAATTCTTATGTTACAAAAGTTCTTTCAGTCCTCACTGTGAACACAGAAGGAAACATCTACCTCCAGCTGCCCTGTGTGTAGCTTATGTTAGCTTAACTCAGCCACACCCACAAAGGCATACAAAACTGTTTCCAAGACTTTTGCTTTTTGCTGGCAGAGTGCCACCCAGGAGTAACAGCCAAAAGGAAAAATTCCTTTCACTGACATTCATTGCCCTGAGCCAGAAAGAAAACAGAAAGATAAGCTTCTGTCTTTCGTGCTTGCAAAACTGGAGGCAGTGCCAGTAGGAATCGTGACCAGGCCTCTGAAATGATGCAAATCCATGTCACTACTTCTGATTCAGTGATGCAACATAAACTAACTTACCTGTAAGGATTCAACCAATGTAAAGCTTTTGGACCATGGGAATTATCTGAAAACATTCTTACTGGTTTATTTTCCTCCTTTACATGTGTTTTCTTCCTGCATCTCGTTCAAAGCAGACACGATTTGCTCCTGTTTGCTCTGGAAATTTGCATTAAGAACCATTGTTAGAATCAGTGCTCTGATCTAAGGCTGTAATGAAACATTTGCACTCCCACATGGAAACTGGAGAGGAAAATCACAGAATCACAGAATGTTAGGAGTTGGAAGGGACCTGGAAAGATCATCCAGTCCAACACCCCGGCCACAGCAGGATTCCCTAAACCAGGTCACACAGAAGCGTGTCCAGACAGGTTTGGAATATCTCCATAGAAGGAGACTCCAAAATGTTGGTATATACATATAAAATGTACTAAACCAGCTGATGTTAATCTTCTAAGGTGAAAAAAAAGCCATAAGCCAGCCCACATCCACCTGCTACAGCATCTTCTATTGTTACAATACCTTACAGACACTGGAAGGTGTTGCACATTTATAAAACTTCGGTAGAATAAAGGTCCCATGTCTTAGTATTTTTCTCTCTCTTTATTTTTTCCTCCTTTTTTTTGCCATGCAGTCTGAAAATGCAGGTCACACTTTTCTGGCCTTTGGCAGATGGTAAGGTTATTCTGGACAACTGGAAATGGAGAGCATATTGGAACATTTCACATTCTGTTTATTACACTTGTTTGAAATTATAATTTCATACCTGTAGTATGCTGCAGGCTTGAAGGTAGCCTCAGGTACTGTGTTTTATGCCTTTGTTTTCTTTTTATTACTTCCTTGTAAAGCTTCAAAAGGGAAATGAAATCATACTATACAGAAGGAATGCTACTTACCTCCAGTTGTTGGGGTCTGTATTTTTTACTGAAACTGAAGGCAGGAGTCTTACTGACTTGAAGAAAAGGGTTTTAGTTTATCCTGGCTTGTTTACCCATGAAGAAATATGAAAGAGATTTACATCCTTGTATTTGAAGTGCAGGTGAAAGAACAGCTATATGAACAACACAAAAATCAGTGGGACAAGAGTAATTTGAAACTGTGTCTGAACATTCAGATCTAGGTGAACAATGAACCTTTTGGCTGCAGTCTAAGAGCCAGGCACACACAAGCACCCCTAAGCCAGCCAATCTTCCTGTGACCTGACAAAACAGAAATACATACACATAATCAAATAAAATCCATAACTTTTAGCCAAGTCCTTGACCTGAGTGATGATCCAGGAGTTTATCTGCATATGGTTTATATGCAACCTAAATAAATACTGTAGTCAGAGGTCATAGGGTCAGTTTTTGAAAGTTTCCTGGTACAATTTGTTAGCTGTGTTCATTCACCTAACTCCCCTGGAGACTGATGCAGAGAGGATGCACTGAGACATGGGACATGGATGCTCACCTTCACCTTTAAACACCAAAGAACCAAGATTTATGGTAGCACACAGGAAGGGAATTTAGTTGGAAAAGCTGATGGAAGGCAAACAGTTGTGGATCAGGAAAGGTAACACTGGCTGCCACTAGCACAAAATAGCAACCAAAAATGTTAGGATATTTCAGAAAGAAATGGGCAAATACTTGAATTCATACAGTTAGAAATTTAAAGTAGCACACTGGACAATGAGAACTATTAAATGTACCAAACCACTTCCTGCAGACAGGGAATAGAAACTGCCATGTTCACTTTCCAAGGGGAGCAGCAGGATATCAACATTTGACATTCATGTCAATTTATCTAAGTTTAGCTTCTAGGAGTTTTTGTCTCCTATGCATCTCTCTGCCCATTTAAGGGTTAAGTTTATTTTGCCTGCCATTAAAAAATTAAACACTGAGACAGGGGATGATGATGAACATCCACGTGTTTATGCAGCAAGGAGAGTAATCAAAGAAGAGGTGTTCAAGCCTCAAATTGTTTGGTTCTCCACAGGGTTTGATTGGCTATATGAAATATGAAACTTTCTGGAAATCAATTAGCATGCAGTAATATAAAGCATTTTGTACTTTAATGTACCTAACTTCATTATTCAGCAGGGGAAGCTATGTTACATAGTAGAATAACCCTATAGAAAGATCAGCATGACAGTACAAGGAAAATTTGTTTTTGAATCTACATCATCAAAACTAAAAGAATTTAATATGTCCTTTCTAAATACACACAAGGTAAAGGAGTTCACCAAAACCACAGAGGAATAGATTTTAAAATGAGTGTAAGATTCAGATTACTGGAAGGCAAGGAGAGATATTACTCTGTTAGGCAGGATTATTGTTAGTTTTATCTCAAACAGGAACAATTACTCACTAAAATCCTTCTACTAACAACTATATGGAGGAAGCTTAGGTAAACCAGTTGTTCTGCTCTGGAGTGGGGCCACTGCAGAAGACAGAGAAATAATCAAGTACAGGCTTATTCCCCCTTTTGCTCTGGATTGCTCTTCTGGAAGAACATCCTAGGCAAGGGACAAAGGCAATGTCGTCACTGTGCAAACTGTTCTAAGTGATGTAACAGAGTAACAACAGTGTTATCTTACAGGTTCTGGCCAGAAGGCAGAGAGGAAGGCTTTCAGAGGGGGCTGGACTAAATTTTCTGATGTTCCTCCTCCTAGCCTTACATTCCTAGTGTCTCTTACAACTGAAATAGCCCAGAAGCAGTATGAGTGCTTGCCCCATCCATGCAACTATTAGTTATTGTCTTGGGATAAAATCCAAGCTGAAGGTTAATTGGTGCAGAGTATGTAACCGAATTTTACGTTTTGGAGCACCTCTGCTACGAGGACAGACTGAGAGAGTTGGGATTGTTCAGGCTGCAGAAGAGAAGGCTCTGAGGAGACCTTCTTGTGGCCTTCCAGTATCTGAAGGGAGCTACAAAAAAGCTGGGGAGGGACTTTTTAGGAGGTCACGTAGTGGTAGAACCAGGGGGAATGGATGCAAGCTAGAGGAGGGCAGATTTAGATTAGACATTAGGAGGAAGCTTTTCACTATGAGGATGGTTAGACAGTGGAACAGGTTGCCCAGAGAGCTTGTGGAAGCCTCACCCCTGGAAGCTTTTAAGACAAGGCTTAATGGGGCCCTAGGCAACCTGATCTAGTGGGAGGTGTCCCTGGCAGGCAGGGGGGTTGGAACTAGATGATCTTGAAGGTCCCTTCCAACTCTGACAATTCTATATTTCTATGATTCTACCACTAAGCCCCTTCTCAGAGTTATTTCAATTGATTGCAAAAAGCAAAAAATGAATCAACCTTAAATACTTTCAAGCTAAGTAGATGAGTCTATTCCACAAGGTTATTCTGATTGCTATCTCCATTTGTTATTAGTAGACAAAGAAAAATCCACGATGACTATTTTGCCTTTAAAGTTACTTATTCACCATAGACAAAGTTCAGGCTCAATGCAGGCTCATTTCCTCATAGAATGACTAACAACAGAAATATGACTCTTGTGTACCTTTTTAGAGCTAATTAATTAGGTCAACTCTAACCACTAAGCCCCTTCTCAGGGTTATTTCTATTGGTGGCAAAAAGCAATCAATCAGCCTTAAATGCTTTGAGCCAAATAGATGAACCTATTCTACAATGTCTTGGATTCACTCTTGTTAAATGAAATCTTTCTGTTTATATAACAGTTGCTATTAAAAAAACCCCAACACCTAAGGATAACAACTGCAGTGATCTAAAGATTACTGATTTTTGAGGGATTTCAAAATTAAGAAAGGATTTGTCTGTATGAATGAATACAGGGATTACAGTATGCAGGGGATACAGTAGTTTTCTTCTATCAGACTGTTACAACAGGTATTGATTAGAGCTAGTATTGCTTCATTAACATAGTTTTAAGGGTGATTCAGTCTTAATAAATATTCAGTATTAATGTATATTCAAGCCACTGAAAAGTTTCTTTTCTTAAATTCCTTTGCTTCAGGAGTGATCTTGCATAAAGAATTTGTGGTTAATTTCTAAAGTAGTTCTTGGGAAATATTGTGCATATGCAAATCCTTGCAAGTAGAAATGGATTTGTTCTTGCAGTTTGTTTAATTTTATTTTCTGTGGGATATACTTCAGTAATAAGTTCCTGTGAGTCTCTATGTCTGTGGCCTTAGCTAAGATTTAACACTCTTGATAAGCCTAGTCCCAAGATTCTTGTCCTGTCAAGCAGAAGAGAGAGAAGGAGTCTTGGGAGAAAGGTGCCATTTTAGCCAATACCTTGTGTTTCTTGGCAGGAAATTAAAATGAGCTAGTAGTATCAGTACAGATAGGTGTTTCATAAATGACTTAGTACCTATGTATACACAAATGGAACTAGTCAGAAGCTCATAAATTGGGGTAAGTTTGTTCTTTTGTAGATTCTGGGAGTGCATGGGTTTGCTTCCATTGTTCCTCTCCACATGATGTGTTGAGCATGGAGTCTAGTCTGCATGCTAATGCACATGATATGATATGATATGTAGCAGCCTGTGCTGAACACCAGATACAACCTAGTTTCTTTTGTTGTCTTCAGTGTGATTGATTACAATAGAAGCAGAGCCGTGGCCCTAAGCAGAGGGAATAAATCAGGACATGCATCCTTTAGAACACTTTTTAAGTCTGGAAAAACTGGCAATAGTAAATTCAAGCAGTGCTGCAAACTAGGAGTACATTCTGTAATATGCTGTTCTGTATTTCCAGCACATAGGTGCATTAGTATCAGGATATTACATATTTCAAAACATTAAATAGCCATAATGGAATGATATATTTGTGCAATTACAGTCAGTGGCAGGAACAGAATTTGGAACCTGTTCCTGGGCACTTAGAAAGGCTATGCATGAGACAGCTGAATAGAACCAGCTGCTTAAGATGGCAGTAGGTACATTAACCATCCCTTAAAAACACCTCCAGCAACTTCTGCTTCTCACCACTGCTATTCTGTCCAAAACTGCTGCTCTGGCAATGCAGACAATATCTTCCATATCATTTTGTTCCTAGCTTGTTAAAACTTGTATTTAGCAGTCTTTGCTTTCAACATTGGTAATGGTGGTAGTCTTTAGTGTAATAGTCCTGATCTAAAAGCACATTTTGTGGCTTTAAATGCCAGGCAACAAGATTGTCTCTAAGCTTTTTAAATTTTCTTTACAGAAAAGGGGAGGGAGAGAGGGAAAGCCCAAGCAAGCAAACAGCAATGAAAGCAACAGCAAAAAACCCCAAACAAATCCCAAACCAAAACACAATACCTCCCCCAAATGCATAGAGAGCTTAGCAAAACAGCTGTTCAGTTATAAGAAAATAATAGATATTGGAAACATGGCTGCATACTTATCCCTGACACGGAACTTTTCCCCTCCCAGGGGTGTAAAACTTTACATTTTGTCTTTGGTGCTGAGAACATACTTCCAGTCTCAGTCCTAAATGATACTTGGACCAATGGGCTCAGAGTGTGCAGACCTGGTGGTGGTTTCACCAGAAATACCAGGCAGAGCCATCATTTCTAGACTAATGACATGGCATTTCTAACCACTTTCGTTTGGTTTCTCATTCCCACATTAGTTTTAAACCTGGAAGATGAGGTGTCCTTAAGAGCTAGTGACTGATTTGTAGGGAGTTTGTGAATGTGTGTCTGGAGATTATTCTCCTTTAGGAAATTCCCTTGTCTGCTTTAAAATGGAACTGTTACCTAGCACTTGATACAAATGGGTGGACTTGGTATAAAACTCAAGGGGGCATTACTTTTGTGTGTGTATATGTATGTGTTCATCTTGCCGAGGGGCTGGGGGGCTATTAATCATATTACCATTGTTTCTGCTGGCTTTGACAAAATAGCAGCTGGTTCTACTAATACATGTTTAAGGTGTCCATTTTTTCTCTCCAGTCTCATGTGTGCTGCAGGGAAATAGATTCTGAAGGGAAGGTTTCATGACAAAAGTCTTCATGAAATGACAATATTGTTCCCATGGTGTAGCCTCTGCTTTATTTCCTCGACATAGTTTTTCCACTGTTACCTTCTCCTCTGGTCAGTTTCATGAAAGATAGGGATGAATAATGATGAGAATCAAATCACTTTGAACTTTGGACAGCTTCACATCTGAACAGCAGCAGGCTGGTTTTCTGAATGCAGAGAAGGATTTGCAAAAATCATTTGATATTCTTCTAAGCTTGCCACTGGGAAAGTCAATGGTAAATATCTTGGACTTTAAGGAGAATCTGGGATTTAACCTTAATTGTTCAAGTTTGAGCTGGCTTTTATAAGCAAATGTGTCCATCCAGAGTCTTAATAATGATATGAAATTGTTTTCCTTAATGCATGATGTCCAAATTAAAACCATTTTTAAAAGCAGTTGACCAGCTCATGTATTAAACGTTGAAATCAATTTCTTTAATCATTGTCTTAAAACTACAGCTTCTAGTGGCTTATAGGCTTTTGATTTATATACTGTAGAAACAGCAGCTACTTACAGTACATTCTTGCACAGTTTCACTTATTTTAATGAAAGTAACACAAAAGCCTTATTGCAATAACTATGTAGGATAGATGACTGCTTTAAACTCAGCACCACAAGTTCACCAAAACCTAGATTAAGCAATAAATAGCCCAAGGAATTATTGCTTTTGGCTGTCTTCTTTTTTTTTTTAGCCCCCTGTAGTTAGGATTCAAGCTTTGCTTCAGAGGCCCTACAATTCCTTCATCTTCATTTGTAAAATGCACTAAAATGTTCAGTGTACTGGTGTGATTTGGTGAAGATACTTCTAATAAAGGACAGAAAATCCAGTGTAACTTAATACTTGTTCCTTCCACTGCAAATTCATTCAGTATCTTTTGAACTTTTATGCTGCTTGCTCTTATGAGTCATCTTATGATAACACCTCTGGTTTCTACTGGAAATTGAGCCTCTATTGCATTAGGACTTTGTACTGCAGGAGAACAGCCTCTCTAAAACTGCCTGCCAGTTCCAGTGTAGATTTATCCTGGGGGGCTGGTGTGTGTGTGTGCACAAGTCATTGCTTTCTCTTCCTCTCAGCTGCCACCAAAAGCTAAGAATTTATGTATAGTTTGCTTATCTGTGGTGAGATTGGTGTTCAACCTCAACCAAGTGTCAATTCACTTAGCCTAAGACTTCAAGTCAGTAAAGCTCACCTCCAAAAAGAATACCTAAGCTGTATTTTTAAGGGCTATGAAGGTTCTTGCTCCTCCTTAGTGAAGTCTTCGTTAGGTGGAAGGCCTCAAGAGCTCAAGACTTGCACCACATGCTAGAGTGTAAACAAACAAACAGAAAGGTCAAATATAATAATCTTATTCAAATTTAGTGAGGGATAGTATAGGCAACATACCAGGTCAGTGAATCAGACTTAAATTTACTTGTAAGGAGGTATTGATGCATCCTGCTATGGCGTATATCTCACAACAAAGCACTGGGTGAGAGCAAAGACACAGCCACCCTTAGCCATCCCTTTCTTGAATGTATCTGATGCTGATGGAAACTTTGAAACAGACATTGCTGGCTGATAAGCTCCTAAGAAACACTCCTGAACAACTGCAGGGGACACACAGAATGCTTTTGGTTTGAAGGAATGCCCATGTGCTTTTCAGGTGTTTGTTCATCTCTGATTGGCCCTTTCCTCCTTGCCCATTTTGGACTGCCTTGGTAAAACCAAAGTCACTAGAGGATGAAATTTCAAGGTTGTTCTTGGATTTTCTACACAGCAGAGACACTAATAATTGAAGCTTAACATTACCCAATGCTTAGCACTTCATTCTAGGTTTTGCTTCCTCCTTGCCACCTCCCACATTTTTAAAGGGTGAGTTATCAAAACAGATTATGCTTTTTTGTCACTGATGGGATATAACAACAGTACAGATCATTCACACCCCTATCTCCCTACCTGAAATGAAGAAGTAAGAGGAGGCCATGGGTTTCCATTACCTATGGTAGATCTGCAGGATCAGGAGAGATCTCTTCTGCTTTCATGAACAAACTATAAATATCTGAGATTAGAGTTATTTAGTAACACCTTGCTGTGCAAATGCCTCTCTCCTTTATAATTTTCAAAGCATTGTAGAAAACACTATGTGTAGCTGTAGTGGTCAGTGGCAGTTTAACCTAGCTCTTTATTTTGCAATTTGAACATGCATTTACTTATTTGATTGATCCATAAGCTGAAGCCAAAAGAGGAAAAAAAGTCCAAGTTTTCTCTATTAAAGCCAATGGGGACACTATGTACTTCTTTTAGAACAAATTGGATCAGATTATGAACATCTTTCCAGAGGCCATTTAATAAACAGCTTATACACGTAGGAGTGGAACAAAAGCATCATACATTCTATAATAATTGTCTTCTAGCTGCTCAAAACCAAAAACTTAGCATTGAATGTGTCTTCTGTTAGTGTCCTTTTAGGAGCCACACTATCAAATATATTTTTTTCATGAAGCAAACCATATTTTAATTTTTGTCTTTTGATTTTCTAATGTTGAAGAGGTTCTTAAAGATATATGGTCAAAATTACATCCTTTATGCAGTTGGAAATCAAGTGGAGGAGGCATGTATAATGCATTTCCACAGGTGCCTAGACACAACAGCAAAATTCTGCCCTTTTATGTCAAAAATGAAACATGCTTTCAAGTGGACAAAAATCTAATGAACTTTTGTTTATTAGCAGTTTTACTGCTGAGCTGAATAATGAGTAAATTCTTCTTTATTTCCATATGGTCATAAAGCTGATATTTAAGCAAAAAGACCCCTCACACCCACTAATATGTTTTTAATTTGTGGTGTTGTAGGGGTTTTTGTTTTGGTTATTTTTTTGCTGTTGTTTTTTTTTGTCTGCCTGTACTTTATGAGAAGAACTTTCACTGGTAAAGATGATGATGTGTTTGCTTTTGACAGTCAAAGTGGCTTGAGCTTTTGGTTCCATCTTTGACTCCAGTGAGGTGCCTGAGGCAGCATGACTAGAAGATGGAAAAAGAATCTCTTCAAAAAGATCCAGGACTCATTTTGATAAGTCTGTATTTCCTTGCTTGACTTGACAGTTTTATTTTTCTGTAGTGCCACTGGCTATTGCTGTCTTTGATTCTCCTCACTCAACATACTGCAGTAAAGCCCTTAATACCTTACAGAATCTGAAATTGTTTTTGCTAAGGCAGAGTGGGGGGTGGGGGATGAGAAGCAGTGAGGAGAGTGGATTTAGTAACAGCTGCAACTAGCTCATTACAGGGCTTTGAGTTTTGGGTCCTGCTGAATCCCTGTGGTAATTCAGCTTTAAGCAACAGAAGTCTTGAGAGATGGTGACATGAAAGCCTCAAGGAAGAACAGGGAAACAAGCTGAAGCAGGTTAGGCAGTAAGAAGAAATACATGAAGCAGAAAGAAAAAATAGTGTGACAATCCCAGTCTACATCAATATGCTCATTGACTGGGCTTTTTTCAAAGCCACATAGAATTATTTCAGATTTGTTGTGTGGCTTTTACTTTTATGTGTCCAATTGGAGCTCCTCTTCTGATTGCACGCTGCTCAATACAAGTACAGTAGTGTGGGAAGTAGTGTATCAGAGATGCCATACTATGTCCCTCTCTTTAAAAGTAGTTTGCAAATATCACAGAATCAAGGAGCTGGAAGGGACCCACAGGGATCATCCAGTCCAGCTCCTATTTAGGCACAGGACAACCCCAAGGTCACACCATGTGTCTAAGTGTGATGTGCAATTGTTTCTTAAACTCCATGAGAGTTGGTGCCATGACTGCATCCCTGGGGAGCCTGTTCCACCACTCTCTGGGTAAAGAAACTCTTTCTAACATTCAACCTGAATTTCCCCCTGCACAGCTTCATGCTGTTCCCCTGGGTCCTGTTGCTGGTCACCAGAGAGAAGAGGTCAGCACCCACCCCTCCCTCTCTGCTGAGGAAGTTATAAACTGCCATGAGGTCTCCCCTCAGTCTCCTCCNGGCACTTGTCCTTGTTAAACTTCATATGATTTGTGACTGCCCAGTCCTCTAATCTATCCAGATCTCTCTGCGGTGCCTCCCTGCCTTTAATGGAGTCAACAGCGCCTCCCAGCTTAGTATCATCTGCAAACTTATTAGGAGTTCAAGTCCTATATCTAAGTCATTTATAAAGATGTTAAATAGAACTGGCCCTAAGGTGGATCCCTGCTGCAGCTCTGGGGGTTGGGAACTGGGCTCCAAAGCCACCTCTGGCCTCTCCTTCTCTGTGCTGGATTCAGGGCTCTTTCTGCACCCAGAAGTGCTTGCAAGGTCCCCAGCTGAATCCTCTAGCTATCGAGCTCCTCTGGTAGATCAGAACCACTGGGCAACCTCACTCACAGTGACTCAAAGTGATATGTGTAATGTTGTGCAGAGGAGGTAGAATAGAAAGAAGCACTTCTACCATCAGCTTCAGGATCTCTACCTCCTGAATTTCTTCTTGTAAAAAAACAACCAACCAACCAAAAGAATCCACAGACAAAAAAAAAACCAACAAAAAACCCCCCCAAAAAACCCCAACAACAACAAAAACCCCAATCAAACCAACAAAACCCAAACCATCAAACACACATAAACTGGAAATCTCTGGCCAGAGGGTAGAGGTTTTCGTAGCCATGAAGTTGGTCACATGCAAAAATAGTGGTGGTTCTTTGTTACATGGAGGCTATCTTGTGCCTGTAATTGCTGTTCTCTGTATTAACAGAGGAGTGCTCCCCTAAGTAGAGGTGATTAAAGTTACATCTTTTGTTATTTCCTGGGTTGTCACTGGAGCTTATATGTAGGAAAACTTGATGGAAGAGAAAGGTATTGACTAGACTTGGGAATCTCATGTAAAGATTTTGAGTTTCTCCATTTTTATTGAAATAATGAAGAGTGAAATTTTACTGTATTCTTCCATCAGCCCTGTACTGAAGAAGTCAGGAGAAAGGGGAGTGGCACCAAGTTGGCTCTGTCTGGAAGAGTGGCAGTACTGGCTGTATGGGTGTTACTTATCTGTGGCTTAAACTGCAACATCAGTTTTGAGACTGATAACTGGAATGGGAAAGGTACCAGGAGGCTGGGAGTGCAGTCATTCTCCTCATGCAGCACCAGGCTCCTGGGATGATGTCACTGACATAATTGATTAAGGGTTGCAGTACCAGACCATTCTAATTTTCTCACTCTATGTTGAGGAGAGAAATACTGGGTATGTCCAAAGCTTTATGAGGAGCTGCTACTGTTTCTTGCCCTACTGCCTCATTTGCATACGGTTTTTAGAGCACTGGCAGAGCTGTTAACAAGGCTTATGATAGGCTAAGGGAGGAAGGAACATGAAATTCATGAAATGGCAGAGAAGAAAAAGCAGAGAGAGAGAGATCCTGGAGGGAAGAAGGAAGACAAATATGCCATTTGGGGATTTTTGAGACAAATTGCCCTCTGATGGAGGTTGTGCTCAGCACATGCTTTGTGTAGTTACTCAAAACTGAAAGCTATTTTGAAACTGTAAGCCTGATGTATGGCTGTGCATATAACATTTCTGCCCTACCACACTTGCATCTCCTTTGGGGGTCTCTGTTGCTATGATCTCCTACCTAAGCAATGTACATGAAAATAATGCAAAAGTTACTGCTGCCAAAAAACTGTAACTTTTCAAATCATCTCCTATCTGCTCTGTAAGTCTTTCTACTTTAATTCAGACCTAATGTACCACACAGGAGTTAGGACAATGCTCCTCTTGGCTTAAGTGAAGCAGTCCATTAGGCAGACCTATGTATGGGTCTAAATCCAAGCCTACAATACTGGGGGTGTGAACAGCTCTCCATTTCTCTACAGCTTGGTAAAGCTTTAATTTTTTCCCCTCTTCTATGGAGGAGTATGGATTTGTGATTATGCTAGAAATCAGGATTACACAAACTTGCAGATGATACCTGTTATGGTATCTGGCCTCTGGCCACTTCTTCTCATGTATTATCAATAGACTCTTCTGCTGAATCTGGACTATTGCAAGTTACTTTACTATCACTATTAAAAAACAGAACTCCTGTAGTTAAGTCCCCAACTCCTTAGGTACCTTAAATGCATGTAGTAGCCAAATTCTTGATATGAGGGCATTAAAATTCATGCAGTTATTTATTGCTGTGAATGTGAACATGTATGATACTGGATATGGCTGAGTAGCTAGCATAAGACAAAGAACTTTGAAAAGTTCTGGAATAAAATGATGGGTGCTTGCCTGCTATCTTACAGGCAAGCATAACTTTTGCCAGGAAAGCAGACTTTTCTTTCAGAATATATCTCTACTCTGAGCAGTAAGAAGAGAGAATATATAAAAATATGACAGCCCAAAGGCATAATATTCAGTTTTGCTGCAACAGATTTGTGAGAAGGGGGAGGAGTGGTTGGGGGGAACATTCTGTCCCTTTGCTCTGTCAGAGTTATAACTTTGGAAAATGAAAAACTGTATTCTCTTTGCTGTAGTACTTTTGATATTGTCACTGCTAGGCAAGAGCAATCTTCACTCACCTGCTACAGGCAGCAGTGAACTTTTTCATGGCAGTGCAATTAGATAATACTTCTGAAATTGTCAGTGTCCAGTGGTAAGTCAAAGTGAGAACCTGTGAGCTTAAAAAGTGCATGAGAGGGTAGAACCTGACTAGATGATATGTTAATTAAAGAATCACTTTGACACTGAGATTAACTGAAAAAAGCAGGCAGCAGAATTGTGGAAAGTTTTTCCTCTGAGAAACCCAAGTGAATGAAAACTAATTTGAATCTCTTTAATGAAGTAATGACTTGCAGATGACATTCAGCTTTCTAGGCTGTGCAAGGCTTGACACTAAAACTAACCTTTTTTGATTGCAAAGGGGCCTTGAACTAAGGGCCTGTCTGAACAAGAAGGCTCAAGGTATTCAGAGGTGGTGGTTGTGCTGCAGGCTCTCCTGCTCAAAACAGGATCAGAATTAGAGACAGACAGTGAATGCTTCATAGCTTAGAGCAGGAAGGAGAGAGAAATTGGGGAAGGAGATACATAGAAATTTTTGGGAAGGCTTTGTTGCAACCTCTGCTGTAGGTACTTCTTTCCAAGCTGAATACCTTAGAAGGCATGGGGAACCACCAAGAGGGTGGTGGGGGAAGGAGGGCTTGCTGGATTTTGTGGACAGTGCATTGTTCCTAATTCCTCAAGGCCTTCCCATTCTTGTCCTGTCAACTCTTTTTAGCCAAAATGACTAAATGGCAGTTACCCAGCTTCTTCAGAACTGAAATCCATCTAGAGCCAGGGGAAGGAAGTAGGAATAGTAACACACTCTTAAGTCTATTCATCTGGCAGAAGACCAGTCTCTCAGCTGCTCCAAAGCAGCAGGTGTCTTGGGGTGTTCAAAAAGGCTGACTACTCTATATTTTCCAAAAATCTATTAATATGTCTCTACCCACCACATAAGTTAAAGGTTGATTATGAGAAATCTGATAAAGTCTTTATGCAGTTATTTTCCCCACCCACAGTGGGACAACTGCTGCTGCTTAAAAACGAAAGTGAGAGTGGCAGGTGAGATGGGAGAGACATCTCACATACCTGACACATAGTTAGTTTTTAACACGTGAAAGTCATGTACATGTTTTGTGTGGTATTCATTGGAAGGTGATTCATCAGCCAGACTAGTTTAGAAGCTGCTTCCATCTAGGTATCCACAAATTAACACTCCCCTCACCCCCATGATTTGTACCCAATGTACTTGAAGGTTACAAGTTACACTGTGCTGTGCTTAAAGTGTGAATGGTAATGCATGGAAATGGCTGTTTGATGTAAGACATACAGTGTTCTGCAAACCACAGATAGAAGGTGCTGAAGATGTAGAGCAATGAACCCCCTCAGTACTGAATACTACCCTAATTTGCCTGGCAATGAAAATGCCTGCATTTTTCATCTGGACAAACAGTCTGGAAGTTGAAAGAAGCAATAGAAGAGGCTTCCTCCAGACAACTGAAACAAACCTTGTGTTCTAAGGCTACAGTTTTCATAGGAACTTTAACCAGCCTGGTACCATCTGAAAGGTTAATATAGACACACACAGGTGATCCAGGAGGTTTCTGGAGTGCATTAATGGTAACTTCCTGACATAGCTGATGAAGGGCCTGAAAAAGGGAGGCACTCTACTGGCCCTGATACTTAGAAATGAGGAAGAACTTGTCAGAAATACAAAGGTAGGGGCAACCTTGGACCATAGGATGCTGGGGTTCAAGATCTTGAAAGAAAGAAACAAGGCAACAGCAGGATTACAACTCCTGCTCTTCAGCAGAGCAGATTTTGGTCTGTCTAGGTGTCTCCTTGGAAGAATGATGTGGGATAGAGTCAAAGAGAGCTGCTTGGTTGTGGTGTTTTGGTTTTGTTTGGGTTTTTTTTAATGTTTTTTTCTTCTTAGGGATCACCTCCTCCAAACTCAGGGATAGTCCATCCCAACATGCCAGAAGTCACAGGTGGTAGGAGGCACACAGGGATGAGCAATGATCTCCTGATGCAATTAGACATAACACAAAAGCGTACACAAGGTACGAGAAGGTCAGGTGATCTAGGAGGAGTATAGAGACCAAAAGGGCAGGGACAAGGTTAGTAATGCTAGAGCCCACCTAGAATTGAATCTGATAGTGGAGCTCAGAAGCAGAAAGAAGGGCTTACTACAGGTATATCAGCAGCACAGGGAAAGCCAAGAAAAACATGAGCCCAAACCTGAATGAGGAAGGCGATCTGATGATAAATAGCATGGAAAAGACTGACATGCTCAGTTCTTCCTTTGCTTTGATCTTTACAGGAAAGGCTTGTCTTATAAATCCTAGGCCAGAAAAAGTGAGACAAGTGGGAAAGTCTAGCAGAAGGAAGACTTTCCTTGGTGGATGATGATCAAGTTAGGGGCTTTTTAAACAAACTGGTCATGCATAAATTCATGGGGTTGGATGGGATGCACCCATGCATGCTGAGGAAGGTAGATGATGTCATAGTGTGGTCACTTTCAATCTTTGGAATGTTGTTCTGATAGGGGGGAGGTTCCTGAGGACTGTGAGAATGAGTGTTGCTTCTGTCTTCAGGAAGGGCAGGAAGAAAGATTTAGTCTGCAGGCTAGTCATTTTTACCTTGATGCCTTAGAAGGTAATGGAGCAAATAATTATGGAATCCACTTCCAAACATATCAGGAATAAGAATGTGATTGGGTAAATCAGCATGGATTTATGAAGGGGAAATTATGCCTGAATTGCATGATAGCCCTTCTGCATGACATGACTGATTGGTGGATGCAAGTAGATGATCAGTGGATGTTTATCTCCTCTTTAGTAAGGCTTTCAATACTGTCTCACAAAACATCCTCGCAGACAATGTGATGAAGTATGGACTAGATAAGTGAATAGAGAGGTAGACGGAAAACTGGTTGAATTGTGAAACTCAAAGAGATGTGATCAGGAGCATAAAGTCCAGCTGGAGATCAGTCAGTAGTGGTATACCCCAAAGGTCAATATTTGAGCAGTACTATTTAATATAGTAATATTAATCATTAATCATGTGGATGGTGGGGCAGAATGTACCCTCCAAAAGTCTGCAGATGATAAGAAACTGGGGGGAATAGTTATTATGCTGCTTTTGGCTTGGATAGAGTTAATTTTCTTCATAGTAGCCAGTATGGGTCTATGTTTTGTATTTGTGTGGAAACAGAGTTTATAATTCAGGAATGTTTTAGTTACTGCTGAGCTGTGCTTACAGAGTGTCAAAGCCTTTTCTGCTTCTTAAAACCACCCTGCCAGTGAGTAGGATGGGGGTGGACAAGAAGTCAAGAGGAAGTAGTGTCAGCCAGGACAAGTGATCCCATCTGACCTCATCCGTACCTTGTGACATCATACTTGGTGTGTAAAGCTGGGGGATGAAGAAGAGAGGGATGTATGGACTGATGGACTGATGACTGATGGCATTCATCTTCCCGTGTCACCGTCAAGCGTGACAGAGCCCTGCTTTTCTGGAGATGGTGGAACAGCTGCCTGCTGACTATAGTGCTTGAACATAAAACTAGAAATGCAACAAAGTGATGAGTTTTCCATACTTTTAAGAATTAGTAAGTGTCCTGATCTTCTCTTGATAGCTGAGTCCCAAGGGCTGCCTGTGGATGGACTGTGAGTAGAGTTTGCGTAGTTGCAGCACTGCAACCGCTTGGAAGAAAAAAAAAGGAATTTCCACCCCATTGGAGACATCCTACCTACATCAGAGATGTTTTTAAATCTAGCTGATAGCTGAGAGGCAGAAATTCTCATTTTAGGCTTTTTGAAGACAGTAAGAGGAAAACTTTTAAAACTAATTAAACCAATGGACAATAAAATAACTTTTTAAATGTGAAAACTTGATCAGATTTTAAATGCAAGCATTATCCATGTGCCATGGACTAAGAACTGTTTGTGACATGCACATGACATGCTAATATCAACAGGCATTATCCTTCAGTAAGCATGGTCAAACTGGTGGTTCTTGTCTTGGTTGTAGTCCCTGTGACTCATTCTGGTGTGTATCAGTTTCCTTATAGGAGGTAGGAAATGGTTACCTGGGCAGCTAGCCCATAGTGCTGGGGTTTATGTACTTGGCCACATGTAGATGCTTCTGCAACTTTGAGGATTAGGAGGGGAAAAGGAGATGGTATTGAAGCCAGATATCTTCTGTATGACTCCATGAAAACATTGTCCACAAAAAGAAGTGCCTCTTCTCTTGTCACAGAATCACACAGAATCACAGAATGTTAAGGGGTTGGAAGGGACCTCAAAAGATCGTCTAGTCCAACCCCCTGCCCGCTGGATCCCTTCAACTGTGGGACTATTCTGTGTTCAGGCAGGGCTTAGTGGTTTGGTGGTTTTTATAAAAACACCTGGAAACAACAATGGTAATATCTGTGTTTTGGAACAGGATTTAGGTAAGTGAGAGCATGCACTAATAGATTGAAGACACTCACATTTGGTTTCCTTTTCAGCTGCAGAATTTCAGCTTCACATCTTCCACCTCTCACAAAAGCAAACTCTTCTGACATTCCCTTCCTGTACATATTCCTAATTTGAAACCTACAGGTATAAGGTAGAAAGGGAAAACTGAACAGTGTATATCTGATGGCACAGGAAAAGTTCTGCACTTCTCTATGCCTCCAACACTGTCACCAGTACCTTAGCTCTAAGCAATTTCATCCCAGGATCAAGTTTAAGCATTAATGCAAAGTTGGTTTTCCTTGTTATTGGCTCCTCTGGCTATTGATTTGGTTGATTCTTGCTAGATGTTGCTCTGGCAAATCTGATCAGCTGGAGGGGTAAGACATCTTCAAGTCTGAGAGAAGCACCTATCCTCCTCACATGTGGTTTTACAGAACTACTGTATTGTGAAGTGGACTTGTATATTCAGTAACACTGTGTGGCAAATGTATGAGATACAACAAATTCCCATTTATCCAAACCTTCACTTATAAACACTCTCTGTAATTCCCTCATCTCTTGATTGCTAATAGTTTGAACTCAACATTGTCCAAATACACTGGATAAAACCAACTGTGGTTTGGCAACCAGGGTTCTATTATTTGAGCTTTGTTCACTATATGGCAATAGCCTGGTAATGGTATATATCCACTTTTCCATAATGCACTCAAAAATTGGTAGATAAAACAGGGCTGCATAAATGCTAGGACAGTTTTGCTTCAGATTATGGTGGTGGAAGAAGAGAATGTATTTTTAAGAGCACACAAAACGTGTTTCCTGCTTACTCAGTTACCAAGGACTGCAAGAAACAGTGTAAATATCTCCATATCTCCATAGCACTTTCTGTGATGCTTTTCCTGCAAATATTCTGGATATGGAAGATCTTACTGAATATGAATAAATCCATTTGAATCTGACCCTGTTTTGCATACTTCTACAAGACCATTTTCCAAGAAGCTGGCAGCATTCTGCTCAACTCTCACCTATGTCCACTACCTGTGCTCTGGAATAGCAAAACCAGCTCCACCTTCCTTCTACTGCAGAAATTGTTCCGTCCCAGCTGGTGGCCTAAATGTGACTCGAGACACCCCTCCATTTGTATCTCCTGCTTTAAACATCTCCTGAGGCTTGTGTCACACCTCAGGGAGATGTAGCTTGTGTGATTCAAACTCTTTAATTTGCAGGCTTAGCTGCCTCCTGCTGAGAAGGGTATGGAAACTGAGTACTAGTTCAGAAATCCACACAAAGGAGACAGTTCCCTCTTTTTGCCTGCTCATCACTCTCATCTCTAAACAGTCTTACAACTGCTTCAGCTTTCTGGTACTTCCTCAGGTGCCTATTGCTGGAGGAATTCCTCTGTGTTTCTCAGGCTTGTAGTCAGAAGTACCTGTCTCAGGGCAACCTGTAGGCAGCACCATGTTGAACAGATATGTTGTATTTTTAACTGCCTTAGGCTAGCCCAGCCATGTGATTTATATACACACCACATAGTATTGTGTGAAGCCTTACTTAAATCTATGGCAAAGCAAAACTATGCCCAACAGAAACAACTGACAGGACTGAAGGCTTTGTTTCTCATTGTGGCAGGAGGTATATGTTTGGTTTACTGGTGGTCATCTGTTGCCAGGCAATGGTTCCTTAAAAAAAAAAAAAGGGTAATGCTGGGCAACACAGTAGGGAGGTTTATATGAGGCCTCTTGTTTGCTTTGCTGTAGCTATTCATCTGGGGTTAGATGGGATATTCTGTAAAGAGAGGAAATATCTCCTTCCCTAGGGTCCAGCAAGCCTCTTTGGGAGAGAAATGCACCACTGGGGCATGAGAAGGAAAACCAAAGAGATGGGAAAGATGTACCTGTATCTCAACCATGTATACCCAGCTCAGAGTTGGCATCAGGAACAGGGAAGCTGGTGAAAGAACAGCAAGGGGAGTAAAAATCAGGCTTCAGAGGTGAGAAAAGTATTTTTCATAGAGTTCCCAAGGGGACTTGACAGAGTTTGCTGCAGCACAGAAAACTGAAGGAAAAGGGAGCACACTTGAGAAAAAGGATCCTTCCTGCCAGCAGACAGACAAATTTCAATACAATATTTCTATACTGAGATTTTATGTATATTTCTATAACATTTTAAATGTATTGCTCTAATAAAGTCTGGGTTTCAAAACCCTTTTGGTGTATTTTGATCTGTTGAACCTGTAAGAGAGGTTAAGGAACATCCACTTGAGAGTTCTTTCTGATTCTAGTCATCTTGAATTTGAGCTGTTTTACAAAAATTCTTCCCTGAGGACAGTGAAACCTCAGAAGGTTGTGGGGTTTTTGTTGTTTGTTTGCTTGTTTAAGAATTGATTTTTCTCTTATCTAAAGCAGAGATACAAAACTCTGTATTTGAATTTTGAATACTTTCAACAAAAAAGGAACCTAACCTGGGACTTCATCTGCAGCCTAGAGTAGATTTTCCACACTTAAATGATTGGGAACTTATAGGAAGTACCATTGTTGTATGGAATGTCACCATTGTCTTGCACAATAAGACCCTGCCTTTCTAACTGTTCTCAGCTTACAGCATTCTTTCTTTCTGGCTGCTAAAGAAATTCCTGTTGATGACAAATTTGTCTTTGCATGAAGTATGAACCAGAATCCTTCTGACTACTTGTGATTACTCTTAAATTCAGACACCTGGACAAACTCATGCAAAATTTTTGACAGGCTATTACTGATGTTGGACTATGAGTAAATAGATAATGTAGGAAAAAGTAAAATTCACCTGAAGGTCAAATCAGTCTCAGAAATATTCCCATGCTGATGACAGTTTCCCTCAAATAGTCAGAGGTTTTTTAAATAAAAAAAATAAAGAAAAATAATTTGCCAACTCCCTGCTCAATCACAGTCACCCAGATCATGTTGCCCAGCTGGGTTTATAGTATCTCCATGCATGGAGACTCTGTAGCCTCCCTGGTCAACTTCTGCCAGAGTTTGATCACTCTGACACTAAAAGTAAAGTTTCTTCTTTCATTCATACATAATGTTTTTCTTTGTATTTCAACTTCTATCTTTTGCTGCACTTCTCTAATAACTATTGTAGTTTGTATATGCAAATGCTATCAAAGCAGTAAATTCCTCAGTTTTCATTGGGAAAATGTCCACTTCCTAACATGGAAAACTGATTCCATAAAACTGAAGATTTTAACAGGGGCAGGAGGGGAGTCAACAAGCTGCAAAAAATCTTTTTCTATGCAAACAACAGTCATTTCATTTGTTTCTAGTCTGATTGTGCCATGGTTATAACAGAATAGGCAGTGGGGGGGAGGACAGGAGCTGAACAGAAAACAAAAAAGAAAACAAAACAAATTGATTGAAGTAATTCAGGGCCTTTAATTGATTCAAGGAATTCAGGGCCTTTACATACAGACAACGTAGACAGGCACTTAAGACAGCCAGCTGATGGCTCCAGTAAAATCAAAGCCTGAAGGAAAACTATCATAATAATTCATTTTTCTTTGTCCTCAAGAATGAGGTTATGACAAGGTTTGCCCTTGCCCTTGAGGGTGAGATGGTTCAGTTTTGCGGTCACAGCAAAATTGTTCCTCAAGGCAGGCACACTTTTACTGTGTGGCTAATGGCACTAAGCTCAAACAAACCCAGCCCTTCAGAGATGCAAGATAACAGATTACAATTGTAATGGTTTTAAGTTATTTTTTGATACCAGCATAGGTAGATACTGTATATTTTCTGTGTCTGCCCTCACTGTGCCTCCACACTGCACCCTCTCCATGATGCTGCTGAAATTATTTAGTGGTTTTGTTCAGGAAAGAAATTGGAGGGAAAGTGTGGCTGAACTCTCTCTGCTGTTTATGATCCCCTCCCTCTGGCTGGCAGAGCCAAATCCAAAGTGGGAACACTGCTTTTGAGATATTAAAAGCAATTTTGTCTGATGTGGACAAAAGATTTCACTAGTCCTAATCTTGACTATTAGCAGGGAAGGGACTTCTTCCCAAGGCATTATAACAACAGCTAAAACTCTGTGCATAACCTCAGTGGTTACTCTTGAGCACTTCAGAGAAATGCATTAGTTAGTCATTAACTATTATTGCTGCCAGCTGGTACCTGGTTAAGTCTGCTCTTTATGTTCCTGCAGCCTGCTGTGAAATAGCTCTTCTGTTCCAGGGTATGCAGATGCTTTCCTTGAATCTGAGGAACTCTGTGGAGGGATAAACACACTGGTGGTTCTTAATGGATAGCTCTTTTGTGAACCCTTATTTTTCAGATCCATTGACCATCTATTCTTCTGTCACCTACCCACTCTCCCACTGTTCATGAGTTTAGTGCTAGGCTTTCTGCTACCTACAGAAGCCATGCTAACATAAGAAACAGAAATTCATAGAATCACAGAATCATCTGGGCTGGAAGGGACCTCCAGAGGACATCTAGTCCAACCCCCCTATAGTGAGCAGGGACATCCCCAACTAGATCAGGTTGTCAGAACTCTGTCTAGCCTCACTTTGAATGCCTCCTACTCTTTTGCAGAGGTGACACCTGTGGTAACATCTCCATTTAACGGTCTCCAACACATTAATTCATTCTTGCAGTGGTAAATGCTGAAGATACAAATCTGATTGTTAGCTATACCTCTGTCACATAGTAGCTCTAGTTTACTTATTTTAGTAGCTGTAAGAACAGCCATGTCTTTCACCTGAAGGATTTTGGTATGATAATAAGCCTGTATGAATAATCAGCTATTCAGTTTAGTGGCTAAACTGAGTTGGAAGAAATTCTTTTTGAGTCAACCAAAGCATGCTATTTACCTCTTTTTAAAATTACATATCTGTTTCTTCTTTATATTTCAGTTTTCAGATTGCAGCATTTAGAAATCTTTTTTCTATTGGAATTCTAAGTTTTGTGAATTGATATGGTAAACTTCAAATTGACAGCTTTAAATTACACTTTAACTTGTTTCTGTAATATAGCAAATACAGCATTTATTTGATTCTGTTATTATACACTCACCAGCACTACTGTATTTATGAGCTGTTTAGAAATCACTTGTGGTTGTGTTCTGCCAGATGGAGGCACTGTAGCTGAGGCCTTTCTCAGTTTAAAAACTGTTTTTCACCCTTCTGCTGGGACAACTTCATAGAAGTACAGTTTACCATACTGCATCCTCCCCTCACCTTAGGGAAACTTACTCACCCTATGTTTGATTCTTGCTGGAATAAATGGTTCAGAATGCAGCAGGTACTAAATGACTTCCAGTGACATAACACATTCATAGGGGCAATTATAAATCCTTGTAAATACATTTAATGCAACAGTTCAGAGAAAGCTTGGGGGGGGGGAAAGGAAAATAAATCCACAAGAGGTTTTAGAATGAGGTGTCAGAGAATTTGACTTTCAGTTTTTGTGTGAAGTATAAAAAAGCAGGAAGAAGGATTTTTCTTAGCATGTCCCCTCCATGTTTGCCTTTCCCATTTGCTAACCCTCTAGTTTCAACAAACTCCTAATGTATTACACAGTGGCAAGTCAAAAAAAGGGAAACAGTGAAGCTTTAGCTTTAAAGAACAGCAACAACAACCAAAAATACCCACCAAAATCAACAACCAAAAGACCCCAAACCAAACCAAGCAAACCTTGGCTTTAGTTTTGTGTGTTTTAGGAGATTATGTTGGTACTGGTTTGCTAAATTGTTCATAACTGAACATTTATGAAAACTTAGCATCTATGAAGTTTCTGATTAATGAAATTTGCCTGTTGGTCAAAAGATTTATGATTTCTATCAGTTAGTTATGTGTCTAGTGGCACCTGATTTATGAACTGAGAAAATTACTTCCCAGTCAGGCAACTGCTTTATGAATATGACTGATTTATAAGTGTAGGAAATAATGTATAGTTCATGTACCTGATTTATAGGTAGCATTACTGTCATACAGATGGTTTGAAATTCAATAGTTTATATTTGGATGTAAATATCCTTTATTAATAAAAATGGACTGATTTATAAGGCCCATTTATAAATCTTGATTCTAGATTTTAACAGAAGTCATGCTTTGATGTACTTTATTTCTCTAGCAGGTTATTTTTCAAGGTCCAGATTTTGTAATCATAGTTTAGTTTATGGATTTATATATCTTTTAATGTTGCTCTTGCTTCATGTTCTTACCAAGATGTATTACATTTGTCCTTTTTAGGGTACTGGCTTGATGAATGTTGCAGATGGATTTTTTTCTATCACTTCACACCTTCTCTCACAGTGATGCTTTATGCACAGCCTTCATATTTACCAATCATTTCTGACCTCTGTTTTTTTGTCTAGATGCCACTTCAAGAGCACCTCGTGCTTTTTTGTAGTAGCTACATACAAATTACCACAGCAAACAAACTAATGAATGGATAGAAATTGTAGCCAAGGCTGATTAGACTTAACAAATCTGTTAGAGGCTTGGGAATTTGGGATATAAACCAAATTCTTGAAGATAGCAAGTTTTCAGTAAGTGTACAGCCAATACTTTTCACAGCCACTTCCTGCTTGAGCTATTTATAGTGGGAATTCAGATCATTATTGAAATGCTTGTTATTGGTCATCTGTTTTTCTTTTCTGATTAATGGTTTGCTCTTCAGACAGTCTCAACAAGCAGCTACTCAATGAGTTGTGATTGCAGTTATTACAAACATATACAGGAACAACTCAAGCTTACAGGTTTCTGGAGGAATGCTGTAGATGGCTCAGGAAGATGGGGGTGACTGAGAATTTGCAGCACTAGTTGTATGTAACATTACAGTGGCATTCTGAGGCCCTGACTTGATTTTTATGTCCCTCATCTTGCAAGGCAACTGTCAAGAAAAAGAAAGAACAATTCTTGGATGTGAATACCACAGGTCACTTTCACATTGAAGTTAGGGACAGATGCCACTATACTAGACATGGTACACAGAGAGCTGCAACAAGCTACAAGAGGAAATGGGAGCTATGACCCCTTTAGTCAATATTTACATTCTTGAATGTTTCAGCAGATAGCTAGGTGCTTCAGCTTACTGAGAACTTATAACACAGTGAAGATCAGGGAAGATTGCCATGGTGTAAAGCCAAATGGGTCAAGGATACAAAACCTTGTTAAATCCTGGCTACTGGTCCTATTCCTGATCTGTAGAGTTTAAGGTGGATGAGAGATATCAATAGGGATGGAGAGGAATTCTGGAAGTACAAAGCAATGAAGTGGTTGGGCCAAGGCCAGAGATGGTGAGAATGAACCCCAAATATCCTAGTCTGTGACAGTATGTGAACTCTCACAGATCCATAAATAAAACTTCATGTTCTCCCTTTTCTAGCCTGCAGTCCCTCCATTTAAAAGAACACGAACCACAATTAACTGTAAAGTGTTTTGTATGGCACAAACTTCAACCAGATCTTATGTTAATTAGAGTAAGCCTGAGTAGTTGCAGATCTTTTGAAGACCATAATTTTTATCATCAAATTCATGTTGATGAGATTCACTAACAGCCCATTAACGGACTGTAAAAGATCTGATAAGGCTTAGATGAGCTACAAAATGGACTATTTCTTGCAACATTAATTACAATTTAAACTTTAATATGCTTACAACTGTTGCTTTTAGAATAAAAGAACAATTGGAAATGACAAAATGTTAGGTTTTAATTGATTTTGTTTCATTTACACTACCATATTTTAAAGTTAGGTGGGATTAAATACTGTAACTTCAATATATAACTGTCTGGAACATTGGTGACAGTTTTTGTGTAAGGAAAATTTGAGGCCAGAGAAAATATTTAGCAATCATTTTATCTAATTTTGTGCTGTGAAAACTGAAAATAAATATTTTGGTCTGACTGAAATCTGAATATTTGGCTTCACAAATCACAGAAAAGCAGTTTGGTATCAAACTGGTCTCCAGATTAAGAAAGCATTGGAGCTGTCTGCAGCACACACAAGAGTTTTGTGATATTGAATGTCCTGCTAACCTCATGGTTTGGGCTTTCTGTCCGAACTACACTGTTCTTGATGCATTGTATCCTACCTTTGCCTTTGTCCCATCTGTCCATTCATGAATCCACCAAAGTCCTGTGTAGTCTGGTCTACTGAGTCTGAGTCTGACAGTAGGAAAGGGCACATGATAAAGTGTGTCTTCCAGATCTAGGTCCACTGGAGAGGATTTTCTGTTAAGTTAGTTCAAAACAAATCTTTTGTTTGACTTGACAAAACTGTTTTAGTTTTGAAATGTTAGAATGCTTTTATTAATGCATTTCCAGAAATATTCTGAATTTCCCATTTTTCTTTAACCAACATTCCAAGTTTACATTCCAATTCATAAAACCCCCAGAATTTCTTGTAAGACAAAAGCTATGATTTACAGTGAGTTTCAGCTCTGTTTCACTAGTGCTTGAGTAGGCACAAGGCTTTGGATTGGTGCATTCAGTTACAGCACTAGTGCCTATGTGGTAAACCTTAAGATACCCAGAGTACCCACAGTAGGTTTCTTTTGCTTCCAGAATTGAAAGGACAACAGACTGGGCTCTCAGCTGGTGTAAACCATTACTGACTGGAGTCACTCACCATTCACATAAAGTCTTTGTTAGTTTCCCTCTCGTTGAGGTCTCATTCACTGTTTACATCTATAAACACTTTAATGGTGTTAAGCATTTCTGTTAGTTTCTCACTTCTTGTTTTTAAACATTTCTAGAAATACACATACATGTGTACATGTGCATGTGACTGTTTTGTTTTCTCTCCCTTTCCTTAAAAGGGTTGTTTTCTTTTCCATCATCAGGTTGTGAATATAGCCTATGAATTTATCATGAGTTCCAGGATGTTCCACGCAGCTGTAACTCTTGCATTCCACTCCAGTACTTTTTCTCATGAGCCATTTGATGAAACTAATGAGAAACATCACTGGATGAATTGCTCAGTTCTGAGTCTGTGTGTCCATATGTGTCTAGGGCTTGGAAGGAAAGACCTTTTGGAACTATGTTGTTGGCAAGGCATGTAATCTCCTACTAACACAAGGAACCTTGCCAGTGTGACTAACCAGTGAGTGTAGTGTTGTTTGCATAGTGTGTCATCAAGAGATATACACTCATTTTCTGTGAACTTGCTTCCTCTGACATAGAAATGGTGACTGTATTATTAACTCTTCTTCTGATGGCTAAATCTGTGCAGAGAGACTCCTGTGTTTATGCTCTTTACTTAAAAGTACTGCAGTAAAAGTCTTACTTGTGGTCTCTCAGAGTATTAAGGTAGATATTGCAGCTTCTGTGGTAACAAACATAGCAGCTTGGGTAAAAAGTGCAGAACCACTGGAAAGAAACAAAGCAAGCAGAATGGCAAGCAGGACAGAATTTCGTATGTGCAGATTCTCTCATTTGGAGGTTTTGTTGCCTACCAGCAACAAAACCAGACATTCATGAAAGTAAGCCATGAATGCTAAGACTTAAATGATCAACAAAATGTACATGAACCTCTGAGGTTCGGTTGCTATCTGAACAGTTGTTAACCCAAATACAAACCCCAGAGTTATGAGTTATTTCTGTTTTACCTAAGCTGCTGTGCCCATTTCTCCTCTAGCATTTGCTTGTATTTTGAACAGCAAGCTGAGTGGATAAGCAGCAGGGTATGTTGCATTATTAAACTGTATCACAGTGAGTTAGATACAAGCATCAAGCTCTTCTGTCACCACCTAGAAGTGCACGTTACTGAACGAGCATAATGACTGCTGGTATTAAAATGCTATGAGTACTGGAGTACAGTGTCACTGTGGTGTATACAATTCCAGATTGAACTACTGAACTCTTCTAACCCAATCAGTAGAGTTGCAATGGAAAGCAGGTATTTAAATATTCTGAAAAGCATTAAAAGCTTTCTTGGGAAAGCCAGTGACTGTAGCAGCTAAGCTGCTAGGTTTAGCTGAGAGAGATAAAAATCTTAAAGCTATACTTAGCATTTAATAGAATGTGACCTGCAGTCATGGTACTAATTTGTTATACTCTGATCAATAATAATCAATAAAGGTAGTAGTAACTGATACACAGCTGAAGTTTGGGATGACAAGTGTATTATTTAAGTTTGCCTGGAAGTTTCTCATCACAACTATGCATGCTAAAGGTGCAGAGTGGCAGGAGCACAAAAAAGGTGAGGATAGATCAGCACTGAGGCAAAATCACATATACTTTCTATGGCTGTGAACCACTCTTGTAGTAATGTCAGAGGCTGGTTACTTGCTCCTGTTTCACTTGAAGCCAGTGAGATTTTGTGATTTCAGGAAAAAATGGAGTGGGCCACTGAGCAGGCTTCAAAATTAGGAACTATTACTGCAGCTGAAATTGTCTTAGAGCTTTGATGTGGACTCTGGAAGAGGTCACTGGGAGTCTATAGCTTCAGATGCTTACACCACCTCTATGCTAGAGGCTATCTGTGGCATATTGAGGCACAGACCCTCTTTGCTGATGGCAATCAGAATCATTTTATTATCCTGTAAGCTAGAATTTATACTTTTGCAGAAAGGATAATGATCAATTACCTTCATACAGAAAGGGCACTGACCAATTAGTAACACCTTCATACACAAAGTATACTGATCAACCCCCAGGTATGTTTAGCACAATGTCCTTGTGCATGACTCTGACAACTTACAAATGCCAATGAAGAGTTCAACCTAAGATGTCAAAGCATGAAATGAAACCATCAAGATGCATGCATGTATTCCTTCCTATTGGTCCTATAAGGACTGCTGGGCAAAATAAAGTTATAAACTGCAGCAGCTTGACTTGCTAGAGCTCATCAGTTCAATCCATCCTTACTTTCATTTTAGGTAACAAATCCTCCCTGCCTTTCTTCAGAACAGTCTGGCCTTAATAATGGACAGTGGGTTGGATGCTGAGTCTGTGAGATAAACTGGGAGACAGCTTGACAAAGTTTCTTTTCTGTAAGTATTCTGGTTAGCATTTGTAGCTGTGCTTTTGTTGGTTCTACAAACAAAGCTGCATATTTTTTTTGGTTGTTAGAAAATAAAGACAGGACTGCTGACTTGTTAGCATAACAGTTAGAAAGTGTGTAGGCCTTTTAATGAGCTCAATCCCATGTTTGGGTGACTAAGAATTGCATGGCCAGGAATTTGCTTCAGATACCAGTTTTTGGTTAGTGTAAACAGCAAGAATTTATCTCATAGGTAAATTTTATCATTTTTGAGTGGGGAAGGTCCAGCTGACATTCATGTTTCTTTGTACATGCCAGTCAGTGGAATAAGGATAATGTCATTTCCCAGCAGATCTACTTGCCATCCGATTCCTTAAATATGCCAGTAACATTTTAGATGCTTTTCTGGGTCCAAATGTTGTGCCTAATGCTTCCTCTGTCAAAAACTGTGCTAGGGACTTGAATGAGGGGAAGGGCTAGGACTTGTACTTAAAGAATTTCTAGAGATGTCTGCGGTGTCATTAGGCACCAGTCTTGCAGAGAAATCAGCTTTTCATTTCCTGCTTTGTAATATTGAATCCTGTAAAAGTCAAATAGCTGGCTTGCATCATACCTTTTACTATTTGACTAGACTAATGTCTCTAATAAAATTCAGCTTAAGGCATGAGTCATAGTTTGTAGAAAGATGATGAACTTTAGTAACCAGCACAATAAGCCTCACTTTTTTTTGTGACCACAGGTGTTATGCTACTTGTCCCTAGATAGCCAGGAACATGACCTTGGATGGCCATGAATAGCCCCTGCAGTTCTCAGAAGGCTTAAGCATTTGCTTACCTTTATTTATATGATTTTGCTGAATTGTTTTAGCTAGACATGCTCTTCATTTAAGGAAATGCAGCAGCAGCTACTGCCTAGAATAAAAATCTTGTTTAGCTGAGATGGTGTAAGCTTAAATCAACACCCCAAAATGGTGGAATACCTTCCACTGTTAGTGCAACTGCTTATCTTGACTTCTTTGTCTAACCTGTCAAAGCTGGTAACAGTTTTGTGATTCCCAGTGAATTTAATGTTATAAATTTGTGCCTGTGCCAAAACCTAAGAGCAGATGCTCTGGATCACTGAGGCCAGCAGAAAATGGTAAGTGGTTGACCAGTGCCAAGATAA
Source organism: Galbula dea (assembly GCA_013399015.1). Taxonomy (NCBI): domain Eukaryota; kingdom Metazoa; phylum Chordata; class Aves; order Piciformes; family Galbulidae; genus Galbula; species Galbula dea. The sequence continues at coordinate 595,964 of VWZX01002693.1, read as the reverse complement.
AACATCTGTAGGACAAACCCCCACCACTTAAATATGTGCTTTTGTGGACTAGTGTGCTTAAGCAGGTCATATTTATGATGGCAAAACTCTCAAGGATGTTCATCATTAACTGAAACAACATAAATGTTAATAATCAGGGACTTCAGGAAACATTTACTGAGGTGACAATGTTCTCAAACTAAATTATTAAACATAGTGTTACTTTCAGATAGGAATCCCAATGAGCTCTGTACTAATGTGCCTAGGAATTGCTTGGCACCAATTACAGGAAAAATAATTCCTTGTGAGGTGACAAGTGTGATTTTGAAATCCAGATTTCTGAAAGAATAGTGACTTTATTTCCTGGCATTTCCTTAAGGGGAAAATGAAGCAAAAATAATGTTGCCGAAGAGGTTTTATAATAGACTGAACTGCAAGTAAAGACAGCAGGATACCACCACAGTAAAAATAGGGGAGGAGGATGGGTCTGGACTTGGGGGGTTGGGAGGACATCCTAGACATTCCTCATTACATGAGCCAGATTGTGTGCTGCCACAGGGATGAGCAGCATGCCTTGGAGTCTCCTTGTAAACCCATGGTAGCTGTAAGTAAAGGGACAGCGAGAGAGAGAATTAAAATGCCTACTGATTAATGTTTAATATTTTACTCTCTAATCTTTCCAAGAACAAGATTTAGGACTTGCTTGTGCAATGAGCTGCTTTTCTGGGAGCAAGCAGGGAGAGCTAGAGAGAGGTTAAGTTAGTCCTTAGTATGTTATGTGGTGCTGAGGTATGGGAGCAGCGAAGAGAAATGACATCTGGTGCTGATCTCAAACACCCACACAATGAGATGAACAGATCATCACCCCATCCTTAGATTCTGTTTGCTAGGAATCCCAGTTCTTTACTGGAGTTGTCAACATACAGAATAAATCAGTATGCAATTCAGTTTGCTTCACTTATGGTGTATTTCTTTTAATAAAGAAAGCAAAGAAGCAAAAAATGTTAATACTTTTAATATAAACCCAGGCAGAAGAAAACAAACAAGAAAGCCAAAACAAAACAAAAACCACAAAAAACTCCCAGCCAAATTAAAACACACAGTCCTTAAGTAGCACCTCAACTTTTTATCACATGCATAGCTATTTTAGTAGGTCCAGATCCAGAAGAGAATTCGTCTGTGCTGGCCATTATTTCCTTATTATTTCCTACATATTTATTATTTATTTCCTACATAACTTAAAAGTTCCCCTTTCCTTATGGCATATCTGTGGGGATTAGAGATTAATTACTCTTTGAAGCCTCGAAGGCTAGGCAAAGGTTCTTGGAAGAGGTAGGCTTTGCACAGTATTCATGAAGAAACTAACAACCACATTTTAATCCCAGAGTGTTTCACAACCAAAGGCTGTAACTTAGAGGATTTCACATCATGTTGACAACCTGATGCTTTAAATGTAACTGAGCAGGTAGGGGTGACTACTGATCTACCTTGCATTACTTGCTTTGCAGTTTAGTTTCCTTCTGCCCATTTATGGTCCTGTGGAAGGGGGTGTTAGGAGTTCTGAGATGTCTAGAGCTCAAGATCTTTACATCAGAAACTTATATCAGCTCACTTTTTACCCATTTATTCCCACCTGGCATTTGTTTAGTTGATTTTCTTTGCTAAGGTGCATTTTCTCTAGTTGAATTACAGCCTCCTTTTATCAGACTTCTCTTGCTTTTTTTTCAGGATCATTTTGAATTCTACTTGTATCATCCAGCATCCTGGCAATCACTTCCATCTTCAGGTACCTGCAAAATGAATAACCTTACTCTCTTTTTCATCAGCCAGTTTATTAAGGGAAGCATCAAATAGTCCTGTTCATGGGGTAGGTCCCTGTGGAACCTCGTGATGTGTATTCCAAAGATGGTTTCAAAATCAGTTCCCATGATGAAGTGTACATATTGGCTAATAATCCTTTTGAAATGACATTTTATATTGCTTTGGGAACTCTAAAGTGTGGTTGTCTCATAAATTTTATAGAATAAGGTGCTGCCTTAACAATTAGTTCTTGAGTTTGCCTGAGTGAAGAAGTCTACTTTGGTTTGTTTTTCCTAAGAACACAAACATCTGTAAGACTGTTAGTAAAGCCTTTATGGTTTACAGGGCAGTGTAATTGAAGGGAACACTTGAAGAAGCATGCTGCTATCTGCAAGAGTGACAATAATAGCAGAAAATCCCCTAATATCTGCAGTTATACATGCTGCATCCCAGATGTTAAGAAGACTAGGCTGATTTATGCTCATCTGGTCCCATAGGCTGGTCGTGATAAAAACGTTCATGACCTTGCTTCAATGAGACAAGAGCTGACATAGCTTTTGGATGACATAGCTCTGAACTTGGAATAGCTCTTCCTCTCATCTTAGCAGGGGTCTTTATGTTAATAGCTATTCTTCAGCAAGTTCCAGTAGTTGTTATTGATAGGAATAGATGATATTTTCCATTTTCCTACTGCTGTGCTCGAGGAAAGTCTTGAGGATGTATTGTCAGGGGTTTCAGAGAAGTGGATATGGAAACTATCATCTTACAGAACACATGTACAGGGCCAAGATATTCCATGGGGACTTCCAAAAGTCATGAAGATGCTATAAAAGGAGGCATTGTATGTTGTTCTTCTTCTGACCTGGTAAGTCCACCCAATGCTGTTCCATATAGAGTTATCTGTTAAGGTCTGACAGCAACATTGCAAATATTATCTATTAAGCTGGTCTTGGTGCCATGCAACTGCCAATACCTGGACCCAGGCTGGATGGGTTGGATGTTGGATGGGTTGTATCTAACTAGTCTGGATGTGTACACTGTGCTTTATTCATTATTCCATTTCCAGGGTTAACACCACTCTGGTTAGACTGTAATCAGCAACATGCATATACCTCATACACTGTTGCATCAGTTTGGCCACAGGCAAACTTAGGTTTTTATATTCTTACCTCCAACATCTCTCCTTTTAACTGAAATCAGGTATTTTGATACAATCAAGAGTTTGGTACCCTAGATGTTGCCTAAATACACACCTGAAGAGATAGTGGAAAACCAGAGACTTTTGTTTCATTTTCTAGGTATCATTAGGTATGGTGTCAGGGTACAGAACCAGCTTTGTGTGCAGATTCAGCTGCATACCAGTCTCAGCCTCAAACCATGTGGAAAATGAATTTAAATGGAGCTAGTCTACATTTTGTTAAATGGCCTGTAAATGAGAACTGGTGTCTGCTGTGTCTGCAAGAGGTGTCCTTATGAAGAGGTGAGGTTCCATTAAGCTGACCAAAGCAGGTGGGTCTTTGCAAGAAGACTTGAATAGATTTGGATGTATTGAGAGAAAGGAGGGTCACGTGCCCATAGCAAATACCAAACCTTATGAGCATATAAAGTACCACAGCCCACAAGCCTGTGTTGTGCTCACAGGCTGAAATATTTTGTGCTTCATGGATCACTGCCCAGTCCTGCTCAGCAGACACCAGTTGACTTTGTAGGCCTTCTCGTGGTGATGAAATTCCCCGTTGCCACTAGAATCTAAAAAGGAGTTATGTGCCAAACTGGTTGCAGGTTGTGAAACAAGCAGCAGCCTCTTACAGCTGTATGAATGTCTTTTGTGGCAGACCTGTGTCTCTATGGCATTTGTGATTAATAAGTGCCTTAACAAGTAAGTATTTGAAAACAATATCGTTCTAACAAAAAGCATCTCTGGCATGAACAGTGAAAAAGCACCTGTACAGGCATAATGATACCTTCTTGCATTTGATAAATGTCCTCCCTGTGGCATTTAAGCCTGACACTTAGTGAAGGTAGTTTTCACAGTTGTAGACCATCATGGCTGTGAGGGAAATTTAGGACTTCTAATTAGAGAAAATACTACCTTTCTCTGCAAACCTGTCCTTAGTAGTTGAAGAATAATGTGTTAAACCATTATGATCATTAAATATGTGAAGAAGCTGGTACACTTATTTCAGTTTGCCTTTTAAAAAAATGACTCATTAATAATTTAAAACTCTTTGCTTCAGGGTTTTTTAAACACCTAACTAAAAATTAGACTCCTAATTACATGTTAATAGTGCAGTGGCGAAATGGGAGAGAGGAGAATCATAATTATTCTCCCTGTCCTTATTTCAGCAAGTCATTTAAACATGTGCTTAAAAACCTTCAGTACTCAGAGAAGAAAAGGACTACAGGGACTTAGCTTAAAGACAGCAGGCACAGTAAAAGTGAAACTGCAATGTGGAAGTGTTGCTCTGTAGTGCTCGCTGTTAGGTATGTGTGAAGGGTGGAGGTTCCATTTTAGGAGAGGCTCTGAATTTGGAGTGGACCCAAAATTTGAGTGAACAATCTTTTAAAAAACAAACAAAATCCCCACCACCACAACAACAAAAACCAACCCAAAAGTAGAACAGAAATAAGCATGCTGTTCTATATGAATACAGAGATTTCTTTTCTATGGAGTCACAACAGTTCATTTTGAAAGGTGACCGAAGAAGGCTTTCTTCTGCAGTGGCTTATTTCCATCCATGTGTACTTGCTGGGAAAGGAGATGGCTTGTGTTCATGAGACTTGATCCTGGATGACTGTATGTACTGAATTGCCAGAAATGCAAGGGCTGGCAGATGCTAATGGAATGGATTCTTGTCTTTTAAGAAAGTGCCTTAATGCAATGTTCTTTTCTATGAAATAGTGGCAGGTTTTGCTGTTAAGTTTTTAATGAACGATGCATGTGCTAAGTACTGATGAAGTAGTTTACTGCTTTGACTCACTCCTGGTGGTGAAATACAGCATTTTAATAGCTTATAAAGAGCAAGAGAACCTTTTTAATTGACTTAGAAAAAGCTGCTACATTTCATATGATGTCACCAACTTTTCTTCTGTCATTAATGCTTAGATTTCCTCTCAGTTTTCTTCACTGTGTCCAGATGGCCAGAAGAAAAGTAACATATCAGATCAATGGCAGTAGAAAATAAGAGCATGCCATGTTTTAAGTTCTCCTCTGACATAGAATCATGGAATGTCCTGAGTTGGAAGGGACCCATGAGGATCATCGAATCCAACTCCTGTCTCTGCATGAGACAACCCCAAAATTTACATCATGTGCCTGATGGCATTGGACAAATTCTTGAATTCTGCCAGGTTTGGTGCCATGACGACTTCCCTAGGGAGCCTGCTCCAGTGCTCCACCACCCTCTAGGTGAAGAACCTTCTCCTGTTATCTAGCCTAAACCTCCCATGGCAGACCTTCATGCCTATCCCTCAGGTCCTGTTGCTGGTCACTGGAGAGAAGAGATCAGCTCCTTCCCCTCCACTTCTCCTCATGAGGAAGTTATAGACCATGATGCGTTCTCCCCTCAGTCTCTTCCAGGCTGAACAAACCAAGTGACTAGCCATTCCTCATACAACTTCCCCTTTAGAGCCTTCACATCTTCATGGCCCTCCTCTGGATGCTCTCCAACAGCTTCATATCCTGCCTATGTTGGGGTGCCCAAAACTGCACACAATACTCAAAGTGATGCCAAACCAGTGCAGACTGGGACAATCACTTACCTCAACTGGCTGGCAGTGCAGTGCTTGATGCACTCCAGGATGCAGTCGGCCCTCTTAGCTGCCAGGGCACATTGTTGACTCATATTCAACTTGCTATTGACCAGAACCCCCAGATCTCTTTCTGTAGGGCTGCTTTCCAGCATTTCAGTCCCCAATCTGTACATTCATCCAGGGTTGCCCCATCACAGGTACGAATTCTGGCACTTGCCCTTGTTAAACACTGTATGGTTGGTGATTGCCCAGCCCTCTAAGTCTGTTCAGATCTCTCTGCAGGTTCTCTCTGCCTTCAAGGGAGTCGACAGCTCTTCCCAATTTGGTGTCATGGGCAGCTTGCTTAGTAAACATTTGAGTCCTGGGTCCAAGTAATTTATGAAGATACTGAAGAGTCCTGGCCCTAAAGTGAAACCCTCCGGAAACCCACTAGTGACCAGCCACCAGCCTCATGTAACCCCACTTACCCTTTGAACTTGACCCATCAGCCAGTTGTTCACCCATTGCATGATGCACTTCTCTAGCTGTATGCTGGACCTCTTGTCCAGAAGGATACTGTGAGAGACAGTATCAAAAGCTTCACTGAAATCCAAAAAGGTTATAGCAACTGACTCCCCTTGGTCAACTAGGTAGATTACCTTGTTGTAAAAAGAAATTAAGTTTGTCAAGCAGGGCTTTCTCCCTCATCATCCCATGCTGGCTGTGACTAGTGACTCCATTCTTTCAGATGTTTTTCAGTAACTCCCAGAATGATCTTCCTCATAATTTTAGCAGGCACAGAAGTGAGACTAACAGACCTGTATTTAGCAGGGTCAACCCTGTTGCCCTTCCTGAAAATCAGGACCACCTTTGCCAGATTCCAGTTGACTGGGAACTCTCCAGATTCCCAACAGTGTTGAAAAATCATTCAGAGTGGTCTCACAATGACATTGGCCAGCTCTTTATAATTGCCCTTGGATGAATCAGGCCCCATAGACTTATGGGAATCAGTCTAGGTTTTAGACTTGTATAAGTACCAGATCATCTTAGTGATGTGATTGCACAGAGTGAAGGATAATACAAACCTGTGAGGTGTCTGTGTAGTGCTGATATCTTTATGACTGTTAACTGACCAGCTCACCTTATAGCTGCTGGAAAAGATAGGTTTTAGTCTTTGCATTGATGAATCTTATTGAATCAGGTTTATCACTCTGTCTTTTGGCTCAGAAGGTAACAAGTCTCGACTCCCTGCTTTAAGGGAGATCTTTTCTTACTGTTGTTCAATAAACTCCAGAGAGATTGAATCTTCTTTATCTTATTCTCTAGGAATTCTTTGGCTAGTTTCAGGAAGTCAAATCTTTAGCTTTGTCATAGCCATTTCACTGTAGAAGCAAAATGGCAGTATAGTATATGTTGTACTGCAGCAACAAAGTGTATAGAGGCTTGTACTCTTTTTGATGTGAATGAACCTATCAGGAGATTCTCCATTTGCTTGAGCCCTTTTATAATGTTACATATTTTGGTCTCCAAAGGCTTAGGATTTTTCCCTGGCTTATGAAGTTTGTGAGTGACCTTGTTCTACCTCTGTGGTATGTTCTTCCAACAGCATTCAAAGTAGAATATAATCATTTTCTATAATTCAAAAGGTATTCACAGATGGTTTAAAACTTTCAGCTGTAAAGGCAACATCTAATTTTACTGCCACAAGGATAAAGTTCCTCTTGCTATAAAAGGGAATGGCCAGCAAGAAATAGAAGAGCTGGAACAAAGAGACAGGCTTGCTGCTTTAGCATTGAGGGTGATAAGATGAAGCTATTAAGTGATACTGGAGGGAGAAAAACTCTTTCCCAGAGGAGTTTCCATTGCCTCACACACACTGTTCTTGGGGGGGATGGCAGCCACAGGTTTGGTGCTTCATAGAAGTAAAGGCTGTAGAATCATGACCATACCAGATGATCTTTAAGGTCCTTTCCAACTCTGACAATTCTATGATTCTATGATTCTATTCTATGTCTGAGCCCACAACAGTTTATGAACCTGGACTGTAGCCTATTCCATCAGTTCTAGGGCTATCTTGCTTGTAGATTAAATGAATGCCTCTATCACTGGAAATGTTAGGACTAAGGTAAATAACTATAAATGAGAGGCTTTTTGTTTGCACACATGTAGTTTGTTTTTTCTAGCCTTCCAAAAGATACCTGTCATCATCTGAGTCTAATTCAGCTTTGTGGATAGTGATACCTCCTGACTGACTTTCATGGTTTTGGGACCTACACCAGCTGTAATGCAATTTAAGGGGAACCCTAGGCATGTATCAGAACTGTCAGTAATGTACAAAGGTGATCTTTGCCAACTCTTCCCTATGTGTTGCAGGTCTGAATGAGCATGGCTGTGCAATATGTCATGCAGTCCCCTCTAGGAGAAATCATGCTGATGCTGCTGTGTGACTTCCAGTCTTGCTTGATACTCTCCACAGTACAGCAATGACTGAGGAGCAATTGCTAAGTAATTTGGGGAGCCACAAAATAACTGGACTGGATCCCAAGACTTACTTAATGAGCATGCAGCACAACAACTGAAAGGATTTGTAAACAGTCTATGTGATTAGTCATAATGTCCTCTTTTAAGGCTTTTCCTGTTTAAAGCAAATAAAATGTAAAGAGAAATAATCTGCTGGGGGAAACAGTCATATCCATATTGAATTTGGTCAAGTAATTGCAGATCCTGTGATTTTAATACCTTGAATGGAGCAGGAATTTTCTCTCTGCTCATGCCTAGGGAGAGGAGTAATAAGGAGAGTTAATCATTACTGAAGGGAAGTTATTGCTTTCCTTCATCTTTCTTCCTATTTCATTTGCCTAGTCTGTGAACTGAGTTTCTTACTGTATGCATTTTCATAACAAGCAAGAAGTTCAGCAGAAAAATAAATAGGCTACACTGTAATGTGGGAAAATAAGTGAAATAATTCTTTAGGGGGAAAAAATTTCTCCAGGTCAAGATATAACAATCACAGACTGTTAGGAGTTGGAAGGGATCTTGAAAGATATCTAGTTCCAACCCCCTGCCAGAGCAGGATTCCCTAGACCAGGTCACACAGAAATGTGTCCAGATGGGTTTGGAATCTCTTTATAGAAGGAGACTCCCCAAGCTCTCTGGGCAGTCTGTGCCAGTGCTCTGCCACCTCAACTGGCAAAAAATTTTGTCTTGTATTCACACAGAACCTTCTATGCTTCAGCTTACAACCATTGCCCTTGTCCTGTGACTGGACTTCACTAAGATCCTTCTAGGATAGAAAAAATTATCTATACATTCATACTGGCTGACCTTGGTCTTCAAAAAAGCCCTAGCCTACCAAAAGACAGAGGCACACACTTAATACTTAGCTTTATTATCATGAGGACTGCAGCAGTAAATTTGAGTCAAAAGGATACAGTCTTTTTTGTTGGGATTCAGAGGAGCTTTGGCTTTGACTGTCACTAAAATGATAGGGGACTGATCTATTTTTTCCCTGTGGTTTCTAGAAAAGTAGTGTTTTGTACCTCTACAGCTCTGAAACCACTATTCAAAGGTGAATGTGAATGACTAGAGAAGCCTTAGAGATGGAGGGAAAGCAGGAACACACAGATAAGAGGGTGTATGCCCCAGGATCTCAGTGAATCAATAGCAGGAGCTGAGAACTGAGCCCAGGTGTCCTGATTTTCCATCTGGTACCTGCCTTATACTGCATCACACCATCTCTGGTGAAACTGTTCAACCCAGCTGTGGCTTTGCCAAAAGAATACATAGCTGCTTCCCTAGTGGCTGCCTTTCTATAAATGACTGAGGGAGGGAATTGAAAGATGGACAAAATTGTGGGAGGAGAGACAGGCAATGGATATAGCTTGTTTTAGGATTTAGAAAATTGGGGAGTGTTTATAGGAGTTGGAACCCTTTTGCATTTGCAGTAGGATTTACAAGGCACTTTAGGGACCCTGTAGAAGTGGTATGGGGAAATGTGGGTTGAAACTCAGGACAAACAGCTACAGAATATATCAAGGTGAACTAGCTTTCCTCTTTTTAATCTCTACCTTGGTATTGGAATTAGAGACCCAGCCAAACTATTTTCCTGTAATTCCAATTTTTTTTATATACCTCTGATGACCCTTTATTATGTAAGTATGTGTTCAGAATTAATAATTAAAAGTTAAATGATGAACAGTAGCAGGTTTTACTGCAGGTCCTATAATTTATGTAATCAAACCCAGATTTGTAGCTTTGTGTTGTCTTCCTCATCCTATAATGGTTGTGTAATATGGTCTTGAGCCCAGTAAATATCTGAAGAAATCACCCCTGAAAAAAAAGCTGTTGCATAGTAGGCTGTAGGCAAATCATGGCTGAAAAAGCATGAGCAAGGTGGATGTGTTAGAACAGCCAACAGGCTGCTCTTGGTGAAACTAGATTGGAATGGAAGCCCTTCCAGTCATAAAAATGTACATAGCAAAATCTGTTGGCCAATGCTGCACAAACCCAGCTAAGACTAATGTGGATGTCATTGATGTGCTGAGAGGATATGTATAAAAATCCAGATTTTCTCTAATAGATGAAACAGAAGCTGTTAGAGAGAGGAGAGAGGGAATTTGGAAGAGTAGAGAAGATTAAATTACCTGTGACTCACATATCCTATAGCTTTTCTTTAAACTTAAGCTGTTACTCCAGAGTGCTTTTGACTATTTAGAATTTCAGCAGTGTGATCATGTGAATGTACTACACAGTGTGACTTCCACAGAGCCTTGAGATACCTTTGGACACTGCTTTCCTGAGCTGTTTCATGGACTCATTTTCCATTGTTACATGTTGTTTTAACACCACATACCGTGTGCATCAGTGGTCTATCACACGTGCTGCACCAAGGCCAACAGAAACAGACCTTTATTCTTTCCTCTTATATGGCACTGAGACTCTGAAAGAGGCTCAGTAGGCATTACCTTAATTTGCAGTTAAGGATGTGATAGATATCTTAGAATTTGACATCTAGCAGCAATCAAGTTACCTAGTGTGTGGAATTGCTCCTTCTTCCAGGAGCTGGCTGGAAGCACAATATCTACAGATATTAAATATAGGTCCCAAATAACATTAAAAATAGATATGGCCCCCACTGATGCTTTCAAGAATAAGTGTCCTTTATGTGCTAGGAGTTTGTCTTGGATCTCTGCTGTTAGCAATAAGATCTCAATGTACCATCTCAAGGCACCACCCTCAACAGTTTTGGGGACAAGCAATCCTAACAATTAATTGATGCCTCAAGATGTTGCAGTGGTGGCACAGAAGAGAGCTAGTATTTTCCTTGTTCAAGGTATGTCTCTCTCAAACACCCACTAGTGCCCCTTGCTTATGAGTGTTTGACTGGGAGACTGTTCTCTCCTTTTTCATCATATGAGGGACTCTGTGTCCCTCCTTTTACCATAGCATGGTTCCCTGGAATTCCTTTATGCCAGTGAATCTGTAAACCCCATCAGCCAATCTTTTCAGTCCTGCTTTCTCTTCCAAATGCTGGCAAATATTCTGTCAGTATCTTCACACTTCCATGTTGTGATGCCAATTTCCCTTTCCTCACCTTAGGAAACTGTTATGTACTCTCTCTTCCCTTCTTACTCACAAGTTAACGCACTGCCCACTTTTATGTTCTCTTTGAGTTATGTCATGAAAATGAGAATGGCCTGGACCATGCATCCATAAAACATTATTCCTGATGAAATCACACAACTCCTTGAATGTACAGTTTACATGCTGCCATGTGATGGATAGAAAAAAGTTTGGTTGAATGTATAGTCTTGTTTTGCCTAACTAACAGAGCAGACATTGAGGTGGAATGGAAGACATCCATTGTAAACTCCTGCTTTATCATAGAATCATCAGAGTTGAAAGGGAACTTAAAGATCATCTAGTTCCAACCCCCCTGCCTGGCAGGGACACCTCCCACTAGATCAGGTTGCCCAGGGCCCCATCAAGCCTTGTCTTAAAAGCTTCCAGGGATGGAGCTTCCACAACTCTCTGGGCAACCTGTTCCACTGTCTCACCACCCTAACAGTGAAGAACTTCCTCCTCATGTCTAATCTAAATCTACCCTCCTCTAGCTTACACCCATTTCCCCTGGTTCTGTCACTGTCTGACCTCCTAAAAAGTCCCTCCCCAGCATTCTTGTAGGCCCCCTTCAGCTACTGGAAGGCTACAAGAAGGTCTCCTGGGAGCTTTCTCCTCTGCAGACTGAACAATCCCAACTCTCTCAGGGCAGCCTCATTCTCAGCAGGTTTGGGTTGTTTTCTTCCATCTCACTTGAACAAATAGAGGTGTTTAGGATTGAAGAACAAAGGCAATGTAGTGATGATGGTGTAACAGAGAAGAAAATATCTAAAAAGGGTGCAGTAATCTCAGTTCTTACAGCAGCAAAACTCGAGACATCCATGGTTTTCTGTTTTTCTCTCTCCTGCTTCTGAAATGGCTTACAAACAAAAACCCACTTCAGAAACAAGTCTGTCTTCAGCATAGAAGCTCTGCACTCTTCATGAATGTGTCCTTGTGGAAGTTACCAATGCCTCTTCTGAAGGCTGATGTAGGCCTTGTTAAGCACCGTTTAGCTGTGTGAAGCAGCAGTATTGTCAGGTCTTAAGATTTGCGTGGTGATTTACTTGAAGCCTCAGGTCTCAGAACTGTTGCTATGAACTGAGAATCTCTTTCATCTTCTTTCAGAAACTGACATGCCAGTCCACCAGGGAACCAAAGACAAAGGTTTCTGCCACTCCCTAGCATTTGAAAGCTAACATGAAAATAAAAATGCCAAAATCATGACTTAAACCCCCAGCAGCCTGAGTGGAGCGTTTGGATTTTGGTAATACTGAAACAGCTTTACAGCAAGATTACTGAAACAGATTGCATCTGAACACAGGGAATTCCTCCTTCTGCTTTCTGTAGGAAGGCTGCTTGTTGAGAGCTGTGTTAAAGAGTGCCCATATGTTCTGTGTGCTACAAGGATGGGCTGTGCCACCTCTGAAAGGGTTCTGGTGAAATGAACAGTGGTCTTGAATGCAGCTGGACAGCTAGCTGGTGTGACCTGCTTGACTTTTGGCATTATGAACAGTCAAGCTGGTTCTAATCAAGACTGACTGGGGAATCATTGAGAGAAATCAAAGGGAGTGGAAAGAGCTGTTAGTCTTGAGTAGCTTGCATGGAAAAGCTGTTGTTGTGTATTATTAATTATATTTCTGGGAGAAAGCATCTGCTCTTAGATCAGCCCAGGATTATATCACTTTTTAGAAAATAAGCCATTCCCAGAGGCTGGCTGCTCTCAGAACAGGTGGTAGTTTGCTTGAGGAGGAGGGAAAGAATATGCCCTCTGCCTCCTTAGTATTGTGATGTACAACTGAGTTCAGTCTGTCCTTTGAACGAGGTGATAGTTCTCTGAAAGCCCTCTCTGAGTTCGGTGGGATCAAGGTTGCCTGCAAGAGCTTTCTTTAGGCTAAGGCTGCCAGCGTCAAAGCAGCTGTAGGTGTGACTCTGGTTCAGCTCTGGGGGGTTGTGGACGTGTCAGCTGCTCTGCCAGCACAGAAGCACAGGAAGAAGAGTAGTGGCTGCTGCTGTCTCAGCCTCCCTTGTTTCCCTCCCTTCCTCCTCTGCTTCCTTTTCTTTCTCTTTTCCCTCTCCTGCAGATGCATTCTGCCGATGCTGTTTTCCACTTGGGCAGACAGGCTTGGGACAGAGAATTGCTCCTCTAACAGAGAAATTTCCTGTTGGTCTGTGGCTGAGGGTAGGGGTCAAGGCCAACTGTTGCACCAGGCAGCAGGGGTTTAGCTCACTTTTAACATTTTCTGCCTGTCTCTTCAGGGGGAGAAAGAGTCCACACAGGCAGCTTCTCAGAGGAATCTAATGATCTAAATTAACCCTGCCCTTTATGTTCACTAAACTGCAGAAAAAGCAGGAGAACTGACTGGCTCCTTATGTCCTCTCCACGTGCCAAATTTCAGAAGGACTTTAGTGTATGTAAGAACATTCTGCTTCTCCAGATATTTCACTCTTTCTCTCCAATTGCTCTGCTATGCTTTATTCTGCCTGACAACAATCCATGCTTCCAGATGTTTAGGGGAGAGAGCTTTTCAAATAGGACGTTTAAATCCTTTGGAGATGAGCCTGATAAAGGAATAAGCCAGACATAGTTACATCCTAAAGTCCAGTTGCCAGCATGGCTTTCCTGCAACAATAACCTTCTGTGGATTGATTCACCTGGGAGATTCTGGGGAAATACTTGTTTGCCCAGCACTTAAAGCAGGAGCTTCTAATTCTGGTACTAAGGTGTTGCCATAGTAATACAGAGAAAAAAAAAAATCCTTCCTTTTTTGGGGAGGGTGAAGAGAAGGAATGAGACAGGTAGATGCTGAGGCATGTAGCCAGGCAGAAAAGTGTAATGACTTGTGAGGAAGGGATTTAAAAAAAATGTGGGGGGAAAAAAAAAAGAAAAAGAAAAAAAATCCATCAAAATCATATGCACTTGAAAATGTTCACTGCAGAACTACCTTCTGCTAGTATCTAGTGTCTGGCAGTGATGCATTCAGGACAAAGCTGAAGTCCTTGTGTGGTGTTAGTGCTTCACTAGAAGGCTGCCAGGGCTGCATATCATTCTGATGGGCTCGATGCCTCTTTGGTTTAACTTATTTGAGCAGAGCTCAGGCAGCAAACCTCCACTTCTCTTTCCTTCAACAAAGGGAGTATTTATTTTTATTGTCAGAATCACAGAATCATTAGGGTTGGAAAGGACCCTCAAGATCATCTAGTCCAACTGATAGCCCTACACTACTCTTATCCCTATCTCCAATTTATTAGAAGGAAGCTGAATTTATCAACCTGAAAATAAACTATGAATCAAGTTCTCCTTATGGTCTATAAGTTCTGGTAACTATTCCCTTCCTTTTATTGGTTTTATGGCTTCCATCCCTCCTCCTCCTCCAAACATGGGGGAGGTAAGAATTGATTTTGAGCCCACTGGTGTAGAAAGTCAAATTTATCCATTTTGATTTTTCTCCTGCTTTGGCCAAGTGGTGGAAAATTGCTTTTTGCTCATAGCAAAGACTCAGAACTATACTTGGAAGGGAAAAAAAAAAGGTTGTGTGAGTTCTTGCTTATTAGTGGGACTACACAGCTGTTAGCTATTTTTTTGCTGTAACTTTTATTTGTAGGTTTTACTTTAAAGCTTTATACTTGTGGGCTCAAAGGATTCCTTCACTCAGAAGCACTTGAACAGAATTGACTCATAGATTCAGCTGATAATGTAAATTCTGTGTTTGTAGCCTGTGAATAGTGATTTCCCATGTTCCCCAATAGGAATCATTTGTGGTCTTCTGCCTGTGGCTTGTAAGGCCTATACACTTAAAACACTGGGCAGAAGCAAGAGGGGTTCTCCAAATCTGAACTGAAACAGTTTTCCAATTTTCTCAGTTGTTTTCATAGGGAATTTAAGTGTTAGGTCCTTTACCAATTGCAGCAGTTTTTTACATCATGAGGTCCTGGTCAAACCCAGTGACATTCCTATTCTGTGCATACAGCTTGATGACTCTATAGACTTTTTACACCATCTCATGGCTAGGTGGCATTTCTCATCATTTCCTTTCCTGTGTTATAACGTTTATTTGAGGGGTTAAGTACTGCTTACCAGAAAATAGGTTGTATTTTACTCTTCCTTTGAGAATGCAACTACATGGCATAAGGTAAACTTGGAATAGTTGATACTTTTGGGCCAGAGGGTTTAGTGTGAGATGCGTGGCTATGAAGAGAGCCCTGTGGAAGCACCAGAGAGGCTTGAGGAGCAGGTGTATAGAGAACACAGGAGAGAATTAAATTAGATGCTGTGAGGAAGGGTGTGAATACAAACCCCAAACATACAAACTTCTCTAGGAACTACTGGAAGAAAAACAAAAAGGGACAACAACTATTTAAACTGAATGAATTCTCAGTCCAATGATATAGAAAAAAGTGTCTGATTGTGTTAGAGGGAACAAACACAGAGCAATTTCTTCCAGGGCAGAGAGGTTATTTTTGCCACTTTTCAAATTTTCTACATACATTTTTAGTCTCCACTTTCTGAAAGAAATTTCAGATGACATGGAACTCAAACTAAAAGGAGGTCAGCTAAAAGGATAAGTTGGGAAAGTATGACCCAGCAAGGAATCAATCTCCACTGTTCTTTAAGGATTAGTGGTACTGGGGGGGAAAGATTGACATTTAAAAAAAAAGGGAAAAAATGTTATTAATTGACACTTATGTTAGGAACTTGAATATAGAAATAGTAGGAAGAACTATTAGGCCATTTTGAGAGTTTAGGTGAGCTGTATTTTTAAGGTAAGAGTGTGTGGTTTGCCATATGTATGAAGAAAAATATACTTGGCATGGGGATAATGAAAACACCTTTCCTAAAGTGCATCATCTAAACACAGCTAGAAAATACAACTTTTTATTTGAACCTAAACTCTTTAATCTTAGATAACTGCTATAAAATCTTAGAAATGGAGTGTATTTGAAAAGTCATCCATAGTAATTTTTAAAAGAACTTTGGTAAATAAACAAGAATTGGAGCTGACATCTGTCTTTTGTTATGAGGAGACTGAACCTTATTCATTTTTCCTCAGCATTTTCACCTTTGTATAAACCACCATACCACTCAAAAATCATTAGAAGCTCCAGATTTATTCTCCTGGGGCCCTGTCAGCTATCTAAGAGAAAAGAATGTAAACATTTATGATCCTTTGTTTTCTGTGAAATCAAAATACAGCTATATGTTTCTACATACTACCATATCTAGATATATGAAGCAGATTTGTGGGCTGTTTTTTCCTGCCCAGCAGCAAGCATGAGAACAGAATCAGTGTTATGGGCAGAATTTACATAGGATCATAGGATTGTCAGAGTTGGAAGGGACCTCAAAGATCATCTAGTTCCAACCCCCCTGCCTGGCAGGGACACCATCCACTAGAGCAGGTTACCCAGGGCCCCATCAAGCCTTGTCTTAAAAGCTTCCAGGGATGAGGCTTCCACAACCTCTCTGGACAACCTGTTCCACTGCCTAACCACCCCCATGGTAAAAGAACTTCTTCCTAATATCCAGCTTAAATCTACCCTTCTGTAGCTTACACTCATTTCCCCTGGTTCTATCGCTGTCTGATGTCCTAAAGAGTCCCTCCCCAGCTTTCTTGTAGGCCCCCTTCAGATACTGGAAGGCTACAATAAGGTGTCATCAGAGCCTTCTCTGCAGACTGAACAATCCCAACTCTTCCACTCTGTCCTAGTAGCAGAGGTGCTCCAGTCCTCTGAGGATTCTCCTGGCCCTTCTCTGGACTCACTCCAGCACCCCCATATCCCTCTTGGAATAGGGGCTCCAGAACTGGACGCAGTATTCCAGGTGGGGTCTCACGAGTGCAGAGTAGAGGGGGAGAATCACCTCCCTCCACCTGCTGGCCACACTTCTCTTGATGCAGCCCAGAATAGGNAGATGTTGAACAAGACTGGTCCCAGTACTGATCCTTGAGGGACTCCACTTGTCACTGGCCTCCACTTGGACGTGGATCCATTGACAGCCACTTTTTGGGTGTGGCTGTCAAACCAGTTCCATATCCAGTGAGTGGTCCATCCATCAAACCCATATTCCACTAGCTTGGAGACCAGGATGTCATGCGGGACAGTGTCAAAGGCTTTGCTCAGCTCCAGGTAAATGGCGTCTGTTGCTCTTCCACTGTCTACTGATGTCGTAACCTCTTCATAGAAGGCCACCAGATTCATCAGGCACAATTTACCCTTGGTGAAGCCATGTGGATTATACCCAATCACCTCTTCATTATCCTTCTGCCTCAGCAGTGCCCCCAGGAGGATCTGCTCCAGGATTTTACCAGGCACAGAGGTGAGACTGACTGGCCTATAGTTTGCAGGATCATCCTTCTTCCCCTTTTTAAAAATAGGGGTTATGTTTCCCCTTTTCCAGTCAGTGGGGACTTCACCAGGCTGCCATGACTTTTGAAACACAATAGAGAGTGGCTTAGCAACCTTGTCCGCCAGTTCTGTCAGTGCCTGTGGGTGTATCCCATCGGGTCCCGTGGACTTGTCAATCTCAGTTCCACAACTCAGTCCACGTGTCTGTGTTATGGCTGACCTCTACATTTGAGGAATTTCTGACCTGGTTTGAGAAACCAGATATAGAAATGAATAGCCACTTTTAAAAGCTCAAAAGTCCAAATTTTCTTTGTCCTTGATTTTGTTCCACAAGAGGTTTGTGGTCTTGAAAGTGGTTGGATATGCATTTACAAAAAGCAGAAATTCTTTAGTAATGTTCAGGATCAAAGTTATCATTTTGACCCTAAATAAACTGAAGGTATGGGAGTCTGATTAGAACTATTGTAGAAACATAGACACTGATGATGATTTTAAATCCTCAGATTCATAATCTCCATTCTAATGGGATAATTGAGTAGCAACAGGCTTATAGGAAGCTTGTCATTAGTGACCTGTTGATTAAGTTCACATTCCATCTCTTCAGTGTAGAGGTACAAATATAAAACCCTGCACACTGCTTTGGAAGGTGGGAGCTCTGGCTGGTGGATCGCAGTGTCTTGGAAAGCCCCACTATGCTGTTGAAAATGAAGTCAAATTGGGTGTGCATAGCCTGAGAGAGTGATTGGGAGTGTTTTTGAGCATCACTGTTCATTTGTGAGCTGTGTCCTAGATAATATGACCACCCTCAAACTCCTGAGAGGTAGAACCACCCTTTGGGTACCCTCATGGCTGCTGTAAGCAATGATGTAACCTAGACTTATATACTGTGCATCGATGTAAGTGATGCCCTAGAGATGCATTTTCAAGTCTATTTTAAAGTTGTTTTGAAGCCAGCTTCACTTATTTGATGTCTTCTAAACACACAGTATCTGTAGATAATTAACTCAATGTAAAAAGACTGTTGTTATGGAAAAGCTAGAAGGCACTTCCCTCCCTGGGGCTAGGTCTGACATGAGGTCTGCTGAAGTTGCATCAGGCCATCACGTAATTCATTTTTAATTTACTGAATATGTTGCCTCGGGCTCATGATATTTGCTAGGAAATCTGAGGTGATTTATGTCATGCCTGTGCAATTTCCACACACAGAGTTGCTGCAGACACGTTGTGATGTTGCTATTATTGATAAGAAAGAGGCAGTCCCCTTACAAGGCAGTGTGTCTCTCAGGCTTTCCATGCTGAGCAATGAATTACAGGGACACAGAAGAACTGAGGATTCTCCTCAAGTACTTTGTAGAGGTTTTTCCTTCAAAGTCATCTCCTGAAATGTCAGATGCTAAAGCTTGCCTTGCTGACAGGAGTGCTGGCTATTTTCCTGAACACTTGGGGTCCCAACCAGGAGGCACAGGTGTTCACTTTAAACAGGGGGTACAAATGACAAAACTGATGAAGCTGAATGCATGGAGTGAAGGTCTGCCTGATGGGACCCATAGAGCACCACTGCCCAGAACAAGACTTGAAATTTAGTGACTCATGTCTTGCTTATGGTATACTCTGTGATCCCAGAGCACCAAGTGTTGCTGCCCTGGAGAGACACCACCTCATTTATTTTGGCCTTAGGCTTTAAAAAAATCAAAACAAACCCAAAAAACTCATCTCTGTGAAAATGAAAGGAAACATGCCTTAAAATGTCTTGTGAGTGTTTAAGGAGAAGAAAGCATCTTAGGAATTAGGAATTTGCAAAAGGCAATTAACAGAGTAAGGAGGTGAGCACAACAGGTCCTAATGAAGGCACAGTTGTATCAGGAAAGCCTCAGTGACCAAATAAGACAAATGCTCTAAGCAAGAACGGTACTGCAGTAAAGAAGAGTTTAGCTGAGTTTGGAGCAACAGAGAACTTGTATCTGTGTTTGCATCAGAAGTGAATTGTATGAAGACATGAGGGTAGATGTGAAGCTGAGCTACCCTAATTTCAGATCCAGTCAGTGACTTTATCAGAAACATTCTACCCCTTCCTTCTTTTGCTAGTTCATGTTTTTTGTACCTTTTGACCAAAAGGAGGTCCTCAGTGGTAGCAGGTGGTCAAACACCCTTTCTCCTTTGTTTTTAAATTATTTTGCTGGGTTATGAAAGATCATAACCAGATTATAAAAGTGGATAATCTTTCTGGAACATTCTGAGGGGTTAACAAATACTATGGTCTGCTAAAAGATTCCTAATGGATGCAAGCACTTCCTGATGGCTTTCATTGGATAGGAGAACATGATGAGGGAAGGGGCTTTGTGCATGATTATTCTGTAGCAAAACTCATTCAGGTGGGTAGTTGTGACAGGAAGGATATACAGTGAACTTTGAGTAATAAGTAATGCTAGCATCTGCATTTTCTCAGAATCACTCTGACATGAGATCTGTAAAAGAAATCCTGGCTTTACAAGGATCTAGAACCATAGAACCATAATGCCCTGAGAATTTATTTTTTCAATTTTAACAAGCACACACAAAAATCAAGAGCCACAACTTTCATCATTCAAGGTTTTTGCATGTAAGAGAGGCAAGAAAGAAGCCAGAAAATAATTTTAGCATTGACAGAATCCAGCACTATTCCTATGATGTCCTTGCAGATGTTCATGATAATGGTTCTCAGTGTCAAGACAGTAGCAGGGTCTGTGCATGGCCATGTTTCTGTGGAGTAATGGTGCCTGTGATGTATTGGCTTCAAACATGCTTTATTAAATGTCTTCTCCTGAGTCAGACCCTCAGATGGTTAAAGTAATTGTATCCTTGGCAGAGCATCTGGCGCTTGTTACAAATTTTTGAGTCAGAATAGAAAACCAAGCTTAGCTGGATGTAGCCACGTGTGCATTCCTTGATGTAAATTATTGACTTGCACTCTTTTACTTTCACTTTGCCCCTTTGGCCAGCTGAGTTATGTTGTTTGACAATTTCCAATCGTACTTGACTGGATAACTGTGCAAAACCATGTACATACAAGAAAGATTGCTGCTGCCTCAGAAAGATACCACTCTAGGCATCACTGAGGAAGCAATGAAAAGTGCTATACTATAACTAGGTAACAGTGTAGAAATAAACCATCTCAGCAGGTTACCCCTTTTTTAGTTTACCTGGCTGGGAATTTATCACATAGTTGTCAGATAAAATCACAGAGAATAAAACAGAACAGTGGAAAGAGACTAACTTAGCTAATGCTAAGGGGTTTATATGGAACTTGTATCATGTCAGTAGACCCTTATTGGTATGGATGACTTTTTCCTCTATTTAGCCAAAATAATTGCATTTGTTTGTGCCAAGGTAGTAACAGTTTGCACTCTGTGATCCATTTTGAAAACCTCATGTGCTTATAGAAAAGTATCAATGCATGTATGTGGCCTTTGAAGAGTGCAGGCCTGGCCTACTGAAGGTAACAGTGGGTTCTTAAAGAGGTTGGTGGTGACAGGATGTTAAGTGAGTCAATGAGCAACAAGCTGAGAAGTCTGGACTACAGCCTAAGTCACTTCCCCCCCGCTCTGGTGCCTTTCAATAGAGATTGCTTGTTACCAAGGGCCCGGATCCAAATGCCTTTTTTGAAGTGTTTGTGGTTGTAGGCGAATTTTCAAGTAGGTCAGGCACTGTGAACTGGACTGTGGTTTAGCTGGGCTTCAGTGTGATCGAGAAGATGAGTGGGAGGGGATGCAGCTGATGTGCTGGGTGACCTTCACTGGCTGACTTTATGTCGTTGCATCTCTGTTTCCCGTAACGTGAAATGAAGATTGCTACATGCACTGCTAAAGCTGCTGTTTCAGTTTCTGGATATGAGCCATTATTTAACTGAAAAGGATAACTCTAAGGGTTGCTGACTTTCTGAGGTGGTCTCACATTTATGCTATGCATCTGGTCTGGGGAAAGGGAGTCAAAGCATACTTAGGAAAGTGGTACCCCTGTTCTGATGTGAAGTAAGAAACTACATTCGAAATTAGCAGAAGATTTAAATCCCCTACTCTTAGAACTGAATGAACACTTATTTTTAACTGCTTACTCTAAAAAACAAAACTTAGTTTTGCAGTTTTCTGTGTAATGACTTACAATAAATTTATTCATGCTGCTGAGAAAGGAAAACACGTGTAAGGTGGATCTCAGCTTCTTCAGCACACTGTGAGATTCAAAATGACTGGACCAAGGACAATTAAATCTTTCTTCCACCTCACCCACCTCCCTTAAGTATGTTTTCATTAAATTGATAGAGTTTTCTTTATGCATTTAGTCACGTGAAGGATGTCATAAAGATGAATAGTACTGTAGGAAGAGGAAGAAAAGCTTGGTCAGCAATTACAGTACAGGTAGACTCCAAACTTTAGCATCTCTTTGTTTCACTTTTCAAAATCTATTTACCACTTTAGAAGCAGATGGTAGACTCTGGAAGCCAGCAGCAAAACAGGCAGGACCGTGGAGGAGAGATGTATAAAAGGAAGCTCGGGATTATGGAAGCCAAATTATCTTGAATTAGGTTAATGGAATTGAAAATCAGCAGCTTTTTAAGTGGTTGGCTTAGTGAAGCAGGATATATTCAGTTATACTGCTACACTTGTATTATGTTACAATATTGCTTGTGGTGTATTTTGAAGATGGAATGCTGCCTGTAGTTCCCTTCCTTTTCTTCTTTACAACCTTTGTCTAGTTTTGCGTGAAGTCTCATTTACACTTACAGGAGTCCTACCTCTAGATCCAAACCCTATTTTTCTGGTTGCTGCACTTTGCACAAAAGCTGTGCTTTCCCTATCTGAACGAGTTTGCAACATAACTATGGTAGGAGGACCTTCCTTTTCTGCAGCCTTGTGTAGCTGTTGATATTTGCAAAGAACAGATACAAAATGCCACTAGATAAAAATTAATTAGCACATTCTGATCTTTTAGTGAAACTTTTCCCCAGGGAACATGAAGGGCAGCATGTAAGCTATGTTTCATATCTGAAGTGTAGGGTGAGATTTTAGTTCTGCAGCATGCTTACAAGAAATGTGAGGATGTGATCACACCATGTTATCCTGCTATTTGGTTGCTTGGTGCCATTGCAACCTTACTGCTGCAGGCTGTGATTTTTGTCAGCTGTTAAACTGAATTTAACTTCATCTGTTATGGATGACAGGTTACCCAGGGAAACTCACAATGAAGACACTAACAAGCCCCTCAGTAGGAAATGCTCTTCTCTTTCAGGGCTGACCCAGCTTGGTGACACTAGTGACAAAATGCTGTTTAGAACAAGTCACAAGATCCGGTGTGGCTGGTGAGCTACGTGTGACTTGCAGTGCTGTGACTGCAGAGGCTGGCCCCTCCCTGGCTGAGGACTCTTTCAGCTTTGCTGCTGATATTCCCAAGGGCCTGCAGGGAATCCTACAAGAAGCTGAATCACTACCCACACTGTATGCCTTTCATTCCCCTCAGGACCGTTATGGTAGAGATAGGGCTGTTTGCTACAAGGAGGACTTTCACCCGGTTTTATGGTTGCATTTTAGTGTCCTCCCACCCTCTGTAGAGGAATATTCCACCTGCTGCTCATGCCCAGATTCCAGTCACTTCCCTGTTAAACCTTCTCCTCTTGCAGAACCACAGGTGATGAAAGGAGTTCTGCACACAGGATTTCCCATTAGGTAGATCCCCCTTACCACTAGCTAAAAGCTTCACCCTAATAGAGTGGTGCTGGCTGCCTTTTGAGACACTGCTCTGTGCCTTTGAAGCACTGGGGCCCGAGGCTCCAGTGGAAACGAAGGAGAGGCAAAGGAGCGTGGATGGAAGCAGCATTTTCTGCTTTTCAAATAATTAGGGTAGACAGGGAGGCCCTTTCCTAACTGTTTGCCATTGAAATACTTTGTGTGCAGCTGTGTGCTATTTTGATTTTGAGGGTAAATATCAATCAGAAAACGTTTTACAGGAGCTGACCCTGTGTAAATGGCCAGTATATGACAGAGAAGTCCCTTAGGTAGTATTAGTTTGCATGTTCCTGCTCTTCCAGTATGTGCTCAGATTTTGTCAAAGTCATTGCTTGCACTTTTGTTATCAGGTATCCTATTTTTCTTAACACAGCTTGGTCCCAGACCCTATTTCAGAGCACAGAGCACAGCTGTCAGGGTTTGCTTTCATCAGGGTTGGACTAATTTTTTGTGAATTTTGTGATTTTCTTTCATCATACAAGATTTTCACACTGTCCTAATAAATTTGGCCTTAACTCAGTGTGCATAGTTGCAAAGTATGTAAGCTGAAAACAAAGAAACCTTGGTCATTCCTTCCTAAATGTACATTATTGGTGCAGGCTGCGTCTGCCACTCGGGCTTTGGTAAAAGTGCCCTTTTAGTATAAGACCTGCAAGCTCATTTTTTAAAACAATGAAGTTAAACTTTGCCTTGTGCAGTCTGTAGCAGCATTTTACTCAATGCTGGACTTATCCTTGGGCTCCAGGGGACTCTACCAACCTGTGCATTTCTACCCTTTTGGTAGCCTTGTGCATATTTCCAATAGAAACGGTTGTCTGAAGCGATAGAAGTGAAAAGGCCAAGCCAGCCACTGGCAATGGCCTCTGTTGCAGACAGGCACTTCCCTGTACATGAACTTATTTTTAAAAATACATTGGAGAGGCACAAAATACACTCAGGAAGAGGAAAAACAATGTTGTGTTTATTATCCACGTTCTATATGAACACTACATCAGAATGGCAAAAATGTGGAGCCAGTTTCTAATGTGGGCTCAGAGGTTGCCTGCTGGCTAAAGGTCAGCTGCTGGGTTATAGGTTTGCTCAGCTTAGATGACAGATAAAATCTCCATGCCTACCAAAAGAGGTGAGAGGGGAAAGCATAACTATTCAGTTTCCTAAGCAGTGAGAATCCCAGAAATTTTGTTTCCAATTCTGTCACTAACTCAGCATATGCTCTTTGTGCAGTAGGAATGTTAAAAATTCAAAGAACATTCATTCGTTTTGAAGGTCTCAACATCTGAAATATCTTGGACATTTTTTCTTGGAAGTGCTGTGAATTTTTAAAACTGCTGTTGGAGCAAAGGTACCAGAGCACCTGGCATTTGCAGTTAGAATACCTCTAATACCCAAGGTTTCCAAAATTAATAGTGATTTTTGAGAATGTTGCCTTTTATCTTCTCTGAACCTGGTTTTCATCCTGTACAGTGGACATAGTCATGCCTTACAATTTACACAGGTATTGCAATGTATGGGTAGTGTACCAGAATGCTTCCTGTTACTTGAATGATAGATTTTCCAGATAAAATTCAAGATGTTTACACTATCAAAAGCTTTGATGAATTGGTTTTTCAGAGACTGTCCCAGTCTCCATTCCCAACAATAATCATGCAACTGTTTTTTTCAAGGAAGATGTATAAGTTAGTGGCACTTAGATGAGGACAGTTCCCCCGGTTCATCCTCCCTGCTATGTGGAGGTGCCCTCTCCACATGTGGAGATGGAAGTTAGGGGTTCTCAGAGTTACACTGTGAACAGTATTTCCTTGCTCTACCCTGATGTTGGGTGTAGCTTGAAGTCTAATGCTGGGCCAGTGCCACGAGTTCCTGTTCCCTGCATGCTTCATGGGAGCTATTTTGCTGGTGGTGGATCACAGTCTGTTCCAACTGAGGTATCACAGGTGTTGGTATCCCAACTCCAGAGCTGGAGAGGAGGAAAATAGTTATGTTAACATTGTTTTCCAGGTTTTTTTTTGTTTGTTTGTTCCAGTAGAATTTCTCCAGTTTGCAGTATCAGCAGTTACAGTATTACAGAAACCTATTAATAACAAAAATGCATGATATCTGTTTAGATTACTTAGAAATAAATATCCTGTTCCTTTGCTGATAACTTTAAGCATGGTCTTGATTACTTGGATAGCTGCCAGTTTGTCAAATTAGTAGCATAAGCCAGAGGACATAAGAGTTAAGAGAAAGATGTCCAGTCAGATTCTTGTTTTACATTGAAGCAGCATCATTGGGTTTGATTACTCTATTATACCAGCATATGTAAGGTCAAAATCAGTCCTACCTTTCAATCTGAAGTTGATTTTCCTCAGGATAACTCCTTTGGCTGGAATGTGCCCTGTGCAAAAGGAAGGTATTTGTATGAGCATAAACCCAAGCACAACAGCAGAAACGGAACAGAAAGACCAACCAGTGTTACATTTAGCAACTGTTTCTGTCTGCTAAGGTGTTAGTATTCATGCAGGCTGTAACTGTTTTCTTCTTCAATTTTTTTAAAGCTATAGTGGAAAAAAAATGGTGTCTTGAGTCATTCTACTGTTTGTCACCATCAGATCAAAGGGCACAGAATTAGGTTTGTGTTTGCACAGAGGAGATTGATGCTGACACACAGCTGTCCTTTCCTCCTCCTGAGCACATCAAGACTGAATGTTTTGCAGATTATGAGCTTGGCTTTAGTTAGAAGTCTGAAATAAAACTTCTATTGTCTCGAGTGTTTTGGTGTTTGCTCTAAAGAAATCATCAACCTTGGTTGTTTATGTTTTCTTCTGCAGGAAAAGAGGGGGATGGGGTAGTCATCCACACATCTGTTTGCAATTCTAGTTTTAAAAGTCTAAAAATAAACAAGCCCCTCAGTGTCCCCCCCCAGTGCTGTGTTCATTGACACTCTTGAACAAGGGACAATCTACATTTCAGAATCATAAATATTTGTGACCATGTTTACCACTTCAAAATAAAACATGTATTTTTAGACATCTGTACAAACACAAATACTTATTTCTAACAAGGCCAGAACACTACTATTTTAATTCCTCTTTGTAATCCACTTTTTCTTTCATCTCTTGTTCTTATCCTTCAGAGGATTGAGTTGGATGGGAGAAACCACTGAAATACTTCTGTACTGATATGAAAGGTTAAAGAGGGTTATCTGAGAGACAGAGTGTGTGCTCAGGGTTTTTTTTGCACACAAGGCAAAACTAGCTTAAACCATGACAAATCTTTTGCAGGGCAACCCAGTGAGCTGTGTCCTATATATGGCAACAGTTAAGGTTTCTACCATAGGGTTTACGTGGAAATACAGGTAACTAAAGGGGAATGGTAGAGATGGCTTCAGGACATACTGGATACTATGGTATCTGTCACCCTAAAACTATTGTTAACCTACAACGGTGCTATTATGATTTCTAGAATGATAAAGCAACAGGAGAAACCTGTAATGGGGGAAGCACGTGAGTGAGTGTGTGTTTGTGGCCTGCTTTGAATTTCCAGGGCTTTAATTCCATTTTCTGTGGTGTGTAGAGGTATGTACACAGCCATAAAGAGAGTCAATATTAAGAGCTGAGGAGGCAGCTGTAGCACATGAATATACACTTGTTTGCATGTCTTTATGTATATGCACATACACAAACAGAAAAATCCACATTGTACTCATAAGTAAATTAGATATTAACTATTAAGATTCCCAGTGTCCAATCATAGACATGCAAAAGCTCAGCTTCTCTGGATCTGCTCATCTCCTTTTTTTCTTATTTTAAATCTTTCTCTTTTTTTCAATCTCTTTGAAGCCTCCTAGTGTAGAAAGATCCAAAGCACAAAAAGAAGAGTAGCCTGACTAGAGAGTTCGTAGCACTGTTCTCTCATTAATTTGGTTTGGGTGTAAAAACTGCTTGCAAAGTAGTATTGCTATCAGCTGGTTTGATGTCTGTGGGTGGGGATGTTTTCCCTGCCCAAACCATGTAGGTTGCAGGGTCTCTTAATTCTCCTATGTGATGATGCTTAGAGAGACTGTTCTTTTGTAGAAAATATAGATAGACTCATTGTCTCCAAAGACAGAAGCTGATTTTAGTTGGAGAAAGCAGTAAGAGGCCCAAACAAAGATAGGGAGAACTTGAAACTCTGAAGGGGAGAGAAGGCCCTTCTGGTGTTAACATGCCAGAGGAAATCCCCAGTGAGGAGTCAGTGGGCTGCCTTTAGGAACTCTGGAATTTTGTTCATTTTTTTTGGAGTTCTCTTATAAGTCTTACTGGGTTGGTTACTCTCTGCTCAAATTCCTGGGCCACGATTCAGTCTGTTCTTTCTTAATTTCCTCAAGCAGACCAGAGCATTTTCGTGTTTGCTTGAATCTCTGTCTCTCCATCTTAGGAGAGTTTCTTCCCTTTGTAGCTGTTGAGCTACGCAGAAGGTCAGATGATTACTCAGAACTTCCTGGAAAGCCTCTTGTTTGTTTTAGACAAAAGTACTCAGGAAGTTCCTCAGCTCTTCCAGCAGAGCTGTACTGCCTGTGGCCTTCCAGTCTTCCAACTGCACTGATTGCATTTTTTGGAAGACAATCTAAAATCATTTTCAGTCCAGTACTAAACCCAGGGTGTGTCAACATTGGTCTAGATACTTAAAGTGCTGAGGCTATTTTGAGATCTCCTGCACCTCAGTTAATAGAAAATGTCTCCTTGCTCACTGTGATGACAATGTGCCAGTCAGGATTTTTGGTGTTCCCTACCAAGCCTGCCACCTTCAGACTAGCATGTTCCAGCTCCAGGCACAAATTAGATGCTTTTGCAGCTTATCTCTCCCTTCTGCACTCA
The DNA here is from genome assembly GCA_013399015.1 of Galbula dea. Lineage (NCBI taxonomy): Eukaryota > Metazoa > Chordata > Aves > Piciformes > Galbulidae > Galbula > Galbula dea. The sequence continues at coordinate 567,916 of VWZX01002693.1, read as the reverse complement.
GGCATTCAATCTTACTCAGTTGGTGAAGCTTCACCCACTTTCAGCTACTTTCTGCAAGTCACTCAGGAAGTTAAAAAGAGGGGGGAAAAGAACCAGACTTAAACAGCTTGGCACATGGATCCTTTTTAGCCTTACAGCTAATTTCCATCGGCTCATTTCAAAGCACTTGAATCTATACAATTAGGCTGAATGTTTCCTGTGATGCTGGGTGACAGAGCAATCTCTTTAATGCATTTATATCTTGATACTATGCTGTTCCTACAGCCCTCTGTGAGCAGAAACATGCCAATACGACTAAGGGAGCAGTGGGAGATTGTTGTGTGTACTCCACGTGTAAAGTTTTAATTCTTCTAACAGCTGTTATGCACTAATATTGGCAGCTTCTTCCTGCTTCTGCACCTCTGAGTCCTCCACACCTACACAATGTGGTGTCTGTGGGAGGGATGCCTACAAGCTGTTGAATTCAGCTGTTGCCTTAGAAGTGATAACTCTCTGTAAACAAGGACAGCCGCTACCAGTGTGAAAGGGCTCCTGACATGGCTAAATCAGTTTAGAGATTGGTATGTGAGGGCACTTGTAAGAGTGTCTTTAATCAATGGAAGTTCTGTCAGCGTCTTAGCTGTGGCACTTAAAAAATTTATTAGGAAGGCTTCACAAAAGGGGTCTGTCCTGACTCGATTTCCATGAGCTAGTTAGATATTGCTGTTGTCGACCAAATAATCTTGCAGTCAGCTCTAGATTGCAGCCTATGCCTGCAATCCCTCTCCTGGAAAAAAAGTGGGAGGAGAGGAACCTCTTGGTACTGGGGCCAGTGCTCAGCTTAAACAGCAGGACCTGGAAGTGAGGACAGACTTTGAGCTCTTACCTTCCTGGCAGCCCTGAACCTCACTCACCATGGGTTTGTGTGTTTGAAGGAGCAGAGTGAACCTCCAAATGGACCTTAATGATTACCCTGAAAAAAAAGTAAAGCATAACAAAATAAACCTGTGAAACCCCAAACCAACCTGAGGTACCTGTGTCTCCACTACAGGAGCTATTGCTTTTCAGCCAGGTGAACCTTGCTGTCAAAAAACATTTGGTGGAACCTAATCCAAACACTTCAGGGCTGAATTGCTTTCCAAATTACAAGGACTTTGTATGGCTTCTCTTCAGCAGTTGGTCATGTGTGTATGTTCTTTAGATACACCACTGACTTGTTTGGGTCTTTTCCTCCACGGAAAGGAGGGTGCTGACAGAAGAAAAAGCAAGACAGAATAACTTTATGTTCAGCTGGATGGATTCAGTTCAGCTGGTACTGGAAGGGTGAGATTTCTTTGTTTGCTGCCCCGCTTTGTGAGCAGGAGGGAATAGAGAAAATGCAAGTGCAATTTATCATTCCCATTGTTCTATTTTTACCATGAAACTGGGAAACGTGGTTTTCAAGTGGCTGTTGCTAATTTTAGATCCCTATCTTTTCCCTTTGAAAGAAGGTTGTGGAAATTTGTTCCAAAGAATAATGAAATACTGAGTTATACTGAAACCAGTTAACTGGCTCTGACAAAGTATTAGTCAAGGCATAAATGACAAGAGCTGGTGTTCTACTCTTTAGTGCTTGAAGGTCATCAAAACTGGGTCATAACTAGCAATCATGTAGAGCTTTCCTGGCTCACAGCTCAGGAAGGCGAATTCAGTCTCTACTTGGCAGGAGTCTTTAACATCAAACCTGGAGGGTTTAGATTATAGGTGCCATTTCAATAAAAGAGTCTTGAATGGTTACTGCAGGAAATAAAATTTGTACATGTCCTCTATCTTTCAAAATATTGTTGCCAAATTACTGCATTTTATAGCTATTTCAAAACTGGATCCAAGCCCCACAAATATGTTCACAAAACTTAAGAAAATTGTAGCCAGTTAATGCTTTACTTGCTTGAAAGGGGAAAAAAACTGCTCATTTCAACCTGTTAGTGCAGAATTTATAGCATTCTTTTTGTTGGACAAGTTCTAAATCTTGCAGATGTAAGACATTCTAACTTTTTTTTTTTCATTTTTATGCAGGGGAGAGCATGACATCTTTTTATAGTTCAGCTTTTTTAACCTTAATGCTTCTAAAATTGAGAGATGTTTATTATTTTGGATGCTTAATCAGAAACTGTTCTGACATTAGCATTGAAAGTACAACAGTAATTCTGTAGTGACAGGAAAATGATGGTCAGACCAGGCAAGGAAATTCTGTAGTAGGAAACAACCTTAAGGAAAATACACAGTGGATGTGGATTCTTCTGTTTTGCTGTGCTGCTTCTGTTTCTTGCATTCATGATGCCTAAGAGCTCAGAGGTCAGTTATGTACAGGCACTCACAAGCTTTGGTCTATCTTTGTGATGATTGCAAATACTATCTCCATTTCTGGAGTGTGCAAGTGTGTGCAAAAGAGGAGAGGAGGAGGTTGCACAGTCTTGCATGTAGTAGGACAGGAGAAAGTCTGCCAGCTTGCTTCACATGGACCAGTTCAGTTACACACCAAAAGGTTGAAACTTCATGTCTGCTAATATGGACTGGATTCAAACCAGCAGATGAAGGGATCTGCTTTCCTTTACTAGTTCCCTTGAGTCTTTCAACTCCTACATTCTCTTTCCTAGACTCGATTATATTTGTCATGCAAAGTGTTTGTGGCTAAATGAATATGTATGGAGTGTGCTCCACTTGTTTAGCAACTGAACAATTGCTTATGAAAATGCTTTCCACCTAGGCAGCTCTGCTTTGCTGTGGAATTTTGGGGGGGGGGTTTTTTGTTTGTTTTTTTTTTTTTTCTTTCTGCACTGAGGCTCCACAGCTGCCCCTGTTCCCTCCACCAATTTAATTCTTACCAAGTGATCCTGCTAATAGATATCCACTCAATTTGTAAGAAGCAAATTGTTTATTGTACCTGCAAATCAATAAGGGTGGATGGTTTCTTCAACATATCTTGTGGTCACCTACTCTGTAGTTTAGTTACCTAAGACACCACACTAAGCCTTTGCCTTACCTAGAGGTATGTTTAATGTTTTATGAAATTGTAAGCATATTGCCTTTCTTAGGTACAGCTTTTTTCCACACACAGTCTGTGAGTATTGCTGCAAATAAGAGAAGCTCAGTGTTTCCATGAGTAGTAACCACCCATTTTTAAATTCATGGAAAAATAACAAGAGGGGAATAAAGGAGGCCAGAACAAATTACCACTGGGAATGCATGAGTATATCTGTGGATGTTATTTTCCTGTTGTTCTGCTATTCTTAGAATTCCACATAATCTTAGGCTTTTTAGGACAGAACACACTAAATGAAACAGAACAACAATGGTAAATGCCTAACAGCCTTTGTAACAGAAGCATGATCTGTAGTTCATATTTCAAGTGGGGTTTTTTTGCTTGTATTTGAACTATTGTATAATTTGTTTCTTTTGAAGATTAAGGTTATGAAAAAGGAATTGCTGAATGCTTCACTTATAATGGATAGGCTAAAGCTTCCCAGAAAATCTTGGAGATCCAGTAGTTCAGTGCCAACAGTGACAGACAAGTTTTTTTATAATCTCTCCTAGTAGTGTATCCACTTAGGGTGAAAGGAATTAGTTACAATGGTCCCAAGGAATGGCAAGCTAAGTCTTGCTTTTCCAGCAGTGACTGTAGTATATCCTTAATAGCAATTCACCTCATGAGACTCCATTTTGTAGATTTGAACTTAGGGCTTGTGAAACTTACTTTACCAATAACCTTCAGGGTAAGCACAGAATAACATTTCTCCTAGTGCTCCTTTTTGCTCCTGGTGGGGGAGCTCTGCCAATAATGCAAAAGGGTTGGTAAGACCCTATGGCTCAGATGGCTTAGCTAGCATGTACCCTTTGTGGTGTCTATGTCAGGTCTCTGAGCACCAGACTGAACTATTTTATACTTACTATGAAAACCCTCTGTCAGAGATCGTTTTGAATTGCCACCAATCAAGGCTGAACTATTGATTAGAGAGGATAAAGTTTTGTATGCCATAACCTCATATTTAAGATGAGGAATGTGGACTTTCTAAGCAGGGGGAGTGCAAGCCTTGCTCCTGATGTACGTGCAGAAGTTGCACAAAACCCCTCAATACTGAACTTTATTTGGAGAGGTGGGCAGTCAGAGATATGTGCCTAATTCTAGCATTGAAGCTCACTTTCCTTCCAGATTTGCATCCTTTACTCCAACAGTAAAAGGTGTAAAGCTTAGGTTTTTCAAAATCCTAGGTGAGCTAGGAGGAATAGACTTTGCAGTCCTTTTCAGTGTGAAGTAGAATTTTGGAAACCTGGCAGTTGCTTAATACTCCCTAAAAATACTATTTACTGCTTCCTGTAGTTATTCAGCTATGTCCTCATTTTTGTCTTATGAATCTCCAGAGCTCATGGAAATGTATCTGAGGGCAGTTGTCTCTTCTTGGACTATTCTGTCACAGACATTACACTTTCAAAGAGCTGATTTGATTAGGGAGAAGGAGCAGCTCTAAATTTACCGTGTGGGGTTTTTAACAGAAACTTGCCAGCCTACTCTTGTGCAAACAAGACTTTTGATTCATTCTGCCACTCAGTGGAACTGTCTTATCTTCAATGTGTTTCACATTTAACAGTTCAGTTGAATTTAACCAAGGGGGGAGTGGGACAGAGGGAAGGCAACTGAAAAGGATTTTCCTGTGAGGTCAGAACACAGCTTTACCTGGAACAAGTAATTGCTGAGATGCAGCAGCCATTATTACTCACACTGCTAAGGCAAGCAAGCAGCAGAGACCATGGATATCATCAGGTAAAGAAAGAGTGTTGGAGTGGGCCTGACATGGCATTCACTTTGATGCTGCTGCCTTGGAGAGTTAGGCATGACAAGAGCAAAGGAAAGAACTGTGCTGAACTAAACACACATGCTCAAAGTGAAGCCAGCTCTCAGCCAGGGGTCCTGTTGTGTGCTCTCCTGACTTCCTGCTTTCCAATCACTTCCACAGCCATAGTTTCATTTGTTCATGTTCTTCAACAAGCATCTCTGAATGACCCTGTTGAAGTCTCATGAGGACTTCTGGAGGTTGGTTTATTATCAGAGAGGTTTTCCTGTTGGGGGTCCTCTTGCCAAGGAGATAAGGAATTCTTAATGCCTTTTTCCATCTGTGTGGCCATTGCTTGCATTATTGTCTACCTTCTGCAAGAACATTTCTTACTGCTTCCATTACCCTGACTTGGAGATCAGTTCTATTTTGCATGCTTACAATTAAAGCACTTTTATGGTATTTTAAAGTAGAAATGGAGGTTTTGCATTTCTACAGAAAGCCATTTAAGTGTATTTGGCTCCACATCCAGTAACTGAACTTAACAGAGAAAAGAACAAAACTACCAGTTTGATAATTACTTTTTCCATCAAACCCAGTTGTATCTGCTTTGAGTAAAGCCCTAAATTTTATGTTTCTTTTTTTCAATAAAAGAATATTTTTCTTAAGTTACAAATACTTTTTTTTTCCTCCATTTTTTGACCAAATGCTGTGGCAAATGTAGATGACACAACTTCTTGTGGGCCTCTCCTTAGCCATTGGTAGAGGACAGAGGTAGAAAAAAAAGCCACTTTTTTTTCTGCTATTTTAAGACAGGTAAGCTAAACTTCAAGCATAACAGGATCCAAAGGGACTGTCTTGGTTATAGATTCTGCTTGATCTGCAGATCTGTCTTCCTCCTTACCTGTTCTAACACCACAGGTGTTATTGTTTCTTGAGCAAATATAGATATTAATGCAATGATTTGCTTATAGATCCTAAGAATGAGTACCATCCTTTGAGGAAATATCACCTGGCAGTAAGCCAACATGTCCTAAAGAATGAAGTCTCCTGGAGGGTTGGGCAGTGTCCCAAGAGGCCTCAGGAATTTTGTATTAAACCAACACTACCACCTACAGGAGTTCAGCAAAAGGGATAGAGTACTTTACAAAATCCAAAATAGAACAGAAATCAAGGCTTTTGGGGTATGGTCTGACCTTCCTCAACATCCAGCATTTTGGGGTAAATGCTTAACAATATCAGGAACTATTAAGATATGATTCTTGCCTCATGAATCTGAACATTTCTATGGGGACCCATACTTTGAGAAAAGTATCTGTTGTTGCATTGTAATTCTCACTTTACTGTAAGTATAAATTTCCACTCTCTTGCTCTTCAGGTTTTAAGTGTAAGCATGTATGATGCAAATGAAAACCTCACAAACTTCCATAGATCAGAGGTACATCTGCATAAAAGCATGGCTTAGGGTAATGTGCCCATTCTGTAGTGTACATTATTTTTGGTTTATGTGTAGATACATGACAGAAGCAGTATTTTAGCCTGTGTGATAGTTGTATTACTTGCACAGTTGCATATATGTCATTACTTTTTAGTAAGCTGCTGTTACACCAACACAAACAGAAATGTTCAAAATAGATGAAGAGGATTTAAAAGAAGATACATCATCTCTTGTGGTATCTTCCAGTTGTCCTGGATGTTGAGAAATTCTGCTTCCAGTCATCTACTATCATTGATTATGCTATTTCAAATTTTCTACTTGAAGAAAGGAAATGATGAAGCTGCAGCTTTGCAAAGTATTCACACTGAATTAATGGCAAGTTACTTCTCACTTTGTCACTTTCTTGTTGGTCATCACCAAATTGAGAGACAAGACCCATAAATAGGAAGCAAATATAGAATAGGATCATAGAATTGTCAGAGCTGGAAGGGACCTTCAAGATCATATAGTTCCAACCCCCCTGCCTGCCAGGGACACCTCCCACTAGATCAGGTTACCCAGGGCCCCATCCAGCCTTGTTTTAAAAGCTTCCAGGGATGAGGCTTCCACAACCTCTCTGGGCAACCTATTCCAGTGTCTCACTACCCTAAGAGTGAAGAACTTCCTCATAACATCCAATCTAAACCTACCCTCCTCTATTTTATATCCATAATAAAGATTTGTATCTTTAGAAGAGGGAATTGCCAAACATTCTTGTCCTGGGCAGTAATGCACTGAAAATTGTGCTCAAGCTCAGTGGATTTCTGTGAAGCTTAGGTATGGCAAAGTGCTAGGCATAATATGTAAAAGCCAAAGTTTCTTAGCACCCTGTGGAACCCACTTTTCAATGAAGTGCACCAAAATGGCAATTAGATCATCCCCATCAATTACCAGTGAGAAATCAATGTAGTGAGAGTTGCTGTGGTAGCTTCTATTCTGTGTTGCCTTGTATCCTCATTGACATTTCAGTCTCCTCTGCCAGCTAGCAAAAGCTCAAGTTTCTGAGGTGATACCTGTAAGATTTGCTCCAAAAGCTCTGTGTGTCTGCACTCATATCCCCCAGACTTGTGAGGAATTTCATTCTTGTTTTTACATGAAAATTTCAGATTCAGTCCATTGGTGGTGTCACCTCTGGAGGTTGTCAGGTCACATCTGCAAATCTCTCTTCCAAGCATTTGGCTTAAGTAAAAGAATGTGTAGGGCAGTGTTCCTTCTTAGCATGGTGACTGTGGGGTGGAGAGGTCAACCTGGGGAGCTTTACTTGCTTTCGTGACTGTTGCAGCAGGTGGCTGGGGAGGTTTCTGTGCAGGCACTGCTCAGAAAGAACATTCTCCATTTAGTAAAAGGAAGTTAAAAGCACTCAGGGAAACAGGGCAAGGAGGAAATTGATTTGAATATTTAATCCACAGCTTCACTGCTCAGGTTCTTTGGCCCAGGTAGGCTAACTGTACTGCTTTCAGAAGTGTTTTCTAGTTAAAGATGTAAAATCATGAGAACCTTTTGACCGTTTTAGTAACAAGTGAACTGTGGAAGGAGGCAGAAATAATCTTCTCTTGGAGAAGCTGGGCAGCAAGACTCAGGGGCTGAGCTGAGACAACTAGGCAAAACTCATAATAAAACATTAAAATAGAGAAGTAAACCAGACTTGCTCAGTAATAGTTCCTGTCAGCTCTGAGAAGAGCATTGATACCAAGTGACAGAATACAAGGTTACTGGTGGTCATCGTATCTATAAAGGAGTCTTGAGGAGCTGCAGTTAACTGTGATCCTGCTTTCATGTTATGCATAAAACCATTGCTACGAGATATCTGAGGAGTTCTTAGGAGGCTCTCCTGTGAGCTCTGAGCAGTAGCATTTAGCAAGCTTCTCTTAATTAGAATTTCAGACAGAAGCAGACAAAAAAAACCCCAACCAAGCAAAAACCAAAGGCGTGAAAGAGAGAGAAAACAATTGTCTGCAAAGTCAGACATTCGAAAGGTCACAGTTCTTGGTTGTTCCCCAGTGTCCCTTGAGAGTTTAGCCCTAGTGTTTTCACAGTCTTCTCTGTATTACATCTTGTAAACCACTTAAGGGACTTAAAATGAACAGTGCCAATGTTAATTTATCTGTCCTTGGTGCTGGGGGTTAAGCTGCAGGCTGACACATTGCTTTATAGTATAACATGGATTCAAAATTTCCAATATGAAAAATATAAAAATCAATGTTCACTCAAAAGAATTAAAATTGAGCAGTAGAATAGTAATAATTACAACCTTGGAAAGTCATCATGAAAGTTTACTGTTCTCTAAAAATGATCACAGAATCACAGAATAGCCAGAGTTGGAAGGGACCCATTAGGATTGTCTAGTCCAACCCCTCCTCTGCTTTCCCATGATAGAGAAATGATGGCTTTTTAGACTGGGAGTAACTAGCTCCTCTTAGTCCTTTGCCCAAAAAGTGTGTTGCAAGTCTGAAATACCCACATGCAGGCATCACACACTGCACAATGGTACTGAAATACTTTCTATACCTTATTTTTTCAAAGCAGTTGACCTGAGCATGTTTTTTTGTTGGTATTTACAAGTTTACAAAGCACACAAGATCGTTGCATTTGTGTCAGTACTTACACAAGTGGTATGTTTTGTTTTGGGGGAGACAGCTGACACATTCTGCTTCAGGTCAGATGTCTGCAGAATCAAAGCTGAGTAAGATTTTTTTTTCTTGTTTTGTGTGTATTAACATCACTGCAGTAGGTGAGAGCATGGGATACCAGCTCTATGCATGCTTTCTCTGTTCATAAAGGTTGAAACACAGTTGTTACTCCTTCTCCAACTACCTCTCTGGATTGTAAGAATGAGTTAATCAAATATAGGGTTTCCTTGAGGTCTCTAAAATTAGCTTCTCAGTGCATTGTGTGCTCTTCAGTCTATTTGCAAATGTAAATGCACTATATTAATTTCATTGACCACTAAACTTGCACTGAGCTTGGCAGATGGAACCTTATAAAGTATCTTTTTCTTTCTGTGCTGATGAAAAAGCTCATCTGTTGGCCAGCCTTAATGCCCCAGTATGATTTTGTAGGTGAATCTCAGCAACCTGTCAGGGACTTGTATGGGGCCTCAAAATAGATCTGACAGACTGTCTGCCTGAGGGAAGGCCAGTGTCTCTCTTACAAGACCCATTACACTGAAGTAATCCTAAATGTGACAACTGTTGTCCCTTCTTCTAACACTCTGTCTTCATGCCTGCCTTTTTGCTAAGGCTGGTTATGCCTACATTGGTAGGTTAAGAGTGAGATCAGAATCAGATAGCCTCTCTTAACATTGGTAGGATGAATGAGATCAGAATCAGGTAGCCTCTCTTAAGGTTAAATGGTGTATGTAGTAACTGTGTGCTGGTTTTAAATCATATGTATATGCTGACTGCTGGGCCACGTGGCCATTAGTGAGATCTTTAATCCTCTTTATTTGTTGATGCTAAGAGAGTGCAGAAAAAATGAAAAGCTAGTTTGGAATAATGCTAATTTGCTTGTTCCTCCTTATTGCAGCTCATAAACATGTTGATTTGCATCATGGATATATTCCTGATTTGTATTTTAAGGTTATTCCATTCCCTGTTACAGCTGTAATGTAAATGACCTTCCTATATTGAGGGATACAATGTCCTCTGAAAAAATGTTGGGAGTTTTTTTGGAAGGGCAGGGTGCAGATAACATTTTACAATTGCTGTTTTCTCTGTTCTCAGTTTTTGTTATCAGGGAAAATGAAAGCTTTTCTTAAATCCAAATGTATAGCTCTCTGCTGCACCCGTGACAGAAAACTCCTCTTAGCAGCAGCTGCATTCCTTTAACTGAGTCTTCCAGAAGACCAGCTCCACACAGACATCAGGGGGAAACACATTGCATCAGTGGTCTCACTGAAGTTGACTTCACTGGAGCAAAGAGAGTAGGATTGGACTGAGAATTAGAGTTGTGAGTGTTTAGGGAAATAATGTTAATCTCCCAAACTAGGAATGAAAGTATTCAGGCAATCCTAGCTGTAATTACCACCCTGTTCTTAGCTATAATGATACTGGGATTAATGTAATACTTTTCATATGTGAATTGCTCATCAGATTGCTAATTATCTCAGAACATAAGCAGTTCCTTGCCTGAATATGGCTGCAAAAAAAGTGCCAGGATCTTTCAAACAATTGCACATACAGGCATCTATTACAATTTCCTTTTTTTATCTTGTGTCCTTAAGAGATGATTCTTTTGTGACCACACCATGCCATCTGTATCTCTGTGAATGCTCACTAATGTCAGAACACTTTCAGCCAAATAGCACAGAGCACTAGAGGTCTGAAAGATTCACCTTTCAGAGAAATAGAAGTCTAAATACAGGAAAGAGACCCAATTATTATTTCCACTGAGGGAGAATCTGCAACATTTTCTGTTTTCTACAGGACACCAGAGAGTATACATGATACAAACTGGGAAGCAGCAGGAAACTCTTCAGTCAGTTTTCACTTCCTTAGACACAAGAGAATCCAAACACAATAAAAGGGTGATAGCAAACCAGATTTCATTGCTTGTGCTGTGGGTGGAGGAAGAGTTAACTCTGGCTTCTTTTAAAAACACAGTAATTCTGAAGCAGCTCCCTTCCTGTGAACAAACATTGAAGAGAGAGGCAACAAGACAGAATTCAGCCTTCATTTTATCATTCTTGCAGTAAATTACTTCATCATCTGAGATGGGACAGGATCTGTGTGTCAGGAAAGGAACTAAGGCTCTGGAAAAATTAACTAAAACAACGTTTTCCTGTTAGAAAATGTTTCTTCACAGATTTTGTATGGGGATGTGATATCTTCAGTGCACTTGCATGTGAAGAAATTGAAAACCAAATCTTAATAAGATGGTACCTTCTTTGCCTTGACATTAGTCTTTGGTTTATAATGTACTTTGCATTGTGTTATAGAAAGTATAGGAAAAAATTTGAATTTGATCAAAGCAGAACTTCTTCAGAAGACCAAAAGGAATCAATTTAGATTTCACCAGAAAATCAGTATTTCTTTCAGAATGAGAAGAAAAATAATTTTCAGGAAGTTTCAATTTCCCATAAACAACAGTTTCTGCTTTTTAATTGCTACCACTCTCAATCATTATGGCCATAAGGAGCCCCCTTTCTCAGAGCTCTAAATAGAAGTGTGTCTAATTCCTTCCAAATAATTTATACCATATATTTAATGAATTTTAAAGATGGAAATCTAGCAAACTTTCTAGACTAAAGAATACTAACTTGACTATTTTTATCTCTATGTATGTGTGTTTGCATGTTTTCTCATGCCATGAGTTGAAAAGGCTGTTTCTACATCTAAAGAGTATATACCAGGGGGAGAACAAAGTTCACTGAGGTGCTACTATAGACACAGGATCAAGAATAATATGGCTGGTCAGGTTTTTCTAATTTCTTCTTTTTTCTGGTGCATTTTGAGGATTTTCATGGCAGAAGCAACAGTGACATGCTAAAAGTGGTTTTAAAACTGCAAAATCTTGAAAAGGCTGAAGGTTTTTTTTGGTTTGGTCTTGTATACACATCAGAAAGTGGTGATAGTGGCACTGCCAGCTAATGGGGAAAATTTTAATTTTCTGAAAAGTCAAGCACATTCAAATACAGTAATTTTTCTGTCTTGAAACTTTAGAAACCAGGTGAGATAATAGCAATGTGCTCAATTTCTCTAGTGTCTCCTGGAAACTGAGGTAAACATGTTCTGAACTTCTCTGCTAGAAAAGGAAGATACATTTTCCTTGGAAAATGGTTAAACTCAGTTCAATCTATTTATCCTTAAAGTAAGAAAATGTACTATTAAGGGGAAATGGTCTTTATTTTGGCTAAAGTTAATATGAGAAAACATGGTAAAACCAAGTGGAAGCTTACACTATAAGCCTGTGACTGAGGATTTTCTGCATCTGGGAGATGAGTGAGGAGGACAAGAGAAAAGTAGTAACCTGTAGATCTATGAAGTTTCCTAGGGATTTCATTTTTCCAGGCACCACGTTGCTGCCAGAGGCCCCAGTTTTCTCCTCTCTGCTTCATTAGGTCATTCCTGCCAGCATCTCTGGATTGCCCAGTTTTGGGGGAGAAAGCAAGCTAAAAGAAAACAAGGAGATGCTGAAACTAGGCAGTAATCCTGCCCACTAAGCTATAGTTATTTAGATATTATCAAGTCAGCTGCATGAGAAACAGTCCAGTGAAGCCACTTTCAGCAGTTTGCCAGGTACTTGGAAGTGCAGCTGGGAGCAGAGCAGCAGTTACTGGCCCAGGAGAGGTGGTTTGTGGTTATGAAGGGAGCCAGTTTGCTTTTTCCACTTGTGAGCTGTGGAGTGCTGTGTGGGACACTGCCAGTCTGGCCTGAACTCAGTAAATAAGGGTGGAAACTGTGAGATCTGATTTGGTACAAAACCTGCACTTGCCTTTACTGTTGCTTCATTTCTCTATTAGTCACACAATACTGGATTGCTCATGGGAGCCTACTAATGTAATGATATAGTGGAGGTGCTTCATGATGCATGTTGAGTTGACCCTGAAAGTTACTGAGTACTGTGGCCTTCATCCAGACTAACACATCAGCATGTATATGAAGTTAAATTTCTGACCCTACTCACTGCTGGAGGGGAGGTTAAGGGATTTGTGCACTATGTAAAAGTTAGCTGCATCTGTAAATATAGAGGCAAAGTGGAAAGTTTACTCTTTAGACATCTGAGAGGAGCTGGACTTCTAGGTGTCTTTCTGAGCCGGAAGCCTAGAGTAATAAAGCATATCGCACCTGCAGATTTTACAGTCTTGACCTTGCTCTTACCATGTAGCTTTTCTCACTTCCCCTGGCATTTTTCATCAGAAGAAACATTAATCTTTTGCAACCTCCTACCCTACCCAGAAGTGTGAAAGAAGCCTGAGTTTTACATGTGAAAACACATTGCACCCGTCTTAGGACAGGTGCGAGTGGTGGTAGTGGAAGACGGAGATGAGATAAAGTAGCTTATTGAGGGACAGCTGAGCTGGACAGCTTGTGAACTCATCAAAGATTCACCAACTGACTCCCAGCATTAGACAGACATGCTCTGTGCAAACCACTGGCCATAAATAATTATTAATAGTAACCCTCTGTAGCTACAGAGTTCGGATGTCAGTATTAATGAAATGAAACTAGCAGCAGGCTTCTATGTGAATTAAGTGTTGACCATGGCAGTTGATGTTAATCGGTCGTGAATACCAGTGAGGTCAGATGCATGCAAATGAAAAAGATCTTTCTCAAAACTGTTGCTTATGGCTTTGCCAGCTATGTTATTTCTTTCTAATGTTTACTTCTTGTCACCATCCAGTTGGTAGGTAGAGTGGTATGGATGGGTCTGCACAAGAGCTCAGCTGCTTCTGCTCTTGGAAAATAATCGGTATCACCAAGATTGTGCTGTAGAGCGAGACAAGAGTGCAGGGTGGCGTGTTGGGGAGGAAGAAATTGTATAAATTAGTCAAAGCAGGTAATTTTACAGGAAGTTTGAACTTGTGAAAAGTAGATAAACAATTCAAGAAGTGTAGAGAATTTGTGTAATAAAAAGAGAGATGATCTCAACCATTTTGAGCCAGGCTGTTTGTCAAAATCCACAGCAATCTAGGCTAAGGAGAAAAATTTGTGGTAGAAGTCAGGAATTTCCCTGCATGTAATCCTGCTTACTTTCAAATAAAATTCATGGTGGCTTTGTTCATAATTCAACCTCTTTTCTATCCAGCCTTTATCAGGAGTATATTCTTTTTTCTCCCCATAGCATATTCTAAGGGGCACATACCCTGAGCATGTGCTGACTGTCTTCCTGAGGAAGGACAGAAGCCAGAGAGTTGTGGTCAATGGGATGGAGTCTAGTTGGAGGCCTGTGTCTAGTGGAGTCCCTCAGGGGTCAGTACTGGGACCAGTGCTTTTCAATCTATTCATTAACGACCTGGCTGAGGGAACAGAGTGCGCTCTCAGCAAGTTTGCTGCTGACACTAAACTGGGTGGAGTGGCTGACACANGACCTGGTCTATGGAATCCTGCTGTGGCAGGGGGGTTGGACTAGATGATCTTTCGAGGTCCCTTCCAACTCCTAACATTCTGTGATTCTGTGTGCTTCTGTGATTCTGTGTGCTTCTGTGATTCTGTGACCAAAGGCTTAGATCAGGCTATGCTGCTGCTGCCACTGTAGGGAGCAGCTGTAGAAGTGATGATGAGGGTTGAGAAACTGGGAGAGGAGCTGCATCTTTCTTGCTTCTTCATGTAAATAAAATCATAGAATTGAATGACAGAATTGCCAGAGTTAGAAGGAACCTTAAAGATCATCTCGTTCCAACCCCCCTTCCTAGCAGGGACACCTCCCACTAGATCAGGTTGCCCAGGGCCCCATCCAGCCTTGTCTTAAAAGCTTCCAGGGATGAGGCTTCCACAAGCTCTCTGGGCAACCTGTTCCAGCATCTCACCACCCTCATGGTGACACTCTATTGCTTTCTGCTGCTTTATTCTCTGCTCCTTTGGTGCTTTGCTGTTTCACTTTCTGCTCCCTTGTATTATGGCTTCATGAACACACTAAGAACCATATTAAATGGGAAGTGAGGCTTTCAGTGAGCTTTGTTACAACCCTTCAAGAGAAGGTACTTACTTGTTTGGGACAGCAGCTCCAGAAAGATCATCTCACCTAGAGAAAGTAGATACAGCAAAAACCCCCCAAGAAATACAAAATGAAAAGTTTGAGATTCTCAAAACATTGAGAAACTTGTCTGGTAGATGGTGGTGTAACCAAATGAGTGGGTGATTTTCACAGGTTTGCTTGTGTTGGGTGAGTGTGTGTCTGTACAGTTTGAAGAACATGAGTTGGACTCAATGATCCCTGTGGGTCACTTCCAACTCAGGGTATTCTATTCTTCTGAGATTCTTCACTCAAAAGTCAAACACAGACTGTGATCTCCTTAATTATTCTTGCTATTGATCTTTAGAACATGGCTTTGAATGCCTCTATCAAAGGCATCATGGACAAAAGCACAAGTCTCATTTCCTCACACAGGAGATAGTTTTTAAGCTGTGTGATACAAAAAGTTAAAAGCCTAGAAGAAATATTTTAAGATACTGCCATTTCAAGTGAATTGGCTCAGTTACTGGAAAAGGCTCTTCATTTTATGAGAGTTATTCTAATTTCTGTTTTGAGGATCAATTGAGCTTTTGAGACTTTGGCTGTTATTAGAGAAAACATCACCACAGGAGGTATTGTTCAAGGCTACATGCCTTGCAAAAACTTTGGGACCCCTATAGCTGCAAATCTCCAATTCATCTTAAGTGACGCTACCTGTTAAAATGATAGTTTCCCACATAGATGAATCCAAGTCCCATGGCTTTTGAAGCACAGTACAGGAGCCAGTGTGGTGCAGAGAAGAGGTATATTTCTGTTCTCCTCTTCCTGGGACAACATGGAGATTGCATCACTTCTTGGCATGATTTAGAGTACCCAAAGGGTAAGTTTTATCTTGCATCAGCTGGAACAGTGCTCTGTGCTTTGCTTTCAAAGCATTCATGTCCGAACTCTTCTCCATCTCCTACTACAGCCTGTGAGAAGTGAACCTGTTCTTAGGTAGGAGCTTTGTTATTTTTATACTGCATGAGGATCCCTCAGGGACAGGAAAACTCTGCCCTTGTGCTAGGAGACAGATGTAGTACAGAGAAGAGAAAGTGTGGGGTTAGGGTCTGACCCTTCAAGTATGGTTGCAATCTGTAGTTCTCCGAGTAGATGTCTCAAACTTCATGCAGTGCACTGAAATCAGTGACAGTTTCACGTTAATAAAGAGTTCTGCCCCCATCCTTCTTCCTAAAATTTATTATGGTCTGACTTTGATTATTTTAACTTTGTAGATTTCTTTTTCCAATAAAAATAATGGCAATCTCACAACATAACGGTTGTGTTTTGGGAGCTCGCTTGGTGGCTGGCATAGTCCTTTTGGCTTTGCTTAAAGAGTCTTTTTCCAAGGTCTTTTGAATTGGACTATTTACTAGTAGCTGCAGAGACTTGGGAATCAGCCAGTTGTTTCCCCCTGCCTTAATCTTGTTTCTGAAGGTTTCAATTAACGTTTGTCTGAACTGTTTTTTCATTGTGAATTGTTTCAAACGAGTCTGCTGAGTCCTGCAGCCTTGCAAATTGCTTTCATTTAGAACCATGATTTTGTAAGAGCTTGCCCAGAGAGCATGAGAGCAAACAACTGGGAGACTCTTTCCTTCTGAACATTCCCAGGTTGAGTTGGGTGTTGGCTGCCAACGCCTGTAATTTTAAGAAACTACAGGAACAATCAAAGTCTAGCTTAGCTCTCCATTTAGATCTCAACCTTGCTAACAGTAGGGTCAGGCATTAATGCCACACCTTGTTTGCTCACGAGCTGCATTTCCATGCAATGACCCCTAAAAAATTCACTAGACCTCCCATCTGCTTCCTGCTGTGACAACATAACGTTGTCTGAAGGAGCAAGGAGATGAGCCTACGTCTCCTTGCGTGCACTTGAAAGCTGTTAGAGGAGACATGTGGAGAGATATGGGTCACATTCTCCTACATTGGATCAAGAAAGGTCTTTATACATGTGGAAAAGCCTGAAAAAAACCACCATTAAATTATTAACTGAAATTTCTCTTTGCAGTTATGTAAAAGGATGGCATGTGTTCTGCATGACCTCCTTGGATATGTAATTAAATTAGAAATTGTATGCTCTCTACTCTTCTTTAGGGACTATGTGTTTGGGAACAATTAAGACCAGTCCAGAATATGTCTAAGCTATACTAGTAAGTTTGGGAGTAGTGTAGGCATAGTCAAAATGGCTTTCTGTTACCGTGCTACATCTTTGATTCAGCAACATGGAACACTGCATAGGTTAACCCAACTTGGATTTTAGGCCTATGACTTACTCTGTCATGGCTACAGGGGTAAGGTCCTGAGCTAATTACTGTAAAGTTGGCAAAATCATGCCACTACAGTCATTGAAGTCCAAGCTCATCTCAAGAAAAGCTTGGCCAGAGGATATGTAATGAAGAATTTCTAAAGCAAGCTTTTGTCAATCTGGTTACTGTCTCTAATAGCTGTGATGGGGAGAAAGAAGACTCATTACATACTGATTTCATTTAGCATACAAGAAAGTGGGAGATGTGAGGTTTTACACCTCCAAGACACGTTCCTGTGAAGGGCAGAAACATGACCTTCTGTTGTGACCTGATTTGCCCCTCAAGCTCATTCATTAAAAATGTCAAGGGACATTTTTAATCATCTAAAGTGTAATTTATAAGCATTTCACTAAGCTTTATTAATAGAAATGATTTAACAAAATACTGCATAGGAACATTTTTAAAGATATAGATGTTTACCTGTGCTAACCTTACCTCTGCAACTATGTTTTTTCATTGCAATAAGCATGCTGGTGGTTCTAGTAACAGGAGTCTCGGTCTGATGTGAAGTTCTTTACATGCTGCTGGGCAGTTATAATTGCTGTACTCTAATTTTATTTTTCTCTATCAAAAAGACAAGCTGTAAAAGCAACCTTTTAATAAATCAATAAACCTTCCTTTCTTCTGTAGCCTTCTGTAGCAGGAGAGCTGAGCTCTTTTTCTATGTGGGCCTCTAAAGAAAACAGAGAGCCACAGGCTCTGGTTGACTTTCCCTTGGAATAATGAACCCAAAGAGCAAAATGAGATTTACCAAACTTTGTTAGTAGCACTTCCATCCACAAAAGACTTGCTAGGGGTGAAGAGGAGGTACTAGGAACATTTCCTTTCCTGTTCCCAATGGACCTATAGGAGATGCAATGTTAAGTGGATTAACTATTCCTTTTTGCTGGGCTGTTCCTTGTCAAGCAAATGCTGCCAACCACAACATCTGTGTGGTTCCTGGGAAGTGTAAGTGCTTTTAACAGGCTGAAAGACACCTGATGGGCCTTGAGCATCTTCCACTTTTGGGTCTTGCTGGCTGTTAAAGAGCCCAACTTGTGTATTTAAGTGCAGCTACCAACTATAGGGCTGACAGCTTTTTCACAATCCATTTCACAAGCATTATAACTTCAGGTATTCTTTAAGCCACAAGAGCAGATGGTTTCATTCAAGTAAAACTTTCGGATTTTTCATGGCAAAGAAGAAACAGAAGAGAAATCCAGGAAAAATACAGGAGAACTATAATTGTTCTAAACCAGAATATTTTCCAAGAGACATCAGAGTCCCTTTGAGGCATGCCCAAGCTTAGGAGAACCCTTTGGAATGTGCTTCATTGTGAGATCATGGGTTTATTAGAGTCTTTGTCCGAAAAACAAGATAAACCAGTAATTTTTTTTCCCTTTAGATTAGCTTCCAGTATTCTTCACCGAGATTGTCTTATTAGGCAGGTTGTTTTGTCAGAAGCTCTTGCTCCTGGAGAATTCCAGCAATAAAAGGGGAGCTTTCTGCAGGAAAGAAATAGCTGAAGTAAATGTTTTCTTTCACTTTGCCTCTGTCTTTTTTCCATAACAGAGGGAGCAATTCAGAAGTGCAAGTTTAAGACATCATTTAAAAGATAATAAGGTGCAATTACTGGTTGTTTAAAAGGCATACTATTTTAAAACTTTATAGCTAGGCACTCATTTGTGTAATCTGTGCATCAAAATATTACTGTATGTTAGTTTCCAAAAGGAGAAAGCATACAGTAACCACTCAGTTTGTCTCTAATGGAGAGGAGGAGGAGTGAAGGGATAATTATAATGATTGCCATGGGAAGGTGAGGGTGCACACTTACCCCCTACAGCTGCTCTAATAGACTGAGATTGTATATGGCAACATACTGGAGCAGGGGAGATCAGAAGTGTATTTGCTGGGAGGCTGGTGGAAACACTGTCACAGAGAAAGTGATTCTCTCCAAAAGTCATTGACTAATCTAAGTAGGGAGTGGAAATCTGTTTTACTTAGTTGAAGAGCCACTATTAAGATAAGCAGTATACTTGTGTTGCTCTCCAGTCAATAAAGTGCAGGACATACCTTAGAAGAGGAAGATGTTACCTTGACATAAGCCAGGAAAATCACTGAAGTCATGAAGTGAATGAGATGGATAAAGTTGGCTCCAATGAAGTCAGTGGTAGAAGTTCCCTGGGAGAAGAATTTCCCTTTGCGTGCTCGCTCCTGACTGCGTCAGAGCTGCCCCTTTGTTTCTCAGCCATAGCAGCTAAACATGATCTAATAACAAAGGTAAATATTTTTGTGGCTTTCTTACTGTTGCTGTACCATGCTATCTAAACATGTTCAGATGCTATTTGTTTTGAAATAGTTTATTTTAAACCTGGTGGGAGCTTTCCAAAAGGAACCATCCTTTTATTTCAGCTTCAGAAAATGTGATTGTGGTGTATCAGGATGAAGACATGTTACTGTCCTATCTTCAGTTAGAATAAAATTGCAAGGGGCTTAAGGTGATATGTATAGATAGGAAACTGATACATTTATATTTTTTTAACATCCTTTACATATGAAGTGGAGAAGTTGTGTTTGTTTTTTCCCTCGGGGTCACTGCAGCCTGTTGAAGGTACAGTGTACATGTGTGCACAAACATACGTGTGTAGCCAGTTATCTTGGACCTTTTGCTTTTCTCTGTCTTTCATCTGAAATTGCCTAGTGTACAGTCCAGGCTGTAGACCACTTTGAAGATAATGATGGACACTTTGAGCTTTGCTCCCTAGAGCAAAGCATTGAAGGTTTGATGCATTCCTGGCAGCCATGTCGCTGGAGAGGCACGGAACATTCTCCTCTTAGCTGGAGATTCTCAAGAGCTATGGCTTCATGCCAGATCACTCTGCTGGAGTTCAGATAAGAAGAGACAAAGCCAGATCATTATTTTCCAGGGTGGAACTGAGTCTCCAGCTAACTGGAGAGTGTAGAAAATGCTATTCATGGATGCTGCCAAGGTTGAATTTATTACTTTCTGAAGAATCCAAGACAATTTTGAATGTGGAGATTTATCTAGCATTGCTATGTTCATGCTGTAGAGCATATTCTAGAATTACTGCTCTCTGATACATAATCAAAGTCATCAGTAACATAGCTATGTTTAGTCACTAGGGTAGAAAGATGCCAAATCTAGCAGACTGAGCAAGTCTAAAAACTGTCTTTGTTTTGCTTTTATTTTGGAAACTGAGTTACTGATAGATACAAAAAATCTGTGGATAAGAGTGCCTTCTAAAGCTGCCTTTACTGACAAAAGATGTACAACTGTGTCCTTGGAAATGGAGACTTTATATTCCTGTGTGGAAGGGTTTTGCTGATAGTTCCAGTCATTTGCTAATTGTGTTGAAAACAATTATGCTTGCTAGCTAGACAGGTGTTTAGTGAAAGCATTTCCAACTTTCAGGTGTGCAACAATTGTTGCTTTCCAACATCTTTTCCTCTTGGAGAAGTGACCTGTGTGAAGGATTTGAAAGAGGGGAGTAATTTAGAGAAGAAAGTACTGTGGCAAGAAAGATTGGGCAAAAAACCCATTTTATATATACTGCTGTGAAGTGAAAAGGAACTTTTCTCATATAATCCTTCCCAGGTAGAGCAGAAAATAATGGGCTTCAACTACAGTATGAGAAATTAGGGATAGCTATTGAGAAAAAGCTAACAAGTGAATCACTGGAATAGATCACCTGCAAAGGTTATGGAAATGATGAAGTTACCTCCTCTGTAATTGGAGGTTTTTAAGAGCAAGTCAGGCAAGTATCAGAGAAAAGTGAAATTAAGCTGCATGTGGGACTGATTAGTTGTCTTCAAGTTCACTTTCAGCACTTTATGTGATTCTTGTGGCTTTGGCAATGGCTTGCCGCTTGGCATGGCAACAAGGGGAAAAAAAGAACTTCCCTGTTACATCTAATGGCAATAAGAGTTTGTCTATGTAAGTTACCAGGAGAGTTACTATCTTAGCCTAATTAATGACATTTAATAAATAGTTAAACTGGCCACAAATACATTGGTGGGAGGAGGGAAAAGAGAGGCATTTTGGAGGGTGAGGGAATGGATCCTGTAACGTAGTTATCCCATGTTTCCAATTTTAAGTTGGATTTTGTCTGGCTTTCCCTTTAAAGCTGTAGGTAGGAAGAACACCCCCACCAAAATCCCAAGCAACCTACCAAGGTGCCAGTCCTGCTCCATAGAAAAAATGCAGAGCAAAAGGGAATGGCAGAGCTTTGCTCTGTACCAAACTTCCCACAGGGAAGCAGACTTGCTGTTTCCACGAGAGATGCTGCAAAGAACTCTCATGTTAATCTAGAGATTTACTCGGTGCCTTTCAGACCCCATCTGCTCTGGCAGACCCATGGACAGGCCTGAGGACCAAAATTATCATAGCTTCTCCAATTTACAGAGTGGGCTTTATGTAGCCATAATTGTCATGTCACTACTCCAGCCATGGCCATACAACATAGAAGGGAGTGTTTAGAATAAAGCCATTTAACCTTGATTCATGTTGCTAGTGTGAGGAGCTGTGTTTTGCAATAGGGTTGGGGGCTTTTTGAGGCCCTTTTGCATTAGGGAGGACAGAGTGGGATCTCCCCCTTCTGAAAAATTCTCATTGATCTTTTCTTTCTTTTTTTTTTTCCTCCATACTCTTTCCTGAAATAAACACTTCTAAATGTAAAATATTCAGCAGTGACATTATGCCCTTTTGCCTTTAAAGCTTTCTCTGCAAGCCTCTCATTGGCATTTATCCATAAAAGATGTTAGAATTGTATCATTGAGGAAACAATGGAAGAGAGTTTTTACTGGAAAAGTGTTCTATGGTTCAGCTGATTTTTTTGGTCTCTTTTTATAGTATATGCCAAAGTAAGCATAATCTCTTGGTTGCAAGATTAAAATACACCCACAGAAAACTCTTTTCACTGAAATATGTACAAGGCATTATGACCCACCCAATGCCATACCCAATACTTGAGCTCATATTTTCCTGTTGATGTTGAAGAAACCCTACTGGGAAAGTAGGAAAAAAAAATTATTTTGGTATTTCTGGTGGCAAAATACACTATCTCATTTCTTTTGTCCTGAAATTTCTTTTAGAAACAGCCACATCTCATAGCTGCCACAGTAAGGGCCCTGTGCAGCAAGCAATCCTGACAGTAAACAGCTGTCATGATCTTATCACATCTATTTGTGTAACACAACACCTCCCCTGACATTCATACTGGTATTCCCATTGACTTCCACTACCTCCCAAGAACAATTTATGTAGCCAGGATGTGCCTTGGACCTACAGCAATATGCAGTAAGGCAGAAATTACTCATTAGTTTATATTTACTTCTCAAAGAAGAACTGTATAGCCTGAAATATTTGTTATAAATTGAAGCATGCTGTCTTTATATGAGGAGGCTGAAATGTGACCTTTTTTCATGCAGGGGTTTTGGGACAGCGTCTGCTGAGGGAGGTTTGGCATCTGGATGTACTATTGTTTCCACTGCCTGAGAGCTTTCCTCTTATAGACTATGTAACCTCAGTCTTGAACTTTGTTTATACCACAGGAGTCATGTTCTCTGTGACTCACAGAGCCTTTGGCAAACAAAAATATTTAGCCTTTTTTGAAGGGTGAAGAGGCTTCAGAGCAGTGCTAAACTGAGAAGACTTTTCGCTGTGCTGAGGAGAAAGCTTCAGGAGAAAGCTGCTCACATGGACCTCTGGTTAAAGATAGAGGATCTTAGATGTTGTTCTGCAGTGGTATGAAGTGAAGGAGAATAGAGGGAAAGCTTGGGGGGAGGTGTGTGTGAAAATTCATTCAATAAAAATCTGTAGCTGACAGGGCTGAAAGGAGAACTCAGATGCCTGATCCTTGACCATTGAGCATCCACATCAGCCATCTGGTCTCTGGGTCTGGCCAGCCCTCAGAGGCCATAGTGGGATGCTGATGCCCCTAAGACTGTCTTTCCACTTCTCCAAGTCTCCTCCTTGTCAGATGTTGGATAGACTCCACTGAATAGCATAGGGCAGCCTTTTAAATGTAAGAGTCACCATTAATGAAAAATTGCTTGTTCTCTCCCCTTCTTCCCCCACAATAGTAAAAAAAACTCTGGAAAATTCATAGAAAAGGCAAGATAAAATATCTTTTCTGCTCTTAAAATCATCCTGCCATTGTCTATATGATCCAAATCACAAATTTTTCAAAAAAGATGGTAATTTGCTGCAATCAGGTTACCCATAAACAGGGGGCAGAAAGAGTGGAAAGTAAGTATCAAGAAGAGTGCAGATAAAAATAGTGCTGGGTCAACAGAGAGGAATGGAAATCAATACATCAGAAGGCACTACTGTATCATCTCAGGAACCCAAATCCTTGACCAAAGTTTGTTGCTGTCTGATGTGGAAGAAGGGAGGTTGCAGGGAGACAGCTGGGTGGTGAGGGGCAGCCTGTGGTTTCCCTGGACGAGGTGTGTCTGTATGAATCACAGCCCATGTGGTTTGTGCCTGCTCATCCACAGAACGATTTGGGGAGGATCCCCTTCCATCTTCCCAGCCCCAGGGGCTTTCACAGAGCCATGTAGCCCAGGTCCCTTAACACAACCATCACAATTCCAAGGGAAGCTCATCCACAATACGGAAAGAGTTTTTCCAAAGGGAGGACCACCATGCAGGAAAAGGCTCTCCTTGGAAAAGGTATGACAGTTCTTGGTAGTTCCCTGGGGAACTCACAGAGAGCAGAGAGGCTGCAAGAGAGAGGTGTCTTCTCTGTTTACTGTGCCTGCAGTATCTGCTCCTCCCTCCTGGGCCTGTTAGTATCATTTTGCCTTCAAAGGAATATAAAGCACCCAGAGAACTGTGAATCTTGTGGCAGGGGAAACATTGACAGGGGACAAAGAAGACAAACATCATGTTAAAAAGACTGTGTTAAAGGTCTGGTGGATGTGCATGCTGAAGACATCGGAGTTCTCTGAAAGAAATGGTGAGGTGGCTTAGTTTTCCACTGTATTCTGGATACCTTTGAGCTGATAGGAGATATTTCCATTGGGCAGTGTCCCAGAATTCCTGTGACAGTTTAGCAGGCCCTGCACAAAGTTCATATCCCTTTTCTCTTTTGCAAGCAAAGTGCAATAAATGGCATTACAGTCATGAAAAATATCAGAATATTTTGAAACACAGTAGGTCTGGATAAGACTAACTCAAAATAGACCAGAATTGGTGTTAACTCTGAAGTTCACATGCTCATGCAGCCAACGAACAGAATGTGATGTTGATAATAGTACTGTCGGATTAGTTTCAGTCTAGCTTCTGTCTTGATCCCTTCTCTGGTGGTCAAGCAATGCCAGCCAGAGCTGTATAAACCTGGTGCTCCTTGTGCCACTGAATAATAAGCACTAAGTAGTTGATGTCCCTTTGTAAGTTTACTTTGTTTCATGCTGATAAGCTTTTTCCGCAGGTAGGGTAAATAAAGCCCAATATTAACCAGGGCTTTAGAAGAGCTCTGCAGCAGAGCCCTGTAGGACATAACAGAGAGCAATTTACTGTCAGAGACAAAGAGGCTGATCCTCAGTCAGAGCAGTGGGTTGAAGTGGTAGTATACATATCCACTGAGGATCTGGCTGTGAGACCTGGTTTGACACTGTTATCCCATATTTACACTAGCATAAACCAGTTGGAAATCACCATGGATCTGGGGTGTGGTTCCTCACAAGGAAACATTCTGACAATCACTTTAGTTTAGTGCTTTCCTGCTAGGAAAAGTGAATATATTCACAAGTGTGATAGAACAGAAAATTAAGAGCCACCTTTTAGCAAGAAAGCTGCTATTACCATAAAGCAGTATGATTTATATGCCATGGGGGTTTTTTTGCTGACATCTCTGAGCTGCAGTGACAATATTTGAGCAGAGCATTTCCTGAGGACAGCATGTAGATGCTCAAAACTACAAGATTCCTTTGCTTTTAAGTTCAATTTAAGAAGGTTTTTAAAAGTTATTTTCAGTCTTGACATAAGGAGAACATTCTTGATGGATGTATGTGCCTTTCATCCCACACCACCTAAGATGCTCTTTCATTCTCAGTAATTTGGTGACTTAATTTCACTGTAGTTAACCAAAGTAATTATTTGTTTCCAAATGAGGCCTAAAAAAGAGGCTGGAGATAGGGTTTGTGTGTGGGAGGAGATTCAGTCATTTTCTTAAGATCTGTGGCCTTTAGAGAATGAGCCATGTTTTTTCTGTGTCCATGCTGGATTGCTGAAACGACTAGGAGACTTCCCCCCTCCTTGCCCTCTACCTAAGACTTACTGGAAACATCACTTAAAGGAAATAAAGTAGCCTGTTTGCAGCCCTGTCTGTCTTATGGGGTGAAGATATTGGAACTCCTCATATCTGAATTAGCTTCTGGTTCATCTAGAAGTCCAGCTCAATGGCTTTCATCTGCTTTGCAAGACTTGGTGTGATTTGCATTCTTTTTTGCACCACTCACCACAGCTTAGAGATATCCATTTCTTGGTGATTAACAGGAAGGAGCTCTTGTCCCTGCTTTTCCCTAGTGAAAAATACCCTGAACATATGTTGTTCTGTTACATTGCTCATTTCTATC
The DNA here is from genome assembly GCA_013399015.1 of Galbula dea. Taxonomy (NCBI): domain Eukaryota; kingdom Metazoa; phylum Chordata; class Aves; order Piciformes; family Galbulidae; genus Galbula; species Galbula dea. The sequence continues at coordinate 542,114 of VWZX01002693.1, read as the reverse complement.
CTCAGCTCCTCCCTGAAAGAGTAGTTTGGGTTCAGATGAGCGTGTTGGTGTGTGGGACTACGAGGACCTGGAATGAAGCTGCTGGGGTAATTGGCTACTTGGAATTTAAATTGCATCTTTGCCTGCTCCATGCTTTGTCCAAGTGCACTTCAAACACTTGCATAAGATTATGATGCAGTTTCAGGTATTGTTTCTGGAAGCTTCTGATGCTTAGATACAGACAAATTGGAGGAAGGTCAGCACATTGCAACACAGATGATTGCTTACAAGGAAATGTGTAATATGCCTAACTTGGCTAAGCAGCAACTGATATTGCACAGGATTACCCTCTATATGGTTCAAGTGCCAGTTGAAGACAAGTAGTAAGAATCAGTGTGGGCATGTGAAATGGGACAAACCCAGAGGTAGAAAGCATTTAGGCTTCATAACAGCCAATGTTATAAAGACTTAGGTGGTCAGCAAGTCCTGACTTTTTTCATACTGGGAATTCCCAACATGTCAGTCTCCTCTTCTGAGAGGAACATGGTGAAAAAAGAGAATAGATCAAATAAGAAGGGCAGACAGGTTAAACCCCAGCCTTTTCCAGGTGGAATAATTTATATATTAGATGTTTGTAAAAAAATAGTTGGAAGTCCATGAAACATAAACAGACAGGCCAGTGTACCAGTGAATGCTCCACAGGGGATGATTAGTAACCTGTAGAAGGATGTATTAGAAGGCCTATTAAGACCTGTTCCACCCCCAAACTACAACATTTATGCCAAATGCACTCAGCAAACAAAGAGATATTAAAAATAAAATCACAAGGCATAACAATTTCCAGTTGTATTTACCTCCCATCTCATTCCAATGGTCAGACATTAAAGTTGGCAGCTTTTATCCCTCTCAATCTGTGGGTCACTGAATGCACTATTCTCAAATTTCAAGGCTCAGTGTGTGCCACAAAGATTTCTCTGTGGTCTGCAGTTCCTATTAGTTTGCAATTTTTCTAACTCTTCTTTCTGATGTCTTAAATTTTTTTTGGATGTGTGCAGTCAAGAAATCTTTCCAAGGTAATCAAATCATCATTGTATTTAATGATAGGAAAAGAGGAAAGAATACTGTTAATCCAAAGAACACCATAGGTACCCACTCCTTATTTAGTCTAGCCTAACAGCTGTTCTCAGTGTACACAGGTAACACTGTGATACTGTGTATAAAACAAATGTCTTATTGCCAATCACCATATCTTCTACTATCTTTTACCTTTGGTCTGCTTCCTAGGAATATTGCCAGAATGTTCATACTTAGTCTATCCTGCCTTTCTGAAGTTCAACCTGGTGCAAACATACAGATAATTTACAAACCCCTTGAATAGCTAAATGGAAGCCTAATAGAAAATTCTTATTGTGCTTGTCAAGTTGTGATAATGTGGTTATATGTCCCAGAAAGAAGAACCTAAATATGCTTTGTCTTTTGTATACATATAAAATCTGGGACTACTTTCCTTCTTTTCCTACTTAAAACCCAATGAGACTAGAAGAGGTGTACTCTCTTTTTTTCCCACTTCTGTGATGTTTTTTGGGAAGCCATGCTGTAGTAGTGATTCATGCTGAGCAACAAATGAGAAATTTTTAATGAGTTTCGGAAGGCACTTGTTTCTTTTCCTGGAATTATGTGGATTCTGTTAAAGCAGCCATTGAAAAAATAAATTTAGCAGCAAGAACATTGCCTCTAGGACTATGTCTGACTAGCATGAGTTATGCAAGTCTGGAGAGACTCTGCCAGTGAAACAGCAAAGGGTTAAATTCAGTTGTGTGTTTGTGTGTTTGTTCCCATTGAAAACAGTAGCTGTACTGGAGTAATGGAGCTGTACTTGGCCTTAAGCCTTTTTGAACAGCTCAGAAGTGCTGCATTATCTGGATACTCTTCTGCAGACTTTCTCCCTCCAGGAGAAAACTGTATGTACTGGATGTTCTTGAAATAAATGAATAGCACTGTAAGTATACAGCCTTATAATTAACCCATCTTGTCTAAAATTAGTGTCTTCCTGAAATGTGCTGAACCTTGCTGGGATGGTGCTGTTCAAAACCCAGCTGTGCCAGACAGCTCTGAACTGAAGCAGTGAGCTGAAGAAGAGAATTTATAAGAGGAAACCTGTGAGATTAAATAAGATGTGACAGATGAGAGAGACAGTGGAGGCTAAAAGCAGAATAAGGCTGTTGGTTTCTTCTGTCTTTGTCTTGCAAAAAAAAAAAAAAAAAGGGGGGGAGAGGGGAGCAACTCCCTAGGCAGGGCTCAATTGGAAGTCTTAAATCCCTACATAAATGTCTTGGGAAATAGATATTGATCCTTGCCCAGAGAATACTGCCAAAGATTTTCATCGAAGGGGCAGCTGAAAAGACTGAGGGGGGGGGGAGGAGTTGTTTGTTTGGTTTGTTGTGGGATTTTTTTTAACATCCTATGAACACAAGCAGCCTGAGCTTTATTATTAATATTTGGCACCTCATTCCTTGCCACTTGCACAGATGTTTTTAAAATAAGGGAGACAAAGTAAAATATTTTCCTTTCCTGCAATCTATTTAGATGAAAGAGAGTGCAGTAATGACCATTAGGCATCTGGCTACTCCCAGAGAAGTGGGCACATGTCTGATTTTGTTTATTCTCCATAAATGTTCTTGGAATTGTTTCCCCCTTCACCTTTCAAGGTGTTAAACTTACAGTACTGTGCCTCAAGCTCTGTTTCTTGAATTTCATGCTGGGATGAGTGAGAGGGGGTTAATAGACTTGTGCTTGGTGGTTTTCTCTCTATATATGCCCATCCCTGACCCTGCAGCTGCTTGGGACATCTCACAGAGCTGGGAATAGCTGGAGTGTCCAGCACTGCTGGTGCTCCTTCACATGTCTAGCAGGGTAAATGGAAACAGGTATTCCTGGAGAACACTGACTGTTCACTACTTGTTTTTAATCTTTGTTCTCAACAGCTAACAAGGAAGGATGATGCTAGGGTCATTTAGAAGTTGGATTTAAAGGGTTTGTTTTCAAACAGGGGAAGGGGCAAATTCTGCTCTCTTTTCATTAGGTGTGTGTGCATAGAGGACTTAGCCAGTTTACCTAAAAGGAGGACTTGCCACAGATTTAGTTTCAGCAAGGTAGTTTTCTGTGTGGAAGACCTCTTGTCTGTCTAAGGATGATCTCTTTGTCTGAGCTTTGTCCTGTATCATTTTAAAACTCTGGAGAGAATGCTGAAGGACCTTTGCCCTGGTTTATTGTTCCCTTTAAGTTGTTTAATTCTGAATGGATTAGGATACTAAGAACATGCTTAGAGGAGGTTAGTCGTGGTGACTTCTGTGGCCTCTGTGATTTCACATTGCTGGCTCTTTCTCCAGCTCTACAGACTGGAAGCTTGGGCTACCAAAATGTTCAGGCTGTGTTTAGGAGGAACTTAGGATAGAATAAAATGAGCCCTTGGTCCTTGATATGTAATATTTACCTACATCACCAAAACCAGAAAGGTCAACCTGTATTACCCTGCTGTTAGTGTTTAGGCTCCACCTCAGGGAGTTCCTGAGACTCCTTGTTCTCAGTCTATACCTGGGTGTACATTTGTACAAAAGCAACAAAGAAAGTGAGCAGGTTTAACCTGGAGAACAACTTCAAACTTGGGCATGACTTGCAGTGTAAACATACCTTTAGAAGTAACTGAAGAAAGAGCAACCTGTCCTTAGAATACCTTGAGAAACTGAGGAAACATATACCAACCTTAGAGGCAAACCTTAAGAAGTAATGGCTGAACACTTTATAGTCATTGACAAGGAGAGTGTGCATGCAAGGGGTGTGTTGCAGTTAAGGTTAGACTGGTTAAGAATAATGTAAGAACAACAGCTATGTATTCAATTTGTAATCCCATAAAATATTTAGGGCTGAATAGGAACAGACTGAAGTGTCTAAAGGTGTAAATATATATTTATTTACACAACTAGGACATTGAAAAGAAACCCCAAGCCCCAACACCCTATCTCCATCTACAGGAATTTAAATGTCTATGTAAATCTGGGCCCTCAGATATCCCAGAAATGAGAGATGTATAAATGTCCTGCAAACTGATAGCTAGCTAGATAAGCAAAGATTGGAGAATCAGGAAAAACTTGACAGAGCCCAGTAGTGGAATTGTAGTCAGAAATATCTGTCATTGCTGTGTTGCCCTTAGCAAGCAAGTGATGTAGCAAGAGCATCACTATGCCCTGGCAGGTTATCAGTGACAAAATCTACTGTGTTATGAGAGCTGTACTAAAAGTATTGAAATCTACTAGGGTGAAAAACAAAATATGGAAGAGAAAAAGGATGAAAGAAAATCTCCTGAAAATAATTTTTTCCCTCACTTTGAAAGTTGCTTTTTCAACAGACAATTCTTGTGTCAATAAACCACTGATTTCTTACCTCTGTGTTATTTCTAGAACACTACAGCTAGTGTTCATCATCTTGTGTACATCATCTTGCATTTTAATTTCTTTAAAGTAAGGAAAGTTTCTGCATTTGAGGACTTGGCTTTAGATTTATTATGTAAGAAGCCAGCATAAGAGCAGGGAGAGAAATGTTTGTATGTTTATGCTGGAACACATCCATTCCTGTTTGTACTGCATTTCAAAGGTGAAAGAATACTGAAGTCTCATTTAGACTTCGTTTAACTAACAGTATCTTCATTAAAGAAAAATAGAGACTGCCAAAAAGGCAGTGATTGCAGTAGTGGAAGAGTGTTAAGGGTCTCCTACAAACACTTTCCACTAAAGCAAAGACAAAAGAAGGATAAAGTCTTTCTACCTCAGTTTTGGTGAGCAGATGCACCTCTTCTTGTGCATGTAAATAGTTTGACAAGAACCAGCAGACAGCTCCTAGGCAGCAAAGACAGGGATGCCAACATTCAGCAGCTATGGTGTGAGCAACTAGTGTGGAATATTTATCTTCAGTTTGAATACTGCATATGTGGAGCAGTACCTAGGTAACTCCCTTTGCAAAAATGTGAAATGATCTGTCTTCTCTCATAATTTGTCTATATAAAGAGGCCACAGCCATTTCATTACTCACTCACTTTATGTATGAGGCAGCTGTAGTATTACTGTAGTCATTTACAATGGCTTTGTGAGGGCAAGGATGGAGCCATATGAGGAGGTTTAAGTGCTTGTGCAGAGTCTTACACTTGTGCAGGTTAAAATGTCTCATTTCAACTCGGAGCTGCAGAATAGTTCATGAGATGTTCACAGGTACAGATGACTCAAACTGGAAACATTTTCTGACTTCCTTTTCTTTATGTTCTACTTCAATGTGTGTAAGTGCTGCTGAAGGAGCATTGTGTAGGTGGAATTACTTAAAGGTTAGTAAGGGTGATGTCATCTAGTGGGACTATTTGTATAGACTCAACAGGATAGCTAAACAGTAAAGTATGTCTGATTTCTTTCTTCAAACAAAACTGATATGGGAAGAGAAGGCTCCAAGGAGACCTTATTGTGGCCTTCCAGTTTCTGAAGGGGGCCTGCAAGAAAGCTGGGGAGGGACTTTTTAGGAGGTCAGACTGTGACTGAATCAGGGGAAATGGGTGTAAGCTAGAGAAGGGTAGATTTAGATTAGACATAAGGAGGAAGTTTGTCACGGTTAGGGTGGTGAGACACTGGAACAGGTTTCCCAGAGAGGTTGTGGAAGCCTCATCCCTGGAAGCTTTGAAGACAAGGCTTGATGGGGCCCTGGGCAACCTGATCTAGTGGATGGCATCCCTGCCAGGCAGGGGTGTTGGAACTAGATGATCTTTAAGGTCCCTTCCAACTCTGACAATTCTATGATTCTATGTTCCCAAATAAAGAATATTTCACACAACACTTGGAGAAGATAATGATAAGAGAACACTCCTGAGATAAAAGAACTGATGTTACTTATGTGTAAAATAAATCCCAAACCTTCTTGTTTATCTACCCCTACTCAAATTGATCATCGTTTACTCTCAGGAATAACTGCATTATATTTGTGGGTTGTTTCTTTTCCCCCATAATCACAGGGATTAAGATGATTTTAAGTCATTATTTCCCTGACTCACGCATAAAAAAGTGAGCATGTGGTGATTATCTGAGAAAGACTTTCAGAGAGTATTTGATCTCTCCTTGCAAGTTTGTAACCACTTTGCTGCTATGAGCAATGCTCTTTTTATGTGTCAGTATGAATTTTTAGACATCCTTGAATCAAGTTTCAAGTGTCTTTTCTGAATCCATAGGTTCTCTACTCTTACTAAAGGGTTAAGTACAAGGGGAGAGAAGAACAGAAAGATTTGAGAATAAAGAAAACAACCAAGTTGAAAATAGAGGAAGGGGAGACGCACATGAGAGAGAAGACATGAGTATGAAGGAAGGAAAACGGTCTGAGAGGAAGGAACTGAGAAGCCTCAAGGGAAGTAATCTTTGACACTGAGAAAGTTGTCATTTTCAGTATGATTATTCTGAGACCGATATCTGAGGCTTAGGGAGTCATAAGAGCGTGAGGCAAGATGTGCCTGTGGTTGGGTTTCCCATGAGAGGTGCGTAATATTGAGTGCAAGACACTGCCCTCAGCTGGGTGAAGTACACGTCAGGGGTGTATGGCTTCTACCAAATGTACATCTTGAACTACTCAAAATCCCTCACTGCCACATTTCCTTAATGATCTAAAAATGATTGACTGGAAAAAAGAATACACTCTGACAGAGAATTGAATAAAACCTCTCAGTGAAAGTAATCCTAACAGTGGGCAGTGGAAATGAGACAAAGAGAAAAAAAACCTCCCAAACTAGCTTCAGTTAAGAAAATATAGCTTTCACTTTTCCAAATTAAAATACAAATTTTCTTTGTTCTTGTTAAGGTTGAATTCTGTTCCTGGAAAGTGTGCTATTACAGTGAGCAGCTTCTGCTTCCATCCATGTCAAAGACTTATGTCTCTGAGGTCCTCTGACAGCAGCCTGGGGCTTTTACATGGGATTGAAATGATAGGTGACAAATTTGTTTCAGGGAATCAAAGCAGAGAAATAAAATATTGAATGCATCTCTGCAGTTAGCCAAACCTGCAAACATTTAGCAGTATAGTGAATGACAGGACAGGAGAAGTTTTTGGCAAGATTCTGTTTAGAATGTGCAATTTTTCACCAAGACTCAATCATCAAATAGGTCAAGATATCTCAGCTGCTTTCCTCACTGTGTTTGTCCACCAAGGTCTTGTGATTCAGCACAGCAAATCTGGAGACTATTGATATAATACCGTTGTTTGCAGAATCATTTCCTCAGGTACAAGTGATGATGCAATCATGCTCACACTCTCAATTCACACACAGCACCTGAGGTGGTAGAGGAATAGTGAAGCTGAGCAATATGAAGATTGGTCTTTTCCACGTTGATACATTGGCTTGCTTGGCTGCTGGCAAACAGCTGTGTCTCTGCATCAGGAGTGGGAGGGATAGTGCAGATCTGCAAACCTTTGGAGAAAAGAGGTGAGGGAGTGCATTTCAGGAGTGCAGAACCTTTTGCCAATGTAGGGTGCAACAAAATCATGTTCAATTTGCTCTAACCCTATAGTCTGCTGTCCCTGGCATGGCTGCTCAGTATTCTGGTATACCTCTAAGTGATAACTTAGCAAGGCTCACAGTTCTTGCATGTACCTACCTCTGTGTGACTTTAGGCTAATTTTTATTTTCCCTAAGATGCCTATACACTTCCAAGTTGGCATATAAGATAATTTACTTTAGAAAGAACTATATCTTTATCCTTGATTTTGTCTTTTTGTGAGCCCTTCACTAGACTAATGCTTCCTATAGTTGGACAGGGTTTTTCCATTACGACCAGTTTTCCAGGCACCTAAAAGGTTAGTGATATTAGAATCATAGAATCATAGAATGTTAAGGGTTGGAAGGGACCTAGAAAGATCATCAAGTCCAACCCCCCTGCCAAAGCAGGATTCCCTAGATAAGGTCACACAGGAATGAGTCCAGGCGGGCCTTGAATGTCTCCGGAGTAGGAGAGTCCACAACCCCCCTGGGCAGCCTGTTGCTGTGTTCCATCACCCTAACTGTGAAAAGTCACAGCATACTCTCCATGCTTTAAGGGGAAATAGCTCCCCCCCTTTTTCTCTGAAGTTTAGGTTTTTAAGCCTTAATTTTTATCTACTTATTTATTTTGTACTCCTGGAAATTTGAGGTTTATGTGGCATAGATAAATGTGAGTTAAATGTCCTAGTAACTAGTGGAGAAGGTGTCCAGTTATGTCCAGTTATTGTTTCTGCCAATACTGGTGAGAATTTCCTCTCCTGCTTGTCATAAAAAGACTTTTGAGTTGTTCTTGTCTTTCTTTAGGCTTTAATCCAGCAAAACACTTTGAGCACACAAGTGGTCTCATTTGCTTTCAGTGACAATATCCACAGAGTTAACAAAAAGCCTGTGTTGGAGTGCTTTGCTGGGTCAGGGCCTGCTTTACTCATGCTGCATCTCAAGTCTGCAGGTATATTATTCTAGAAGTTGCATAACTCCACAGTATCAATTCTTTATTGCACTTAGTATTGCCATACAATACATGTTTGTAGAAGAGCACAGATTAACTAAAACACGTGTGGATGGAAACACAAATGTGCACCTACCTGTGCTAATTAGAGCTAGGGTATTCAGGGCAATGATTTCTTATACAGCTATGTGTGCAAAGAACAAACTTTGCAGGTTTTTTTCCAGTTCACTGTGTTTCATTCTGAGATTTTGGAATAATGATTTAGGGGAATAGTCAATAAAGCAATTAAAATAGCCTTGCTTTGCCTACCCATGTTCAGGCCAGGCATAGTGATTAACGGTGAGTTTCCCCCTGGTAGCACCAGTAGACACTAAATGGATTGCTTGAAACTGTTCCCTGATTTACTCAGGTCTCAACATCTGCCCATTTAAAATTTTTATTTTACAAAGTTGTCCTAGCTTCACAGAGTCAAGAAAATATCTTTTAGATGAAAACACAGGTCTGGGCAGCCCTCACTTTTTGTCAGTAGCAAGCTGAGGGCATGTCTAAGTAACTCCATTACTTTCTTTGTACAGCCTTTGGAGCTGTGCCTCTATAAGGCAGAGTTAGTGTGGGCTGGCTTTCAGCAACCAAAGTAGCCCAACCTCCTGCCAGGTTTCTGCACTGTTTCTGCCTCCTCAGTGTATTGGTATCCATCTGTACACACCTGAAGGCGTAGCCCAGGATGGTTTATGCCGAGACATGCTAGAAGTATGTCTATGCTGCAATTTCTGCTTTAAGTTAGAGTAAGTAGCAGAGGTATTGAGAGCTGCTTACCAAGAACTGATAGACTGATAGCTCCTTCCACTTGTCAGCTGCTGATATGAGATGGTTAGCTGAAAGCTCTCTCATGTATGCCTTTGACACACTGCAGTAAGAAGAACAATTTCCCTAGGTACCAGGAATAAAACAGAGACTTATCTTCTGTTTAGAAAATAATAAATTAAAGGTCCATGTGACACAGAGAATTAGTCTCAAAGCCAAGTGTCCCCTGAGTCATTTGAAATGGCAACCCATGTTGATTCCACCTCCAATTTTTGCCATTCAGTCTTTCATAAGTAATCTTCTAATCAGAATTGACAGCTCTGGCATACCATCTGGGAGAGCTCAGATCTGGAAACAGTTACCTATATATAGTTAACTCTGGGAAAGAGTCTTGAGCTGCAATTTTAGTTAGACAGGCAAACTCTCACAATCCTAACCCTCCCCAAAATCCTTGACACAGAGTGGATTTTGATCCTGTATGTCTGGTGCTGGCTGCATTTTGAAGCAATGCAGATAAAAAATATTTTCTCTTTTGAAAAAAACCCCACCTTTTAAGTAGACAACAATTATCCTAAAGGTTTTCTATGTCTGTTTTGTTTATCAACAAACATTTTCTACATGGTTTTGTTTTTTAGTAAAGAGCTTTGCTGAAACTCAGGCCTGAAATTCTCTTCCAGTTCTTGGTGCTTGTGGTATTTTTATTTTGTCAGTGGATGTTTCAGTGGCCCCAGTTTCTGAGTGGGGAAGGCTTCATACCTCTTTTGCACAGTTGAAGAAATGTTTTGACTTCACATTTTCCAAAATGGAAAATACAGTTTTAAAACAGGTTTTTCTTTTTTGGAAATTGCCTATACAAGATGAGATGGATTTAAAAAAAAAATAGTGATGACTTAATTCAAAGTCTTACTTAAAGCTGCAGCCCTACCCTGCATAATGATAGTACAGCTGTTTTGTCTTGTTCTTTAGGAAACTGAAATAGAATCAGCCTCTTCTTCCCACAAAATCTCCTGCATTCAACCTTCACTAACCACTAAACCAGCTCTGTTTCTCATCTTAATATAGAAAAGATGGTGATTTTGTGTACTGCCAGGCATGGTCCTGGTGACCCAGGGGATGGTGATGTTTTACTGACTTCTATTGAGGCATGCACCAAAGTCTGGCCAATTTGTGTCAGATGAGGTGATGGGAAGAGACAGTTTGAAAATGTATTACTGTGGTTAAAATTCAAGTTCATTCTTTCTTGTTATATTTTTCAATAGTTGCATATATATATGTATTTTTAACTGCTTGTGATGGCAGAAACAGTGTCCAGGTGATCCAAAATAGGGTCTTTCTAGTTCTTTCATCTTGTTTTGTAGTGTTACTATTTTTGGTAAAGAAATTCACATCTTGTTTCTTCGTGGGGGATAAGATGTGGCTGTAAAAGTAGTGTTTCAAATGTAGGCCTTTAGCATCTTTCTGAATTGAAGATATCTGTGTTTTCTTTCCAAATCAAAATAAATTCATCCAAAAATTCTGTTTCTACTGGTATCTCTAAGATGGGGTCAAACCTTGTGAGGATGGAAGCATCACAATGACTGAGTTATGCTGTATATTTAATGTGATCAATGCATTGCATGCTTAGCCAAATCAGTGTGAAGGATGAAGGAAAATTGTAACACAAGATTCATCTGCTGAGGGTATGTGGGACCTTGGAATTTGGTGGAGAAGGCAGTCTTGACCTTTGTCAAGATAAAGAAAATGGTCTGTTAGCATGTGTGTTTTATTCAATGACTTTTTAATCAGCATTCTTTGCTTGTCTCAGATGTGGTTTGAAGTTTTCACATTAGAAGGTGTTAGTTAAAGATGTCTTAAAGCTGGTAAACCTTATCTCTGCTTTAAGACTAAAGTAAAAAATATACCTCCTTTCCGTTCCAGCCCAGCTAGCTGGAGATGATTTCTGCCTTAGGCTTCTCATCATTACCCACAAAATGAGGAATTACTGCCTCTAGCCCAGTGGTTAGTGTGAACACTCCCTAAACCACCCAGTAGGGAACATTAGCCAACTTTGTGCAAACCACCCAATTAATATTTTAAGCTAAACTGCTCTCTTTTTTCTGAGTTGGATTAGGGAGAGCTCCTGGGAAGCAGCTCTCTCAGCAGAACACTATGTGTTTGTGTGAAACACATTTTGTAACTTGGGGAGTAATTTCCAGCAGAGAGTAATAACAAATAGGAAATAGCAGGGAAGATATGTTCTTCAATCAGTGCTGCTACCTGAAGGGTAACTAAATGTCTGCAGTCCACAGCTTGAATTGTGGAAGAAAGGAGTTTGGAGCTGCTAGGGAGAAATAGGGATTGGATAAGTAGAAAGGCAATATATTTATATCTATTTGTGAGGGATTTCTTCATGATCACTCACCTGCACCCACATAAGTGTGCCATTTTCCAAGTGCATCTGTTCTGAAGCAGACATCCTGTCTCTTCATCTTACTGAGCATTGTATCTGTAGCTAGCTGAAGAAGCAGCTTTTTCTAGCTGATGCTCCCCACATGGCTGCTGCCTTCTCTAAATCACGCCCAGAAGGTGTTTATGAGAATTTTGTTTCTTCTGTTCTTCCTCTCTCCACTACACATCATGCCCAACTATATCTGGGAGTCTAATGATCTAAAGCCAGATGTTTGAAACATAGATAATAAGGCAGAAGGATGTTTATGTCTGTGGAAAACAGGATTTATCTTTTTTTTTAATATATATATTTTCTCTTACTCATACAACTCCTGCCACTTTAAAGTAGGAATTGTATTCACTTCTGAAAAGAATAGCAGCTCTGCCATTTGGTATGCTTGTGAAGCACTGAAAATCATTTATGTCACTCTTCATACTTTAAGCATTCTAATGTTATTTCATTCTGAGATCAAGGGATGTGCCTGGACAAAATAATTTCAAATTTCCAATCTAAAGAGGATCTGAGAAACATGCATTCCCAGCTGCCACAGCATAATCCCTGGTTGTCTGAATGTGAAAGAGACTGAATGGAGAGAAAAATACAAGGGAAAAAAGTAAGCCTTCTACACCTGATTTTCACTTTCCTTGTGTCAAATGGATGAAAACTATCCCTGTGATATGTCTGTATCATATCTGATCTAGGTAAAGTTTTCCAGATTTGATACTGTAGTGCTAATGTTAACCTGACTGACAGGATCTTTCCTGGAGTTGACATAAGCAAATATATCAAGAAGATAAATTAATCACTCTGGTGAACTTCATTAATACCAGTATGGGAAAAAAAATGAGATTTCAGCTCTTATGCTAACCAAAAGTACTTTGTAGTGCTCCTATGAAGGGTTGTGCATGAGGGAAGAATGGCTAAGAATGAAGAAAGTGGGTTTTGGGGGTGTAAAACTGTTGATACGAAGTAAATTTGGGAGGGAAAAATTAACTGGGACATATGACTGAATCCCTGTTCTTGAAATAGAAGTACATTTGCCCTGCAAATTCACCAAAGAGTGTGATACTGAATTTGTTCTTATTAATCTAAAATTTCAGCTAAGAGATCAGGACATCTCTCTGCTAAACTGATGCTGGGTTTTCCAGACATGCCTATGTGTGAGCCTATGGTCTAGGAACTGCTGAGAAGGAGCTGTCTTCCACCACCTGTTGATTAAACAGAGAGAAGAAATGTTGTATGTGATTTGTTAGCTGAAGTGGCACCTCTCATACATTTCAGGCATAAGGGTGAATAAACTGTGGTTAATTTTGTTCTGCAATATAAGAGGTCATGTGATTGTACTGAGAATGTTGAGTGAAGTTATGTTAGCCAAGTTACCTCAGTTATGTGTTGTAAAGAATCAAGAGTGAGAAATGTAGTACTGATTATCATTGGTGCCATTACCTGTATACCAAGATTGTGAATGCCAATGAACCTTTATGGTGATCATGACAGAGCTTATCACAGAATATCCTGAGTTGGAAGGGACTCGCAAGGATCATTGAGTCCAGCTCCCATTTAGGCACAGGACAACCCCAAAGTCACACCATGTGTCTAAGAGCATTGTCCAAATGCTTCTTAAACTCCATGAGAGTTGGTGCCATGACTGCATCCCTGGGCAGCCTGTTCCAACGCTCTACCATTCTCTGGGTAAAGAACTTCTTCCTAACATCCAACTTGAACTTCCCTCAGCAGAGATTCATGCCACTTCCCCGGGTCCTATTGCTGGTCACCAGAGAGAATAGACCAGCACCCACCCCTCCCTCTCTGGTGAGGAAGTTATAAACTGCAGTGAGGTCTTGCCTCAGTCTCCTCTTCTCTAGGCTGAACAGACCAAGTGATTTCAGCTGTTCCTCATAAGACTAACTTACATCTGATGGGAATATGGATCAGGTTTCTTCTTTATCCTACTACAAGAAGTCTTGATCAGGAGAATGAAAACTCTACATTACTCCTTTTAGCGCTAATGAGAGGTCCAGAAACATATCAACAAAAGTTTATTGAGGCACTCATTCATGAGAGCAGTGAAGTAGGACAAGATGATAGAACTTTTAAAGGAGGAAACATCTTGTTATCTACTACAAAGAGAACTGACTCATTTCAGACTGATGTGGCACATGGCAGAAATGTCGCAGAGCAGTAAAATGCTCTGGAAATGCGGGATAAGACCTTCTCTGAGAGGCTGGGCATGGATCTGTCCAACATGCTTGAACGTTGCTAGTGTTTGCCAGCAAAATGTGAGGTGGTTGGAAAGTACAGGATATAATGAAGGGGGAACAGTAGCAAATGAAAAAGGTGTTTGCTTTTGTGAAGTGACCAAAAACTCATGAGGAAACCAAAGGGGATAGTGTCAGGAATACTTGAAGAGCAGCTATTGGATGTTCATTGGTAGTGACACTAATGTAAATTTACAGGGTTTTGGGTGTTCCACCATCAGATAGTACTTCTTTCTCCTGCCTTCCCAACTTTTTTTAGTATTCTAAGTTTTTCTTCTTTTATATCCACAACTAGTGTTTAGAAAAGGGATCCCAGTATCTGCTTAGAGTGGTTAGGGAAGCTGTTTACATTTTCTGATGTTAGTTAATATTTAGGTGAGCGATTCTTGAGACTATAGAGGAGCCTATGTTTGAACATAGAGCTTTCTGCCAAATGCATCTGGTGGAAAGGTTACCAATACATTTGGGTTTGAATGCAAGCACCTGTTTGAGGCTGAAATGTTGACATTTAGAATCTTTGTGTGTGGTGTGATTGCAGCCCTCTTGTACAGTATATACATGCTATGCTGGTAAATATTTCATCACTAGCTGTCCTGGAGACTAAAATTGTTTAGCTGTGGAACACAGAGAACAGCAATAGCAATGCACTTTTCTCTTCCAGCAGTGGTAAACATTTGACTGTCATTATGTTCAGCATGAACTATTTTGTAAATATCCTAAGCTCTCCATGTGCAGGTTGTCATCACTTCAGTGATCTAGCTTCTTCTTGCAAACTTGTGTCCATAAAATTAAACCAACAGGCCTTAATGGGACAAAATGTGTGAGGAAAGGTTACCAACAGACATAGCTGAAGAGATTCTGTGTGATTCAGTCAAAAACATCTGTTACTTGTAATGGGTTAAAAAGCACCTGGTCTAAATACACACCTTTTGCAAGGTGAGATTTCAGCCTAATTTGAAAGTTTCCAAAACTTTCAAAGCCAAGGGTTTTACTGAGGCTTAGGTTCATCCCTTACAAAAAGTACATAATTGAGGTTAAATTTTCATGAGAATCACAGAATCACAGAATGTTAGGAGTTGGAAGGGACCTCAAAAGATCTTCTAGTCCAACCCCCCTGCCACAGCAGGATTCCCTAGACCAGGTCACACAGAAGCATGTCCAGACGGGTTTGGAATCTCTCCAGAGCAGGAGACTCCACGACCTCTCTGGGCAGTCTGTGCCAGGGCTCTGCCTCCTCAACTGGGAAAACATTTTCTCTTTTATTCACATGGAACCTCCTATGCTTCACCTTACAGCCATTGCCTCTTGTTCTGTCACTGGGCTTCACTGAGAAGAGCCTGACCCCATCATCCTGACACCCTTCACATACTTAAAAGCAAAGATGAGGTCACCCCTTAGCCTCCTCTTCTCCAAGCTCAAGAGACCCAGCTCGCTCAGCCTTTCCTCATCAGGAAGATGTTCCAGCCCCTTCATCATCTTGGTGGCTCTGCACTGGACTCTCTCCAGCAGTTCCCTATCCTTCTTCAACTGAGGGGCCCAGAACTGGACACAGTATTCCAGATGTGGCCTCACCAGGGTAGAGTAGTTCTAAAGCATAAGGAAAGCATCCCAACATCTTCATAAATCAGAACAGATTTATTGCCCACTGAAATCACCTGAATGGTAGACCCTATGTGACCCTACACATTCTACAAGGATCAGAAGAAGAGCCTAGGTTGACAGAATCAAATCACTGCAGTGGACAGTGATAGGACTGTGGGAAATGGGATGAAGTTGAGTCAGGGGAGGTTCAAGCTAAAGATTAGAAAAAGGTTTTTCACCCAGAGGGTGGTTGAGCTCTGGAACATCCTCCCCAGGGAAGTAGTTTCAGCACCAAGCCTGAAGGAGTTCAAAAAGCATTTGGACAATGCTCTCAGGCACATGGTGTGATACTTGGGGTGTCCTGCATAGGTTAAGGAGCTGGACTGTATGATCCTAATGGGTCCCTTCCAGCTTAGTAGATACTGCAATACTGTGAAGTGTTCTTACTACACATGATTCAGCCACCTGCACTAGAGGCCAGGGACAGTAATTCTCTGTAGTGAGGCCTCAGCTGCAGTGCATTTTCCCTCAGAAAGCCCATCAGATCCCACAGGAGCTCTGTTCAAACTAAGTTGCTCCATCCTGCCCCTTGCCATTGTTAGTCCTTGATCATTTCATTTGTCCTCCTGCACAGATGGGCGAGGGACTTATCTGGGGACAGGGGGAGCAGGATGGGAATGGTGGTGCCCATGTGCTGGCCATGGATCATTAACATCAGTATTAGCAGATTATGTAGGGCTCAGGTGTCTTTGTGGTGGGATACATCAAGTAAATTTTTATATAAATAAAGATTCATCCAAGACAATTAACAGCCACAGAGTGATGTGTGATGTATGCTAGGCTGTCTCCCTCCCTAGGTTATAGATAGAGTCAAACGCTTGTAAACAAGGGGTAGAAGTGGGTCAGTTGCTTATTGGCCCTGGCAAATCAAAATTTGAAGTTTTGGCTCAGTAGAAACAGATTGGTTGTGACTGCAATTATCCTTGCCACCCCTGCTCTAATGTGTTCCCTTGCATACTGATCCTTAGATGATGTAAATTAACACAGCTCCTCTGACAGCAATGCCCCTTCAGCTGTGTCATTAGTGTGGAGATGCGTGGATTAATGGCATCTGCGTGTCTCCTGCATGGTCATCACTCTTTGTGGCAGTGGGGAACAAGTTTGTCTTGGATAATGGAACCTTCAATATTCTTGTTTCTGAATGAAGAGGGGCTCTTGTAAACCGGGGCTTTTTTGTCTTTGCAATGTTCAGTGCACTCCCATCTGGAAAAGTTTACACATATTTACAAATGCCTGAAGGCAGCTTGTATCCTTGAGCAGGATAGTTACACAGAGATGAGGCTGTACATGTGGTAAGCAAACCTGTGTGTGCTGAGTGCTGGTGAGTGTGCTGTATGAAGAGCTGTGTGGAATCAGCTCAGGACCAGCTCTGAACCTGAGGTGGCTCTAGGCAGAACAACACAGCACATTTGCACCGTGCTCCACACTTTCACAGGTGTATTGCCAGGTGAACATAACTGTACTGCTTCCACACCTGCACAGCTGTGTGTGCAGTTAGGCCTAGGTAAACACAATTTGGTGCCTGAAGTAATAAGTCATATTGGACATAAACTGCCTCAGTGGGCTCTGCACCCTCCACACAGTCTCTATTTCCATATGGATGGAGTCTGTTGCATGACTTGGAAGCACTAAATCTGTGTCCACACTCGTGCAAGTGCAACCATATCAGTCAACATGTGATATGTAACCACAGCCTGCTCAGCTTTCAAAGGTGGAGCAGGCCTTTAGGTAGATGTGTTTAGTTTTATATTTGCTACTGTGCTCCCTGATGTCCTGGTCAAGACTTAGACTGACAACAGAAAGCTCTTCTGTATGGGAGAGGGAAGGGGATGAAGAACAGTTGCTTCCAAGAGCTGCTTTTAGAAGTCCAATTCAAAGCAAACCTTTTCCAAAGCAGACTTCAGCCTTTTTCCTCTATGAGATGAGTGGTTTACTCCTTGTGTATCATACATGAGCAAAAAGGGGTGCATTTTTTTTTCTGCCAGAAATGTGGTTGTTTTCTTTGAGATTTTTCTGTCCTGTGTGCATTTAACTGTTGCATGGAATGACATGAAAGGGAATTTTTCTTAGTCTCTCTGTTGTCTCAGTCCAAAGGGCTGCTAAAGTTTTAGGCTGCCTGTGATTTTATGTCACTAAATAACAAGCTATTAACACAACCTTGCCTTTGGGGTTTGTCACACTTTGTGTGTCAGTGTGTACATGTGCTTCTCTGCTAAGTCTCATTTCTCCCAGCCTATAGTTTGATCATTTAAAGAGAAGTTTGCAAATGGCATAATAATGCTGGAAATCACAAAAGAAGGACATAATGATTGCAGCTGCTATTGTAAACCTGATTTCCACAGGCTCAGCAGGGCTTGGCATATCAGAGGCAAGTTCAGTAAAAGGGGCTCTGCTGCTGCAGCTGTGCCTAAGCAGTTGTCAGCATCGAATAGAAGCCAAGCTGTGGAAGCTCCTGACCACCTCCTGAAATGTGTTGAGTGGCCTTGGCCCCAGCAGGAACTTTATGTGCTACAGCTGCCCTGAATTAGATGGAAGGTGTTGGTATACAGGAGGACAGTATAAGCTCAGGCTCCAGGTAAGCATTGAGGAAGTTTTGTGGTTTGCCCTCTAAGAGGGGACATCACAGTTCCAAAGAAAGTAGAGGAGAATAGAGGCATTAATGCCTAGCTCTGTGCTTCTATGAGAGCTGAAGCAGTTCTCTAAGTGAGAGGCAGCCTGAGCCAGCAATTACTAGTGTCCTTCTTATGGTTTCTTTCAAGCCTATGATTTTCCTAATAGAGAAAGAACATAAGGACTTGTAATCCATATGTTTTCTGTTCTTAAAGATGTTTGCTCTGACTGTTACTGGTGTTCATCTAGAAACTCTCATTTTAGCATCCTTTGATGCCTTCTAGCAAGTTTGCTGCTGACAGTAAACTGGGTGGACTGGCTGACACACCAGAGGGTAGTGCTGCCATTCAGCCACACTTAGACAGGCTGGAGAGTTGGGCAGGGAGGAATTTAATGAGATTCAATAAGGCCAAGCATCGAGTTTTGCACCTGGGAAAGACCAACCCCAGGGATCAGGATAGGTTGGGGACTGACCTGTTGGAGAGTAGTGAAGGGGAAAGGGACCTGGGGGTCCTAGTGGATGGAAGGATGAGCATGAGCCAGCAGTGTGCTCTTGTGGCCAGGAGGGCTAATGGGATTCTGGGGTGGATTAGAAGGGCTGTGGTTAGGACGTCAAGAGAGGTTCTTCTCCCCCTTTACTCTACCCTGGTGAGGCTGCATCTGGAATACTGTGTCTAGTTCTGGGCCCCTCAGTTGAAGAAGGATAGGGAACTGCTGGAAAGAGTCCAGCCCAGAGCCACCAAGATGATGAAGGGGCTGGAACATCTTCCTGATGAGGAAAGGCTGAAGGAGCTGGGTCTCTTGAGCTCGGAGAAGAGGAGGCTAAGGGGTGACCTCATCTTTGCTTTTAAATATGTGAAGGGTGTGTGTCAGGATGATGGGGTCAGGCTCTTCTCAGTGAAGCCCAGTGACAGGAAAAGAGGCAATGGCTGTAAGCTGAAGCATAGGAGATTCCGTGTGAATATACATAGAAATGTTTTCCCAGCTGAGGTGGCAGAGCACTGGCACAGACTGCCCAGAGAGCTTGGGGAGTCTCCTTCTATGGAGAGATTCCAAACCCATCTGGACACGCTTCTGTGTGACCTGGTCTAGGGAATCCTGCTGTGGCAGGGGGGTTGGACTAGAAGATCTTTCGAGGTCCTTTCCAGCTCCTAACATTCTGTGATTCTGTGATTTGATGTCAGAACCAGGGCTGGGTTCAGTTTCTCAGTACCTGCAAGGTAGACGCAGAGTGGACCACAGGATGTCTAAGCAGCTTTCATTCATCCTTTCCTGTCCCTTTTCTCCCATGTTCTTGCCATGTGCTTCACATCATGTGCAATTCCAGTGCTTGTGCAAGTCCTTAAGTCAATATTTAAGGCATTGAGACTGAAAATGGAGACTCAGGTAATCTCCAATAATGTCTTAAGTTTTTGTGTAAATGTTGTTTTATCCATGTGGATATGGTGGGTTTGCTATGACATTGTGTGTGTTGTAAAGCAGATTTTCTTGAGACATTTGGTCAGCCAGAAGTCAGCATTCCATGGGCTTGTGTTTATATGAATTAGGATGTGCTGATGGCTTTCCTCTTTTCTGGTCTTTATAACTTTCAACCTGTAATGCAGTGCATATGTGTATCAGACATAGCAATGGATGCCATGTAGTACTCCCTGTTACATGATTTAGTACCACAGTGTTGTAATCTGCCTACATTGAAAAAATGCAGTTTATGCAGTTATTTTGTTTGTCTTATAAATTTAGAGCCTTCTCTTCCCATTTCAGGCAAATTTGAAACTACCTGAAAGATAATTAAGTACTTGTAAACTAGCATCAGAGAAGTGAACATATATCTAAATGTTGTCCATACTGTGGGAAATGAGAGGAAAATTTGGCAATTGCAAAAGCTAGCTAATCAGTTAGCACATTGCCCTGCCAATATCTGTGCATGTATCTACAGATAAGCCACAGCATATGGTGTTTCTTGCCTACTGGGTATGATGTGGGGGATGTGTAAGGCTCAGGTCATTGCAGTAAGGGAAAAGGAACCCCAAACAGAAGGTACAAACCTGTAGGAAGTAGGTAAGGATGCCTATATATTCAAAAAATTTTTTTTTGGTGTTGTTGAAAATGCTGTGGTTGTTCTGTAGTGAAGGTGTGAATTACACAGCAGAACCTGTGTGTGGTTTTTATGGCCCATGCTGTGCATTGCTTGGATATCTTACAACTTGAATGCATTTTTCTTGGTCATGCATTTTACCTTTCCTTGTATTGCTGGTGTAAGCATTAGCTTTCTAACGTATTGATAGCTACAAGCCTAGTCTGTGTTGTTTAAAAACATTGAAATTGCACAATTTAGATAATTTAAAACACTACTCTTCTATGACTTTCTCAGGGTCTCTTAGGAAGTCATCTGTAGGGAAGGAACTGAAGTTAATTCTGCTGAGTTGCAGGGGAGCATTTACATGTGTCAAAAGCACGGGCTACATTTGCCAACACAGAGCCAAGGAGACTGTCAGGATTTGCTTCAATTGGTGGCTGAGCCCCACCAGATCTGTTTTGCATAACAAAAACTGTCCCCTTGCCCAGTTCATGCCAGAGCCTTCTTTAACACCATTGCTTCTTATGCAGAAAATGAACAGTTACCCAGAGCTGCTAGTGATACATACTCCTGTCTGCAGGTAGCAAGCTGGAATAAAGGCATCACTCCACTCCACATCTTAAGGACTTACACTGTGAGGCATTGACTCATTTCCACAGAGAACTGCGTGCTTTCAGCTCTCATTAAAGTCAGGTCAACCACCATTGAATCAGACTTTTAGTCCTTGTAGTAAGAGAGCAACTTGAAGTGAGGCAGTGTGTGGTGGTGGGGAAGGGAATAGAGAGTTGTATGTAATCCATGAAGCACTTTTGAACTTTCATTGAAAACATAGGGGGAGATTTTTTCAGAAGGGTTTTTTTTTCCATGTCTCTAAAATCCTTTTTTTTTATTGTGAAAACTGGAAAATATTTAAAGGAAATCAAACATATTTACAAAAATCTATACTGGAAAGAAAAGAAAAATCTCATAAAATCCTTTTACCAGCTCCTACTCATGAATTAACATTTAACATTCTTTCTTCATTTAAAAATCTCATAGTTCAAACACTTTAAAAAGTTTTAAAATTTCCCCTTTGAATGTTTTTTTTTGTCTGAAGATATTAATGTGATCAAATCAGTTCAGCTCAGCTTCAGTTAAGAAGATGAATGCATGGAGACTCCCACCAAGGCTGTCTGTCAATAGCACGGGATCGTACAATCCTGCCATTTGGCTCTGTATTTGCTCTTGGTGAGGCTGATAATTTCATCACCCTCCCTGAAGTTATGTTTCATTTTCCATAAATTCTTTAGTGCCTCTTTAGGCCTTTCATATTTGGAGCACTTTATCTTCTGGAATGTCCTAGTTTGATCTGTCATTATGGTGGCATGTCACATTCCGTTACTGTATGTGTCTCACTAGGTGCAATGTAATGCTGCCTGCCAACATAAGTAATTGTGAGTGAGCCTTGCTTGTGAGGCAGTTTGCTGAGAAACACAGCTGAATACTGTTTTCAGAGTAGCTGCTCTTTGAACTGTCTTGGCATCAGTGGTACACTTCATTATAGAGGGACATAATAGAACCATGGGTTGTGTCCAAGCTGGGAAACTTCTACCCAAACTCCCCACTGTCACTACCCTTGCTTCGACAGTGCCAGTGATAGCGACTAAGGGGATAAATGAATAGACTGATGGTTCCCAAAGCTTCTGGAATGACTCTCACAGCTCTGGCTGACACAACCTTCTGCTCTGTTCGTGTTTGCCCTCTTCAAGCCAGCATCCCCCTCCGCTGCCTGAAATGGCTACTCCTGCCTTCTTATCTCCCCTGTTCCTTCTGCTGCTGCGTGCCTTGCTCCATGACCTCTATGATGTCGCCAGTGCTTTTCCTCCCACTCTGCTGCTGGCTCTGGCCAATGCTGCTGCTGGGATTAAGCTAGCAGAGCTCATTTTAGATTATTTTAGATTATCTTAGTTCATTTTAGGTTCTTTACCCAGACAGTGGTGGAGTATAGGACCGGGCTCCCCAAGAATGCAGTCATGGCACCAACTCTCATAGAGTTTAAGAAGCACTTGGACAATGCTCTTAGACACATGGGGTGACTTTGGGGTTGTCCTGTGCTTAAATAGGAGTTGGACTCAATGATCCTTGTGGGTCCCTTCCAGCTTGGGATACCCTGTGATTCTGTGGTTTGATGCTTTGTCCACAGCCCTGGTGTTCTTCATCAGCTGGGAATCGGTGATATGAGCACAACTCCACTTGCAGCTTCCAGCACAGACATTTTATCCTTTGCCAAACATGTCAGTGTGACACTCAAATTTAGCATGCCAGACTCTATTGCTTCCCCTGATACAGCTCAGGCAGAGAAAGTGGGCAATTGTGGCAAAAATACTCTATTATGTTCAAAGAGAGATTCTTAATGCCATTAATAAAGCTATTGCTAGCAAATAACACCTCTGTATAGAAAGAGACTAGCACTGCACTTTACAACCATCTGCCTCTTCTTTGTGTCTCTCCCACTCTATCTTTGTGCTTTTTTCTGTAATATCTATTTCAAACACTTTTGCCTTACTGGTTCCCCAGGCTTATGAAAGTGAAGTTCCCTCTCCAAAAAGAACAAATTACACCTTGCTGTAACCCTGCTGTACAGTATCAAAGGTTTGCAGTTTGAAATTTTAGCTTTCCAAGCCCACCTTTGGTAGTCTGAACCACCATGAATGGTGTCTGAATGATACAAACCGTGCCTGCTGTGATCAGTTTTCTTATTTTTTATTTTTTTCTGCCTAGGAGTGGCATCATAAGCAGTGTCACCACCTGAAGTACCATCTTCAGCATTTGAAAGAGCAGTCCATGAAATGAAGGCTGTTGTTTTCAGGTGGTCTTCAGTCAGTCTTACTGCTAGCTCCATCCATTCTGACACTGAGTATGCTGATGTCTAGCCTTCCTTCCCCAGCCCCTTACCTTGGGGTTATATAGAGTAAGATAGTATGGACTCTTTTCCTTCCCAGTTTTTCAGCCTGTAGAGTCCTTTTGAAATACATTTGCAAGTGCATTTTCTCTGCAACTGTGGATGATAAAAATAAACTATTTCTAATGGAAAGGAAAAATCTTACTTTATCATTCCCCTATCCTCTCAGGATCTGCAGCCTAAAGAGAAATATTAAATATGCAATGCTGTGAGAAAACTGGAAGAGCTACAGTTATGTAGTTCATTTCATATTTTAAGGATATTCTCTGGCCTTTTAATGACTAGATGTGAGGCTATTAATAAAAAAAAACAACAACCAAATCCAGGAGAAGCTGAGGCTTAGAGAAAACTTTGGCTAAATGTACCCCTCTACTTCCTATGGATGTATGTCTTATCTTTCCCTTCATTGTCTTCCTCCTGGAATGCAAGAATGCTTTTACTTGTTATGACTTAATTTGTTGGATTCCTTGGTCTTGAGTGATAGAAATGGATCTGAAAGGGAAGCATGAAACTTTGAAAATGGCTTCCTTGAGTTTCCACTACAATAGCTACTAGACTAGGAACTCTCAAGAACTTATTGCTTGTACCGAGTACAGCTCTCTCTGGAAACTGAGACTCCAGTTTGTTTTAGAGTATGTGCACACCACCATGCTCAGTATTGTAAATCTGGTTGTGGTTTTATGTGGCTATCATTGTGATTTCTATGTAAAAGAAAACCAGCCAAATCACTAAGTACTTGGAAGAGAGGAGAACCACTACTAGTTGGAAAGTTCTGAGCAAGCATGTTTTGACCCTGAAGCCATATGGTTTTAAAAATAGTCTTTCTTGAGTCTTTTGGAGAAGCAACAATAGCTGTGAAGATCAGACTCTAATGGTTTAACTTCCTGTATGCAACTTCACAGCAGGAAGATACTTGTTTTATCAGTAGTGATAACTCTCAAGGTCATGGGCATTTGCTGCTCTAATCTTAGTCTGCTTTTGCTATCAAAGTGGGATGACAGCTGTGGGCATGTGTGCTGTGAGTGCAAACTGAATTCAAAACACACTGTACAACGTTACCTGGTTTTTCAAGGGCAAAGCTAAAACAAAATCCTCTCCTGGTTTTGCTTTTTACTTAGAGGGAGAAAAAAGAGAAAATAGGTGGATGTGGGGGTAATCAGATGGTTCAGCTTCGTTACTGCCTTATTTATTTTCATTAAAACCATAATGCTAACTGCAAATATCTTTGGAAGTGTTTAATTACCTCTTTCATCAAAGGCATTTGACACATAAACGAAGAGAGAATCAAATGATTTGAAATACAATTAACAACTGTTACAAAGAAATAGGCTTCATGCTTGGGGGCCTTGAGTGACCTCAACTTTTAATATCAGTATGGTCTTAGATCAACATAGGCCTGTTATGGAATTGCAGCCTTTTAAAATTTCAATAAAGTCACTTGTTCTGTTTGTTTAGGTTTTATGATTTATTTGAGGATTGTTTTTGTTGGTTTGGTTTGAGAATTATTGGGTGGAAAATCCTTGGGAGTGACAAATGTGGTGGAGAGGCATACGATCAGGAAAAGATTTTGCTGTGAGTAGATTTATTTTTTTCTCTTGTAGGTGGAATGGATGTGATTAAAGGTGGGCAAGCATCACTTCAAGATTTCCAAATATCTATTCACATACATTTACTTCACAGAATGCCTGACTCCTTTTGCCTTACCGTTGCAGATTTATTTCCTAAAAAAGCTTTAATTCCCAAGAAGGAAAGCGTTATAGATACTCCTGCCAACATATATCCATCTGCCAATGCTGGTGTGAATATTTATCTTTGAATCAGAACATGGGGAAGGTTGCTTGTGGCCTTGGAGTCATTCAGTCAGGAAGCAGATGGCTTTGTGGCTGCAATGAGCACATGATGCGAGTTACTGGGACCAGTCATGAAAGCTTTCTGAGCAATACTCACGATAGATAGTGAATACACTGTGCAGTCTGGAAGAGAAGTATGTTTCTACAAATGAATTTTTCAGTATCTCTGCATTTGTAAATCATACTATTTCATCACCTCAGTTACACTGTTGATATGTAAATAGAAAGGCAAGCACATTTTTTGAATAGCCAGGTATCAGTTAGGTCTGATGCAGCAATAAAACCAAATCCATGTGTATAATTTTTGTCAAGAACTAGGTAGTGTGCACTTTAGAATTGCAAGAAGATTTAAACAAAAAAATTGGGCTGTACTTAATGACAATACTACTAGGTTATTCAGCCATTTCAGTAGTTGACTTATGTATTGTGGTCTTTCTCCTAGAAAGCATCAGTCTTTTCCCTTGCACTTTAATTGTGCTGTGGTATCAGTTTTACATGGAAAATCCATTATTGATACCAATACAGCAGTATCAATATATCAGTTACTGTGGCTGGCTACAAAGAGACATACATTTTTGGATCACCCAGGAATATAAAGACCATAATAAAGAATGTGTGATATAAGGTGGTACTGAATGATGATGTTAATATGACTCTTCCATCATGCAAATAACATGCAAAATTCTGCTGTAACAAACCTTTCTGATGTCAGTGCTAAAGAAAACACCTCTTGCCAAATGCAAATACCTCATTTAGACCTGACCTCCAGCAGCTACAACAAAGTACAGTTCATAGTTTCTCCATGTGTTGTTCTGTGGAATTTGTGTGCATTGATCTTGGCCTTGGATTTGCTGTTATGCTTGAGAACGGTCAAAATAATTTAGTGCACTGAAATGGAAAACTCTTCTATTGATCTGTAGCACTGCGAGGAAAGATGGGGAAAATGGTTTTATGAACAGACAATACAGGTTTCAGTTTTGACAGAATTTAAAAAAATCCTCCAGTTGTGTCACTTGCAACTGCAGCTTTCTGCACCAGCATTGGTGCTGGTCACGTCACATCTCTAGTTCTGCTATTTGTCTTGGTCTCTAGTGACTCCTCAGCGCTCTACAGAGCCTGGCCACTGAGTGTTTCTACAGAGAAAAATGGGCAGCTTTCCACAACCAAAAGTATGATTTCTCATATATAAAATCATGTGGTTTTGGGCTTCCCTCTCTCTTCTTCCCCTTGCATCGTATTTCCTAAGTCTTGAATGTCTTAGGAAATAATTTCAACACTCTTCTGCAATCCTTAGTTCCTATTGCTTCAATTTGTCTCAAGCATTCCAATTTTTTATTCTGCACAGTCTATAATAACTTGGGCTTAGCATTTCTTGTATGTTGCACAGACTACTGTGTCAGCACAGCACTACAAGAGAGCTTCTGTAATTGCTTTAGGGATCGGTGAAGGGTGACCAAATATGTTGATACATGCACTGTGCTTCCTCTTCAGCAAGAAGAGAATCAGAAAGATATAGATATCAGCCAGCATGCTTAAAGCAGCAGTCACAATGAATTGAAATAGTACTGATGGTGACACGCAGAGGTACTTAATGGACTTGAAATCTCTCATACTTTTTTGTTGCATTTTCAGCAAGATTTCTGAACTTGTGCTTTTACTGTACTCTCAAATTTTGCTCTGTGTGTTCTATGGAAATTTTAGATCCTGACCTGTGCTACCTTTATTTTTCAGCTAAAAGCCATGAAAGAGTCAAGTTCAGGACTACTTGATGCCACTGCCAAAGGCAAACAACAAAGTTCCTTCAAGACCACCATGAGACTTCTGCTCCATACACAAGATATACTTACTTGTGCAAACTTACTGTAACAGATGACAGCATATACATTAAAACAACAGACACACAACTTTCCTCTATAGAGCAAGTGGTGAAGAACTAACCTTCTATAAACATAACTAATATTTTATTTAGCTTAATATACTAATGGAAAGCCTTTCCTTGCTACTGTGGTGAGAAAAGGGAAGAAGTGGTAACTCTTTGCTAACAGGGCTCTTTGAAATTTGCTCCCTTAGTGATTGGGTGGCATTCTGTGTTTGAGGTTAGAGAAGCCAGCAAGTTTGTCTTTTGAAAGTTTAGGAATTGCTGACATACTTGTTATGTCTATACTGTTTTTTAAGGACAGCTCCAAGGTCTCAAGACTATCTTCTCTGACACAGTTGAGTGCAAGAATGACTGGAGCACACCCAGGAGAGCAGGTGCCTGAGTGTATTAGCTCCTCTGTAGGCATGCCTGCACAGGCTGTGCCCATATGGGCAGGACATGGAGCATGCAACGCCCACAACCTGTTCTGAGCTTTCTCTGTGTTAGAGGTGTAAACATGCTGCCTTTGCTTTTGGGACAAGTACACTAGGAGAGGCTCAACAAAGGCGAAGCTCTTGCAATAATGTGGAGCAGTCTTCCCAGTGCAGAAAGCACAGGTTGGGGTATTCCATTTGCCCTGCTCCTGTAAATACTGGGCTAGCTTCTTCAAGATGCCACATCCTCTCTGTAGCACCCTGCCAAATCTAAGAGGTCAAATAACAAGAATACCTAGTAAGCTGAAAACTCCCTTGGGTCTAGTGTGCATGGTGGGGAGCTGACCAAAATGCAGCCATTTCTAGGGTGGGGAACCATAAAGAACTGCTTTGTGTTCTCCCAGATGGAGCTGAAACCAGAGCTCATTAACTGCAGCTGGAAGACTGATTCTGAAGACTAATGTGTCCTTTAGTAAAAGCATATAACATCTGTGTTAAAATCAGGTCTTATCCTTCTCTTTTAACGTCTCCAGACTATTGTGGTTAGTCTGAAGCACATTACCCCACAGATATTAATTTCCCTGGGTCTGCGTAAAGACACGTCTTTTTTAATAGTTCTCAGTGTCCTTATTACATATCCCCATGACATTGAACCCTGCAGGCCTTCTGTTCAACTCCAGAGGTTTCTTCTTGGCCCTCCCAAACTGTCAACAGTTTCACTCAATGATACCCTTTGGGCACAAGAAGACAGTACACTAAGGCTTAGCAAAAGAAACACCCATGCAACTAAAACGTAAAATATGACAGATCTATATTAAGCATCAATTTTTGAATGCATTCTGGCTCTGGTCTTGCCCCTGGGTTTGGTTGAAATCCCCAGGAAAGAGTATGTCTCCATGGTGCTTCCCCTGCTATGGTAGGATGCAGCTTGCTGGAAGGTACTGAGAGATCTTTCTTCAGCTTCATGGACACGAACCTTCAGGACAATACTGCAGCTCTAGTAGTGTGCAGTTGGGTGTTGCCTGCCTTCCCTTCTGTAGGGTGTTTTTGTTACTAGCAGAATAAATTACTCTCGAATTTTTAGCCCCTTGGTTTCATTATTGCCACCAAATTGTCTTTAAAACATTGTCAGGCTTTAAGAAACGAGCTGTTTGTTTGGATGCCATCCATTCCTCAGACAACAATTCAGTTAATGCTAACTTTGTTGTGGAAATAGCAAAGGAGGAAGATTTTTCCTTCTTTCCTGAAAGTCTTTTTATACAGATACTGTCTGCAGTCTTAAGGAGAAAAACTAGATAGAGAGTGTTAAAAAGCACACATGCTAGCAATGAAAGGTAAAGAAGAGTGATCTTAAATCATAAATGTGAAGGTCTGTGTGGTAGACTGGTGTAGAGCAGATGTTGACGATACACTGGTATTCTGTTTGTGAAGATTCAGTTTCCACTGCAGATTTGATTAAATTGCAAAGCTTTCTGTTGTGGTAGATGAACTCTGCAGAAAATTTCCACTTTGTCTGATGAGATAATGAATTGCTTTGAAACCACAACTTTCTTGGGAAACACAAACACGACTTCACTATTTTTCCTAGAGCTGTCAAAAACTTAAGACACTGATTTGTCTGCTTAGGCTGATCACCAGAAATAAAATATAGCCTAAATTCTCTAGGACTCTGTCTAAACAAGAATTGCCTGACTTAATAACATGTTTCCTCCTTGTCTACTTGCTAATTCTAGAATTACATTGGTTTTCTGTGCTTAACCCCACGGTGTAAAATCACCCCCCTTCCCATGTGTTTGCTTCAGCAAAATGCAGCTTGACAGATCTCTTTCTTGTTTAGAAATTCTAAGAACTGAAGTTTTAAGGTATTTCCTCAGAGGAAGATCTCCTGTGCCTCCTTTTCTGCAGTCTTTCAGCCTGTCCCTTCCCTGTCATGATGTTTAAAAGGAGTTTATGCATTTTAATATTTTCCAAGTTATGCAGAGCTAAAAAAAAAAACCAGTCAGGAACAGGCAGTTATGGCAAACCTCAGAACTTCTCAAGTTACAGGAAGGCAAACTGAGATGTAAAGTCCAGCCTCACCACCCTAGCAAAGGTGGAGAGCCATGTGGGCAGAGGGCTACGGTGTCTGTTTGTGATGGAATTTGTTGATATGCCTGTCCAGGGCAGGTTGAAGTGTCCAGGAAGCAGAGGAAAGTACTAACCTGTCTCATGTTCCCATGAGGTGGAGCAGTGCTGTTGCTGGTTTTACAGATGACAAACTTGAAGACCAGTGGAAGTCTACACAAAGACTAACTGTAGTCAATGCCAAAAAAATGGGGCTCTCCTGCATGGAGAATCCTCTCTGTTTCCACAATTAAAGGAAAATTATGGATTTTTAATTATAGGAAAATTAAAGATTTCCTTAGCTATAGTCAACCTTTTGCAAATTTCCCCCACTTTTACCCTCCTCCAAAGAGTGACTTTTTCTAGGCCAGGCAGAAATGATTAAATACTATATTGGAGCAAAGAGTGTCTGCCACTTCATGTAAGTGCCAGGCTAGTGTGCTGGCTACCCAGCCATCTTTCCTGGCTATTGTTCAGCTGCATGTAACCATTAAAGTTTTCCTGTGGATATAGGTGTAGAGCAACTATGATACTTCAACAGAAGCAACAGGCACTAAAGTCTCTTTCAAATTGCTGTTGCCACTAACTCCAGACTTCTTTAGAGAGTAGCTGATAAAGTTCAAAACATTAATTTCCACCAATAAACAGGAACAGGAAGCCTAGGGATTTAATAAAGCCTTTTCATCTCAGACTAACTCTCCGATCTAATTTCAGATAGCAGGAAATATTCCAACTTTAGTTGCTAATTAGAGTTACTCTTTGGAGATTATTTGTAGCAGACCTCCAAGATTCTTAAAACAAAAATGCACTGACAGTCCTGCCAGCATAAATATGCTAGATGCTTGCAGCGTAGAGGCCATGTGAATTATGCAACGAATTCTTACAAAGAGTTTTAAAATATACCAAACTTCACAAACAGGAATTCTACCTGCAAGCCATGGTTCTGTATTTCCCCAGAAACACTGAGTGTGGCAACAGTGTCTGTTTTGTCTCTTTTATTGCAGGTGCCAAAAGCTTTAGAACAATAAAGGATGAGGTGATTGATATTTGTGATTCCAATTTTTTTTCATTTGCTCTTTGATTCTGTTTTTGAGCGTGACCTTGGTAATGTACTGAGCTCTGGTGATATCCACTTGGGTATTAGACCTCCAGCCTAGAATAACTCTTGCTCTCAGAGAAAATAAGGTACTCTTTCATCATGACAAAGAAGACTGTCTCTAATCGTCTATTCTCAGAGGACTCATTCTTGCTACCGTCACAGTGGGCTTCAGCTTTCTCAGGAAGTCATGCCTCCTAATGTAGCTGTGTTTACTATCCAGCAGAAGGGATACAGACTCTAACCCAGAGAAATGAAGAATATGAGTGTGTGGTGGCAGATGTGTGATTATACACATTATTCCTTTTATGACTGTATTTTCCTCTTGTAGCGCTGATATTTTATGCTTCTACCTCACCTTTCATTCAAGGTTGAGATCTTTTACACTCAGCTTCTGTAAGATATAGACAATATTGGCCACAAACCAGTTTATGAAATTAACCAAGCCTCACATTATCCCTCTGAGAAATTCCCTGAGTTTTATAGCAGACACAAAGTGATGAGTCAGTGAGAATAAGGCAGAGACCAGTACCACATCCCTGCTTTGACTGATGTCCATTGCTCTCTCATGAAGATGGAAAAATGTCCTGTTACTGATTGCAGCTCCTCCTTCCATGATTTTTAAAGAGCCCTACTGAGGAACCCCATTAGGGGTTGGAAAAGATGACTTTTAAAGGTCCCTTCTAACCCAAAACATTCTATTGAGTCTATGAAAACAAAGAGCTTCCCGAGGCAGTGCAGAAAACAGAAACCCACAGGAGAAAGGGAACTTGCCCCCCAGACCTTTGTATAATGTATTATTTTCATCTCTGTTTGAAAACAGTGTCAGAGAGCTGATGCTGTATTCCTGGGTAGTTCTCATTCCTTTGCTTTCTCTAAACCAGATTCCCTGGCCAGTCTGCAGCTTTCAGGTTGATTTTCACATCACTGAAGCTAAGAACTACAGTGTATCACAGGTAACTCAGAAAAATGAGGATATGGAATAATTGAACTACAATATGCTTGAGGTACCAGAAAGCATTTTCAAAGTAAAATATTCTGATTTTCAGGCTTTTGACTATGGAAATATTTAATTGGGTTGAAAATTTGATTTTCCAGCAAAATATTCCAGGAAAAATATTCTCCAGCTCAGACCTTTGCCCTCTTTATTTTCCTTCTTTAAAGCATATAAACTAAAGAACTTCTAGTAGTCTGTTTTCTATCTGCATCTTGCATTTTTAAAATTCATGTCTTGTTTAACCTGAAAGTCTATGGATGGCTGGAGAACTGGAAGAATGACAGAGAAATCATGCAAGCAAAACCAAATTAATTTGAGAGGTGAAATGGGTTTTATTTTGATTCTTCATTGCCACTCAACTGCATGGCCATTTGCACTTGCATGGTATGCTAGATATCATTTTGGATAGAAAATGAGAGGTTCCAAGTGGGTAGTGTTTTCATCCTCTGCCCACTAAATTTAGTGGCAGATTTATAGGAGGTAGACTGTGTCATTGAAGAGGATCAGTTTAAAGCCACAGCCCCCTTCCTCAGTGAAATGAATTTACAACAGCTAAGAATCCCAGAAGTTGAAATCCACTGCTGAGCTTCTGTGCCCTCTTCCTCTGAGCTGTTTCAGTGACCAGGCTGCCTGCCAACATCTTTTCCTCAATTAGCCAACTACAGTATCTTGACATATTTAAGCACTGCTTCAGTACTTGTCTTCCCCATCCTGCTCCATATTAATACAGACTGCTAGTCCATGCTGGGAGAGTGGCTGAAGAATGGTGAACCCTCGTGCAGGTTGTGAATGGACCCAGATCTGCAAATGACTATGCAAAACAGAAGGCAGCAGCCTATCTGGCTCTTTGTTCTTTTTAATTAACCTCCATAGGAAGAAATGCCTAAGAGAGAATTATTTCAACAATGACCTTTATTGCAAGAATAAAAGAGCTGCCAATCTAAGGGGAACTGCAGAAGGGTAAGGAAGATGAATAATGATATCCCTGGATTTTCACAAAGAATAAAACATTCAAGCAGAAATCACAATGTAATTTTGTTTTGGTTTAATTCTCATAAAGGACATGACCTCCACTCCTTCAGATCACTTGAAGGCAGATATGCAGATCTGTAGAAAAGAAAACCTCCAGAAAGGAAAACTTTCCTTTTATTATTTGCAGATGTACATTGAAAGGCAGCAGGAAATGTAACTCTGGCCATGCATAAGGAAGTGACCCCAGCTTGCAGTGCTCAGAGGTGCAATACCACCTGCCAGAGCTGTGCCCCAGTGTGACAGCTGGCCAGCAGCATGCTCAGGAGACAAAGAGGAGAATGCATGGGGTGAAATATGTCCTAGTGCAAAAGGTGACTATGTACCACAGAGGATACTATGGTGCTCCCAAGGGGAGCACAGGAAATTTAAACAAACTGTTGCTTGGTGTTTTCAGAGAAGACATCAGTGAGAACATTTTCATTTCTTAAGAAAAGGGTATGTGGGTGGCTTGGCCAACAGCAATATTTTGGTTTTGTCTACTGTAGGGAATTATTTTTTTCCCAAACTCATAAGCCAGCTTAATTTAGAGCAGATTTAAGTTACAGTAGGGGTAATGTTGGTATTAAATGAGTGCCAGCACTGTGGAGGTGAACTTCAGCAACAATGTTTGTTGGATATTGCTGAGAATTTGGATCCCAGAAATAACTCATTAGAAATCTGATGGAAAGAACCATCATTTTCACAGTGTGAAATGGAAAAGCAGGAAGAAGTGAAAAGCAGTGAGCAGGACAGTGTAAAATAATATGTATGCAAGTGACAGTTTTATCTTACTACTTTCAGCTACTACTTCTCTGGTATCTGCCCCTTTTTGCACCTACTTGTTTTCTGACTGTTTGATTTTTATTCCATATATTTTATTTTAGATTTGATGTATTTTATTCCATATATACTTTATTTACTTATATCACTACATGTGATCTTGTCTGACCTAATTAACTGCCTCCCTGAACTGCTATAAGCATAGGCATAGTGATGGGTAGGTGTCCTGGGATCAGTAAAAGGTGTTGCCTTATGTTAGGATTAATGTATTTTAATCAAGATTATAGGTCAGGTTTACTTTCAAGTGTCTGGACAGCCTGATATTTCAAAACTGATCACCACTGAAGCAAGCTTGGTGTGCTAGAGGTTATTTAAGACATCTTAGTTCTCAGAAAGTGCTGAGCTTTCTGGGTGGGATTCAAAACGAGAGAGTTTTAAAAAAGGAGATAGCAGAAGCTCAGCTTTGCAGTCTTTAATTTTCAGAGGACAAACTATGGAATCTTAAACTATAGTTTAAGCCCTACTGCCTCCCAGAATGTCCCCTGGGAGCAGCAAAACCCCCAGACTGGATCCAAAACTGCCAGTAGATAGAAAGCTAGCCAGAAGATGCATAGTGTGCAGAAAGGAAGGAGCTACTGAAGTGCTCCACAGTAAGGTATCACTTTCCATTTTGTTCTTCTATTTGAAAGAGTAATTACATGAAACAGTGACTCTGTAAGACTCCATAAAACACAAGTGTGGAGGTTGGGCATTAATAGAGAAAGACAGGGAAAGGCAGCTCTCAGAATTGTATGTGTACTTGGCATTTTAGCTAAAACTCACTTTTAGCACGTCAGTCTTGTGTCCTTTTGCACATAATCCCTGAAAATTCAACACTGTTTTGTTGTCTTGTTGAGTCTAGGAAGAAAAAGGTTTCCAAGTGCACTTTCTGAAGAAAGGTTTCTCCTTGGGCATTTAGTTAGGCTCCTGCTCCAAATTATCCTCAGGAGCCAATTTCTCTCATCTCATTGTGGAGAAGGCTGGGGAGGTTGGCCTCTTTACTTAAACAGTCTAAGCTGACTCCCACAGTCAGTAGCTAACTACTAGTTCTCATTACCTGAAATGACTCTTATAAGGCTAGGTCTGCCAAACCAACCTCATAGGTCTGCTTTGGAGCACCTGCCAGCCTGTGTTCTGCTCTGCTCTGGGTGACTGGGTGCCTGAAAACAGCACTTCGCTGCAGCTCAAGGTCTGGGCTCCTGAGTTCAATCCAGAAGACATATCACTGCAGTAGATGTGATGTTTTGTTGCTGAACACAAGTCTCACAATGATGAGCTGTCATCACAGCAGTGTCATGCTTTCATAGACCTTCAGACCTGAAGGGCAGAAGCTAAGCACAGCAGCCTGTGGAGACCTTTAAGCTAAAGGCCCCATTTATTTGCAATCTCCTCTGAAATCAGCTATGCCCATGCCTGCTGCTCAGGCTGCACTTCTGCATTATCTGCCTCTCCACACAGGAGAATGTGGAAAATGCAAAATCCATGTTCCATTAAGATCTTTGTCAGCCTCACACATCTGAAAGATCTGGAAGAGATAATCTCAAGCTCCAGCATTTTATGTTAGTGGGCACTTAAGTCTGTTGATACGCCTGGGGTTCAAACCAAAAGGGAACAGATTGGATAGAGATTATTCAAAAAAGTTCTTGAGTTACTTTAAATGGTGAGCATCAGCCTGTGCTGTTCAAATAAGCACTGTAATGCTCCACAGAGAATAAAAATCAGAAGTTAATGGAAATATTACATTTTCTATGCAGGTTGCTTGTGCTAAGCCCTAGGATTTTGAAAGCATCTGACTCCTTACATCCAGGCAGATACATTTGAATTCTGAGTAACTTAAATGTTATAATCATTGTAAATTCACTGTAACATAATAATTACTGATAGTTTTTTTTGTTTCAGCTACTTGTTATTCAAATGTAATATCAAAGAAAGAAATGTGACCATGTATTTTAACAACAAAAAAAGAGTTTACCCCTCAGGTAGCAGTTAAGCAAACTTTCAGGAGTTGAAGATTGGACTCAAAATAATTCCATGTGGCAGTACATGCTGGGAATCCGCTCAAAGACTTTTGCAATAAAAGACCTGGGGCTCCTGGTGGGCCATCAATGGTAAAGAAGACCAACAACATTGTGGCCTGCATTAGGAAGAGTGTCACCAGAAGGTTGAAGGAGGTGGTCCTTTCCCTCTACTCAGGCTTTGTGAGACCACATCTGCAGTGCTGTGTGCATTTCTGGGTTTCCCAGTACAGGAGAGGCAAAAGGACTTACTGGAGCAAGTCCACAGAAAGTCCTGGAGTATGATCAAGGGCCTGCAATATCTGTTGTGTGAGAAGCTGTGAAAATGGAGATTTCTATAACCTTGTGCAAATCTTATCAATGTGCATCAGTGCTTCTTGGGGGGGATAAAGAAGAAGGAGCCAGACTTCTCTAAATGGCACTCTAGTTGAAGGGGCCATAAACAATGGTTGGAAAATGAAATACAAGAAATTCCATTTACACATAAGAAGAAAGCTTTTTCACTGGTGTTGTACACTGGAACAGAGTTTTCAGAGAGTTTGTGGAGTCCTCATTCTTGAAGTTACTCAAAACTCAACTTGACCTGGTCCTGGGCAAACTGCTCCAGTTAATCCATCTTCGAGCAGGAGGCTTAGACTAGATAGTCTCCTGAGATCCTTGCTGTGATTCTGTGATCACAAAGAGGCTTAGGAGTTTCCAGAATTGCAGCCAAACCTTTATTTGTCTCTTTTATTATTAACAAAACAGTAAGAGCTCTCTCCTCTGCAGCCAGTCTGCCTCTGAAAGTAGTTGAATGTGAAATTCACAGAATTTTTGTAGAAATGCAAAAATGTGTAATTGTTGCCCTTTTACTATTAACATGTAATTAGTTTGATTTTGTTTAACGACAAAGGAATAAATAGCTCCTGAATGCATAGTTGATACCCAAAGAAAACCCACAAAACTGTTATGAGAGCAGCTTCACAGAGGAACATCTGTTAAAGGAAATTACTTGCACAGTCATTGCAAGTCCATTATCCACTAACTGCCTACCTATTGAGGACTAAATGACACAAATGAGTTATACTCATTGGCTTTTCATCTCCAGCGAAGTGGGCTCAAATCCCTAATAAGGCACCAGGTGAAAATGAGTCTCTGAGGCCTCTGTTCCAAATCCCCTGTTATGCACCATATAAATTAGCAGATGAGCAGGCTAGCCTCGAGGGAGAAGCAGGCCTAGGACAGCAGGTGTGTCACACAGCATAATTGAGATGCAGCAGCAGAGCAGACTGATGCTTTTGCATGGTGCCAGCCTGCTTCACGCCACAGCTATTGATCTGTAACTTTCCTAAGCTCTAGACCGACTCCTAATTTTAAAAGCCCTGTCTTCTGTAACAGCAAGGAAAGCCTCCAAGATGAAGAAAAAAGAATCATTGAAGTTTATGATGGAATAGACAAGCAATACAGGTTCCCTAGATGTGAAAGCATTTGTCAGTGTTAATTTGGTATGTACAAACAGTTCAGAAAACAAAGGGGGGACAGCCTGCATTTTTTTTTTTCTTTCAAAAGGCCACTCAGGCTGTTGTGAAGACTGTGCTGTGAGTAAGAGGAAGAAGAAAAGTTGCCAGAGATTAGTGTGCTGTTGTACAAAGAGGGTGCTTTTTCCTCTGCTGGTGTAGATACATCAGTGGGGTGGAAGAGTGGAGTGAGTCTGAGACAGTTTTCTTAGGGAAGGACTTCTGTGGACAATATGAATAGGAAAAGAAAGAGTAATCTTAGCAGTATATGATGAAAGAAAGAGGCTTACTGAAACTTCCAAAATTCTGAGAGTCTTTCCCCTACTACCATGGATCAAGGTTATGATTCTCTGTATCATAGCCTGTCTGTCCTTCCTGCAAAACAGAGGCAAGGAACAGGGTCAGAGGAATTCCCAGAATCAACCAAGTCTGCCAGCCTGTGTTTCCCAACTTACCACACTAATGCAGGATGTCATCAGCTGTAGGGTAGACAGCAGTAGGTAACTGTTTGATTCAGAATTAGAGGCTCTCATACTATACATACTTACCTGACAGATCACCAGAGCAATGTTGTTACTGTCACAAAGCTCTTGGAGAGGGTTTCCTGTTAGAGATGTATGCATCCACAGCCACATTTCTAAGGTTCAGCTGAATTATTCCTGTTGACAAAGCAAGGCTGATGTGTTGAAGTGAAGCACTGATAAAAGCAGTAAAACACTTTGTTTCTTCTTATCAGGAGCTACTTGCAAACCTGTCAAACTAGAAAACAGTAATTTTGGTTTTGATCTTTTTCTTAGTGATTATAAAATTCTTATTAGTGCATAACCCTTCTTGTTGATGATCAAGAGACTATGTCACAAAACTCTAAATTACATTGACGTGTTGACTGCTTTAATTTTAGGGAAGCAAATTAATATTTCCTGACATTCTGATGGCTTTACCAAGATGACATGAAGGATTATATTGGCAGAAGGATGCTAATGAAGTTCAAAAGCAGAGATCCTGGTTAGCCATTGTGGAGTAAATCCCAACTGCCCATCAACCATTCATGTATGATACATCGAATTCTGCACACCTTATCTAGCTTTGGATTTGAAAAGGCAAATTGAAAGCAGGTGTTTAAAAGGTATCCCTATAACTAAATAGATGCCTGGAAGTACTGGTGTATATTCATTAGTATGGTCCTAAATTTAGTTCGTGAAAACAAAAATTCTCTTTAATAGAAAAATATTAGTGTGTTGCTTCTTGTCTCCTGAGGCAAAAGCAAAGGAAGAACCTCTGAAGTTATCCACATGAAGAGTAATGACAAGGGATAAGAGATAAGTGAAATTTTAGGATTAGCACAGAATAACAAATTGGCCAGCAGTTAGGTACATGCTGTAGAAAGAGGCACAGATCTCTAACTGATTTCAATACTGTTTTGAATTAGTCTCTTGAACACCCTAACCATCACACCATTCAACTTTTGTAGTCCACTTCAGTTTAAAACTAAATAGACAAAAAATGATCTCTCATTTTCTCTGTTGACTCCCCTGGTGTGACATGCTCTCATTTGTTTTCTTCAATGACTTGAGAAAGCCTGTCCAATGCAAGGTTAGGGAGGACCCCAAAGAGGCCCAGATGCAGATTCAATCTGCAAGGAGAGGGAGAGGCACCTCAATGAACTCTTCCACTGAATCCTCAGGCACAAGTTTTGCAGATATCCT
The DNA here is from genome assembly GCA_013399015.1 of Galbula dea. Lineage (NCBI taxonomy): Eukaryota > Metazoa > Chordata > Aves > Piciformes > Galbulidae > Galbula > Galbula dea. Next base: position 503,487 of record VWZX01002693.1, on the reverse strand, counting down.
TGTTGAGAATCGTTTGTGTCTAATTCTGAGAAAGTCTGTGTTTCAGAAAATAAATATTGCCTAACCAATAATAAGCTAATGCATAAATCATTGCTACCAGACCCACATACGCTTGAGGGTTTCAAGATCTCAGTCTTTGAGTAACTTCAGGTACCATGATTGGAAATAATTGTTGTTGGGGACATTTCTTTGTTGTAGAGGGGATATATTTCCATTTGCAGAGACAATTACTCACAAACTTTCTACAAAGTTGTGGAAAACTGAGCTTTTTGCATAGGAGTTAGAGGTCAACAAAGAAACAGGAGATCTCTTCTGTAAAAGTATGTGTGTGACAAATGTCTGAGTCTATTGTTGCCTGAAGTAGAAAATTCTGGTAAGGAATTTTGCTATCTAAACCCAGGTCTATTTAATTGCCTGGTATCAAATTGCAATGGGACTTTTCTTTGGTAAAGAAGCAGCAAAAGCATCCAGCATAGTATGTGTGTATGACATAAACATCATACCTATGTTTGTTTAGGCTTTTTCTCATGCAAACACATGGTTGCATTCATAATTTCGTGTGCAATGAGCCAACAGCATCACTGAATCACATCACTCAGCTGGCATTTTGATTTGAAGCAAGGAGGGAATTTGAAGATGGAACCTCTGCTTCCACAATTTAAGACTGGTTTTGTTTCTTGATGACAGTGGTAAATATTTTGTAGTAGCAATAACAGATTATGTTAAAGATGGTTGTTATAGGAAGAATATTGTTTAATTTGTATTAATTTACATGAAATGTGTGGTATCAGGGTGTTATTATAGAATAGTAATTATAGTCCAGCATGCTTCATATGAAATTCTTATCTTGCAGATGGTCACCATATAGGTTGTATGCCAACAGTTCCATGGAAGTCTTTTGAAAGAGGCATGTGGCTTGGTGGGCTGCCAACACAGAAGGAAATCACGTCATTGGGGAAGGATTTTGGACCCTTATAATCCCATTTTAGTCCTTTAGCAGAACTTCAAATAGGGCTAAGATGAGTCATTCACTTTGAACACTTCCTTTGAGCCGAGGAGCATTTCAGGCTTATGCAGTTGTTGCTATCAAAGTTAATTCTTACAAAACAATTGCTTCACTGATGTATCCAAGATATTAGTGTTATCTGTAGCATGGTAATGGCAACTGCTGCAATATCTTTGAGCCCACAAATTTAATTCTTTAATCCAAAGAAACATGAGACTACCCTTTTCATGAATCCTCAGGTGATACAGGTACAAAAATCCTATTGACAGTCATAGCATTATAGAAAACCATCTAGTCTATTCTTCTGCCTTAAGGCAGCATAAGAAAGACAAACTATTTCTGGCAAATACTCTGTAATATGTTTTTAAAGACCTCTGATGATGGAGACCTCCAACATCTCCCTAGGCAATCTGTTGTATTACTTCACTGTCCTTGCAATGACACTTCAGTAGGGTTGGGAGGATATTTAAAAACACAGGAGAATCCAAAAGAGACAGCAAGGGTTACAGTCACAAGGCAATCCAAGGAAGGTTTCTAATGTCTTTTTTTTTATGTGGATCATTACATAAAGGGTATCTGGAGATACTGTCTAGGGATAAAATGGTTCTTGTGAAAAACAGAAAAGTGTTTTTCTGTTTGGTTTGGGTTTTTTTCATCCCACAAAATCTGGCATTCTACAGTACTGGAAAAGCCTGGGACTGACAAAGAAATAGTATATCTTAAACCTGTCTAACAGGGAATTGGAACTGTAGATGCATTAGGAAGATTTAGAATACAACTTATGTCTAGATTAAAAAGAAAGTTCTTGAGTAATTTCCTCTTTTGCTTCAGAGACGAAAACCTTATCTCCCAGAAAAATCGAAACAGGGCACAAAATTCCACCCATCTCAACTGCTTTGCATCTAATCCTGTGTTGTATGCCAAGTTGTAAGGAGGCTGTTTACAGCAATGAGGCACTAATGGCCTTCCAAAACAATACATTACCACCCAGCATAAAAGAGCAGCTTCTGCATTGCTATTGTTGTTATCTCATAAATGCTTCTGCCTTTTTTTCTTTTTTTGGTGTTTTGCTGTTCAAGTGAGTTTTAACCTTAGTAAAGAACATGGTTTTCCAACAAAGAAAGTTTCATTTTCCATCATAATGAAGAACATACCTATTGCAACCACTGAGTGTGCAACTGGAAGTATTTGCTTAAAGCCCTTAAATAAGGTTTTGCAAAGGGAGGTAGTGGTTTCTGCTCAAGTGGATTTCAGTGACCATGCAGAAAAGCAGTGCTAGCTCTCAGTATCTCTATGCCTTGCCAGTTACTTAAGCAGATCATAGGCCAAGGGCTGCCTTTTGGCATCAAGTGTGTCCAATTGCCTGGGTGCAAGTCATAGTCAACTCTAGAAGAAGTGAAGAAGAAAGATGGAGCCAACCTGGGGCTGCAGAATTCAAGGAAAGCTTAGTCAAAGGAGCAGGAGCCTTTATGTCATGACAAAACAAGGAATGTCAAAGGAAAACGATCTGGCAAATATCTTTCACCTTGTGATTGAACATCCCTTTATATGGCTTAGTAACACCAGTATACCTTCTGAATTTGGAACCTAACCAGCAGTACCTGAGCTACCTGTAAAAAGACATGGACAAGGAGCACTGTTGCCTTGTAGGAAAGTTCAATGTCACTGAAGACATGAGCTGCATAGTAATTTGCCCTAACGGTAGCAACCTCTCCTGCACTTGCCCCATATATTTTGCCCCAGCAGCTAGGGTACCTTCTGCTGTGCCACCTAGGTGGAAATGAGCTGATACAGAAAGGGCACAGAAGATAACAAACACCAAGCTGCAAATGTGAAATTATGCCTTAACTTTATTTTAATATATAGGTTTGGGAGAAATCCCAAATCTTTTGTGCAGTGTTGGCAATGTTATTTAAATCACTGAAAGAAGATGGTGTGGTCCTTCTCTAACCTCAATATAGCAGTTAAGGGAAAACTCATACTGCTACTTTAAGAATTCATCCTGTAGGGCTGCCTGTAAACAAATTATTTTTACCTGTTTTCTTGGTAATTTGGGGGTTAATGACAAAGATATTTGCCATTACATGTTCAGCCTTTGGTAATATCCAGATGAAAAATAAATATTGGTATGGCACAAAATGAATTTTGCATTTATCTGAAATTAGCTTTGTCATGGTTTTGCATTGACCTTTGGGAAACATTATTTTCTTATTTTCCTCTAAATTTCATAAAGCAACACCTATTCAGACTTAGAAAGATGCCTTACTTTTGTACTTCTAATACACTTAGCTCTGGCATTTGGATTTGTCAGCCACCACTCAGGTTAACTTCCTTTCCTCAGTTTCCATGTTGTTCTATTCCAACCTTGTGGGTATTTGTGTATGTGTAGCTGGAGGTGACAGTGAGGCACAAAATGATTGACAAAAGAAAAAAATATTAATACTTTGTTCATAATTAGAAAGCAGGTTATTTGTCCCCAATGATGTTTCCAGTGACTTCAGTCTAACATTCCTCTAAAGTTGCAACAGTCTCTGAAAATTTTCCACTTCAAATATTTAATACTAACTAATAATTTAGACATGAGGATTCAAGAGTACAAATTAACTTTGCATGAGTTCTCCTTAAGGATCTACTACAAATTGAAAAGCTTTCATAGTCCCTGAAACTTTCAGGTGCAGCCAGCATATTCCTGACCCATTTAAAAAGAAACTTGAGATGCTTCTTGTTAGAGGGAATGAATTCAGTTATGTTTAGATTTGATTCCTTCCTTCTCTCTCTCTCTTTCTTTTTAATAAAAAAATTTAACAGATTGCTCATCTCTGGGAAGAAAGGTCATTAGGGAAAGGTCCTCTGTGGTCACCTGTGGTCTGAAACTCTCTGTCATTTAAGTTTTGTGTACTTCACCAGAGTAGTACTTTTCATTCATTTATTAATTCATTCATTTAATTTATTTGCATTTTGGTTTTGGCTACTGTGTTAAGCATTGTGTAAGCACAGACAGGAATTAATTCCATCTCTTTGGTATTGGATACATGTGAACAATTTCATATGGAAATTCCTGTTCTTTCTGAGCACCCAGTGTAAAGATTAGAATATTTACAGATCACAACTAAACATCTCTTTCGTGAACCTTTTGATAAGTGAATTGAGGAGGATAAATCCAAGTTAAATTCATGTCCCAGCTCTAAGATTCTTGTCCCATCTTAGTGGCAGGGACCTCAGACCCATGCAGACCATTGAGTTGCCTATGACCTCTGGAGCAGCCAAGCTTCCTCTCTCTGAAGAAGTGGAGAATGCCACTTAAAAGTAAAGGGTTTCCAGTTCTCCTTGTTTTAAATGTAGGGTTATGTTCTCTGCTATTGTCTAGCAGAGATGCAGCACTTCCAAAGGAGATGTTCAAAATAACAATCTGTGATGTTTAGCTAAAAAACTGTACCTAGACACCAATTTCTGTAGGTCTGCAACTTAACACTGCACTGCATGGTGCTGCCCTTCAGATTCCAGAGTTACAAATCACACCTTTTGACTGACTGCTACTGGCTTGGAGATAGTGTGTAGAAGTTGGAGTTTGAATTGCAGGTGTATGCCAAGGTCTCACAGTAAATAGATGACTGAAGCATTCAAACAGAGCAAGTTCTTCACTAGAAACAGCTGCAGTTAAGGGGAAACCAGGTACCTTTCTCCGTGGTGCAGGAGGAGGAGGTAGCAGAAGGACCTGTGCTTTGCTTTGAGCCCATGAGAGTCTCTGGAGAGAAATGGAAGCAAAAAGACTGTTCTGTGTATGAAGACACAGCTGGCTGGTGTGAAGCCTCTCACAGAAAAAAGAAAAACAAATAAAAAGAATTCTGTTTTGTTTCTGCTGCTCTTCAGGAGCCAGTGATATCAGTGGATGTTGAGAACAAAGAAAGCAACACTTAGGAAATATTTTGATAGGGAAGTCTTGTTTAATCAAGAAGTCAGTCAGTAACTTGCAGTTTCAGCTGATGGTTAGAGGTGCAAGTCAGCTTTTGGAGATTTTTGTCTTCATCTTGTTTCTCCTATAAGATCCATGAGTATTACAGGAAAAATGGTTTGTATGATACCAGCAGAAATATTTCAGAAAATCTATTTATTTCCTGGGAACAGTAAGGTTGTAATTGTATGCAGTGTGGTATTAACTGGTTTCCAAATATATCAATGTTTCATTCTCCAGGTAGTGTTCTAGGCAAGTGTGTTGGTCTTTCTTTTGACATTTTCCTGCCTCCTCTAGAGTATGTTGTGTGAGAGTTCTCTGTTGTGCAGGGATTTTTTTTGGTTTTAAGTTGGTCAAATTAAGGAAAAACAACTGGAAAAAGAGAGGCCAAGTTATGCTGAAGTAGAAACAAACAAGAAATGTAATATTTATATCACCTTGTGTATTCTTTCATACATTACATTTAAGAGAGTGTCTACAGGTTGAGGGGAGATTAATGTCAATTGTTACAGGCAGTAAATGAGTGGAATTACTGTGGAGAGCAGAAACTGCTTGAAGATGCATTTGAGCACAATTTGTTGTCTTTGTTTCATTAAACTGTTTTCTACTGAGTTGTCTTCAACACAACATTTTTCCAAATCCTCCATGTGATGGCTGTACCAGCAGTCATGTTGTGTTACATTTTGCATTGAGATATAGATGAGGCTTAATTCATGTCTTCTGACAGAGGCTGAACAATATGACCTGCTTCCTCCAAAAAGTACAGTTTGCAGGACAACCACAGCTTTCATAACAAAGTGTCTTTGTATTTGCTTTGTTTGTAAATATGCCTGGATTGCATTCATAAAGAAAGAACAGTGGGGGATGAGCAGTTTGGGGATGATTGTGACCTTAGAGGATAAGATCATATCATATTCACAGGTGCAAGAGAACAGAAGCAATGAGTGATGGTATGCTCTTACCACTGAGTTAGGATTGGGAATTTACAGCAATTGCAGTAATAAATCAGATTAAAGATCATAAAAAGCCTTCAGGTGGCTCTGTGAACTAATATTTGGTTTACCTGGTGCAAATCTAGGGTGACCCTTATGAAAACTCCTGTCACTAGCTGAAAGAAAGAATTTCCACTTTTTGTGGAATTTGATTACTAGTGCTCCTAAAGTGCTTGCTTGCTTGACTCTGGTGAAATGTCTGGCAGGGTTATTGTGATCTGAGTACACTGTCAGCAAAAGTCCCCAATAAAGGCAGCACCAAAACTATTTTAGCAGTGAGAGGGATTGGAGCTGTAACAATTTCAGATTAGCAACACTGTTCCCTCTAGGAAGCAGCATTTCTTTTTGTGGGAAATAGAGGTATCCCAGTACTTCTCTTTGGAAAAGACAGGCAAGGCAGCTAAAGTGTCAAGCCTGAGGCTTAGAGCTACAAGGACATGAGAAGGCCTGGAGGCATGTCAGCATGTCCCTTGCTATGCCTGTGCCCAGCTGGATGTTTACGTGCATGGCTTCCAGCATGTCTGTGAGGCCTTGAGGTGCAGATGCTTCAACACCTTCCTTCTGAACCTTTTAATGGTAGGCAGCCTGCCTATGGAGGAAATAAGTTACAGATACTGCTAACTGGTGTTAATTCTGATATTTATTTTTTTTTAAGTGTCAAAGCAAAACCAGCTGACTTATTTCTAAGATAATTCTTCTTGGAGGCTTTTTGACTGGAGAAAGATAAGAGAATATTCTTATGAATCACATTGTAGAGAATGTTCCCTTCACAATGGCAACACGGGAAAAGGAATATGAGATAAGATTCAGAGATATAGGTGACTGAGTGGTCAAGGCTGGTGCTGACAGGCAGTTGGAGGGGGCAGGTTAAAAAGTATAGAAAAAAGATGAGAAATCTGGACAGTGCAAACCCCTTCATTCTTAACAGAACAAGCTTGGTGGGCATGGTGCTGAGGAAACTTCTCTGCACATCTTGTTTCCCAGTAACTTAAGTGAGAAATCGTTTGAGGAGGCTGGCTTTCCTGTAGGTTTATCAGTGCATTGTAAACAGTGCTGTTTCTGCAGCCTCTGGAACCTCTTGTAATGTATCTTATTACTTCCAGACAGAATAAGAAGAGTAGTCGTTTCCAGAAATGAGAACACTCTGTGCAGTTATGGGGAATGAGTTATGCATAATATATATATACACTTCAAAACTAAAGATTATCTGCTCTGCAGATATCCACACAGTATGAACTGACTGAGTGCAGGAATGTCTCCAATAACAAGGAAACAGGAATTAAAACAATGATAAAGGTGGGGATCTTGTAGTAGATTCTCCTGGTTGGACTCGAGCCAGCAACTAAGCACCATGCAGCTGTTTGCTTGCTCTTCCCCACTCCCAGTGAGATGGTGAGGAGAATCAGAAGAAAAGGTAAAATTTGTGAGTTCAGATAAAAACTGTTTAATAACTAAAATGAAATAAAATGTATTGATAATAGCAATGAAAAGGAATATAATAAAAAAGAAATAATAATTACAAAAAAACCCCCAAACACAGAGAAACACAAGTGATGAGCAATGCAGTTGCTCACCACCCACTGACTGATGGCCAAGCACTGATCTGCTCCTCCCCATTTATATACTGGGCATGACATTCTATGGTATTGAATATTCCTTTGGCAAGTTCAGGTCAGTTCTGCTGGCCATGTTCTCTCCCAGCTTCTTGTGCACCTGCTCCCTGGCAAAGCATGGGAAAGTGAAAAATCCTTAACTTAGGATAAGCACTACTCATCAACAGCTAAAACATCAGTGTGTTACCAACATTACTCTCATGGTAAATCTAAACCAAAGCACTGCACCAGCCACTAGGGAGAAAATTATCTCTATCCCAGACAAAAGCAGGACTTGGATGGTGTAAAAGAACTGTCAAAAAAGCAATTAAGTGAGAAGATTTGTTGGCTGCCAGGGAGTTATTAAAGGTGAAAGCTTACAAAAAAGGCGTTGTTTTTAAAGATACCATGGTTGAGAAAGAGGGATGCCAAGTTGGGGGGAAGGAGGGGAAGAGAGAGCTACCCAAGGAGTGTCAGTTGGAGTTCAGTGACACATAAAAAAAAAATGCAAAAAGGCTTTGTTTATTCCACTTGGCAGAAGTATCAGGTGAAGGAGCTTGTAAATGTGTAAAGGGAAGGGAAGTAAATGCAAAGGTGATCGGAGAGCTCAGACAGCTGAGACAGCCCTCAAATACAAGCCATGTCTTGCCATCATGACCTCTTTGAAATGTCATTTAAAATGTCTCAGAATTTGAAGGGAATATAGCAGCCAGCCTCTTGCACAGTAGCAGAAGACCAGAAGATAGAAGCCCTTCCTCGAACCCTCTTACGCATCCTGCTGTCACACTGTGTATGCCCCATGATGACAGCTGGATGGTATATTTATTGATTTACATAACAGGCATATCAACAGCATCAGATGGTGTGCCCTGACCCAGAGGGATTGTGTAAAACCTAGGGTAAAGATCCTCCCCCACAATGATTTTGATATTTTTATTTCTTTGCTGGTTTTGTTTTTGTTCTGGCTACCCTATTTTAGGGAGTCTTTATGCTAAATTTGTGCTCTAGGTGCTCTGTACTCTGGTTTTAACAATGGTATTGATGGGATAAATAATACTTTGTTAAGAGAAAAGGTTTTTTCTGAATTGCTTTAGACATTTATGCTTGCCACTAGTTCCTAAAGGAAAAAGGCTACTAATCAATTCCGGTCAACTGGAAATCAGCCATCTCTGTTGCTTTACTGCACATCAGAAACAGAATGATGCTCACAGAGCTTATCTGCAGTGCCTGAACTATGTGGTTTTACCCAGAATGATGTGGTCAAAGTTGGGCAGGGTCATCTGGAGACAGACTGAAGTGAGTCCAAGCTTAAGACCCCTTCAAGTCCTGCACTGATAGGCAGAGTGTGAAGGCATTTTGAGTAGGGCTGGTTCTTGTCTGGAGTTCAGGTATATTTGATTTGTTCTCAGTTCTAATTACTGTCATTTATTAGCCTCCCTATTTCCCTTATGTAGAGCTAGAGTTGTTACCACAAGGTAGTTGATACTGAATTTTCTTAGTTATTTTTAAATTGTTCCTTTTTTTCCCCTACACTTTCAGTATTTGAACACTTGCCTACAGCACTTGTAGTACATCACTTCTGCCTTTTCTCCCTGCTGTGCAAAACAGCAGATAGTAGCCTCTTCAGAACCTTGCAAATTTTCAAGTAAGTCCATTTCCATCTGCATTTGGGCTTTGGAAGTCCTGTGAAAGTCAGTTGGATTTGTTCTCTGAGTGTTTCAGTCACACTGGCAAACGACATCTAAGCTGTTGGGGTGTTGATCTTTCACAGACTTCAGCAGCAATCAGACCTAGATAATATAAGTACATGCTTTAGGTTCAGACCCTCACCATTTTGCAAAGAAATACCATCACTGTTTGCAGTATAGAGGGCAAATGGAGTGGTTTTTCCAGTCTAAGCAGTTTTAGTCATATACTGAGACTGGCATGTAGAAGTGTGCACCCTGTAAAGGACCAGGCTTAGGATTTCATTATCAAACCTAGATCCTTCTTCCAGCCAAACACACTTGGATAAATAGGATTCTGTGCTTTGCCATTTTGCTGCTGCATATTGATACAGATTTCTCTGTGGGGGATGAGAAGCTGATATTCAGCGAATGTGGTTAAACCACTTTTTCCATGATTATAATGAGAAGAACCTGGTGAGATCACAGGAAAGCAAGTCACACAAACAGGGCATTTTCTGCAGCTTATATTAAAGTTATAAATAACCACAGAAAAACAGGACGTTTGGGAGGTTAAAAGTGTGCATTATGTCCTTTATAGCCTTGTTATTCTGAACTGACAGTACCATTACACTATTAATTCTCTGCAGGGCATCAAGCAGAGGTTGGGGAAGTGGATATCTACTCCCTAAAGCAATTTATTTTAGTAATGCTGTTGAAACACAGCTCAGAATTATGTTTATTATGAATGAGAAGCTGAAACCACTTGAAAAGGCAGATGCAGGGTTTTTCCAGGCCTATAAACCTGCCTCCTTCATGAGTTGCTTGTGCATTCGTCATGTTTCCTGCTCCTGACAGCTTAAGCTTGTTATGTCACACATTGGTTTTTACCTGAACCATGTTATGAATGGCTCCCTCAGTATGAGGAATTATTTTGCTCTCTCTGTTGTATGAATTTATGTTAAAAATCCACAGAACTGTTTCTGTCTCATTGTTGACTGGCTTTTAGCTTGCACACAGGAGTGATACCTGAATAGGGCTGAATAGCCAGGTCATCATCCAAGACTGCCATGTCTTTAATCATCTTTTCCCTTTCTTCTGAGTACCCTCTGGTCTGCTAATAGCTTGTTGGTAATAGCAGTGCTTGACACTGTTAATATAGACAGACTAGCAGATAGCCGAGATTACAGATATGAGCTGGTTCACATTAACTGTAGCCTTTGTCCTTGTCTCATGACATGAAAGGCTGCCTAGTTTCCATGGGACAGGATAGTTATTTTCTGCCCAAGAAGCTGGCAGTAGGTTAGTCAGGAAAAAGATTAATAGATTTCCTTTGGTTTAAAGAAGGAAAACAGTTCTGGTGATGGCATAGTTTTCTTAAAAATAACTGAAGGCCTTCATTAATTTCTTATTGGGACAGTAACAATATTCCACACTTTGCTTTAAGTTAACACTGCTTGGATGGAGTGGAAGGTTAAGGTGTCTGAATTTTCTTCTTTTTTTCTTGATGTCTGCAGAAGTACTCTACTCCATGTAAAAGGCAAAATACAGGAAAGGGAATCTTGTAACCATGTTATCTTGCAAATGTACTGAATTTCATATGGCTTGCAGTACGAAGCTGTTAGAAACTGCTGGCAGTTTCTAGCACTCATGCTTGCAGAGAAGAGGCTGGCACTATGGTGGAATGTATCCTTACCATGTCTAGATTTCTTAAAGTATCTGTCTTGGAAATGCTCAATATTATGAAAATTGATCATGGACAGATTCTAGAGCATCTGGGATTGTTGATGTTGACAGTGTAAAGAAGGTACCTGAGTGACTCATAACAGTTAGTTTCTCAGTAGCCTTGGTCCAGGCAAGTCAGCTGTAAATTAATTTTGTGCTGCAACAAGCTAAGCTATGAGAATAGACAATCTGATAGAGAGTCAGTGCTTACCAGCATGGGCATGGGAAGCTTGGTTGTCCCCGCATTAGATGTCTGTATTTAATGTGCAGTATGGGTTCTTCTGTTAGAAAAATAACCACCAGGAGTGGCATAGGTATGCTTTTGAGAGCAGAGAAGTCTGTTAGGCAACCTCTTATGTTCCCTAAAACATTTATGATACTCTTCGATGCTTGTCAGGCCCATGAAGGGTTGGAGCACTTTCTCTGGTCACCTGAGTAGAGTAAGCCCAGGTTATGAAGAAAGTATTAGGAAGTCACATATGAGAATCCTCTTGATGGCACAGAGAAGTTCAGTTATACTGAATGACATTATGTTTCTCCTGGTGTGGCCCAGCTTGGCCTCTCTTGTCTGATAGCTAGCTTTTGACTTGGTTTTGATTGCAGGAGATAGAATTCATGGTTGCGAGTCCCACAGCATTTCACATAGTTTCTTTCAAATTGCTTTACCATGGCTGGCTGAGTTGGGTAAGTTACAGTGTGCAGCTTAATTCAAGCTGCAGAAAGACCCATCTTCAGGATCAAAGGACCTGTGTTTAAGCATTGGAAAAAGTGCATGTGATATGATGTCTAGAGTTGCTGGTAACAGCAGCTACCCAAGGAAATGGTTATGAAACTTTTAAATCGCTACCCCTGTGCTTGACTCCAGGCCTTTCTGCCTTTCCAGACAGCATGTTTATTGCCTGAGCACCTACAGAAGGTTTAAGGAGAGCAAGGCGTGCTGGGGCAGATATGGAGAAACTCCAGACAGATCTTCCCTCTGGCTTCTTGTATCTCATTCCCATTTCTGTTGATAGCCTGGGTTCCTGTCCCTCCCCAGTCAGTAATCACTTTGTTTCTCCTGGTGGTTGGCAGATCTCCACCCCACCAGATCTTTTTCATTTGTATTATTCACCCTGTTACTGTGCACATGCTTCCCTGTGGGTCTGAAAATCTCACCCTGTCTTATTCACAGCAGCTGTTCTCATTCCAGGAGTCTGTGTGGGGGCAGCCAGCATTGCCTACTTTAGAGAAAAGTGCTTTAATCATCATGAGTGACAAGGAATAAAAGTAATTTCTTCTTAACCTCTTCCTGTGATGAGGAGGGTTACTCTGCACTATCTCTTACTTTATTTTCAGTCTAATATGGTTACATAAATATCCTTTAGCTTGCTGTTCTTCTGTCTCTTAGAAACACAGAAACATCATCACAGTTGGAAAGGACCTTCAAGATCATCAAGTTCAACAGATAGCCCTCTTGCAGACATACATCCTGTGATTGCATGCAAATAGATCCATATGAATATGCATTCAGTTATTTGATAATCATTTATCACTAACATTTATCACTAAATACCTCTTCCACTGCTGGCATATCTGTCCAAAATCACTAGCATTCCATCACTCAGAAATTACTCAGTCTTCATTTGTTGCCTTTCTGTAAGTATGTAATAACAGATCTGGTTCAGAAAGCCTGCTGGGACAAAATTCCTTCAAAAATATATCTTCTAATGAAAATGGGTAGATTTGCTGAGTTGGGTACACATCTTCAAAATACAAAGTTCTTATAATAAGGACTCCTTAGATTTTCCCCAGAAATGACTTGGAATTTGTATTTTATTTCTGCATCATACTATGGTATAATGTAAAAAACTGTTGACTCTGAATGTTGTAGTCTTTGAACATTTTCTTTTGAGAATTTTGAGACAATCTTCATTCCTGCCCTGGAAGCAGTGAGGTAGCAATATATCAAAATCCTTTATGAAACAAATCTCACAACCTTTTCATGTTAATAAATCCTGATCCTCCAGGCTTAATTCAAGCTATACTACCTTCAATTTAGTCAGCTCACATGAAATCCAAGACATCATATTTCCATGAAGTACAAACAAATGGGTGAAATGCCACTGAATCATAATGTGAAACTTTACTCACCAGCCAAACAGGAAAATTAATTTTTGTAGTATGTGCAATGGTTACATAGTCTTCTTTGCAAGTCACATTAGCTGAAAGCTACTGAGCCCCCTCATTAATGTTTGAGAGGTCTTCTATTTCCTAATACTGGTCTTAGGGCAGGCTGCAGCTCTTGTAATTTTGTTTCTGTTGATCATCAATTTTAAAACCAATGAATTTTGCCTAGTTGAAGCATGGAGTTCCATATGTAAATCTGTCCAAAATGGCTGAGTATCTGAGAGAAACTCATCTTGACCAACCCCCTCAGACTCTGGCCCTATGTGGAAATGTTCTTGCTGGATTTACACTGTCCATTTAAAAAAATGACAGCCCTGCTTTCACCATCAAACTAATACCAACTATAGTCTATTTTAAGCTAATGGCTTTAATGCAAAATAAAAGAATGTGATCTTTTTTTCAACTGCTTCTCACTAATATTCTGTCACGTGGGCAATATAATTAATCTTAATTCACGTAAGAGGTAAAAAGGCACTTGTCAGTTGTGGAGTCTTTAAACAAACTTTCTGCTTAAATAACTGAGGCTTAACCTCTCCAGAATGAGTCTGTGGTGTTCAGTGCCAGTCTAGCTGCATGTCAGAGTGTGTAATTTATTTTCTGTTTCTTCCCTTTTTCACAAATAAGAGTCTAACATTAACGTATGTCTAACACTCAGAGGCTACCTAAAGAAAAAAGAATGGAGGAAAATCAGATGCAGGCAGATTTGTAATCTCTGAAGCTCCTTCTGCAGTATCTGCCTCTTCTACCACCACTGCTTATAGTAGAAATATTGACAGTTTTAGATGGAGTAATTTCTTAATGGTGATTTCTCCTCTTGAAGGTTGTGTCTTGTGCACAGGTGTTTTGTATGCCAGAACATATATTCAGCCATATATCTCTGGGTCTATGAGTGGTGTTAAAGATTGATGACTGTTGTCTTAATGAAACATCAGAGAAACCTAATGAATCAATTTGCTGTCCCCAGAACATCAGTTTAAGAGCTCTGCATTTCCATATGGAAAAGGTCATTGGTCTGTAACTTCAGTGTCCTCCTTCTGACTCAGATAAGTGTTCCTGGCCCTCCTTCCCCTCTTCTACTCAAGGCATCAGATCTGCCCTGTATCTAAGCATGGGGAGAAATTCTTTTCTCAAACTATGATTTTTCTCCTTTTAGCTTTATCTTGTTTTTCTCCATGTCACTGGACTTACTTCACTGAATATGGGAATACCAGTTATAAGCATATAAATAGAAGGGTTCATGCTGAGATTTCACACTGAATCTCCTCAGTTTAGGGATAGTACAGCTATGCATCAAGGCTGCAGAAAAGCCAACAGTTCACAAGAAAATTTGTTCTTTACATAAATTTGAAAGCTTGTAATCAGGACAGAATAGACAGATCTGATGGGATTCATCAGTGCATAATTCCAGACAATTTCAGGCTTAAATCTGATACAGAAAAAGACAGAGTCATTGCCATGGGGTACAGGAGCAAGGAAAACAGGCTGTATACTAGGGTTTTTCTCATTTTGGGTTTCTCTGAATCCGAAGCCCCATGATCATTAGAAGTTAGGGCCATCCATGTGGGAGAGTTCAACACTTAGTTGTTCTTAGCTTGCTTCATGAAATTCAAGACAAAAAAAGTGGTTTGGGATTTGTGGCTGCTTAGGTCAATGATATCCACATTTTATATTTTATCAGGACCTGAGAAGACAAAGTGTACCTAAATTCTGCCCATCCTACAGATGATGGAACAATAATTGGAAAAGTATGGATATTCTGATTATTTTCTCCTGGAACTTATGAGTAAATAGATAGGGTTTTTATGTAGTGGTAACTTTACAGCTTCTTGCCCTGTAATGTCGGCACCAGAAGAGGCTGGACTAACTCATGAGATATTTGCAGGTTTATTCTCTCTGGCTGTATCTAAATTGGATATACAGGAATACTTTCTGACTTTCAGAAACAACAGTGTCCCAGCTCCATCCAAAGTTTATATCAAGAGTTAAGAGGCCAGGAAGAAAGTTCCTTTCTTTATTTTCCCCAACTGCACATCAAGCCAAATTGCAGAACTTAGAAAGAAGATATAGACTTTAAACTCGTACAAAGAATTCATTCTTCTTTCTTCTTTCAAGTTGTTGGGCTGCCCATTTTCAGTAATGTTGGATCTTTGGACACAGGACCAAGGAAACATGAAGATAAACACTGCACAGTTTATTCATCCTGGATGGTGCATTTTTCAGGAAGTGATGTTCAGAAAGGCTGCTGCAGATATGTGTACCTGATTAATACAAGACACCTGATGATGCTGTTTCTACCAGAAATATGCATGTCTGCCTAGATGGAATATCTTTCTTACCTACTCAAAGCCTGGAAAGAAAGATCCACATCTGATGTAAGTTGTCACTGACAAAAGTTCAGGAGTAGGTCCTGAAATCTATTTTGCATTTTAGGGCAGTTGATAAAAAGAAAATAGGTTTATATTTCACTGCAGGTTATTTATCTGTCTGACAATTGAAGCAGACCAGTTAAACAAACAGAAAAGGTGATGAGAAACTGAGTTCAGAGATGGTTATACCCAAAGTGAAAGGAGAGAAAGGGCAATACATTAATTACTAAAGCAAATGTTTGTGTAATTTTAAATTACTCATTGAAGGAAGCAGCTTCTGTTTCAAATTAATTTCCTAAGCTGTGGTTGCACTACTCACTCTTTCCCCTTACCATCTTTCATGATAAGCACAACCTATTGCCAACATCTATTTTCCAGCTCTTCTCCAACCATTTAACCATATTGCTCAGTGAGTGGCTGGGGTGCAGGTATAAAGCAGTTTGTGTGATTTATAGCCTTGGCTCTAACCCATCAGCAACTGCACAACACGAGACTTCACCTGAGAGAGGAATGATTGTCACTGACTTAACAGAAAGCTGCATAAATGTACAGTTGCTGAAGAGAGGAAAGAAGAATAAGATTAGTCAGTATTCATTCCCCTGATTGTATTTGAAGCATATATGGTGGTAATCAGAACAGGTAGGTCTTAGACTAGATACCCTAACCCTTCCCAAAGAAAACTGAAACAAGCATAGTAGGAAATCTCTCAGATTTCCATATTAATCTCTAGCCTAATCTACTCTGCACATTTGCCAACATATTTCAAACTCGTTGGCTCTTTCTTTGTCCATTCACCATTTAAGGACTTAATTCAAACTCAGTGTCTATGTTGTAAGTAGTTCAAATGTGCTCCATTTCCTGACTTCTACTTTTGCAAACTTGGTTCTTCAAACTAATCATGCTATAGAAAGGATAAGAAGAGAATAGAAAATCCTTGTTGGGTGTAGCTGTGGGTTGGGGTGTCGGTTTTGTTTTTTAGTTTGTTTGCTGTTTTGTGCTTTTTGTTTGTTAGTTTTTTACTACAGTACCTGTGCTTCTGAAAGTACTTCTGAAAATAGGAGAATTTTCATGTTCAAGAAAAAAAGAGTGAGGTTATATAACTTCCATTCAAACTATTAGTATTTCTTGGTGTTTTAAGAATCACAAACATTCTTATTTATTGATCAGCATATGTTCCTTGGTGTCAAATAACATGATTTCATAAATAGTAATGATCTGAATATGGTGAGTTTATTTATGAGAATATTCTTGACTTCTCTGGAGTTTCAGAATTCAGTTAGTTTTAGCCTCTATTAAAGAAGGAATTTAGATGAAGGCAGGAATTACCCATATGCAAGAACATAGTGAGAACATATGTCAGAAGCTGCATTTGGGAGGTCAGTAAATGCAGGGGTAAAAAGATAACTGCCAAAAGTCAAGCTGAGACAGATCTTGCAAAGGAAATGTAAGCAAATTGTGAAAGATATTTCAATCATATAAAATAAAAAGAACAAGAAAAAAGAAATGGAAACACTGTGCACTGAGGATGGGGATAGTATTAAATATGATCTAATTTCTCTTTTTTTTTTTCTTCAGATTTTATTTGAGGGAGGCAGAAAGAAGAAAAGGATAGATGAGATGGCTAATAGGAAGAAAGGAATGGAAATTTCCACAACTAAGATATGAAAACCAGACTTTATGATCTCCATTCACTCCAGTTCACAGGAACTCTGTCTTAGCTACCTGAAGGGACTGGCATATGAAACTGGATGTCCAGCACAAGGATATTCTACAGCGGAATCAAGTCATAGTGGGCTTTTATGAATAGAGAATAGCAGAAGTATTGCAAATATTTAGACACTGAGTTGCAAGGGAAAAGCAGTAAGAAAAACAGAAGACCTGTCTAAGTGCATTTGTACATAAGAAGAGCCTGATCCCATCCTCCTGACACACACCCTTCACATATTTAAAAGCAGAGATGAGGTCACCCCTTAGCCTCCTCTTCTCCAAGCTCAAGAGACCCAGCTCCTTCAGCCTTTCCTCATAAGGAAGATGTTCCAGCCCCTTCATCATCTTGGTGGCTCTGGGCTGGACTCCTTCCAGCAGTTCCCTATCCTTCTTCAACTGAGGGGCCCAGAACTGGACACAATACTCCAGATGTGGCCTCACCAGGGTAGAGGAAAGGGGGAGAAGAACCTCTCTTGACCTACTGACCACAGCCCTTCTAATGCACCCCAGAATCCCATTGGCCCTCCTGGCCACAAGAACACACTGCTGTCATCCTTCCATCTATCAGGACCCCCAGATCCCTCTCCCTTTCACTGCTCTCCAACAGCTCAGTCCCCAGCCTCTACTGATCCCTGGGGTTGGTCTTTCTCAGGTGCAAGATAACTGCTTTTTAGGCACAGAAATTCAGCAGATGTTGCTTAAGCCGCAGTAGAATGCTTGACAGGATACAGACGATGAGATAAATTATTCAGCTGAGGAAGACGTGGACTTGTGTAAGAACTGTACAGTGGTAAAATATCTGGTTTAGAGGGGAGAAGACAGATTATTAAGGGAAACTTTCAAGCTGGAATGATGCTACTACAAGTATTCTTTAAGGATGGGTCTCAAAAGCAATCCTGTCTGTATTTTCGTAAATAAACCTAGAACAAAATGAGGTAGGAGAAAATGGGCTGCAGTGGTGATACAGCCCAAGGAGGGGCCATCATTTTAGTGTAGGACCAGAATGTTACTCTCCAAGTACTGGATGACCTTAAGGACAAGAAAAGAAATACAATGAAGGTGAATACTCAATCCAGAGTAGCGTGTAGGGTTAGACACATTCAAATTCAGAAAAAAATCTTCTGTCAACATATTTGCCATAAGCTGGGGGAAAAGCAACATAAGAAGAGAAAAACAGGCCTGTTTAATAACATTTTGACTATGTAGCACAACTGTGAAGGAGCAGGGAAAAGGGTGAAAGCGGGGGCAATTTCAGGTGAGGTAGTGTCAACAGAGAGGAATTGTGAGAGACTCGGCTGAGGCCTCATCTAGAATACAGAGTAGACAGCAGTCCTCTGCAATAGCTGGGTAAGATTAAATAAACCTTGACCAAGTGGAAGCTACCTGAATAATGTGGGGAATGGAAATCTATGAGTATTGACCTTGCTAATCTAATGAAGGATGAGAGGAGATTGATTACCCTAAGTAAATACAGTGATTGATTACCCTAAGTAAATACAGTGCTACGTAAGAGGGGGAGAAGAAGCATGTATAAATCACATGTAATTACATTAAGGTTAAAAGTGAAGGGGATTTATCTAACCAGGGGAGAAGTGAGTCCTTAAACAGCCTTTCAAGAGGAGTGGCAGAAGTAAAGTGTCCACCTGGTTTCAAGATAGGTCTCAGGTGGCTTGTGGAAGGATTTTTTGTCCTGATGCTTTTACAGAGAGGGACTCAGGACAAAGTGCCTCCAGTTCAGTCCCCAGCACTGATGCAAACTGCTAGTTGAGCCCTTTGTATGAAAATGGATGATTTTCCTTCTGCAGAAAGGACCTGGCAGGCTCTGAGTTGGTCCTGCAGCACCTGCAGTTCGTGTAAAGAGTTATCTTTGCTGGCAGAGAGACAGCACCCTGCAGAATGAATATTTGTGTGCCAGCATCTGACTTCTTGAAGGCTATCTTTTGACTACATCTTTGTTTACTTTTACCTTCTGTTGCCTTTTTTTCCTTCATTTTGCCCCTTTTGCCATCTACATGGGTTCATTTTACTCCCAGTCTCCATATATGGTTTAAGTTCTCTAGAGTTTTCAGCAACTTTAGCAATATTGCAAGTGAATAATAGGAAATATGGCTTCTAAGCAGAATAGTCAAACATAAAGACAGTTGATGTCCCAAGGCATCCCTTTCTTTTAAAATAAGTAAAAGCCTATGTTTACACCTAGGTTATAGCAGCAGCTTAAAAAGATGATGCCAGTATGTTGTAATATTTTCCCCAATGGAAAAGCATTTGTGCTTAATGACACACTAAAGAGAGGCAGTTCAGAGGCACATTGAGGGCCTTGGCTGTCTGAGTCCTTGCCAAGACACCTTTGTGCAACTCTTTTTTTCTGACAGCATCTCTCCAGTGCACAGAAGGATTTGAAGTTAGAGTCATGAAATAGGAAGGTTGTGGCTTTACTGCAAGACTACCAGCTGGAGGCTTGTGCAGATGAAAGCAAGCGAGCACCTCAAAGACTAGCATTTAAGCGATGCCTTGGAGGTGAAACAAAACATTCACAATAAAATGGAATGTTACCTACTGTGCTGGATTTTATGAACTGTGTGTTGAGTACCACCCAAAAGTAGACCCAAGTGAAGGAAAACTATAGGGAAATATTCTCTTGAATCACAAAACTGGCTAAAGTAACTTAATTACTTGGGTTTGTTATGACATTTCAGTATATGAAGCTTTCAGCCCCATTCTTCTATTTTCAGTTCACTCAGATTTGAGATTATGTCTCATTTTGTGTGGACACTAATGAGATTTGTTGCAACTTTCATGAGAATTAACAGTGTGCCCCAAATGACTTTGTTTAAGTTTCTTTCCATTAACATTCTGCAATACTTCGTATGTCAACTGATCTCCTCGTGGCATTCAGCAGTAAGACCTTGGATAGTCTTAGATTTTAAATGGATTCCTGTCTTTGTTGTTGCTGTTAAGTGCCTGTGATTATACTTTTTAAATGCCTAGTAAGAAAATCTAGACAACTGATGCCAACAAAAATACAGCTCCACACAAGTAATTTGGTATCCTAAGTAAAATCTTAACAGGGTGGTTTTCATCTGTGTCTCCTGTTGACTTAATTTGGAAATATGCATCCAAGCTTCAGCTGAAATGTGTCCAGAAGACCTGTATGCAGAAGCAACATAGATTGTGACATGCATTGATTTTGCTCATGAGAGCTCATCCTCTGGGCTGATAGCTGCAGTGCACTCTGTGAGAGCCACTGTTGTCACTGAATGTTGTTTGTTGCTGTTGAGTACAGTGGAAACAATGACATTGTCTGGCCAAGCTAGCAACTGCCTGGCTCTGAGCTCCTCCTTCACACTTCTACATCACACCATCCAGAGTGACACTAGAACAGACCATTTGTGAGCTAAGAAATGTATTGGTTTATTGTGTGCATATACTTCCATCACAAGTCTGCTGAAAAACAGCTTGTGTTTGGGGTTGGAATATTTATGGAGCATCTTGCAAATCATTTTCAAATCCTGCCGTTTAGCACCTTCCTTATGCCATATGTTCTGCCATATCTTTCTGAGCTCCATTGCCCAACTGAGATGTTAAATCTTGGGATAAATGTCACAGTTCTGGGAAAGGTGCATGGGGGAGAATCGATGGGGGTTTTTGATTTGTTTTAACTTACAGTTATCTCACTAAGATACTTGATGCTCCTCTTAACCTCACCTCCAAAATGAAATTTAGTTATACACTTCAAAGCTGTACAACACATTGAGATAAAGCTTATCTATTTATAGCTAGCCTACTGCATTTTATGAGGCAGAAGGGGAGGTGTGGTTAAAGTATCTTAACTGTGCATTCCTAAATTTAAGCTTCATCTTAGGCTAGCGTGGAAGCTGATGGATCTGTGAGTACCTTGCAGGCCAATGACTCAAATGACTGCTAAGCCCTGGCTTTTCCTATCCCGAAAGCTGTTTCGAAGTGGAGCAGCTTTAGAGGAATCACAGCTTGCAGGTAGGATTGTTGTAAAGAAAATTGTTGCCTACCTCTCTTGTGGTGAGGGGTAAGCTGCTTTGAATTACCTTGCATTTATCATTAAGTAAGAGTGCTACCTCAGTGTAACTTGTAACAAGCTTAGCTCAGTACCTCATCAGACTAGCTTTTCTTGATGTAACATTTTTATACACTTCAAGTGTATAATATTGGCCTAGTTGTTGCTTAAAATACTCAGTTTTTAACAGCTTTATGCCTCCATTTGCATCATAGAGTGCTAATAAACAGGATAAAATAAAGGGATTGAAAGAAGGCAGTGAAGAAGTCAGGAAATATTTCAAAGGATATGAAAATGCCGGTTTCTCAAATATTGTGATTTGAGTTCACTTGGTCTATTTTTTGAAACATATTTAAAAACT
Source organism: Galbula dea (assembly GCA_013399015.1). Taxonomy (NCBI): domain Eukaryota; kingdom Metazoa; phylum Chordata; class Aves; order Piciformes; family Galbulidae; genus Galbula; species Galbula dea. Next base: position 481,926 of record VWZX01002693.1, on the reverse strand, counting down.
TATGAACTTGGAGCTAGTCTATTAAGTCATATCTGCCCAAATTCTTCCTGCACTATTTACAGTTGTGTACCATCATGTTGGAAAGTAAATGACCAAGACATAAAAAGACAACAGTCAATTTTTATATGTTAAAAAATAGGCCTTTATGAATAACTAAGGATGTGATCAGGGTAGCTTCTTAAAGGCAAAAATGTTGACTTGTGGCTGCCAAATGTTTGTCTGGTAATGTTACTACCAGTCATTTTGTTGTAGGGGTTTGGGACTTTCAGTGGCCCTCAGTTTCTAGAGTCCCATGTAGGCTTAGGTCTGTTCTTATCTGCCTAATCTGGTGTACCCTGCCAAAGTTTCCAACTTGTTTGTCTGTCTCCATCAAGTCTGGATGATTGATAGGAGTTGTCTTAGCTCTATATTCAAAGCATAACACTGTAAATCCAGTTCTCGAGCCCTTATTACAAGAAGGATATGGAAGTGATGGAGCAAGTCCAGAGAAGGGCCAGGAGAATGATCAGAGGACTGGAGCACCTCTCCTACAAGGACAGACTGAGAGAGCTGGGATTGTTCAGTCTGCAGAGGAGAAGGCTCCCAGGAGACCTTCTTGTGGCCTTCCAGTATCTGATGGGGGCCACAAGAAAGCTGGGGAGGGACTTTCTAGGAGGTCAGGTAGTGACAGAACCAGGGGAAATGGGTGTAAGCTAGAGGAGGGTAGATTTGGGTTAGATATTAGGAAGAAGTTCTTCACTGTTAGGGTGGTTAGACAGTGGAACAGGTTGCTCAGAGAGGTTGTGGAAGCCTCATCCCTGGAAGCTTTGAAGACAAGGCTGGATGGGGCCCTGGGCAACCTGATCTCGTGGAAGGTGTCCCTGCCAGGCAGGGGGGTTGGAACTAGATGATCTTTAATGTCCCTTCAAACTCTGACTATTCTATGACTCTATATGACAGCATGAGCCTGTTGCTCAAAAGGCTACCAAGATGAATTTTTTACTTTTACAAGAAAAGTATAAACCTAATCATGCCTGCATCTTTGACTTCTTGTCTCCTTAGGGATATGAAAAATTCTATTTATCTGACACTTTTTTCTTCTGCAGGCTAAAGAATGGACTAGCAACTGTGTTTCTCTTCATCAGTTTTTCCTGTGGGAAATTGTTTCCTTGTATTTCCAAAGGTCTTGGTCTAAACCAGCTCTCCAGAGGCACCCTAGGGGTGAAAACAGGTTATTTGAGATGTCCCTCTGGTTATAGATTTTTCTCAAAACCTCTCATTTTGTATGTTGTTATTAATTTGAAGGTAGAAGCTGTAAGCATAATTTCTACTGAGAGATTGCTCTCTCAGCTGAGTCTATCCCAAGTTTGAAGCTAATGGTATTAACCCATTTTTCTTTGGCACAGATGAAGGGGTGCAAAACAACCCCAGGGCAGGTTCCATAGCTGTAACTCCAGTAAACTCTGCAGGTTTACAAACTGCAGGTTTAAGGTTACCGTAGACTGAAATAATGTTTCTCTTGGAGGAAACTACTGTACCTCAAGAGTGCCCCAGTACTTATTTTTGTGTAGATACAGTGCAGAAGAGCTGGGAAAATTCCAGATTAGAAAAAGAAGATGTTATTCCAGGTCCTTGTATCAGATGCACTTTCTATCAGGAGAGCACAAAGCTGAATCTGCACCTTCCCAGAAAGGTATTCCCTGTACTGCAATATCTTTCCACAATATATAGTCAGAAACAGTATTGGGATAACTTATGCTGTCACAAAATTAAGCAATTAATCCTGTGTTTCCCATACCTAAGAAGAACTGGGTTAAGAAATTAATCCTGTGTTTCCCATACCTAGGAAGAACCGGGTTTAAGAATGGCAAAGGGCTTTGTGTTTGCTCTTTGCTCTATTGCTACCTCTGTGGATTGCTGATGACCTTGAACCTTCATGCAGAAATAGGAGACTCTTCATGAAGCAAAATACATAAAACATCAGAAACAAAACCTTCTTTTTTTCCCTGTGGAATGAAAGATACAAAACTTGCAATAAATCTCAACATGAACTTCATTACAAGAGTGCAGACTCTTGTCACAGTCCAGATAATGTATATCAGCATGTAGGCCAACATCTACAAGTTGATTTATCATGGTGTAGATGAACAGATTACATCAACAAAGTAGATCTGTCTCCACTCTATTTAATCATTAGTCTTGGACCAGAACATGCATATTTTTTTAAGTACAAATCAGGCCATGTATTTTCCTAAGTAGTTTATTGATCTAAATATATGCTAAAGGGACCTCCAGACAAAATTACAAATCTGTATGGAGGCAAAACCTTACAGGGGTCTGCTTTTTACATTACAGGTTTGCAGCTATGCTTTTTGTTAGCATTTTTTTAATGTGTCCTTATTTCTGAAAATAATAACATATTCAAAAGAGATGAAAGTATATAAGTAAATAGGAAGGGCTTCTTCCAATACATTGCCCCAAACAAACAAATACTGGAGACAATGTAGGCACCCTGCTGAATGAGGTGGGTGCCTTGGTGACAGAAGATACAAAGAAGGTGGAGTTACTGAATGCCTTCTTTGTGTCTGTCTATACTCTTAGAGACTGTGCTCAGGAGCCTCCACCCCTGAGCCCCCAGATGATGTTAGGATACTGGAGGAGATTTCCTTAGTTGAGGAGGACTGGGTTAGGGAACAGCTGGACATCCATAAATCCATGGGTCCTGATGGGATGCACCCATGGGTGTTGAGGGAGCTGGCAGAAGTCACTGCCAGGCCCCTCTCCATCATCTTTAATAAGTCCTGGGGATGAGGAGAGGTGCCTGGGGGATTGGAGGAAGGTAAAAGGGGCAAGAAGGAGGAGCTGGGTAACTCTAGACCGGTCAGCTTCACCTCCATCCCTGGAAAGGTGATGGAACGCTTTATCCTTGACTCTGTCTCTAGGCATATCAAGGATAAGGGGGCCATTGGGAGCAGTCAGCATGGGTTTACCAAGGGGAAGTCGTGTTTGACCAACCTGATAGCCTTTTATGAAGACATAACCAGGTGGATAGATGAGGGTAGGGCAGTGGATATGGTTTATCTTGATTTCAGTAAAGCGTTTGACACTGTCTCGCACAGCATCCTTGCAGCTAAACTGAGGAAGTGTGGTCTGACTGATTGGGTAGTGAGGTGGATTGTGAACTGGTTGAAGGCCACAAGTCAGAGAGTCGTGGTCAGTGGGATGGAGTCTAGCTGGAGGCCTGTGTCTAGTGGAGTCCCTCAGGGGTCAGTACTGTGACCAGTACTTTTCAATCTATTCATTAACGACCTGGCTGAGGGAACAGAGTGTGCTCTCAGCAAGTTTGCTGATGACACTAAACTGGGTGGGGTGGTTGACACACCAGAGGGTTGTGCTGCCATTCAGAGAGACTTAGACAGGCTGGAGAGTTGGGCAGGGAGAAACTGAATGAGATTCAACAAGGCCAAGTGCCAAGTCTTGCACCTGGGAAAGAACAACCCCATGTATGAGTATAGGTTGGGGACTGAGCTGTTGGAGAGCAGTGAAGGGGAAAGGGATCTGGGGGTCCTGGTGGATGGAAGGATGACCATGAGCCAGCAGTGTTTTCCTGTGGCCAGGAGGGCCAATGGGATTCTGGGGTGAATTAGAAGGGCTGTGGCTAGTAGGTCAAGAGAGGTTCTTCTTCCTCTTTACCCTGGTGAGGCCACATCCAGAATATTGTGTCCAGTTCTGGGCCCCTCAGTTGAAGAAGGATAGGGAACTGCTAGAAAGAGTCCAGTGCAGAGCCACCAAGATGGTGAAGGGGGTGGAATATCTTCCTGATGAGGAAAGGCTGAGGGAGCTGAGTCTCTTGAGCTTGGAGAAGAGAAGGCTAAGGGGTGACCTCACCTATGCTTTTAAATATGTGAAGGGTGTGTGTCGGGAGGATGGGGTCAGGCTCTTCTCAGTGAAACCCAGTGACAGGACAAGAGGCAATGGCTGTAAGCTGAAGCATAGGAGGTTCTGTGTGAATACATGTAGAAATTTTTTCACAGTGAGGGTGCCAGAGCACTGGCACAGACTTCCCAGAGAGGTTGGGGAGTCTCCTTCTATGGAGATATTCCAAACCCATCTGGACGCGCTTCTGTGTGACCTGGTGTAGGGAATCCTGCTGCGGCAGAGGGGTTGGACTAGATGATCTTTTGAGGTCCCTTCCAACTCTTAATATTGTGTGTGATTCTGTAAATGAACAAAACTATGTCATAGTAATAGAGGGAGGAAAGTCAAAGGATAAGAAAGCACAGACATGTCATAACCAGATCATGTATAAAGGTCAGCAAGCTACATAAGTGACACACCTTTCTCTTTATGCATAAAGCTGACACATTTAAACTCACAAAAAGCAGGTCAAAGTAAGGTCTCAGTCACATTCTGTGTAACTGCATTTTGTTTTGCATAATGAACACAGGACACAGAATACAGGACTGGGCACCAGCTATTGCTCTGTTTATTTAGTCAGTTCCTCTGTTCATTTGGCTTCTCACCTCTCATCTCACTCACAGAGGCTTAATTGGGAGGAGTATCAAACTTGGTTTGCTTAACTAGACTCTGTGTGTGCTTGTGTTTGGATGGCTGAACTTTGTCTGAACTGACTGTTCTTTAGTTAAGTGAAATGCATAAGGATAAAGCACAATTTCACAGACTTTATAACTCTTTTAAATGGTTTGCTTTTTTGCTGAATTCCTCCTGTTTTTCAGTTTTCCTGCCTGGGGCTCTTTTCCACAACTGCCCTGGCACTGTGGCACTGGTGCATAAAATGCCCCCTGCTCAGTCAGACTGTCTGTTTTTTAATGGGAAAAATAGTTTTCTTTTGGGCCTCACTATCTTTGGGTGCTCATAATCTTCCTGCTTGGTCTAACATCAGCAGCTACCCAATAGATTACATCCCTAAGGGCATGAGGTGCCCTGAGGAAGGACTATGTGTGGATATGGCCCTGGTCATTTCGAATTATGGAGGAGGCTGGACTCTGTGATGCTGTGCACTGCTGTTACAAGAAGAGGGGCTGAGGATGGGCATATGCATTTTGGCCACGCATACTGCACATCAAGCAGCAAGTGAGGGAGATCAGGGCTTCAGTGGCAGCCCGGCAGATGCAAAGGCTAAAGGAGGGACGAGGGGATGGCTGCCCTCCTCGTTGTGCCTGGGTGTGGGTCCTCCTCCGTGGGGGAAATGCCTCCCCAAGCCTGTGATACCTGCCACTCCCACACGACTCCTGCTAGGTTGCTGGAGGACACTAGGGACACTGTAAGGGAAGCCAGAGCCAACGCTGCTCTTCAGCCAGGGGAAGGCTGGTGGCACCAAGGGAAGCCCCACAAGCAGCCCTTCTCTGTGCTCCCTGCTCTGATCAGGGATAATGCCATCTGCCACCTCTGTGGGTGCTTTGGCAGCCCTGTCCTACCAACCCAGCCCAGCTCACCAGGACCTTCCACTGGTTGCCTGCCGTTCCCCCCAGAAGGGGTGCCCCTGCCTCCTGCCTGACAGGCCACCATGGGACGCCATGGCCCAGCAGGGCCCAAGTCTGGTAGCAGATCCACAGGGCTGTCATGATTGTCCTCAGAGGCTGGAGTCAAGTGGCTCAGCCTCTCTGAGCTTCCTATGCAAGAAAGATAATATTTCCTTCTCTCAGCGGGTGCCAGAAGGAAAATATATTCACACTTAGAAGGGGTCGCAGGTTGCAATTGCATGGGATGTGATTACTTTAGCTATTAATTACAGTTATTAGTTTGGATGTTTTCCAGTGTGCTGAGGGAGATTGCCTTCCCATGGAGAAAGAAATATTGGCAGCATACTTTTAAATTCAGTTGGTACATTTTCTCCCTTTCCTGAGTGTTGTCTGAATTGCACAAGAAATTTTAAAAGGTGAAAAGGGCTGAAGTTTTACAAAGCTTTGGGAAGAAACTTTTTAAACAGCCTCCAACAAACTAAAGAAATGGACATCATTTGACCTTTCCAGTCACCTGTTTTCAGAGAGCATGAAGGGAAGATGAGAGAGGACAGGAAGGAGAGATCCCGGAGGGAAGCCTAGAACAAACAGAGAAGGAGCACACACGGTATGTTTCTTGACATCTCTTGCCCTTCTTTACTCTAGTATTTACTTTTGAGAGGCACATGGTAAAGCTGGGACTAACAAGGAATTTTTATTCTCAGCTAAGGCTTATAAACTAGCTGCTGAGAGAATAAGCTTTTCAGATATCTCTAAGGTCATTTAACATGCAAAATCACATTGGCAGGGATGGTGGGCAAGTACTTAGAGCATGGTGATCAAGCTATGTATAGCTGAAGGTTTGAAGGCATCAGGAACCTGTATATCTAACTGCACAGCACTGCAGTTCAACAAGTAGCTGTGAAGCACATCAAGGCAGGATTGTCCTCAGCTATTGTCTGTGAGTGGATGCAATTGTACCTTATCTGAAAATCTGTCTTGCTGAAAGCAACTGTGTCCATAAAGCAACTGTCAAACATGTGTCACTCAAAAAATGTCGTTTCTAGCTGCTAGCAATAACTGTTAGAACTGTGCTGCAGTCAGGAAATTGCAAGTGTCAAAAAGTACATGGGTCATCATAAGGATAGGGTAAAACTCCATTATGTGTATTCTTAGAACAGTCTTCTGCAATTTTCTTTGTATCCAGTACAGTCAATTTTCCATGAATTCAAGAGAGATAAAACTCAAAAATCAGAGGCAGTGGCAGTGAAGGTATGAAAACTCTGGCAGAACTCTGCTTTTAATTTGTCTGGTGCCAATGGGACTTACCTGGTGTTCATATCTAAATTTACACCCTTTACTATTTCTAGAAAATGAATATAGTATTTGCTAAGAGTGAAATACTTGCAGCATGTAGCTTTCTGCTGAATAGAACTACTTGTTATTCAAGATCATTAACAAAAAAACTCAAAGACTATTCTTCCAGTAAGCTTATTTCTGGGATTCTCCCACCTGGGTATGGATGAGACTGCTGCTTCCCTGCAACTTTTGTGTCACTTTTCACATTCAGGAGAGATACATCTGTTGGATCATAGAAATGTTTGAAATAGAAAAAGCATTCCTCTGACTTAGAGAATAGCCAGAACTGAAAGGATAATAGTTTAATCATTTATTAAAAGAGAAGGATGAATCCTCTTTTATGAAGAAGCAGTCCCACGTAGTTTTGAAATTAAACAAAGCATTTGGAGCAGTTAAGTTGAATATTCTATTATTCTTACTTTTTAACTGCTGGTGAAATTGCCATAATAGCATGAGTGAGAAATTGGCCACAAATCTACCAAAAACTTGAAGAGATGGGGTCCCAAAACTGCAGTTTTGGTAGTGCAAACCAGGAAAAACTACTTCATAATAGGTAAAATCAGTTCTCCAGTTCCCCGCTGCCTCCTGAGTTTCTATCACTGTCTGTTTTGACACCAGTTTTGTTTTCTTTCTATTAAGGGAGTTATGCTCCCAGAGGTCAGAAAGAAAGCTCTGCTTGTCAACTGCCTGAGTGTTGAAGTCAGAGTATATGACATGCATTTTCTCTCTCTGATTGCAGCAATACAGATGTCATTTCAGTGCAACAGAACATTTCCATGACTAATAGGAGCATAGAGGAAGGGATTAGAAAAGCCTATTCTGTCACACACTCTACACAGGAGGTGAGTAATTTACCCAAGAAGACACAATAATAGTAGTATGCAGTGACTTCCAAGAGCAAAAACTTCAGGTAATTTCTTTTACTATACTTCAAATGCCATTATTTTCCTTTAATGTTACTGGCAGACTAGTAGGAAGAATAAGAGGCCACTTAATTAATAACAAATAGGTGTTCTGATATCCACCTCTGCCAACCACTCCACTCCTAGCTCCTTTAGTATCAATTTGCTGAAATAATCATCCAAGCAGCTATAAAGCAAAGAACAGCTACCCTTTGTCCCTCACTCTAGAAGCTAGACTATACTCCTTGGCACTTGCTAGCATTTCTTACAGTGCAGTAGAAGAATAATAGCATTCCTTCATTACTTCTAAGTGAAGATCTGAGATAATCCACTGGGCTCTAGTTTAACACCCTGAGTCCCAGTATGCCTTCTCAAAAGAGGACAAGACAAATAACTGATGAAAAATCAGCTGTCCTCTCCATACATCTGATCACCTCACTGCTTCTGTCAGTTGCTTTGTTGTTGAGAGTTGAATGAAAAATTGTTGGAGGGGGTTTTAGCCAAAGTATTAATAACTTTCCATCCTTTTGTATAGCCCACTTAAGTGGCAATAAAACATCACCACCAAGGAAAAGCACGTCCCCTTAAGGATCAAAGTCGCTATATGAAAAAGGCACAGAGCCTTGTCCATAACTCTTGCTAAGTATTTAATCTCATCTCCTTCAAATGTTGCTCAAAAGACATTTACTACTGCTGAGGATACCTTTTCTACAATAAGGTGCCTGTGAGGGTCTTTCTATTGAAAGAAAATAGAGCAGTCAATACTGCTAATGGTGCTGCAGAGACACATTGGGGTGTTTTTATCTGGAAGATGCTACTGAAAATGGCATAGCTACTGACACCTATTGTGATAAATGGAATTTAATATTGGCTCAAGATGAAAAGTTATAACAGAGTGAAAAGAAATTACCTGAACACAGTCCCATGGAACAATATCATTTAAGATACCCTGACATTTCTGACTGGAGGTGATTGATTAACTAGTATATGTATGTCTGTAAATTTATGTACATAACGTAATAAAGGCAAAAAACATTACTGTAGTTTGTGCATTCTTCTACCTGGCCTGCTTCTGTGTCAGATGTGTTTCCTTTCAGTTCAGTTCAACAAAGCTCCAGAAGCTGTAGTTTAGAGAACTGTTCACAGAAATTTCCACTGGAAGCTGTGTGAAGTTACTGAATATTGGGATTAGAGGTGCAGATTTTAATGGTAGATGTCTTTCTGCACCACTTGGAATCATTGGCAAAATTCCACTGATTTCAATGATACAGAATCAAACCTCAGGGCTGCAAGCATTGTAGGGAAAATATTCTCCTAGTTGTTGGCATCTGATGTAGTTGTAGCCTCTGTGAAAAACATTCAGTCATTGGGCATCTAGGTACGTAACTAAACATTGTAATAAAGATAAACACATCTAGACCAGGTCTGGGGTACAAGAGCAAGAGATAAATTAATATTTTTCACTAAATTATTTACTAGATGAACTAATTTAACATTTCCTTCTTTTTGCAGACTACTAAGAAACAGATTAGTTTTCTCAAATTTACTTGATAAATCACATTTCATTGCCACATATTTCCAAGGTTTTTCTTTTTAAGCTCTCAGTTGTTTGTGATTCTGTGCATGATACCCAAGTTAGACTATGATTTCTTAAGTAAACCCTAGAAATATTTTGCTTTTAAAATCTTGCATTAATTTATTTTATTGTCTCTGAGAGCTTGAAAAACACCTGCTGCTTTGTAACCTTAGAGCAAAGAGAACATATCCATCTAAGTAAGGGAGAAAAATAAATATGAGAAAGATATCAGAGAAAATGTGGGTTGTTTCCCTCTTCTCTCTGAGCCACAAGCCAATTTGACAACGTCTGCAGTAGCAACTATAAAAACACCATAGTGCACAATATAAAAAGTATAGCCTGATCTCAACTATTGCTATTCCTTTGAAGTATTTGACATTTGCTCTACATCAATAGATGACTAAGTGAAGAATTAACCCAAAGAATTGGATAACCTCTACTGATAACCGCTTGGAGAACTGTTAAACCCTGTTAAGCATGAACCAAACAGCATACATGGTTTGAGTAAAACTAGTCTGAAGTGTAGAGTCAGGCATTGTGAACTTCGGGAAACACAGAATCTTTTTTTCCGTGGTCCATTTTTGATATACTGTTCTGCCAGTTTTTCCTTCTTTCTCTCTCTGTCCTCGCTTCCTTTTTTTCTCTCTCTTAATCCTTTTTAATCAGAAACAAGCCCTCCACCTGCTCTTCATCTCCATTCCATTGGTAAGGTTTCTTTTACATCTCCGCAGCTCCTGTTTGTAATCTGCAATACCTGGAACATTCATTTGCTAAACCGGGAGCAGTCCTGTGAGTAGTGGAAGCTCTGACTCGAGCCCTCTCCTTGTGAAATCTCCCCCAGCCTTATCCTCACATTTACAACAGCTGATCAAATGTCCAAACACTCACCTTCAGAGACGTTCCACCTTTCCACAGTGGGCTAGCAATAAACAAAACGCAGCCCTGGCTGAACTGTTTTGCAGTGAGTGGTGCTATTGAAATCACTGCCTCCCAGAAAGAGGCCTATTCTACTAAGAACGTTGAGCCTTGCAGGCAATCTCCACTGGTTCTCTCTCTGTAAACATCATCAAAGATACTTAAGCTAATTAGTTACAGGCTGAGGGATTTTAATACTTTAAGATATATGTACCCAACACAAAGAGCCTCCCAGTGAGGAAATGAAACTTTTGACTCCGTATTTGAGCTAGATATTTGAAGAAATACATCATCAGATTCAGGATGCCAGCACTTCTTTGGCATTACTGGAAGCATTTTTCATTTTTCTCTTGAGATATTATTTAGCATCTCCTGCCCAGAAGTCTTCACACCCAGAATGGCTCTGACCAGACTGTTATCAGATAGTCCAGCTCATGCTACCTTTGCTGTCTGGAAAACTAATAGGTGTGGGGCCTCTTATTGGCACAGTTAGGAGCAAGGACTGAAGGTGGTGAGTTCCTTCAACACCCTTCATCTCTGTGGCTGCTGAGGATGGGATGGGATGTTCAGTGTTGCCATATGGAATGCAGACTGAGAGAAATCAAAAGAATCATAGCTGCCCCGAGCAAAACATAGTCTTCAAAATTCAGAGGTGAGGAAATATCTCAAAAAGTGTAAAGTTTGTACTCATCATCTGGGGCACATTAACACACTCAAAAATTCCTCTGTGGCTTTGCATTAAATTTTCATTCTCAGTGATGATTTTATCCACTTTTAAACGTAGCCCACAAAGCATGTTTATGAATTTTCTCTCTCACAGTTCTGCAGTGGCAAAAAAAAAGTTTCAAGGAGCCAGGGTAGGTTTAGATTAGATATTAGGAAGAATTTCTTTACTGAAAGAGTGGTGAGATATTGGAATGGGCTGCCCAGGGAGGTGGTAGAGTCACCATCCCTGGAGGTTTTTAAGAAGAGGATGGATGTGTTTCTTCAGGGGATGATTTAGGGATAAGAGTAGTGTAGGGCTATCGGTTGGACTAGATGATCTTGAGGCTCCTTTCCAACCCTAATGATTCTGTGATTCTGTGAATCCAACCCTAAATCAGCCCTAACATGAATGAAATGGAAATTACTTCAGCTAAAAAAATAAAAATAAAAAATTCTCCTCAAGGAGAAATTTCTTTCATGCTCCTGCCCCTGAGCTGATCTCAGACTTCAGTGTCAAGTCACACAGTGGACAGCAAGTGTATGGGGGAGTCTTTGCTTTGAAAAGGAACCTTATAGGGCTGTGGAGAGGAAATTCTTGAGACACTGTTGTCATCCCACAGGAAGCAGGATGCAAATACCATAGGAAAAATAATATATGGGAAAACTTCAGAGTCTGGGATAATACTTCTAGTCCCTGTTGACAGGCTTCTTGTTACAAATGGCTTTAATGAGTGAATCAATACAAGCTTGGAGGCTCCAAATAAGATTGAGACCTGCAGTGTTAGACAGTATGTATATTCAGCAAGATAGATGCTCCCTATCTCTACTTTCATACATAAGAGAAATAGAGTTAATATTGTTGTACAGGCAATGATCTGAAATATGGAGGCTTTAAGTCATTGAGACAGAATAGGAAAGAGCTGAGATCTAAATCCCAAACTCTAAAGCTCCACTCCCTGCATTACCCATGTGTCTGTTTGCCTCTTAAGTGTCTTGTTGTACAACAGATGGAGGCAGTTGATATCAGTAATTTTTTGGCACCTTTTAAATATAGATTGCATTGCTGAGAACTGGCCTGAAAGAGAATGGGAATAGACCTATTCTATAATATACTGTCCAATTATCGTGCCAAAGCTAAGCTACATTGCTGCTTTAAGTTTAATTTGTAAAATTAAATCACAAATGTCATCCCTTACAAATGACCATGGGCAGAAGACAGAGTCACATTACAAGAGACAAGATGTATATGAAATCTGTGAATTTGCAAGCAGACACATCAATTACATCTGAACTATTGGCAGGCTTTGCCAATCTCCAATACCTCTACTCAAATGAAAAAATATTATTAACCTTTGGTGTGACACATGCAAATAAGATATGGTGATTCAACAGCAAATTCAAGTATCTAACCATCACATTTTTAAGATAAGCAAATTTATTTTAGGCATTGGAGGAGTATATTAGCTTGGTATTGGAAATCAAGTATTTTTGACAGCAAATTGCAGTACTAGCTGACATGAAAAATGTCAATTATTATGTTATCATTTGTAACTGAATGTTACATGGCAGAGGTGTTGAGCTGAAAAATGCTTCAAAATATTATCCTTCATAAATATATATACTACTTCAAAGTTCCAAGTAGCCAGTCAAGCAGTTGTAGATGAACAAGCACCAACTAGAGTGCTACAACCTGAAGCTCAGATGAGAATTTAGTTTACAGATTATTTCATCCAGTCTGTTGTCTTTTGTACTTCCACATGTAAGCCTCCATGGTACCACCATAGCAGGGCCTGTGAAGGCACAAGGGAAGGTCCAAAGTGGCTGCCAGTACTCAACGTGAACACTGTGGACTACTGTGGATTTTTGAACATCTGCCTGCTTGTAAATTCTTTTTCTTTTACCCACTCTCTATTCATTTTTTCCTCATTATTTTCTTTTCCTTTTCCCAGATGTCCTAAATATCTCCATTCCTTTTTTTTTTGTTTAATTGTGGTTCTCTCCTTAGTTGTTTTGTCCCACTGGGGAGAATTTAGCAGAAGAGAGGTGAATCCTGTGAGCCACCAGCCTCTGAAATGCTGAATGTTCCTTGATCAGAGGAATAACAGAAGGTATTTTCCCATCATGTTTTACCTCCAGTTTAGGTATCTACAAGTAGAGAAGTTCTGCTGAGGCTTGAAAGAAAAAAAAATCCTTATTTTGCCTTTGTAGCAAGGTATGTTTTAATTCCTGGATTTAATTCCTGTGAAGCCTTGAATGTAAGCTCTGACAGAGATGCAGAAATATCATTATAGTGCAATTCAACTGCCAGCAGAAATCTCTGCTAAATTTGCTTATATCTTTAGTTCCTTATGTTGTACAGTCTAGATCTGGAATAATATATTACTTATGGCTCAGATATGCCAATCCTGGAGGATTCTGTAAGCACAGACCCTCACACAATGAATGGCAGTACATGATTTTTCCACTATATATTTCAATTTCAGTGCAGATTTGAACAATTCTTCAGCTACATTTTGGCAAGCCATATTCTAATTGGTTTGATACTCTGCCTGGTGACATGAAATTGCACCTCTCCAGAATCTGGTATTTTTAGCCTATGCATCTTAAGAAATGATAAATTCTTATGTCCTTTTCTGATGTTTATCTGTATCTCTTTTCCTTCGGACTAATATGAGAAGAGTCAGCACTTTGAACAATCTTATATTCTTTCATATTTATTTTCAGGGATTTTGAGTGGTCAGGAAAAAACCAAACCAAAACAAAACACAAACCCAAAAAAACCAAACCAAGAACAGACAATGAAAATATGTACTGGTGCTCACAATTGGCAAAGCAGTTATTTTTCACCTGGTTCCACAGAAAGGTTTGGCTAGAAACCTGAAAAGCTGGCCTCTTTATGCAAACCTATGATTTTGTTTGTCTCTAGCACTTTTTGCAAACCTGTAATTTTATTCACCTCTGGTGTTGTATGCAGTGGTCTGAAAATGAACATTCCCTCACCTGTAGCTTCAGGAGAGATACTATTTGAATCAACAAAGGCTGTGAAAATGCTATTTGTTTGCATTCTGTAAGTTCTCAGAAATTAATCAGCTGCAGAGAAGGTGCAGACTCCTAATGTGTTAGAAACTGAGTCACCTTCTTTTGAGAAAGGCTGCTGCAGATGTGGTATGTGCTGAGAATTCTCATGCAGGAACTGAATTAATCCTTTAGCAGTAATGTACCATTTCACAATTACCAAGCAGTTACAAATGAAATAGCCAGGGGATTAAGGTATTATTCATTTCAGCTGCCTAAGAATACAGAGAGCTCCCTCATCTCTCAGACAGGCATTTCTACCCTATGATTGCCTAAAGGCTTGCAGATATTAAAAAGTGAGTCAAAAAATCTGATGTGAGAAAACGCTAGCAAAGTTTCTGTATTTTTCCAGGTTATTTTGCTAATGTTATTAGTGCTTTCTCTGTTAATGATGCAGTGTTAGGCACTCAGAAAAGTCAGAAATAGCAATGGCTAGAGCAAACTTAAAAATTCAGTGTTGCTCCCTCCTTTTGTGTGGTTGATAATATGGTGTTTTAGTTGCAAACTCAAAATCAAATTCTATCCTAATTCTAAGACTGTCAACCCAGAATAATTCCACAGGGGAGAGTAATAGATTTCATGATCAGAAATTTTATCTGTTATTATTTAATATGACTTCACAGAATCACAGAATGTTGGAGGTTGGAAGGGACCTGGAAAGATCATCCAGTCCAACCCCCCTGCCACAGCAGGATTCCCTAGACCAGGTCACACAGAAGCATGTCCAGATGGGTTTGGAATCTCTCCAGAGCAGGAAACTCCCCAAGCTCTCTGGGCAGTCTGTGCCAGGGCTCTGCCACCTCAGCTGGGAAAACATTTTTTCTTGTATTCACATGGAACCTCCTATGCTTCTTAAAATATAGAGACTCTTCTTCAGAAATACCCTTAGAAAGACTATCTTTGTTGTTAGTGGTGCAGCAAATCATCAGAAAGACCCCCAGATTTGACTTAAAGACTCCCAGGGATGGAGAAGTGGCCATATTCCTATGTAAAATATTGCAGTTCTTAAATATCCTCTCTGTTAGACACCTGAAGATATGTCTGCATAGCTATGCAATTTGCTATGGAAAAATAACAAATCCCATTTTGAATGGGCTGAAAAGTAGGGAAAAGCTGAAACTATTCCAGGTATGTAAGCTGGATCAGCAGTCTCTCGTTTGTATTTTGTTGTGTAGTTACATCCCAAGAGACAATGTGTAAAGCCTATATTTTATAGCCCCATGACTGTAGTATTTCATGCTTATGTCAAAGCTTCAGCTTTTATTTCAAAATTTGTACATTCACACATGCCAGGAAGGATTTGAAAACAGAAACAGAGGTTGGCTACGGCACTACTGTGTAGGTTTGCTGACAATATGAACCAGCAGAATGGAAACACTGAGATGACATATTGAGAATTTCTATTAATATTAGCCTGTGGGCATTTGGGTCTATCTGCCCCTGAGTGTGAAGCAGAGCTCCTAAAATGTCACTTTCTAGTAAGCCTGAAGGCAAGCCAAGAGTAAATTATGACCTCCATGTGGTAACTGGGGTAGTTGTTTATTACCCCATCCTCCTTTCCCTAGGGCCTCTTACACTTCTCATCTTCTAACATTTGTTATGTGGAGTACTTTGTTCCCATTCCTCTCCTGTAAAGCATTTTACCTCCTGAGTAGTCAGCAGTGAAAGAGCTTGTGCTGCCCTTTGAAGTGTTATACTGGGGACACCAGAATGGCCAGGCTACCAGATTGAGTATCAGCCTGTTGGTTGCAATTTCATACAAAAATACTGGAGAACTCATGCAAGTGAAGAGGTGAGGGTGAGGGAAGGCTGTGTAAAAACAGTTGTGTGATACTGAGGGGTATGGCTTCCATTACAACAGAAAGGAACCTCACTCTCCACAGAATCAGAGTGTACTCTGGCACAAAGCCATCTAGCATACACTCTAGTTTTAACCTACCACCCTGCTGCCTGTCCCTGAGCCCTGTATGGAGCACTCTTAAGAATCATTGTGATACTCTCAAAATGAAGCCATTTCTGGTGGAAAGCCTGGCCATCATTCTGTATCAGGAGCAATGGCTTTCTCTGCCTGCCTGCTGTCCTACAAGATATTGCTTAAAAACAACTGCTTCTATTGTCAGAAAAATACTACATTAAAAAAAAATTAAATAAATCATACCATAAGAATAGAAATAACACCACAGGCAAGCTGACTCGATACATTACTTCTGATGTTTCAAGCTGGTGTGGCCTTCCATCTAAGCATGGAACTCCATGGTTACAGACATAGTTTAAGTCTACAGACACCTTGGTATGTTACAGAATAAATTATTGCTTTCAATATTTGCATGTGTTAGTGTGAGTGATGAAAAGTGCTGCACCGGTAGAAGCTGGTGAACAAATGTATCAGAGACAGCAGCAAGGAACTATTTACCTTTTTGGCTAGCTGAAACATTGAAATAACCCCAAACCCATAACTGTAGTTCAAACTGACAGTACAAGAATAGGGTCCTCACCTCTGTGGAGAACTCTTGTTCTTCCCATATAGTACCAAAAACTGCTCAGTCTTCAATTATCAGAATGAATTTCAGGTGAAAGGCCTTCGTTATGTCTGCTTCAGAGACAGGTAAACTGAGGAACAGAAACATTTGCCCTGCTTTTTTCCTGGGTTTGCTGCCACAGATCAAGTTGCCTTGTGCTTAGATTGCAGGCATTGTTGAAGAGGTTGCCAAGAAAATGTTGTAACAAAGGTGAGTATACATTTCAATATAGTATTAGAATGTAATAGCATCTTCATTTCCATAAAATCATAGAATCATCTGGGTTGGAAGGGACCTCCAGAGGTCATCTAGTCTAACCCCCCCGTAGTGAGTAGGGACATCCCCAGCTAAATCAGGTTGCTCAGAACCTTGTCTAGCCTCACCTTGATAGATTCTCAATTTTAACTCAATCAATCCAGAAAAGATTCCTTTAGAAAAATAGTAAGAGGGTCAAGAATGTGTGGGGAGATTCATTCTAGCCTCACAATTCTTAAGCAGGGTACTAACGTTTATCAGGAAGACAGGAAACTAATAGTTCTGAGGCTGTGTCAGCCTTGTTTCACAATAGAGTTGAAACTGAAGGATGTAGCTGTATCTGCTCCTCGGTAGCACATATGTTCTCATTTAGCTGGCCTTCAAACAATGCAGCCACTACCCTTCTCCCAGTTCTTCTGGATTAGTTTCATGACTAACTGTGGCAAAGTTTAGGATGACGTGCAATGGGATGCTCATCTGATAAGCCAAAGGGACACATCATCGTCACTGAATGACACTGATTTCCAAAGGAATTCAGATTTTGGAATTTCTCATCCCCTCCCACAAATCCTCCACTGAGAAGGCAAGATCAGGACATAATGCTTTAAAACCCAGGGGATGACCTGATGTCAGACACAACAACGGACGCAGTGCTCAGAAGTGTAGGAGTTGGGAGGCTGATTTATGACTGTGCTGGGGGAGAGAGTATTCCAAAAGTCTTCTTGCCATTTCCTCCTAATGCAGTGGCTGAGCAGACTGGCCTTGCAGCAGGAGAGAGGTCAGCAGAAGAGGATTACATAAGGCTGCTTGCTATGCAGAAAAACGCAGATGGCCTAAAAGTGTTTCATTTTTTTAAGTGAAGTCACATGCCCAAGAGCTGCAGTTTGAGGCAGAAGAGGAGTCTCTGAAAAGCAAGTACAGCAAGAGTTGTTTTGTTCTCATTTTCATTGAAAATAAGTCTGGAGTCTCACCAGGAAATAAGTTTTGAAGAAAAGAGTTGGCTTACCTACAGCCCAGGCAAGTTGGAATCACCTCCCTTTATTTGTGTTGCATCTTCAAGCACTTTGGAGGCATAGGCAGCCACTTGCACAGATAGTTATCTTTGAAGAAACTAGTTTCAAGTTCAGATGGGATCATCTGATTGAATTGAATTCCACATGGTGCAGCAGAACAGGGGGTCACCAATTCTGTTCTTCTCAATAAAGACTCAGTCAGCACTATTTGCTTTGATGTGCACTGTTGCTTCTCCTTTATATGGCCAATATTATTCTATCACATCTTAATCCAGAATTACATTTTCTGCTTATTAGATGGCTACAAAAGGACCAGTCTCAGTACAGGAATTATAACCAGTGCTATACAGATTTACAAAATGAAATTTCAGCTCTCACTGATCTTTTTTTCATTTTTATTGCATGTTTTCATTTTTTGATGTTTGTTACAATTAAAAACTGTCATTTATTTCCTTTCATCTCTTACAATTAAAGAGCCATGATTTCCTGACTTACAGTAGCCTTTTTTCTCCTTTTACTTTAATTTATTATTGCCTATAATATACCTTTTCTTTAAAAACAAAACAAAATCAAAGAGAGGTGAAAGTTATTATAGAGCTGTAGTCATATCTGTCAAGGTGAAAATCAATGTCAGACACAGATTTGAAAGCAACAACATTTCTTCAAGTTCATTTTTAAATTGGGGGAATTACTATGCTAGATATTACACATTTAAGCAAACTCAGTGTTCTGGATAAGCACTAGAATAACAGTGCTGTAACTTGAGCTCTTCTCTTTAGTGTGACAGTTGCACCACTTACACAGTACAGTGCTTCCCTTTCTTTTGCCAAAGATGTTTTCTTCCTTGCTTTGCCTTTCAGTGGACAGAGCATATTGGTGCCTTGCAATTTTCCCAGGCTCATCCCAAGCCTAAGGCTAACTGCAGGAACTCTCAATCCTGACAGATTTTTGAGTAGAATGCTTTGAAATACATCAGAGGATGGAGACTCTATAGTCTCCTCGAGTGAACTATTCTCCTCTTTTCCTACCCATAAGTACTAGAGAGCTTTTCAAAATGTCTAACCTAAATCTGTCTCATTGCAATGCCAGTTCTTCCTTGATTCACCAGGGACATGGAGGAAAGGTGTTGTTCTTCCTCTTTGCAGCAATACAGGCTTGAAACTAAGTTGAAGAACAGGTAGCATAACAAAGTGTGGACAAGGAGAAAAAGAGTGAATCATCTGCTGGACAACTTCAGTGTCTATTAATCTGCATATAAGATGAAAGGAGCTCGGGAATAAGGTAGAGGATCGGGGAGTCCTCTTCATGATCACCAGTATGGCTGAATTATGTTTGAGCAGTGGCTTGAGTCACTGCTCTGGATTTTTTGTTCAGAAAGGTTTAGCCTGTCAAGGAAGATCCTCAGTTGGAAGTTTTTTCTTAGTTTTCTTTTCTCTAGATTACAACCACCTAGTTCATAAAACATTGCAGATTTTGCCTTTGAACCTTTTCTAGTTTGTTTGGGTTCTTTTCTTTTGTCTGGAGGACTCTTTTCAGGTGGGAAAATATACTAAACAGATGATCCAGTGATTATCTAAGAAATGAGCCAGAAAACTGGACTTTTGAGCCCTAAATGGATGCTTCTTGTTGGTGAGACACTGGCACAGGTTGCTCAGAGAAGTTATGATGAGGCCTTGAGCAACCTCGTCTAGTAAAAGGTGTCCCTGCTCATTGCAGGAGGATTGGAAGTAAGTGATTTTTGTGGTTCCCTCCAACCCAAACCCTTTTATAAGTCTGTGATTCCTTATAAATAAGTAAGTGTCTTTTTTTGCCACATGAAAATGCTGCAGTTACACCCCTAAAGAACAATCAGGCCAGGTCAGCCTTAGCATTTTATGGTGGTTGCTAACAAAAGTGCCCATTAGCACAGCTATGATGCATACACCTGTTCAGCAAGAACAGGGTCGAGCTCACACATCCAATTTAATGAGACATTCAAACAGACATTCAGTAGCCTTTAAGTATCCTCTCACAATTAGAGGACTTTTTAAAATGCATGTCTAAGGAAAAAAGAAAAAAGGTTCCTGAAGTAATTAAGAATAGTTTGTAGTCTCTCAGTCATCCACAAACTAGGTTTTTTATTAGTTTAAAGAGGGAAGTGTCTTCTGGTGTTTCAGAGAAATGTAACATGAGAAAGCTGTGCCTGGTTGCACAAAGATCATCACCAAGCCAGGAGCCCAGACAGGGATGCAACATCAGGTAGTAGCAGGAGAATTCCACATCTACAAGCACCGTGCTTTGAGGCATGAGGCCTCTGCTACACATCATCTTCCTGGCTGAAGTTCAGTGCCACAGCCTCCCCTCTATGGTAGGACCCTATCTGCCCAATCAAGCACAGCTAGTGAGGGAATAATAAATCAGGGTGATCAGCTGTGCCTGCCAGGAAAAGTCAGACAGCAGGAGAAAGGCCGTGGGAGGGCAATGATGCAAATGCAGGCTTGGTTGCAAGGAAGCAGCCTGAGGCAGGAATCAGCTTTGTGAGAGGCATGGAAGGTAGCTACCTTTTCAAGGGGGAAGATTGGGGAAAAAATAAAAGATGGTGTGCACATTTAATATTAAATGACTGAGGAGATTAGATCAGTGAGAGAACACAAATTACTGTGGGACAGGAAATACTGTTTAACAAAGGAAAAAAAAGGTGTCAAACAGTAAGAGATGCAGTCACCTAACTAGAATCTGCGTGGGTTTTACAGAGACAAGACAGGAAACTGCCTGCAGTAGCAGGCAAGCAGTATATTGGACCTTTCACATTGAACCAGAAAATTAAGCTTGCTGAAAGTAGAAGGGCTTGTTTCTGGGTGTCGTTGGATGTGCAGATAACTATTTCTTGGATGGGTTATGGGGAGAGGGTGGAAAGAAGGGTTTGTTGCAGAAGTGAAGACTTAATAGCAGGCTGATAAATTCTGTAAATATTTCATTTCTACAGCCAGGCAGTACTTGAAAACAAGCCAGGTTGCCTCTGATCTTGAGTTGCTAATGAAATTATATTATGCTACTACTTTGAAACTTAAAAAGTAGCCTGTAATGTTTACATGATATATTGGCTAGTTTTAATTCCTGCATTTTTGTTAGGGTTAGGTCTGACCGGCCAATATCATTGGGAACTTCATTCATTCGGTTGAAAGAACAGCAGACCTGCAATAAGTTGTGGAGGAAAGGCATGATGCTGACCTTATTCTCCCCCGAATTCCCTTATCCATACTAAAACCCTAGCAGCCCCAGCTGAGCCCGGCCCTGCTGGTGCGTGCTCGGAGCTCCCCCCGCTGGTCAGAGCCGCAGCCAGGGGGAGGGAGGCGGAGGCAGGGAACTGGGACCGGAGGGGACAGCCTCAGAACCTCCAGCAGTGCTTCTGCTCTGCTGAAAAATCTGTGTAGCCTACCCACATGGTGAATTTCTGCACTGAATAGCAGTATGTCCTAGGAGGAAAGGGAGGGGACGGCAAGTTTTGGGATTTTGTGGGGGTTTTTGTTTGGTAGGTTTGGTTTGGTTTGGTTTTGGGGGGTTGATTTGTTTGTTTGTTTTGTTTTGTCTGATTGGTTGATTGGGGTATTTTTGTGGGTTTATTTTTTGTTGTTGTTGTTTATTGGCTTCCCCCAGGGCAGGTAAGGGTGAATGTTGTAGGGCTTTCACACAGAAAGTTACTTGTGACTAAAGGGACTCACGTGAAATTGTTCCACGGCATCGCTCTAATGTACCGACCCCATCCCCCCGTTACCCAACGTGTTTTGGAGTGGGGGCACACCAGGTTAGTGAGCAGATTTGTCCGGTATGTCACCTTGCCAACAAAACTGACTTACTGATTTACAAAATTGCCTGTTGGGGGCAGGGATGCAGGGAAATAGAGTTAGGGAGGATGAAAACCTATTTTAAAAAGTCAGAAGCTTGTTAATGGATTTTACCAGACAATGCAAACACTATGCTGAGTTTGTCACAGCACCAGCTCTGCTCTCTGCATCACTGAGACAGCTCTTTCAGAAGCTGCATCTTTATGCAGAGAAGCTGTGCTGCCAGGGCTGCCAGTTTGTTGGTATCAGCTCTACAGTAAGAGGCTCTCAGCATCTGAGATCTCAAGGGGCTTTGCTGTTCCACCTTTCATGGGGGCTGTAGTCTGTTTCTCTCTATTGCTTCTGCTGAAGTTTTCTGTTCTTCTGCTAAAGGAGTTTTATAAAATTCTTCTCATCTTCTAATTAACTCTTTTCCTCATCAGGCATTAATAAGACTCATAAAATATAATTTAACATTTCCCACTGAAGTCCATTTGTTTCCTTTCACACTTTGAATTTTCTATTTTCTCCTGCTAAATTGTTCTTCTCCCTTTCCATCCTCCTCATGCTTTTACTCTTGATTAGTCTGACATTCTCAAAAACATATCCTCACAGTTACAGTATCAACTGGGAAAACAAACCCCACCCTTTCCCTCCCCAAACAGAAACCACCAAGGGGTGGGAGGAGAAAGTAGCCAAAAGCTGAAAGTTGTGTTTTCTATCAGCTCTGCCAAGAAACTGCTTACAGCCTCCTAGCTCCATTCAAGGATAACCATTTATTGAACTTTCTAAGGGTCAAATACTGACAGGATTTGTATTCATGCACAGAATATTTTCAACCACTGTACCCTGAAATGTGAATTACAGCATTTTGTGCTCAAAAATACAACTCAAAGGATTGTAGTTGTCGAAGTACAGCACCTCAACTCACCTAGGGTAAAGTATTGGTTTTTCTAAGGAGGCACTTTATCAAAATGTCCTCTTCAGTGGAACAGAAAATTTCAATGAAGTTTCCAAGGACTAAGTGTGTTTACCTTCTCCAACTCATACTATGTTTAGTAATCCTGGATGCAAATTCATCAGAAACCATCAGCAGAACGGTGTGGTCAGGTAGTGAGTAGAAGACCTTCACTGGAAAAATTAAATTATACAAGTGGCACTGGAGATTTGTAATGGAGGGGCTGCTGAGAGAGCTCTAGCAACAGAAATGTCAGGGAACAAGCATGCTGTGTGTGATTGCTTAAATGAGCATTGAATGTTCATGGTTATGAAAACCCCTGTGCCATTTTCCATAAAAGTAGCAACATTAAAATTCAAAGATCCACCAAACTCTTTCACTCTTCTCACCCTATAAAGTTCCTTACCCAGTTGGAATTTGATATGCATTTTTTTCCTTCTTTGTATTTTATGCACATAAGTATTCTCATCTGCAGCACTCTGCAGAAACAGAATTTGTTCCTGTGTGTTGTGAACAAGCCTGATTAAATTTACTGAACATATCTTGGACAATACTGGTGACTTTAGGAGAAGCTTGCTTTTAATATGCTTCCCATATACTAGTTTTAAAAAATGGTAACTGTTATATAGTCTAAATAACTCTTGTTAGTGAAAACTGGGATTTAATAATCTGAAAAAATTAGCTTTCATCAAAATGAAGCAGTTTGGAAAAGGGATGAGTTTTCAGTACAGAAGAATTTTAAAGTCTTTGCAGCCTAACTCTTCAGTTTCATGTCAACTTCAGGTTGTAGGAATTCCTTTTCTGGGTGAAAGGCATATTAAAAATCTTTCATTCTTAGTGTATGTGGTGAATTCTATACCCATGACAGCCTTCAGTAAGACCTGCCATCAGGGACCACTTTAATGTATCCACTAGTCTTACACTGGAATTTTGCTTGACCTTTACAGGCCTTCTCTGTTAGGTGAATGACTTTGCTGGTCCATAGAGCAGTTGTTTATGTGAAGTACTTCTGGAAAGTAAAAACCTTTGTTTCATCTTCTGTAGGTTCAATACTGAAAAGCTTCTTTTTGGGAACTAGCCAAAAGACCCAGCCACGGGAGTGCTTGTATCTCTGGTATAACCCTTCCTCACTCTGCACCTTGGGGGAAACGAGTCTGTTTTTCCACTCTGCTCTTCTGTTCCCCCTCACAACACAAAATCTGGCCTCAAAGGGACTCTGCAGCTGGCTTGGGAAGGGAGAAAGGGCTCCTAGGGGTCAGGCCCACCAGCTACCCTGGCAAGCTGGCAAAGGGAGCAGGGAAGTGCCCGGGGTAGGGGCACACTCAGGTAATGCTGGATGAATAACAGAGGGATTGTTTTGTTGCTGCACTGCTAAAAAACTCTGTAGCTGACACAGGAAGCTGGGAAGAAGGACAGCAGGAGAGAAGTAAAGTAGAAGGTGCCTCGGCCCAAAAAGAAACATTTTATTCAACTGCATCAGGACAAGGGCAATGGCTGTAAGCTAAAGCATAGGAGGTTCCATGTGAATACAGGAACAAATGTTTTCCCAGCTGAGGTGGCAGAGCCCTGGCACAGACTGCCCAGAGAGCTTGGGGAGTTTCCCGCTCTGGAGATACTCAAAACCCCTCTGGACATGCTTCTGTGTGACCTGGTCTAGGGAATCCTGCTGTGGCAGGGGGGTTGGACTGGATGATCTTTTGAGGTCCCTTCCAACTCCTAATATTCTGTGAGTCTGTAATCCTACTTATCTGTGGTGCATAGGTAAAATGAACATGAGCTTTATTCGAGTTCTTTCTTTCAGGTTACATCAACTTTAAATCAAAGTAATGTTAAGAAGACTAGGTTTCCAACTGAAAAGTGAAAAAAACAGAGAGTTCATTGGAATCAATAACAGTTATGGAAAAAAATATTTCCAAAACAAGGACTTCATGCTACCAGCATCTAAACAAAATTACTTCCAGGCTTTTGAAATCCCTCAGGACTCATGTGCGCCCCACATTTCTTATGGGCTGGATGCTGAGTTCAGTGATGGTTTAAGGTCATCCCATCATCCTCCAGTGTGTTTACTGGTGTTAAATACAGGTGCCAAACTAAGTAGGGAAATTATGACAGGTTAGTGGATGTAGAGTGATGCTGGGAAAACAGAGTAAGCTTGGTCTTAAGACTGAAATATATGGAATGAATTGCTGTGTTGCTTGGACAAATGACAGTGAACATAACATTAATTGTCATATGGGAGCTACCAGAGAAAAACACAAAGCTTAACATTGTCAGTTAGGCTGCAGAACTCCTACCCCATGGACTGAAATCACTTGGTTGTACGAATCTGGGAGAGCTGGCAATGCTCAGTCAGACACATGCAGGAGGTAAAGCAAGAAATAACATCCAAAATCCAGACCAAAAGTCCAGCAGAATCTCTGACCTTAATGCAATGTGGATCTTTTTTTTTTAATTGGTGTAAAATCCCCCAGTTTTTGGTGGCCTCAGTAATTCTCTTTCACTTATGTATTAGTATTATCTAGCATAGGAAACATAACTCAAGTGACCTAATTTTTGGAAGTTTTAAGGGTTGTAACAGAAAGTATTATTTTTATTTCACACCATTAGGTCAAATTAATTTTATCACCTGGAATTCATGCTGGTGACCAGAAGATGTAAAGAGCCTCCTCATGTTCATGCTTGCATTATGAAGGGGAAAAAAAAATCTTTTCTCATAAGACTGATATTTGTTGCAGGGGCAATGTTTTACTTAGACTTTTCCAGGACATTTTTGTTGAATGGCCCATGGCATATTGTGGACAACAAAACAAAACTAAGTGAACCTTTTGTTTACACTTTTTCTTCTCCTTTGTCAGGTTATTTCTCTCTTCTACACTTGACTTTGTTTTCATGTTTTCTCCTTCAAATAGTCCCTTATGAATCGCTTTTCTTCTCACAAACCTCCCATGGACTGCCTTTTATTTTTTCACTTCTGTAATGACCATCTTTAAGATGTTTTGGTGGTAAAGAGGCAGTTGTGTGGTCTAGATACTTGTGCAATTAAGTAGTCAGAGCTTGCACCCTGAAATAAATGGATCTCAGCTAAATTGCTTGGCTCTCAGTGATTGTTGAACACTGATATTACTGAGCTAAGGAGCCACTGGCAGCAATTTAGCTCTTTGAAACACTCTGGAAATATGGATGGTAATGGGAATGTGCTCAAATAGCACTGAGAGCAGTGGGAGCCAGTCGCAAGGAAGACAGGCAGAATATTGCCTCATTTTTATGATACTAGATGACTCATAATGTTAATGTCTTACTGTTAACTCAGGCAGAGATGACTAACTATGATAGTCCACATCAGAGAAACTTGAGGAGTGAGTCCTGCACTCCAGGTAAAAGTGGAACATATGAGATAGTGTTTTAAACGGAGTAGAAAAAGAAAATGAACATACGGAAAAAATGTGCTGTTCTGAGGCTAAAGAAGCCATCTGTCAATTTGCAGGAGGCTGCATGACTTCCTGATCAGAGCTTATGATGGACTGTAAGGGAAAAATCTCAACAGACTTGGAAAACTAAAATTAACCTTCAAGAAAGTGTGGTAATTTGAGAAGTAAAGGCAACCACAACTAAGAGGAGAACAAAGTTCTGGCACTGGGGTAACTGCAGAACATCCAGAAAGGAGATGTGGATAGAAAGGGTAGTTATGATCAAAGTCTTGGGTTTACAAAAGCAACATGCAGAGCTGCCTGGATTAGAACAAACAGCAAAGAGCCATATACTCTGGAAAACATCCAAGCACTATGCTGCATCACGTTGAGTTCTGTAAACCTGCAAATGCTAGCTGACCATGAACAACTTGGATGAAAGAACATCACCAGCATCATTTGTGCAAGGTAATCCTTCTCAAGAGCAATGGACAAGATTTCAGCAGAAGATAAATGAACTCTTAGCCTGAAAGCAAATGGAACATTTATTAATTTTAAGCTGTACACAGGTGTACAAGACAGTGTTTTGTCAGAGACAGTGATAGCAGCAAGGAAAGAAAAGCCCAGATAAGACAAATGGATAGAATTCAGGTTTGCAGTTGTGATCTTATTGCCATAAAGAGAGGAGTGAAGTAAATGCATTAGTAGATAACGTATTGCAAAGGTACAATTTGTAATAATACAAGGGACAAAAATATCCTTTACTGATTTTAAAACATATCAAGTTCTTCATCTTATGCAGTGTTGCTTCACCGTAGAAAGAAGTGACAAGGTTTGAAGAAGAGGTTTAGGATGCTTCCCCAGTGGAGAAAGCATTCAGCAGAATACAAAATATACCTGAAAACCCACTGTCCAATGGAAGATCAAAGACAGGAGCTGGCTAAGTTTATCACTGCAGAAGAAAAGAAAAGAGAGAGAGAGCAAGGAGCAGAATAAACAGAGAAAGTCACTCATTTTCTATAGAAAAAAAAACCCAAGCATTTTTCTAAAGTAAGAAGTTATGCTTCTTGGTTAAATGTTTTTTTCTTTTTGACTGAAATATGCAAAGATATTTTGCTGTCTTCGCAAACATCAAGAACATTTTCCTGTTTCCCCTATCAGCTCTCCTCTTCAGAGTATTGCAAAGTGTGGCCTGCCATCTCTGGTTGTGCAATTGCCTGAAAAGACAAAAATGCCTGGGAAGAGTGAACTTTCAAAACTGTTAATCTTAGTCTTTCTTCTCCTCTGCTCTGTCTTGAATGAAACCTGTAAAAACTGAATAACTTTAAGACCTCTTCCTTCTTCTGTCATTTTGGTTGAATGTGCCAAGACACACACACTGCCAGGCTGTCACATTAGAGATGGTTCCATAGGAAATTAGGCTAATCTTTTCACTGTATATTGATTGAACAGAAACCCAAGAGCAATGACAAAGTAAAAATGGAATGTAAACAGGTTCCAGTAGTTTTCTGTAGCTAGCCCATCCATGTGGGTGTGCCAAATGTCTTCAGAAAAACAACACAGGGCACATAAGTAGCGTGGTCTTTGCAAGACACTGCTTCTTCCAACTGATTGTTAAACAGTGTGTGATGCCAAGTGTGTTGCAGTAGAGTACATGAAATTGGATTTGGTAGTATTAGTAGAGTAGTTACTGTGGTTCAGCCAGATAAAAATATCTGACAGTATATTGTTTTATTTACAATGCAGATTTCATTCTTGGATATATGTTTGACCTCCTTGGCTGTCTACTTGATGACTTCTTCACCCAGTTCACTGTATTTGCTAAATATATGACAAGGTGTAAACAATCAGCAGTGTAATCACAAAGCCTAAGTAACACAAAATATTGTATGCAATATTGCATTTCACATGTTAGTGAACAAATCCAACATCTTCTAATTTTACAGGCATCTAATATTTTTCTGAAGGTTTGCTGACATTATTTTGGTGATGTTTTGCTATATTTTCTGGCTAAGACAGCCCCTCAGAGTCCTTTCGTTCAGCTCTACAAAACTGAGTTGCCCAGATGACATTAATGTGATAAAAATGAGGAATCCTATTCTTTTCTCTCTTCTATTTTGCCAGATTGCTTTTCGAACCCAGGTAATTTTTTGAAGTCAATTGCATTCTGTGCCAAGGAGATTCCCTAGGCATTATGTGACAAACACAATACATGTTTTGAACCTGCTACCTGCTAGTTTTCTTTGACACCCTCTAGTTCTTTTTTTGGAAGAGAGAATGAATGGATCTTCCCTGTTCATCTTTACTTAATTTCTGCTGGGTGAGCAACATCACTCTGCCTCACTTGCTTAATGTTCTTTGAATATAGATTAAAGGTAGGTAGCAAGGGAAGCTATGTGTCATGCAGTAGTGCTTTCTTAAAGTAACGTGTCAGAAGAAGGGAAATAGCCTGGAGTTTTCTGCTCCTGCTAATTGCCTTCTTCACCAGCTTACTGCAACTTGTTCCACATCCTGCAGTTTGCATTCACGCTGCCACAGAAGCAAGCCAGCAGTATTTGAGTACAAAAGGCCTTCTGGTGAAGCTCTATAATTTGTCCTGCCTTTTAGAGGATAAAAGCTGCTAACCAGCTTACTTTAATTTTATTCTGCATCTGTGATAGCCTTAGCTGTCTTTCAAGCCCATAAATCAATTTCCCAATCCAGAAGCAGGACACAGATGTAGAGAACTTTCTGTCCTGAGCTCATGGCTCCCTCAGCCTTAACAACCAAACTGAAGCCATCAGTTCCAAACTAGAAATGCAGATACACCTTCATAAGTTTGACTCTCTAGCTATGGTCCTTTTATCTAGTGATGAGCCTGAAAGCTTGTTGATCCTTTCTCCCTCTGTCATTATGTATCTGTAATCAAGGTAAGTTGCTCTTATGTTTCTGTCATAGACTCCAACTGGCCCTGGTCATACCCAACAAGGAGTCTTGAATGAGGTGGTGGCTTTTCTGCCTCTTTTTATAGGGGTACAGCTTCACCAGCTTTGCTTGGCACACAGTAGGGGAAAGCAGTCATAAGTGGTTTTATGCTTAAGACCTGTCTGGTTTTTCTATATATTTATTTAAATCTAAGTGTTTTATAAGAAAGAGGAATTGAAATGTTGTAATGCAGTCTTTTAGGTTCTTAGTCTTTAATTAGTATGTGTAGAAAAAGACATGAAAAGTAATAATGTTATAATTCTCCTGACTGGTTTTAGGATGGCCATGTACTCAAGACTCACACTTGCCCTGAGAACCTTCTGCTCACCCTCCCCCAAAACAAGATGTGTCCTTTGAAGAAACGTTGAGTAGATCCTTAACTTTGTTCCAAAGAAGTATGCAAGCTGATGTGAGGTGTCTTGGTCATTTGTTAAACAGACAGCAGAACTTCTAGTCTCAACTTGATTGTTTTTATTTCCAAAACTTTAGAGAGTATATTTCAGAATTAAGCATTCTAACTGCTGTATCCTCTGGCTTTTTTTTTTTTGTTACTTGATTTAATCCTTCCCTCCCAGTGTGCAGCATATAAGTAATTAGTACTAATCATACTTTTTATTATTGTTCTTTCTGTTTATAAGCAATTTTTTGAAAGTTGTAGGTACCATTATGGCACATTACTTTGTACTGCATAATAAACTCCTAGTTAACTGACAATTTTCAAACATTACCCTCCATGCTTCCTTTATCCTCACCCTGTTTGTATAATTGGTGTGTATCAAGGGAAGTAGTTGGGATTTGAGGTGGGAATGGAAGAATAAGTTATTTCTCCTTTAGAAAAATGGAAGAATAGGTTATTTCTCCTTTAGAAAACCATTCCACCCACAGAGCTGAAGTATGAAATAGGTGCTCAGAAGGTATTAGCCTTGGATAAAAATTTTGCAGTGAGGAAAAAGAATTGCGATAAGGAGGGGGCTGTAAGTTGCAAGAGTGCATTAAAAGAAGCAGGCCAAATTCTGGCAGAAACTCTGGTTGAAGATGGCAGGGATAAAATGGATGTGAACATCAGGTGGTTTTCTGGAGCTAATTAAATTACCCAAGAATGATGCCAAGGAGAAAGCGTTAAAGCCACCTTACACAGAAATACAAAAGTCGTTAAAAATGCTTTGGTAGATATATTGTTTTGACTTTCTAATTTTGTGGCAGTAATATCCCCAAAGTCCCATTTTGATCAAGTAGGATCAGTTGTTTTCTTTCCTGTAATTACTTCACTGATGTTATTTGTGGGCAGAAATTCCTTGCAGCTGGGAGCTAGCAAATATTGTCATCACATACTACCAAGTCACCATCTTCCCATAAACAAATTATTGCAAGTTCTTACCTGGTCTCCATTACCAGAAAATCTATGCCCTGAGTTAATCACTCTTTATGCTTAGTGTTGTTGACCACTGCTGACTGGTGTCTCTGGATTTCACAGAACACTACCAAACACTGGCAGCATAAGAGTGATGAGAAGGTACAAGCAGCAGCAAGTTTGTCAACAGCCAACATAGGTAAGATGTTCAGAAGCTAATGTTAACACCATCGTTCTGTGTTGGTTAAAATCTACAGTTGCTTATACTTAATGTCCCTGGAGAAGGAAGGCAAAGTGAGGACAATGGGGCAGGCAACATGCATTTTGAATGACATGAATATTCTTTCTTCAGGTTTTTCACCTTCTTTGCTGTCATGAAAGCAAAAATAGACACTCCCTGTGGCGAGTAACCGGTTCATAAGGCAGGGGTTTGTTCATCTGTTACAGAAGGCACACAGCCAGTGTAGGCTTTTATGCTGGGCTATAGAGGAAATTTGGGGATGGAGGGCAGTTCAAAGGGTGGTAATAGGGTTGGGGATCAATTTTGCAAGTCTGAACTTTGAGAAAAACTCAAGGTGCTCTTACACTGCAGGCCTGTAATAGTGATGTCTGTTGATGTTGGCTCTTTGCCTGGTAACTTATATATATATGTTGGAAAAGATGCTTAAGATCACCAAGTCCAACTGTTAGCTGGCAAGTGTACCACTAAACCACGTCCCTAAGTGCCACATCTACATGTCTTTTAAATACCTTCTGGAATGGTGATCCTACTGCTTCCCTGGGCAGCCTGTTCCAGTGCTCTACAACCCTTTCAGTAAAGAAACTTTTTCCAATATCCAATCTAATCCCCCTGGCACAACTTCAGGTGATTTTCTCTTGTCCTATCACTTGTTACTTGGGAGAAGAGACTGACTCCCACCTCTCTCCAACCTCCTTTTGGGGAGTTGGAGAGAGTGATAAGGTCTCTCTTTTCTCCAGATGAAACAACCCTAGAAGAATATATTTTAGGAGCCTTGAAAATGACACGTAAAAATAAAAAAATCAGAGACATTGCTGACTTCTTATACTCTGACAGATAAACCAGCTGAAGGAGAATGTTTGAGATAGACAATTCCCCTTAGTATCCCAAGGAAATGCTAGACAACAAATAACTGATTTAGATCTGCATGTTTTCCCTACTCATTTCAGCATCTGAGCTGCAGAGTAGGAGAAGACTGAGCAAGTTCTAAAAAATGCAAGTGTAATCAGAGATAAGGAAAAAAGCAATAGTTGATAAAATGCTCTACTGAAATCCTTTTCTTTTTGCTCTCCTTGCATCCAACATCCTTTGCAGGCAACTCTGCAGCCGCTCCCCTCTCTGTGAACACCATGTCTCATGGTTTTTACAAGATGTGTTTTGTGCTACATTTTAGCTAACTAGCCAGGAAGACTAGGAAATTCAAGAAAAATAATAAAAACTTCCTTCTTCTTAAAAATATAAGTGCCTTTTCTGTTTCCCCAAGAATAAGAAATAGCCTAAAGACTTTGAATACCTAGGTTTCTTGGAGGCAATATGATATTCACCTCTTCCTTTATCTCTCAGTGTGGAGGGTGTTTCTAGGAGAAAGACAGTTGTATTGTAGCTGCAGAAATAGCTGGTGCTACTGGGCAGCTGGGTATGAGTTTGAGCAACTCTAGTGTGTGCTGGGGTTTAAACCTTCCTCAGCTGTCTTATTATAAAGAAACAGAAGGGGGAAAAAAAGGCAAAAAAAAAAAGCTGTTATGTTTCTCTTAGTTCCTCTTAATAGTTTCATCCTATGCACAGAGCAGGATGACTTGCAGTTCATTGAATGTGCAATGTATAAACGTGAATACTAGTATCTACATGGTTTTCAATCTCCTTGTATGAAATGGTACATCCTACACATCTTCTCAGCTTCCAGAATTGGGATTCAGGAATCATTTGATGTGATTCTTGGGGTGTTCTGCATAGCTTAAGCAGCTGGAGTCGATGATCCTAGTGGGTCCCTTCCAGCTCAGCAGATACTGTGAGACTGTGACAACAGGGCATGCACCATGCTAAGTGATAATGTGACAACATCAAAGAGACTGTACAGAAGTCAATTTTTTGGAGACACCAATGCAAAGATGAATGGCTTTATAGGACAGAGAAAAGACTCTTCTCTGGGGAGATTTTATTATTCATGCAGGTTTTTAACAGACCTCAACAGAACTAGGGAAGTTGCTTGGTGGGCAGAGGTAGTAATGGGGTCTGGTTCCTGGCGTTTTGGATTCCCATGGTAGGATTCTTAATGTCACAGTTAATAAAGATTTGAGTGCAGATGGAAAACTTTCTCATGCTGGGACACTCAGCACTTCTCTATCTGTAGATTCCTTGAGGCTTAGTGTGAATTGGGGTCACACTGTAACACAGTGCAGGCAATGGATAGCCCTTTCATCTCTACCTAGCTACATTTTTCCAGTAATTTTATAGAAAATTTGACATCCAGAATGTTGAGACTTACTTCAAAGACCATTACTGTCTGCCCAGTGTTACTGAATTTGGCTTAAAAGTTATTTAGTGGGATGAGAGAGGCAAATAAAAGCACACATGCTGACATGCAGAAAGTGAGCTTGATCAGACGAGGTTAAAACCAAACACCAGCCTTAGCTTTTTTTGGTTTTCATCAATTTGTACTTAGATTTTTGTGATCTTAGATTATGAAACACAACTTCCTAATATAACTTAGAGTTCTTCTGATCTAAAAAGTGATTCTACAAGCAGCTCCATGGGATACTTGAGGTTTATGATCCCTAAATAATCAAAGAAATGTGATAATACTGAAACCTTCAGCAGCAATACAGATTATGCAGCCTGAATAAACAAGTCCTGCAGGAACACCTCAGAACGTCAAGGTTGCACTTTTATTGACACAAGATCAAACAATTAACTACCATTACTGTTGACCAAGTTGTGCATGGTTTGACAGTTATATTCACTGTCAAATAGAAATTAGACTACATTTTAAATAGTCATCCAGTTCTTGTATGTCCCCTCCTATTACATTCTTTCCTTGATTTAATGGATAGCAATATTTTTAGTCCCACTGCAGCCACCTTCCCTAATAATATAAAATGTTTTGGGCTGTTTTACAAATTGCAAGTGGTTTGCACACCACAGGCTGAGGTCTTCTGGTCAGTCTATTGACCTTGGGCTGTGTTTGTTCTCTAGCATTGACAAGAATACTGGTAAAAGCTCAGTCTGTCAAAGATAGCTTCCAATACTTGGTGGAATTAGATCTATGCTATGTGAGGGTTTTCTGACATATTAAGAGCATAACTGAAAATCAGAAGGAAAGAGAACAATATGGTTAGCACTTCTACCATATTAGTGTTAAGATCATTCTTAACAGGCTTATAAATACAGACATTAAATAAACCATCATTTCTAAAGAGTTGCTTTTGGCAACTAAAAAAAGAAAGCAATATGTAGTGATCTTCAATGAGCTGATATTCTAAATCACTCCTCTAAAGATGTTGCACTAAGAAAGCTATTTTCAAGTGCCATCATAAACATAGACATCCTCAGATTAAAATCTAAGCAGGTTTTAAGACATAGAAGTTGACTGTACTTTTTGCTCAAGACTATTTGAAGTTTCACCTTTCTGTTCAAAAAACCTTCAACAACAAACAAAACAAACCCAGCCCTACTCTTACACCTCTGATTGTTTTTCTTTTTAATTTTGGCTATTATCAGGAATCAGAAATTTGAATCAAATCTTACTTTCAGGTTAAATCCAGCATAGAGCAGTGTATTGTATCTGGGGTGTCTTCTGATAAATGACTATTCTAAAGAGACTTTGAGTGCCTTAGGAAGTCAGGTACAATCCTGATGTCATATTTTGAGAAGGTTGGGAGAAGAGAGTAAAGTTTGCCTTGTCTTTGTTCAGTGTGGCTCGTTCATGGGCTCTTGCGGCAGTTTGGCTTGAACCCTGGTGCTTTGGCTATTAACACTGCAAAAAAGACAGGATTTAAGAGCATACAAACTGCAAAGTAGACAATGATTTTGAGTCCATTTTAAGAGACACAAAACTCTATCTGTCCTTAGGTGAAGATCTAAAGGGAAAGGATATTCTTGTGAACAGGAATCCAGTCAAAGCAGCTGAAACAAAGCTTCTTTTGCAGTCAAAGAAAATTCGGATACCTTTTTGTACCTGTCTCTTTCATTGTGTTCTGTGCTAGTAGTGCTTGCAAAGGCTGATCTAAAAAGTATGTCCTGCCTTACATGTAGTACCAGTGCAGATTAATTAATGCTCTCTGCTAATCTAATTGTTCCTGTTAACATGAAGTAAGGTAAGAGGCTGTCTGAGAGGGCAATTGTTGATCCTTTATGTCAGCAACTTGTCTTCGTTTCATTCTGGGGATAACAAACCCTAAACAACTTGACAGATGGTTTTGCAGAGCTTCCCTAATCATATTTGTTATTTCTGCTGCTACAGATTCAGACATGATAATGAAAAACAAGACTTTAGCTGCAAATATTCATGCCACTTAAGGAGGAAATTCTGTAATGTGAGGTAAAATAAAGCGCTTCGAAACCAACCTCCAGTTGAGGTCACCCTGCTGTTGAGGACCTGGGAGACGTTTAACTGGGTTAAATTGCAGCCAGAGATGAGTGGATCTGTGCAGGTATAGAATCTCTCTGAAGCTGGTGAATCTCTCCACCAGCTTGGAGTATTACAGGGAAGAGGACCCAGCACCCTGTCTGAGTTGTGGCTTTTTTACTTCCAGTACCAGTTTTGCTCTTTGGGACTTTTCCTAATTGGGAGCTACAGCCTTGCCCCTATATTTGCCCTACTTTCCCACACCTTTATAGATTCATCTGTTGCTCTGTAAGTCCCTCCTGTAATGGGGAATAAGAATGGAAGTAAGGTTGTGAGCCACAAAAGGCCAGTTTGGGAGTCCTCTTTAATCCCCTTCTATATTTGTGTACCAGTATCATGCTGACTGTGATTCTCTGCATGCAACTCTCCAGAGAGTCTAAATATGTTCATGTACTTATTGCTCAGGTACAGCTGTCTTTAGGTAAAGTATCTTGTTCTGAAGGGAGTTGTTGTCTGCTGTCAGATCAAATGATGTAGATGGTTCTCATCATGAAGTCCTCTGGGAGACAAATGAAATTTTCTGCTGAATAAGAGAAGACTGCATCGTAGTCAAAAGCATGGAGTGCTTCTACATCCTGGTATCCAAGATAGCACAGGCTTTGTTTTGAACTGTAGGAACAGTTGGTTGTTGATTTTCTAATAGTCATGACTGCATTGTAGCTGGGGATGTGGAAATCCACCACTCTGGGCTTTCTTCCTTCCACTCCCTACTGCACATTCTTTCTTTGAGGTAACAGTTCTTTGTGACTCCTCAGACAAAGACCAAGTGTCACATTTGTAAAGATTCACTTGGGTTTATTAAAAAAATAATACAAAATTTCACTTCCAGAGTCCAGTTGTCCAATTGCCAGTGGCAATCTAGGAGGAGAATGGTTATGGTGTGTGCTCTGATATTTAGGCTGAAGTTACAAGACTTGTATGAAGTTTGTTTGGTAGAGTTGTGGAGACAAAACAGATAATGCAAGTAAGAGTCAAATGTTTCAGTGTAGTTTAATGCAATGAAAATTAATTCATTATTCTTCATTATCCACAGAGCATCTCTAGAGGTTTTTACAGTAATGTCACAGCAAAACTATTCAGCTCTTAAGAAAAGAGAGACAATGCTCACAGCTGAGCTGTCATATTAATATGTAGCATAACAGAATGTATTTCACAAGATCTTTCAACAGTATGTCTACAATTAGTGTACATACTTTATAACTTCATCTCATTTACTAAGGGTCAGTTTTAATCTATTTGCAAATGTTGAAGGCTTACAAACCTTAAAGGTCTGTTTTCAAAATAGTACATCTTACTAAACTGTGCCTCTACAAAAGATCAATTATTTTTAAGTTTTTACCAAACAAATCAGGAAAACTTCAATACTGATAAGTTGGGGATTTTTGCTGCTTAAATTTACATACATAATTTTCCCTAGGTAACAAAAGTCTACTCAGGTTTTGAATTCTCAGTGCTAATGCTAACAGTGGATACATTCATTACAGTGTGATTACACTGCATAGACCTAGCATCTAAAAAAAACCCATGTGGGTCTATTCTGCAGTTTCATAAATGCAAATTACTTGTGATAGAATTTGTCAATGAATTGTACAGTCGAAATAGCTTCAGAGTAGTGCCTGTATCAACATCAGGACTGCATTGCATTCCTCACTCTCATACTCTCCAAATGCCACCATGTCACAACTCTTAACCTCTAGGAACATAACTCCTTAAATACCAGAGAACATTAAAACATGTAAGAACATAAGAATCACAGAATCACAGAATCATTAGGGTTGGAAAGGAGCCTCAAGATCATCTAGTCCAACC
Source organism: Galbula dea (assembly GCA_013399015.1). Lineage (NCBI taxonomy): Eukaryota > Metazoa > Chordata > Aves > Piciformes > Galbulidae > Galbula > Galbula dea. Next base: position 445,231 of record VWZX01002693.1, on the reverse strand, counting down.
GATAGCCCTACACTACTCTTATCCCTAAATTATCCCCTGAAGAAACACATCCATCCTCTTCTTAAAAACCTCCAGGGATGGAGCACTCTGTTCCCTCAGCCGGGTCTTTAATGAATAGATTGAAAAATACTGGTCCCAGTACTGACCCCTGAGGGACTCCACTACACACAGGCCTCCAACTAGACTCCATCCCACTGACCACGACTCTCTGACTTGTGGCCTTCAACCAGTTCACAATCCACCTCACTACGCAATCAGCCAGACCACACTTGCTCAGTTTAGTTGCAAGGATGCTGTGGGAAACAGTGTCAAATGCTTTACTGAATAAAGACAAACCACATCCACTGCTCTACCATCATCTATCCACCTGGTTATGTCCTCATCAAAGGCTATCAGGTTGGTAAAATATGACTTCCCCTTGGTAAACCCATACTGACTGCTCCTAATGACCCCCTTATCCTTGATATGCCTAGAGACAGAGTCAAGGATAAAGTGTTCCTCACCTTTCCAGGGATGGAGGTGAGGCTGACTGCTCTATAGTTACCCGGCTCCTCCTTCTTGCCCTTTTTGAAGACTGGACTGACATTTGCCTTCCTCCAATCCCCAGGCACCTCTCCTCGTCCCCAGGTCTTACCAAAGGTGATGGAGAGGGGCCTGGCAATGACTTCTGCCAGCTCCCTCAACACCCATGGGTGCATCCCATCAGGTCCAATGGATTTATGGATGTCCAGATGGCTTAGCTGTTCCCTAACCCAGTCCTCATTAACTAAGGAAAATTCCTTCATTATCCTAACATCATCTGGGGGCTCAGGGGTCTGAGGCTCCTGAGCACAGTCACTAAGAGTATAGACAGACACAAAGAAGGCATTCAGTAACTCCACCTTCTTTGTATCTTCTGTCACCAAGGCACCCACCTCATTCAGCAGGGGGCCTACATTGCCTCTAGTATTTGTCTTTTGGGCAATGTATTTGAGGAAGCCCTTCTTATTCTCCTTGACCTCCCTTGCAAGGTTTAATTCCAGAGAGGCCTTAGCTTTCCTAGTTGCCTCCCTACAACCTCTGACAACTGTCTTGTACTCTTCCCATGTAGCCAGCCCCTCCTTCTATGACCTGTAGAATCTCTTCTTCCACTTCAGCTTGCCCAGCAGTTCCCTACTTAACCAAGCAGGTCTCCTGGTTCCCCTCCTCGATTTTCTACGTGTTGGGATGCTCTTGTTGATGTTGAGCTTGGAAGAAGTGGTCCTTGAATGTTAATCAACTCTCTTGGGCCCCTTTATCTTCTAGTACCCTGTCCCATGAGATTTCCCCTAGCAATTTCTTGAAAAGGTCAAAGTTGGCCCTATTGAAGTCTAGGGTTGTGATCCTAGTAGGTATCCTGTTCCTACCATGCAAGACCCTGAACCCTACCATCTCATGATTGCTGCAGCCAAGGTTGCCCTCAACCCTGACCTTTTCAACCAGCCCTTCCTTATTAGTGAGTGTCAGGTCCACCAGCACTCCTCTCCTAGTGGGCTCACCCACCATCTGCGTCAAGAAGTTATCATCAATGCACTGGAGGAACCTCTTGGACTGTGAATGTCTGTCTGAGTAGGTTTTCCAGCTGCTGTTGTACACATTTGGTTTGGAATATTGTTTGATTATTGGGGGTGTGGGTGTGTGTTTTGGCATTGTTTTTGGTTTTGTGGGTTTTTTTCTCGGTTTGTTATAGGCACTGAGGCAAATGTGTATCACACTCTTCTGAGCTGCTTTAGTCTTTTTGAATAGGGAGCCTGGATACTCAGTTCAGAATTATGATTGCCAGCTACTAATGTCCCATTGTGGATAGAGTTTTCAGTTTTCCAGGTGCCTCCTCTGTAAAGTTTTTGTACTTGTGAATAAGAACAGCATCACTTCTCTAGACTTCCCTGCCAAGTAAAGGGGAGAACTGATACCAGGAAGGATAAAAATACTGTAGAATTTCAAAGTGTCTCAATAAGAACTACAAAAGTAAGAAACTTTGTTGAAGCTAGGGCTGCTTATCCCCAAGGAGTTTGAACATTCTCAGACTCCATGTGCATTTCTTGAATATCCATATGTTTGTATCACACACAGCTCACAAGCCCTGCAACGATACCTGCTATACTGGCGTTAACAGCAGTCCTGTTATAGGGATGATGGGGGTGTTTGATGGGGATCATCAATTGGGATACCCAAGTTGTGTATTTAAACACTTACTCTTCTGTTACAGCTCATCTGGGACAAAAATTTGGCCTTCAGTCTTCTGTTTCATACTCCAGAATATTAAATGAAATGTACTACATCTAGAAATTGGTTTTTGTGTTTGAGGTCTCTAAAGAAGAATTCATATATTTGGTCAAAAACCAATGTACTTGGTAGCTTGGCCTCTGAAGGGATGGTATGGCCTGAGAGTTTCTTGTGGTCAGTGACATCAGTGACAGCAAACATATCATGGGACAGCCTCTGTTGCATGATACATGCAGTCATCAAGAAAGCAGTCACCTAAGAGCACCCTTGTAGTTTTTAATTTTACCCCTGACACACGTAAAGTCTCTGAGAGCAACAAAAAATATATCAAATTCACTTCACTAAGTTAACCTTAAGAAGAATATTAGAAGAGTTAAGTGTGAAATAGTGCATGCAAAGGTGAACAGTTCAGAGAATGATCCCTACTTGAGAAGCAGCTTCTAAATAGCAGGCAGAGAACGAAGCACATAAATTACCTTTGTGCCAAACTACCTGAAAATAATTTGGATACTCACTGAAGCAAAGTATTGTATCCAATGGTTCACTGCTAGGGCAGATCCATCTGCTTTCATTTCACTTTATTTCTATCCCCTCTAAGAATATCAACATACTTTTCCTACTCTAGTCTACAGTCCATAAAATCAAAACTATCAAAATTCCTTTGGTCTTGAATGGAGGCCTGAACACTTACTGTTTTTATTAGAAAGTGTTTTATTTTTATATGATTGCTTCATCTGAAGGGAGGCAAGAATGAGAAGCTCAGACTTAGGTTACAAGATCAGAATCATTGACTTAACCTCTTGGTTTCAGTTTTCCATCAGGTGCCAAACTGCAAAGCTGTCAAATAGTATATATTTAACTGTAAGAGGTTATGGGATGTCTGATATTAGAGCTGACACACTGAGATAACTGTGAGATTTTTAACTCTACCTGGGGCCTTAGTCTAAACACAGATTAGAGAACTGCTGTCTCTGTATAGCCAATGCATTTCTGATTTTCCAAGCAGTGATATGCAGACACCAAACAGAAACTGGAAATGTTGCAGGTTTGGATGTGGGGATAAGGGTATCTGCAAGTGAGAAAAACAAAATCACTGTTTCCCTAAACTTTTTTCTTAGATTCTGTTACTGTATTGATTAGAATAAGGTATGCTAAAATCAGTGTCCTGCTCACTTTTGGCAATTGCTGATCACATTGGCTTCTTGGCAAGAGCAAGATGCTATATAATGGCTTTATGAGCATAATCTGGGGAACAGAGCTAAACTAGGTTAACAAGAAGCTCCTCTGAAACTTTTCAGTAAATCCAGATATCATAAAAATCACGTCAGAATAGCTAAACCCTCTGAGCTCTCATTGCAAGGTTCACATCCTTCTTCTTCCTAATTCAGAAGAGAAATTTATAGTTGGATCTTTCATATACAACCTGTGAATTTCGAGTGCTGGAGCTGATGCATTCTCTTTATATTACTGTGTATTCCCTGTGTTCTCCTGAATTTTGCCATCAGCTGTCTTTGGCATAGTCTGTGAGCAATAAAGGTATTTTAAAGTAACCTAAGTAACTGAACATTGTTTTAAAAGCATTACAGCATACCCTCTGTAATTAAAGAGATGAAAGTTGTACACAGAAGTGAAAATGTCACATTGGCTAAACTTTATTCCTTTAGCCAGCAATAGAAATTGTACCTCTGTGTTCAGCAGGAACAGGTAGAAAAAATGTCTTATAGTGAGACAGGTGCTGTGCATTGGCAGATTGTAAAAGCCAACCTTCACAATTTTTCAAAGGCAATTTTATTCATGAGCTTCAATAGCTGCAATAGGCACAGGACATGAATCTGAAAAATCTCTATCTGCATTGGTTGATGCCTAGATGCCTTTGAAAATCTAGCTTCACAAGCCCAAAGTGGAAAAAAATCTTAACTACAAGCAGAACAAAGCCCTATTTTGATATAGTATACACAACCTTTTCTATGTGACAAATAGAATATTTAGTGGTAAATATCAATGTTTCATTATTTTCTTGGTTAGGTTTGAGGCACAAACACCTTCAATCCAGACAAAGTCTGGGAACCATTTTTTCTTTCTTTTCTTCCCCCCCCCCCCCAACTTCATGAAACTTCTGGGTTTAGTCAGTAGTGATTGTAAAATCTTACACTTGAAAGTACTGTTTTTCTGGAGTAAATACTGTCTAGCTAATGTCTGTATAATTTGGGGAGGGGTGTTGGAAATTCTAGATTTGGAAGAAAAGGGGATAGTACTTTTTGGGTAGGTGTTTTTTTATACGGTTGACAGCTGTCTGAGTGACTGAGATGCTAATAATGTTACAGGTGATCTCTGCTGGGATGGATTATTGAGCATCCCCTAGCTGAGATTTCTAGAATCTCATCATAAATGTAATTTGTCTCATGGCTATTGCCATGCCATATGTGATAGAGCAGTAGAGAACATTATGCTTGCTTCTAATTCAGTGATAGTCACAATAGATAAACTGGAGGTCAAAAAGGCCTTTTGGGAGAGCTCTTGCTGAAAAGGGTTATATAAATGTAAAGTATTAATATTATTATTTATGAGCAGATTGAGTCAAATGTTATGTTGGATGCATTTCATCAATTTGAGATTAGACTTGGGCCTGTAGCTGAGCAACAGCTCACTGATACAAACTGATAGGGGGATGTTTTACCAGGCTAAACAGAAACTCAAATAAAATAGCAAGCACTTCTTTACAACAGCCCTCCCATTCAGTGATATATCTGAGAGCTGGCATTTGGAACAGCAGATGGGGGAGCACGGAGCTTTTCCACCAGGGCAAGAAATGACATGCAGTCTCCAGCCCTTTGTGGGAGTGTTTAGTTCAGATCACACAAAGATATTTTCTGCATGATAGAACTGTAGAAACATATCAATATTTTATTAAATCCACGAATTACAGCTGTACAGAAATGTTAGGAACACTGACAAACTCATCACCAACATGTGTAGCATATTCTGTCCTTAGGGGAACTTTTATTGTTTGGTGAGCAATTATCCCCTAGGAAAAAGGGAAATGTTCATCCACCCCCATCTCCTTATAGAGATGTCATAGAATCCTGGAATAGTCAGACTTGGAAGAGACCTTTAAGATCATCTAGCTTCAACACACCTGCCATGGGCAGGGACACCTCCCACTAGACCAGGTTGCCCAGAGCCCCATCCAGCATGGCCTTAAAAGCTTCCAGGGTTGGAGCTTCCACAGCCTCTCTGGGCAACCTGTTCCACTGTCTCACTACCCTCATGGAGAAGAACTTCTTCCTACTGTCTAATCTAAATCTACCCTCCTCTAGTTTGCATCCATTCCCCCAGGTCGTATTGCTACCTGACCTCCTAAAAAGTCCCTCACCAGCTTTCTTGTAAGCCCCCTTCAAATACTGGCAGGCTACAATGAGGTCTCCTTCTCCCTGCTCTGTGTGTATGTGCACGTGTATAAATACCATAGGAAAATGAAATGTGAGATTAAGCAGTCTGCCTCAGAAATCCCACAGAAATTTATATTTTAAAATAATTTCTGAAATCAAAATGGCCACCTTTCTCCTTTTGCATTTTCTCTTCATTGACTTTAACTTTACCCAAAGAAGCTTGTGAGGCCAGATAACCTTGTTACATGAAAGAAAAAGATTACACGCTATGGGGTGGTTCCTGCTAGCTTGGCCATCATTTATAAAGCCAGGATTTATTATCCTTTAAGCTTTTCTCTTTGCAGACTCATTTTATTTAAACTGCATTTATATAAACTCCTCAGCAGATTAGAGAAGCAGCTCTATAGTCTTAATTTCAGTGTCACTTTCCAGCTGTTTTGGTCAGGCTTCATGCCGGATTTAGTATATTTGTGCACTAAAATGAAAATACATCTCAATGATAAATCCTCCCCAAAGCAGAGGGAAGCAGCAGTAAATAACATCTGTTGAAATCAAATGAAAATAAAAACAAAAACAAAAGCCCTCAGGAAAACCAGATACAGTAGGGAGCTTGAAAGCAAACAGAATGTAGACTTCAGGCTTAAAAAAGAATGATCCAAATCCTAAAAAATATCCATAGATAGGGGATGGGGAATTTGTGACCTACCATTTGTACAGATTTGTCAGTTCTAGACACAGAGAAGAGCAGTTATTAAAAGACATGTTGCACTTTGGGGACTGATTCAATTCTCCTTGAATTCATCCAAAATATCTGTAAGTTCATTACAGATATTCATGACAGCCACTGATTATCCCAGAAGTAAACTCATGCAATGATTTGCTTTTGAAATTAAAACAATGGGGAAAATCAAAGAGCTATCCCTTTCAGCCATCTCTGAAAAGAATAAACCTGGGTAGCCCAGCTGTTCCATTTTGGTCATCTTTATATGCTCTGAGCTAAGCACCTAAACTTCTACTCACTTTTGTTGGGTTTATTTTGTATAATGTAGTTATTTTGTTTCCCCAGAGGCTCTGGTAGCCCTCTACCCAAGATTAAAGACAAGCACCAACTGAAATCACCTATAAAATCAGTTATAACTCTTTTTATGAAGGTAGCTATTGTCATCTGCATTTGAAAAATGTTGGTTTAGCTGTGTTAAAGGCACAAGCTCTGCACAGGCTGGAACCTATGCTTCTATTCACCTAATGCTTCCCTTTTTGAGGGCCAAATGCTAGACAGTTTGAGTGTGTCAGTCCCACACTGCTAGGTGGACTGCAGTGTACTTGTGATGTAAAAAAAAAAGAATGACAAGGAAGAAATTGTCCTCCAAAGACACAATTTGATTTATGTCTCTTATACATCAAACCAGGTGGTTGAAAGCCAGAGAAATACCATAAGTTCCTTAAGTATCTACTTGTGTTTAAGTAGACTTTTATTCTATCTTTACCTTCAAGTTATGAATATAAAATTTATTAATTTTACCCAGGCAAATGAGAGAAACACTTAAAGCCTGTCCTTTCCTGGTATACCATGGACATCTAACAGTATGTTCACACCTAAGAGAGCATGGAAGTGACTTTCTTCAAGTACACAGGACAGGAATATTTCATAGCTGTTGTTTCATTATGATTTATATGACCAGTTGAAAGGAAATGGCATAGTCATATTTTAATATGGTGGGCAGATGTTATGGCATGTTCTGTGGGGTTGCCTCAAATTGCAGTATGGGTTTTGCTTGTGGAAACTTAAATCTAGTGTAGTTTGTGGAGGAAGGAACAGTGAGAAGTGATAACTAAGTCAGATTAAGGATCTAACTCTTACCACCTCAGAAAAAAAGAATATGTGAATTCACACAAATTTAGGAAACTACAGAAATATGAAATAAACTCCCTGGCAGGTGTCCACTTCAAATAGGGTACTTAAAGCAAATATGGCTTAAACCATAAGAAAGGTAGTATATCGTGACCTTGAGCACATTGCAGAAATGTAGTGAATTGTAGTTTCAATCAAACCATAGAAGAATATATTCCCTAAAATAAGCTGTTTTCTCTGGGTTTTTTTTTCATTAGGGGTTTTCCTAATGAAAACTGATACTTCCTTGTTTACACAGAGTTAGTGGTGGGGAGAAAGAAAGAAAGAAAATCAAAACTACCTACATTGATCTATTATGTCTGCTGAATCCCAGCTCTGTCCTTGAAAAAAAATCTCAATTGCCCTTTACTCTATAATTTCTAGTGTTTTGTTTCAGCAGTTCTATATGTTGCAAACAAAGGCATTTCTACCACATCCCCAGGAGACTATTTCACAGTCTGACAAATGTCATTCTAGGATGCTGAGTTGTTTTTTTATAAATAGTATTTCAATTGATCTGTTAGAGTAGCATGTAGAATCTCAACTAAATTGCAAAGAATTACAAAAGTCTCTAAGCAAAATTTTGCTCAAAAAACAAAGCAAGTCCTTGACTGGAGGTGTGTAGTACAGACATGCAGTATTCAGAGGAGAGATAGGGATGAAAATAATCCCTTCATAAATAACCTTGAGAGAAAAAAATAGTGTAACCAAGAAATTCAGTGTTATTTCCTTTGATATACTGTTCTTAGTTTCTCTGGGTACAGTAATTGCAGAAATCTCTTGTGCCTCCCACTGGCACAGGAAAGGTGTTTGTGGCAGATCTGTACAGTCCTCCCATGCTTGTTCTTGAAACCTCGAGTTGCACCCAGCACAGCAAGCTTGCAGTTTGCACAAGGAACTGGATCAGCATAGAGCCCATCAGACAGAAATGTTTGTGGCTTATGTGTCAAATTCCTTAGAAATGAGTACAATTAGTCTGAGATTAGCTCTTCTTAATATTTCCTCTTGCTTTGCTTCCTCCCCAAAGAACAATTCACTTATGAACTGAGTAAAGGTGACAAACTACCTTTTTGGGGTGTAGTCACAGCTCAAGAGGCAAAGGTAAAATCAAGAGCATAGTTAACAGGAAAAAATTTCTTCTGAGATCAGTAACTCTTCTGCTTTAATAGTCTGCCAGCCTAAATGAATATAAAAGCATTGGAAGAAAGGAGCTTTTTAAAGAGATTATAAAATTTTTACTCCACAGAGAAATTACTGAAAGAAGTAATCTCAGCAGTCACTCACAAGAACTACAGAAAGTGTCCAAAGCCACAGGGCAAATACAACCCCCAAATCCCAACTGCTTTGAAAGTAAGCTATGAAAATAGCTGAGTGCCAGTGCTGAACATTCTTTCTGGATGACCAAGACCAGAGATTGTTTTGTTAAGTGGTGTCCCTCAATCAGGGTTTAGGCTCATGTCTGGTGCACAGGAGCCAAACGAGCACACAGACTCAAGATGCAGTTCTGTACAGAAAGAAAGGGGTGCCTGGTGGTAGTTCCCAAAGCTAGCACACTTCCTCAGAGAGGCTGCAGGTCTTTATACAGGTTAGAACAATGAAAAACTTGCACAAAACTTGTATATAACCTTTCAGTTATATAACTAATGCCTTTCTGTTCCGATTAGTGGCTAATTCATTATACAGGGGCAGTGTGACATTAGCATGCGAGTTCTCCTCCCAGGAGTACAATTTTGACCATGCTATTTAGTCTTAGGTTACCTTCAGGTGATCCTAGTCACTCCTCTTCCATCCCTCTGATCAGGAGGTGATTCATCTTTTCTTGGCATTAGCTCACCCCTGTGTTATCTTGTTTTGCCTTATTGTGATGTTGTACTTTGAGGACCATGATTTCCATATTGTGATTCTTTACTTGGGGACTGTACGAGGGCTAAACAGAAACAGCAGCCTGAGTAATACTAAGACCAAATTTCCATTAATATTTATGGATGCTATATGTTAACATAGAGGAATTGTTTTTTCTAATTTTGCTGAGGAAGCTTAGTAAGAAACCTCACGTTTCCAAAGTTTGGTCCTTGCTTAGAATTGCAAGAGGAGGAAAGTTGCAATTCAGATAATTACCCTCGATACCACTTCCTGTTCAATAGCAAGTATATAAGAAACTTGAAGTCAGTCTTCCAAACTTCTCTAAATGCATTGTACAATAAGGCCATAAAACTCCTGAATCTTCTGTTTATTTTGAAGTCCTGGCTCAGCATTTCTGTAACATAAATGTTGAATTTGAAGATTCAGTAAATCAAGTTGGAGATCAGAAATTAGATGTCCAGGGAAACACAAATACTAAGCACCACCCAGCCATGCATTTTAGCTGACTTCTTAAAAATAAAACGAACAAAACAACAAAACCCCAACCAAACAAAAGTACAAAAAAACCCCAACAACAACAAAACCTGAAAGCCAGAATTATTTTGTCATGCTTTTGTTAGTTTGGTTGGTTTTGAAACAAAATATTTCTGTTGTGATTACAGTGACACTCTATGCTTTCAAAGTCTTGACAGGGTCTATCTGCAGGTCTCATACCGCATCGTGACAGGAAGCACAGTGCTGGTTGTCCCTGCCCTACTTTGGCTGCATGACTTTACACATTGCCTATGCTTATGCATTCAGAGCAGGGGCAGGCAGAAACTGAAATGTGTAAAGGAGAGAGGAGAGGGAGAAAGTCTAAATAAAAATCTTAAAGGGATCTAGGTGGACTAGCCTTAGGATGGATCCTAGGAATTGCACCAGTTTGGAAACAAATTGAGGTATTACATATTTCTTACTGGAGGAAGCTCTTCTTCACATAATGTTTGATTGCTCTGATATATTTGTGGATTGAAGAGGAAAGCTGGGAGGTGACTAGCTGTCAGTGCTGGTGTCTGTGCCACTTATCATCTAACTTGTCTCTAACAAAGAAAATTGATCAGGCCCAAGAGGCACATGCACTGGTATGTACTCATCTGACTTCCTTGTAATCCTAGAGAGATGCAAGGAGCAAATCTTCATAAGCTGCTTCCTAGTCCTTCAGAGGGATAGACAGGAGATATCTCTTCACTAGCAACTAATCCATGGTGACCCATAGGCTGCCAAGCTTGTTAAGACTCCTAGAGAGTGGACTGGTCAGCAGAGAGAAATGCCTGTAGAGGATGAAGAAGCAGGGAGAAATGTCTGGAGAGGGTGAAGAAGCTGGTTTTCTTCTCAACTTCTGAGAAACCCAGTAGCACAGTGTAATCTCTTCTGGGAGATATGGGAGGCATCTTTCCAGCTGTGTAAACGAGCACAAGTAAGGGATCCTGAGCACTCTCTGGGCCAGCTGATATCTCTAACCAGAGCAAAGCAGGGCAGATATTGCTGGTTGAATGCAGGAGCAGCACAGCTGGATTAGCACAGCAACATGCCAATTGTATTAGCCCAACTCCTCAGTAAAGCTTGCTACATTTTGTAGTTTCAGGGCTTAATTTGCTTGGTATGAATTCAGGGATAGCTCACCTTATCATTGCACTCTTTAGAAACTTTTCTTGATCAATGATCAGAGGACAGTATATTTTTCTGTCATTTAAAATTTATAATATGGATATATCATATTCAAGGTGAGGCTAGACAGGGTTCTGAGCAACCTGATTTAGTTGGGAATGTCCCTGCTCAATATAGAGGGGCTGGACTAGATGACCTCTGAAGGTCCCTTCCAACACAGATGATTCTATGTTTCTATGATTCTATGATCATTGTTTCAGCAAACTATGAAAGCCCATATAAAGAAGTCATGACTACTGGTACTCATTTAAAACAGATTAATAGTTTGTTCATAAGGAGACCTTATTGTGGCCTTCCAGTGTCTGAAGGGGGCCTACAAGAAAGCTGGTAAGGAATTATTTAGGAAGTCAGACAGTGATAGAAGCAGGGGAAATGGGTGTAAGCTAGAGGAGGGTAGATTTAGGTTGGATATAACGAAGAAGTTCTTCACTATGAGGGTGGGTAGGCAGTGGAACAGGTTGCCCAGAGAAGTTGTGGAAGCCTCATCCCTGGAAGCTTTTAAGACAAGGCTTGATGGGGCCCTGGGCAACCTGATCTAGTGGATCAACAGGCAGGGGGGTTGGAACTAGATGATCTTTAAGGTCCCTTCCAACTCTGACAATTCTATGATATTAGCTCCTATGGTTATAATACTTTCATTTTTCTGTGCATTCACTATTTCTTTTGGTAAGGATTTAGACAAGTATTTTCTTCCCTTGATTATCCCCAGCTCCATCTTCTGTTGTTGCTAATACAAGTTTTTGTAGGGCTCCACTACAGACTGTCTCATTAAAATGATCTAGGATGTAAAAAGAAATAGAAGACAAAGGAGCAGAAAAGTCATTATTCCCAAAAATATTTTACAAAAGGAGGCAGTAAGCCTCTGCTCCAGGGGGATAGGACCTTCCACCAGCAAAAAGACTGTGGTCCCTTTTGCATGAAAGAAAGTGTATATAACAGCTCATCCTGAAGAGTTGTGGATCCTCCAATACAGGTGAGACTTACACTGGGATTAAGAAGTTGAAGACTGCAACAGTATTGCAGAATTTCCTGTGCTACTGACATCACTCATCCCACCTAGTGAGGAGCAACTGGGAGCAACTTCATACTCCTCAAGAGTCCTTTGTAGTCTGATCAGCTTGCCTGAATCAACATGGGTCAACCTGATCAAGATTTTCTGGAGAGTGAAAAATTTCCTTTTGATTGTTTACACCCATAGTTCCAAACCACTTTTGGCTATGCTTGGCAGGAGAAGCCTTGCTATTGACATTGTTTTAGAAGTCTTCAGTTGTAGACTGGGACTAGGAGGAAGTATAACAAATGTGTAACTATTTCATGTACCCTCCTTGCTCTTCTTTAAATGTTTATGAAGTAAACACAGCATAGTCTTATCTTATCTTATCTTAAACAAGCCAATAACTAGGCCTCTTATACACTATATATTAATTACTGCAAAGCAGATCCCAGACCATCATGCTTTCAAAATTAACACTAATTGCTTGATATCTTCACAGATCCTGGAGATGAAAGTATGGGTCAAGACAAAACATATGCAAGGCACAGAACCCAGTATCTTGTCAGGCACAGGAAACGCCACGTGGAATTTGCTTTCCTCTGGCATAATAGACATTCCTAAAAAATCACAGAACAGTTACCATGCAGAATGAAAGTGCAGCAGTTAGGCCATATGCACTGAGACTAGATGTGCCTAAGATCTCCCAAGCATTTGTCCTATAAGAAGAGAACAGTAAATGTAAACAAAACCCTATGTGCATTCTGTTCCCTGTGGGCATCTGGATTGACACTGGCATTGCCTTGCACATTGGCAGAATTAACAGGTGCCTGGCCCAGCCACTGTCAGTCAGAGACAGCAGATGCAGAAGGCACCATTACCATAAGGCAGATCCACCCAGGCAGTCAAATGCTTCCATGTGTAAATAGCTTACTGGAGAACATGAAACAACTTGAACTCACCAAGCTTCAGCAATCCTAAACTCCACCATGGCTCATGTAGTAAGAACTGGTTCCATGTATAATTGGACAAAGAAAGCAAATACAAGGATGATCTGTATTAACAGCTGCTGGACTTCATGATAGTGATGCTGCAGGCACATGGAATTTCTCACAGAGAGTTAGTGATCACTAGAAGAGATAGATAGCAGTCCTCCCAATTAAGTAAAAAAGCTTTGCATCTATGACTTGTTCTATTCAAATATGATTAATATATTCAAGTAATTTTTAATTGAAGTCCCCCTAGATACCTTTACTGACATCTTCAAAGCAGGAAGATGTGTACTGGCTGCAGTTCTCATTGGCAAGAAAGATGTGCATATGGCCAGAATAGCTAAAGGAGAAAGATAAGGAATAGGGAACCTCCTGCAAGAGTGCATGCAAATATGCATATCTGGCTTGGGCCAGACCAGAGTTTGCCATTTCAGTGACCTGGGTTTATGTCTGGTTATATATATATATATGTATATGCATTAAGGAAATAAGGATTCATGCCTTTTAAGTACTAGTTTGTGTTGCTTTGTCTTCCACAGAATCTGCAATTCATTTAATGTGCTGTTTTCTGAACTTCCTAGGACTACACATTCTCAAGTTCTTTGCCTTGAGTATTTTGAAGTGTTTTGAATCTCTTATTCTGACTCACTTTATGTTACTGTTTTGCTGGGGGAAGGGAGGAAGAAAAAAAGAAAAAAAGGAAAGAAACAGAAGATAAAAGGCAGACTTATGCAGAAAAGCAGCCTTGCTAAAAAAATAACATAAGGTGGGTTGGGAAATGTGTAATAGCTTCATGGATTTTTTTCTCTTAACAAAGAATAGCTTCTTTCTATACCACAGTTTAAAAAAAATATCTGCCTTGCTAGATTAATTAAAGGATTAATTGTTAAATCATGAAGAAAATCTTCTTTAAACCACACTGTTGACAAATGTGGTACAGGTTAAGGGGATCAAGGGCCAAAGACTCCCTGCTTTCAGCAGAAGTTAGTTGCCAAACACCTCATCATCTTTTACCTCTCTAATTCCATCACATATCCAGGACTCTTTCTGTTTGACTTCTCCAGTGTACTTTGTGTCTGTTTATCTCTCTTCTTGTCTTCTCCCTGGCTGCTTTGAAGAAATGTTAGACCTTTGAAATAACATTGTTCATTTTGTTCTGACATAGTGTCCTTCTTAACCTTGTATCCTTACCTACTGATTAGTACTGCTGGAAACTATTAAACACTTGCAGCAGCCTGCCTCTGAGCTGGCTGCATTTCAGGGCTGAGAAAAGTTGCACTTTAGTAACTCTCTGGAAGTGATGGTCTCTGGGTAAAGAGAAAAAAGATTAAACCAGAAGCTCTCCTGGTTTAGTGACTCTTCATACCACTTCCTCTGTCATGTGAGGGAGTGTGGTTTTGAATAATGGGATACAGTCTGAGGAGAATGAGGACAAGAAGTGGATCTGAGAGATATTCACAACTCAAGAAAATCATAGTAAGAAGTCTATAGTATAACTGATGTCTTAACAAGCAGCAGAGGAAAGAGAAAGAAATGGAGAGAGAGAAAAAAAAGTCTAAAAGCACAAACATGTTGTTTGCTTGGTTGGTTTCCTATTATATTATATTATTATATTATATCCTATATTATTAGGAGAAACTTTCTTATCTACTTCCCATCTCTTATTAAGAGAAGCTGTTCTATTAGAATACACCAGGATTGTCACATTTAGGACCATAGGAGATGCCCCACCCAGCCAGAACTGTCATCCCTCCTGTCCAGGGCTCTTTTCTGACAGTAGCAATAGAGTTGTTATTTGGGGACATGTTAAGAGACTGGTCATTCCCTTGCCTTGGTATTGCCCCAGCTTCTAGGAATATTCTGTGTGTTAGTGAATCCCTGCCTAGGCCTTTTTTATCTGGTTTTGGACCTCTGATCTATAGTTTATCTAAGCCCTCTCTAAACCTGCTTCTGCAACCTGCTTTGAAAGCAAGCACTAGAAGTTCACTCTGTGTTGTGTATGGAAGAACTTACCTGCTTTAAGCCAATCTCTAGGTCTTTCCTGGATATTACCTACTCCTAGTACTGCAGGATCTCATGAACAACAGTTCTGCATTAAGCTTATCCACAGCTTGCATAATTTAATCAACCTTGATCTTACTCCCTCCAGTCATTTGGTTTTGGTTTTATTCATATTGAGGGGTTTCCATCTATTTAGTCTTCTCTCATAAAGCAGCTTTTCCATGTCTTCATTCAGTCTAGATGCCCTTCTTTTTGTATCTGGAAGAACACACTATCATCCAGTATTTAAAGCAGTTTGTGGTTTGTTTTGTTGTGTTTTGAATAAACAAATTAATCTATACAAATTTGGGATATCTTTTCAGATAGTTGCTGGCACAGTGATAGACTATAGTTTTTGTCAAAACCTGGCTCTGTTGAAAGCTCTAGACAAAGTATTTGGTATCATCACATCTTTTCCAAGTGTGTTTTCTAGTCCTAAGCCATTCAGCAGCACCTAAAGAAAAGAATTCATATTAATCAGAAAGGTATACCTTCCCCCCCCCCTTTTTTTTTTTTGCAGATGTCACTAAAGCTTTGTGATCTGTGTTGTCTATGCTTCTCTTATACCAAAGGATTGAGTATTTTTCATGCTTCCAGTTGCAGTTGGAAGCCCTTTTTCTACTCGTGCTTATCAGTTCTAGATAAGGTCCTGGAACATTTAACTTGTCTGCCATGAACAATATACCTTGAAGTAAAAGTAGGACCTGACAGCTCACTTAGGGGCATTTCTTGGAAATTCTGTCTGGCACTTCTGATTGTCCCTTTATCCACTGTTTGATATTTTCCTACTCTTTCACCTTGCCATTCCTTTCTTATGCACTAGCAGTTTCAGCAGCAAGTACAGACGTGGATTCTTCCACGCCCAGCTGTAACTCCCATAAATCTTTGTATATTTCCTCTCTTCAGATGCAGATATGCTGACCTGTAAGTCACAAGGATCTACCTGCATTCTTCCTTCAGTCACTTTTCCTCAAAATGTGTTATTTCTTCAAATTTATGTTTTTATCCAGGGAGCTTTAAACTGCACATCGTGTATTTGCAATCTCTCTGTGTTCTTCTATTGTTTATTCTAATCCGAGGATATAATCTATATGAACCCTGTCTTTGCTGTCATCAAACATTTATTCTCTCTTGTTTTGAAATACTTCAGGCACAAGGTATAAACCAAGAGATATTTTGGGTTAACAGTCTCAGTAATGGCTGTTAAAAGTCCACAGAATTCAATTATTTTTTGTGGAGACATACCTGCCATTTCCCCCCTCTCCAGTGTAACATGTCAACAGTTTCAACAATCTAGTTTCACTACTTGGCCCTTTCATAGCCCTTATCCAGTGTACCTGTGATACATGAGTGTTGGTGTGTAGGGCACAGTTATGATGATCCTGGTCTCTGCTTCTCTAAACCCTTTACTTTTAGGGTTTCCTTGGAGCAGACAATCAGAACTGTTGTAATAGCAAAGCATAGTGGAAAAAACAGATCTTTCATTTAAAGAACCAAATGCAACTCTCAGTGTACTGTATAAACTGTAAAGATAACTTGAAAAGAATAAATGATATATCATTTACATGTCATATAGGGTAGCTCTTCTATGTTCTCATATATCCTGTTGAAAGGAAAAAGGGGCACCAATGATAAACCTGCTTGAAGTGGAGAGGAGGTAGGCTGGAGATTCCAAATACCTGTATCTCATATCCTACCACTGGACAGTGGTTCTGCACTGGTTCATGCCAGAAAGGTGCAGTCACTCTTAAATTTGTCTGGAAGACAAAGGCTGCCTGCTGCCCTGGTGCCAGCACCTACTAGAGTGTCATCCCTCAACAGATCCAGGAACACCAATGCTAAAAACACTTTAGTAATAAGGGAGGAGCTGCCAACGGCGTGTGAACACCAATGTGTGTACACACAGCACCTCACTGACGTGCACACATACTTTTTGACACTGGCTGAAGGTGAAGGACCTGCTGATGCCACACCAGTTTACACCAGTGTGTAGTTGGAGCCAGTTTCTCTGAATTCCTAGACCTAGTCTATAAAACCCAACACTGTCTGTTTCTTATGCAGGTAGTGTTGATATGTTTTCTCAGATTCTCCACTAACATTCCTAGCTCAGTGAAGCTTTTCAAAAGACTTGAAAAACAGAGACAATGTTTTATGAAATCTTTTACAGGAAAATTCTTTCCCTCTTTCTCCAGCTTTTCCCTGGCAAAGACCATCTGCAACACGGTGTAAGGAAAAGAGGACAAAATCCTCAGACTCACTGAAACACCTCATAGATAGTCTAGTCTGCCTGATGCAGAGTGGCATGCTGACCTGCCTAACACCCACCTCCCTGAACTGACACACCCCTACAATGCCTGGAGATGGCCATAGGTATGTAGAAGGACTGAGGTTAAAATAATAATTATAAAAAACATTAAAATATATATATAAAATAAAAGAGGTCCTGCATAAAATGAAGAAAGCTCCTATTTTTTTTTTTTTTACTTCCCTTACCATTTCCCAGGCAAAATTAATACTTTGTTTTTCTCCTTTTGGTAATTGCATAACCATAGAATGTTAGGGGTTGGAAGGGGCTTCTGGAGGTCATCTAGTCCAAATCCCTGTCAGAGCAGGTTCACCTAGATCGTGTTGCACAGGATGGCATTCAGATAGGTTTTGAATGCCTCCAGAGATGGAGACTCCACCACCTCCATGGGAAGCTGTTCCAATGTAAACTTCCTTCTTCTACCTGAGCTTTTTCAGAAGCTCCTTGCTCAACCAATTCTCTGCCTGTTTTTTGGTATCTTATAAACCTAGTCCCTGGGTGCTTCTATAGAGGTCTCAGAAAAATGTGGCCATTCTTGGTGATGTAGATAATTGTTGAGCATTTGATCCTTTGCAGAGATAGTTATCAGCAGAGGTAGTATTCTCAGGTGCCCTTCAATCCTTTGGAAAACAGTTGTTTCTGTAATCTGTAGGCAATTTTCCCTCTAATGCCGTAGGCATGTGCTTCTCCTTTTGCGGCTGTTTACCAATTCTCTAACAAATTAATAGGAGAATAGTTCACTCAGTGACAATCTGAAACTTTAAAACACTCTCAAATGCCTCATTACAGACTAAATAAAATAGTTTGTTTTCTGTGAATGATTAGTCCCTCTCATATCTTCCCTGCTCCATTGCTTTCAAAATGCTAATCTTAGGGTGCATTTATTTGCTTGTGCCAGCCTGTTTATTGCTACTGTATCTCTTTGGTAGAAGCCTACTGTATCTTCCTCATTTGCAGTAATCAGTGAATTTCCATGATCCATAATCATAATAGAAAGTCAGCTGAGGCACGTTTTTCAGAAAACTAATTTCAGTTTTTAGGGCTGGGCTGTCATCTCTGCTTCTGTCATGTTAGGTAAGACAAAACAAAATAAACCATGAAGTTGTACAGAGAAGTGTTTGAAGGAGCAGGGCTGAAACAGAAAATGTTCTGCAGTGCATTTTTGAAGAATAGAGCTACCCAGCTGTACTGCAGCACCTTTAGTCCATATAGTGGTTTACATGCTTTTGTTAAATGGCTGAAGCCTTCTTATTCTCAGACCTTTTTAGGTCTTCTGGGTTGCCATAAAGCAGCTTTAGGATCAGCATAGCTCATTTGAGTAAACTTTGATGCATGACATCCAACCAGAAGATGTACACTGCAGTGTTTCCCTAATAGCTAAACAAGGGGCAGGAAAAGGTGGGAGTGGGTCACCACAGAGGCGTAGCCTGAAGTTCACACTCCTTCAACTTCTTGTCTTTGTCAGAGGACTTACAGAGGAATACCACCTGTAAAAGAAATATGGACAGGGGTTTCCTGCTTGTTCTTTTCCCTCAAACACACAGGGTCTAGGGAAAAAAATCGAAGTGCCTTCCACTGTAGCGAACAATGATCTTGCTGGCTGAAACCCAGCAGAGGGAAAGAGTAGGGTGGGAGGGACGTGCAACAACATCATGCTTAGTTTTGGCTGGAGGACCAGTGTTAAATTGTTTGCACTTAAAGAAGTTTTGAGGTGCCATCTGTGCCTCTTGTACTGCATGGCTTGTTGCTGAAAAAAAAGCAGAAATGCTGCATCTAACCCTGAGGCAGTTTCCCAGCAGTTTTCAGTTAAAGTATTGATTGACTCTAGAGCTATAACTGAGCATACCCTTAGGTATCATGGATATAGGGGGTTTTTTAGCCATTACTGAAAGAAGTAGGAAGAGAATCGGTAAAGTCAGCCAAATTTTTACTGACCCTATAAATAATCCTTACTTAAATGCAAGAAAATATTGCAGACAAATAGTGGCTTTGCACAGATCCAAAAGCATCACAAATTTAAAAGATTGTTTCTGCAACATATAACATAATTTATATTAACAAGTATGACACAGGAACTTAGAATCATGGAAAATCTGTGTCTGCTAAGGACCTCTGGAGCTAATTTAGTGCAGCCCCCAAATCAAACTGGGTCCAGGTAAAACAGGACTTTGGTTCAGTACCTTGACAAAGTGAGTTTTGAGCTTCTTTGAATTTGGAGATTCCCTAACTTCTCTGGGCTTCTGCCCCAGTGTTTGACCTCCCTTACAGTGGAAAATTGGAATTTCATATGTCCCAAAGTGCTCTTCCCACTCTGCACCTCCAGTAGAATTCTGACTCTATCTCCTGCACATTCTCCTTTTAAGTAGGCAGCTGAAACCAGAAAACATAAAGACAGGTGGCAGAGAAGACCTGAAAAGAGGTGATAGTGATCCTAGAAATCACACGGTACAATTTTCAAACTGCTAGCTGCATTTTTGGAGTTACTGAGTATTGGAAAACAGAGAAAGTTTGGAAAGGTTTGGAAATGAGATGACTTCACATGAAGGATCTTGATTTGCAGATGTGCTAGGGATCTGTAAGTCAATATTTTGTGTCCTCTGTTTCTTTTAACTCAAAAACAAACTCTGGAAGATGAACTCTAGGGTCTTCAAGTTGTAATTTTTTTTAATGTAAAAATTTATTTTAAATTTTTTTTTTTAATTTTAGAAATATCTAAATGAAAGATAGAATGTCTGAACTCACTAACCACTGGGTGGTTTGGGATTTTGCATTAATATGTGGAAGAAAAGGCAACTGAAAATTTGAATATCAAGAAAAGTTGCCCACTTTTGTGCTTAGAGAGCAAGTATCTCAGGGAAACCTCCAGCTTGATTAGATCTGGAGGAGGCAGAGGTGGACCTTTAGATGTGTCACTGGACAGTCACTTTCATTCAGCTTTCACATTAAAGGAATTTAAATATTCCAGTAGGGATTTACAAAAGGTGCATGAAATTGGTTTTCTGCCTTGCACCTCTTCTACCTGTACATCTTACCTCTTAAAAATGAGGTTAAGAATGGCTTGCAGGAGCAGGAACTGTGCTAGGTCTGTGTGGCCTCTACGAGGCAGAAACAAAACAAAGCACCACATGGATCTGTTGCTGCATGTCATGCAGAGATGAAGCCTGTGTTCAAATTGTCATTGAGAAAGATTTTCCAGGCTGAAACCAGTACTGCTGTGCCAGTACTTTGTCTGGAAAGAAAAACTTTTAGCACATTTATAATGAAAAAGCCTCAACTACCTTGTATCCTTTAGATTAAGTAAACTGTCTTCCATCTCTGAATTAACCTGTTTTGTTGTGGTTTTTTTTTTTCTAGAACTCAGAGCAAGAAGTTAATCTAAAATCAGGGTGGTTGAGTGATGACCTTCATTACAGAGCTTACTAAGTCGGTGGCAGTTCATGTTCCTTGTAGGTGCTTTGATTCTTTTGGTCACACCCAAATGATTTCTCTTGTACAGTTTTTAAGCTGTACCTCCATTTGCTTCAATTCATGAGCTCCAAGGAAAACCATTTCCTTTTCCTTCTATTGCTACTTGATTCTGGTTTGTTTTCTTGAAATTGTGAGCAGGTAAACATAATGACAAGTAACCTTTAGGGAGTTTCTAAAGTCGGTTTAGAGGAGGATAATTTGTGATGCTGCTAACCCCTGTGTAGTGTTAACACTTTCAAATATGTCTAATTACACTTTAAGATAAGGGTATTAATGCCATCAATCAGCTCTGATAGCTCTCTATCACAGAATCCAGCCCTTTGGCAAGCCTCACATGTAATATAACAGCATAATTAATGGTTATAAAGACAGCATTATGCACAGCATAGTATTTCTATCCGTTGGCTTGTAATCATTCAATACCGTGGAAGTGAGGTTAACACGCTGAAGACCCAGAGAGAGAAAGGGAGGGTCAGCCAGTCCTGCTTTAGCCCCCAGTAATATGGCAAAAGGTATTTGGTTGCAATCTTCGGCTCATAAAGCACGGAAAGAAATACTTGAGTTGTTTTTCACCACGTTCTTACTCGCTGAAAGTCGAAAGGTATCAGCGGATGCCTTTTCAGAAGTAAAGGCAGATGAAATGTGTGTGAATAGCTCCAGTGCCACCTAGCGAGGAGAGCTGCAGTGTTGTCACGTAAACTGCTGCCTTCCAGACAGACACAACCTGACCTCGTTTTTCCACCTACGTGGGGCAGGATAGTGTTGCTTTTCTATCATGTTTGCTAAAGTCTTAAGAAATGAAGGTAGCGGCTCCTGACAATCCGTAAGGCATTCTGTTCCACACGTCCGGGCTTATTTTGCCGGTAGGTTAGCAGGTTGGCAAATACTCAAGCATCTGTCTGTGTCTTCACAGAGACAGTTAGGGTTGGCATTAACAGTGATTGAGTCTGTGAATGGTATCCCAGCAAGACTGAGAAAGTGGCAGCGTGGACACCTAGGTTGTAGGAGGAAAACTGGCTACATATAAAATGGTAACTAAAAACCTTTCTTCTTCTCTCTGTTTTATATGCCCTCACTCTAATTTGTTGTTTTCTCCTATTGCAGCCTTGCCAGTGTTCTCTGAATAAATTTGACTGTCTTATACTGACTTTGCAGCCTTGAGCCTGGTCCTTCTCTTTTATTTGAGAGAATAAACAAGCAGAATATTTACTGTCAAGTTTAGAGAGAAGGTCCTGTGTGCATAGTAAATCAGAAAGAGCAGAAGTATTCACTTGTTGAGAGTTTCACATGTGGACTAGCATCAAGGAACAAGAGTTCCTGCCTATAAGAATTATTTAAATTCAGTCAAACACATGAGCACTGGGTTTATGAGCTGTCAGGATGTTGTTTTACTTTAGTGTCTCCTGTAGAGACATGTTTCTTTTGTACCGCTGTTTTCTGACTCTAGTTACTGCTGGAATTTGGGTATGGCAGTGAAGGAAAAATGGGGCCAGCTACAAGGACCTCATCATGCTGTGGCTTCTCTCTCACCCTGGCAACCAGGCCATGCCTCAGTGCTTGTTCCCACTTTCTCTCCATGTAGCTGCCAGAAGGTGTGTGAGGGCTTCTATTTCAAGCCTAGCCATTCCCCCATTCATGCTGGGGAGTAGTGCAACAAAGAGAGTGACAAAACTTGGAACTAAGCAAGCTTTGTGTCCCTTTTCCAACACTGACTGCCCTACACAATTTATCCTGCCCATGGTGGCATGATATTCTGGGTGCAAGGCTATCTTAGTGAGGCTCTGTGGCCCTGACAGACCAGCCAATGCATCTGGTGCTAAGCTGTTACCTCTAACTCTTCATAAAAATACAGTGAGCTGTCTTTAAAAAAGGAATCTATATGGTCATTGCAGCACAAGGTTCATCACAGGTGGTTTCTTGGGCAGCAACACTTCTGTATCTAAACTGCTATTTATATGCTGTTGCTAATGACAGCACATGTTATTGAGCATGAAACTCCTTTCAGATCTTTCCCTTTTGACTTCACCTAGTTCATACACTTCTAGCCTTCCTCTTAAGCCATGTGTCTCTCTGATTGTTAATACCAGGTGTGTGCATAAATGGATTGCTCAACAGTACAATTTTTGATCCAGATCCAGTGTGGAATTTCTGTCACACTTCTGTCATATTAGTGGAGCTTATGTGAGCTTTAAGCTTTATGCTAGCTTTATGCTGGCTGTGGAAGGACAGACAATGCCTAATCTGAATAAAGATAAGCAGGTGAGGACAGCACATGACACTTGTTCTGTCACAAAGCTTGTCGATGAAAAATTAGCCCATCAGAGTGATTTTTTTTTTAAAGAAATGTGAATAGGCAAATTCTTTTCTTACCAGATCAGAGCTATAGACAAACACCATTTCTGATGTGGTATAGGATGCCTTAAAGCTGCATGTACTGCCTGATTAAGTTATAGCCTTATATGAGCATAATACCTTTCAGAAAAAGCCTTGTTTCCATTGTCATCAGTAGCAAAACTAGGTGTTTTTCCAAGTGTTAAAAAAACCTAAGCCCTGATGTTTACTGATTAATAATCTATACTGTATTCTTCTCTCAGGAGTACTGAATTAGTGATTAGTGCTCTCCTTGATGCAAAGTTTTGGTGATGACATCTTGGTATCTTTTGCTTCTTTCATTGTATGAGGGGGTTTAATTTCCTACTGCTTGGTATTTAGAACGAATCAAATGATATGTTGAAACAGTAGGAAAAAGTCAGATTTTATTGGTCTTTTAAATCAATATTTTAAAATTACCAGATTTTTTTTATGTCACTATTAGTCCTGCATGTCATTGTTATTTGTAGTCAAACTTGTAATTTATATGATAATAACAATTGAAAACATCCTTCACCAAGATGAAATGCAAATGATGGTGCATCCTCCCACCACACTTTTGCATTTCTATCAAGAGTTAAATGACTGTGAAAATGCAAGATGCTGAGGACCACCACCCAGAAATGGAAACTGTTTCAGTCTGGGGAAAGGATGATCAGAATCAATTCTTCTTGGCTAGATTAAGAATGTTTCTAAGCAGAAAACTAAGCCTACTGGTGGATGCTACTTAAAAAAACATACTACATTTCTGAAAAAGCACTTCCTGAGACTTGTTGAAGGTTACAAAGTCCTTTTATTAAGAGCATCTAAATTTCTTTGCTTTACCTGTACTTAGCTGGACAATTCTCTGGCTCAGAGCAGATATTATTACTTTTCCACAACTAGACCCAGAATATTATAGAATCATCAGAGTTGGAAGGGACCTTAAAGATCTTCTAGTTGCAACCCCC
The DNA here is from genome assembly GCA_013399015.1 of Galbula dea. Classification (NCBI taxonomy): domain Eukaryota; kingdom Metazoa; phylum Chordata; class Aves; order Piciformes; family Galbulidae; genus Galbula; species Galbula dea. Next base: position 421,021 of record VWZX01002693.1, on the reverse strand, counting down.
CTCCCTGCCAGGGACACCTCCCACTAGAGCAGGTTGCCCAGAGCCCCATCAAGCGTTGTCCACAAGAAGGAAATAGGGTTTCCACAAAGTTTCTGGAAAACCTGTTTCACTGTCTCACCACCCTAACAGTGAAGAACTTCCTCCCAATGTCTTATCTAAATCTCCCCTCCTTTAGCTTACACCCATTTCCCCTGGTTCTGTCACTATCTGACCTCCTAAAAAGTCCTTCAACAGCTTTCTTGTAGGCCCCCTTCAGATACTGGAAGGCCACAAGAAGGTCTCCTCGGAACCTTCTTTTCTCCACACTGAACAACCCCAACTCTCTCAGTCTGTCCTAGTAGGAGAGGTGCTCCAGGCCTCTGATCATTCTCCTGGCCCTTCTTTGGACTTGCTCCAGCACCCCCATATCCCTCCTGTAATAGGGGCTCCAGAACTGGATGCAATATTCCAGGTGGGGTCTCACGAGAGCAGGGTAGAGGGGGAGAATCACCTCCCTCGACCTGCTGGCCACACTCCTCTTGATGCAGCCCAGAATTCTTTATCCAGTGAGTGGCCCATATCCAAAGTCCAGGGTAGTGAGCTTAGAATATATCATCCTAGGTGCCCTGAGGATCTTGAATGCCAGTGCTTCATGGTCACTTCAGCTAAGGTTGTCTCTCAGCCTTATGTTGGTCACCAGCCCTTCCCTGTTGGTAAGAACAAGGTCCAGCATAACACCTTTCCTATATGGTTCCTCTACCATTTGGAGGAGGAAGTTGTCATCGATGCCCTTGAGGAACACCCTGGATTGCTGGTGCCTTGCTGTGTCGTCCCTCCAGCAGATGTCAAGGTGATTGAAAAACCTCATAAGGACCAAGGCCTGTGAATGTGAAGCCACTTCTATCTGTCTATGGAGGGCCTCATCTACTTGGCCCTGCTGGTCAGGTGGCCTGTAGCAGAGCCCTACTGTAACATCACCTTCACTTGTCCTCCCTTTAATCCTAACCCATACTCTCTCAACCAGTTCACCATCTTTCCCCAGGTGGAACTCCATTGATTCCAGATGATCACTGATGTGGTGGGCAACATCTCCTCCCCTCCTATCCTTCCTAATGAGGTTGTACCTGTCTATTCCTACATCCCAATCACAGGAATCATCTCACCAAGTTTCAGTAACAGCCACTATGTCATGGCTTTGCAACAACACAATAGCCCCCAGTTCATCCTGTTTATTGCCCAAACTGCATGCATTTGCATAGAGGCACTTCAGTTGGGCTGGACGTGTCACCTTCCTAGGAGAACCCCTCTTGATTTCTTTGGGGTGTCTTGGTGCACCATCTCTGGCTTGCCTCAGGGTATCAGCTTGAGAGCTCTTAGTAGTGTTCCATCCTTCTGCCCCTGGTGTGCTGCCCCGCTGTTTGTCACAGGCACGCATAAGATTCTTCACCCTTTCCCTCTTCAAATCTAGTTTAAAGCCCTGTTAATGAGCCCTGCCAACTCCTGCCCCAGAATCCTTTTTCCCCTCCAGGACAAGTGCATCTGATTTGTTGTTTGCAGCTCTGGTGCCTTGTATACTGAGCCGTGATTGTAAAATCCAAAGCCCTGTCGACGACACTAGTCCCAAAGCCATATATTGCTGATCTACTTCTCCTGTTCTGCACAAAATTCTGATTTACCCATTGGTAAGTTAGAACAGGCAAGAGCAATGCTAATGCCTTTGCCTGTAATCCCGATCTCCTGTGGTGAAATTCCCAAACTGTTGCCCAGATGACTACTTAACAAACACCTACATCATTAGAGCACTTATTAAACTTGTTTTTTTTCAAAGGAGTTTAACTTCAGACATCTTATCTTTTAAGGAAACCCTGCTATAGACTTTTTCCTCTTGAATAAGAATCATAGATTTAGAAAGCTGGAAAGGCCCCTGAGAAATTTTCTCCATACCTTTGCAGATAGACAGGATCCTAGTGTGCCACAACCTTCTTTCAAGAGACGTTTGTCTCGTTAGTTGCTCAAAAGCATTCAGTAATGGATATTTCACATCCTTTTTGGGTAGCCAGTTCTTGCCTGTCACTCAGCTTCCCACTGCTCACAATGCATCTCACCTAGCTCTTCTTTGCTGGAAGCTAAATCAGATTGTTCCCATCTTTTAAGGTAGGCAGCCATTTATGCACTGAAATACACATCAGCATCACAAATGGCTTTCTGTGATTTATATACCTTGAACATTTGTATGAAATTAATAATTTTTATTGGTTGATTGTTTTTTGCAACAGCAACACATATTTACTTTATGGTTCATAAAATTCAAGACCCTTTTTAGCAGTCTGCTTTCTTTCAAGCTTTTGGTTTCTCTTTCCTAAGAACAATGCTCTCTTCTTGTCTCTGCTGTATTTTTCTTGCTAATTTCAGGCACTTTTTCACTGTATGAAGACCACTTTGCATTCCAGTCCTGTCATCTCTCTAGTCTTCTGCCTTCTACAAATGCTGTGCTTTAAACTGGATTGAAAATAATGCACAGGACAAGATTTAGGATATTATTTGCAAAAATCATCATAGAAAGGCACTCTAGCCTATCCCCACTTTTACATTTCAGTTTGGAGAAAAATTCTTCGGAGGTTTTTTTCTCAGTATTGTCCATTCACACTAGGACCATATTTTCTTGGTTTGTTCATCATAATGGCATAAAGGACAGTGTCAAAAAATCCTACTGACATCAAGATTCATATATCATAGGTTTTTTCCTAATCTCTTTGACCAGATGACCTGGAAAAGTAAAATAAAATCATATAAAAACCCGGAAGAGTAAAGGTTTCAGTAGGTTTGGTTTTGACCATTGCATTGGAATATTTCTCAGTTCTTGACAAAATTTAGGTTTTTAAATAGGTGTTTAGCCATTTGTTTCAGAACTCTTCTAAAAACCAGAGGCACTCTCACTATTCTGTAGTTCTGAGTGTCTTCTAGCCTTCTTTCCCCCACACTGACTTTCTTTATAATGTAGGTACTTGACTTTTCATCCTTTGGTCCCTTGGGTACTTTCCACCCTTCATCACTTTTTGATACTAACTGCTTTAAGACTGTTCTTTAAATATTGGTGGATTTCATAAAACATCACTCATGCAAATACATCTAATTCATCTAAATGTTCTTGGCCTTTCACCTGAAGATGGAACAAAAAGCAATATCAAGTCAATCTTCTTCACAGAAGCTATCGATCGCTCTCCTTTCCTGTCAGGCATGTAGCTTTTATTCTCCATTGTCACCCTGTGCTTCTCATGTATTTTTGCTTATTTAATTCTGTCTTTTGATAGCTTTATCTTGTGCAGTACTCTTTTTTATTATTATTCTTTTGTCAATGGTCAGGGCTGGGCCAACCACCAACCCAGTGACAAACATTCCCTACGGGAAGGGAAAGGGAATAAGAGAGAGAGACTTGTGGATTGGAAAAGAAAACTGAAACTACTTTCATGATAATAATAATAATTGTAAAATGAAATATATGCAAATGTGTACAAAACCAATACTGAACCCAAACCCCACCCTTGATGGTAACTGATACTGTGCAGAAGGCCTCAGCAGCAGACAGGAACCAGGCTCAAGGGCTGGATCCTGGTACTGGATGCAAGAACTCATGGATCAGGATCAAGGGCAGAACAGAGTGAGTCCTCCTCAGATGACAGCCATTGAAGAGCAAGAGAAGAGGAGGGATGGAAAAAGGAACTGACCCTCAGTTTTATATCAAATATGACCTACATGGGACGGAATACTTTAGTTGGTCAGTTTGGGGTCACCTGTCCTGTTCGCTCCTCCCTGTAGGTGCAGCTTTTACTCTGCATCCCCAATGTGAGACACAGGTTTTAGCAGTGACCTTGCTTTTCATACCAGATCCTGGTAGTAAATCTAAAGATTAGGTTTTATCAGNCTCCTCAGATGACAGCCATTGAAGAGCAAGAGAAGAGGAGGGATGGAAAAAGGAACTGACCCTCAGTTTTATATCAAATATGACCTACATGGGACGGAATACTTTAGTTGGTCAGTTTGGGGTCACCTGTCCTGTTCGCTCCTCCCTGTAGGTGCAGCTTTTACTCTGCATCCCCAATGTGAGACACAGGTTTTAGCAGTGACCTTGCTTTTCATACCAGTTCCTGGTAGTAAATCTAAAGATTAGGTTTTATCACTGCTAGAAGCTGGCAGTATCTGTAAAAACATGTTGCTAGAGGAGCTTTAACTGAAAAGTAAAATAATTGAACAGAATCAGTTCTGTTCTAACCCAAACCAGGATGCATTTTGTTGTATATTTCCACACTTGGGTTGTTCCTTTATACTCATCTGTAGTTAGTATCTCGTTTCCATTTCTGGGTTTCTTTGGGGTTTGGGTTTTTTTTTTTGTTTGGTTGTTTGAGTTGTTTTGGTTTTTTTGCAATGCTTTTCTGATATTCAGATCTGCTATGAGCTTCTGATAGTTGTAATATTCACTTGCAGTGCTCCTTATCTTACATCTGCATTGGGACACTGTCATTGTGTCTTTAAATAAAGCCTCCCTCAGTACTGCCATCTCTCAAACAGAACACCTTTATCCCTTGGATTACATTCCAAACAAAATCTTCCTTACAGTTTGGTGGGGGTTTTTTGTTTTGTTTGTTGGGGGGAGGGGTGTTTTGCTTTTGGTTTTGCTTTTTTTATTTGGGTTGGGTTTTTTTGAAGTCCATTCATCCTTACTTTCCTGCTTTCATACCATCCTCTTCTTAGCAAAGTCTTCTTTTGTGATATTTTGCAAATGATATTCAAATTTTCCAGCCAGTTCTCTCTAGTTTAGATCGTTTCCCATAGTAGTTATTTTCCCCAAAAATGTTAATTTGAGATGGTTAAGCTTATTTGGCATAAGTGTTCTTTTAGGGAATTGTACATATGTTTAAACTTGCAACAGGGAAATGGGTTCAAAAAAGCTTCTACTCATTTATCCTATGGCAGTGTTGCTGAGATTGTTGCTTCTCTTCTGTGTGAAGCACTGCTATGCACTATGATGTCAGGTAATTTGGGAACTAGAGCATCATCAAATGCAGAAGCTGTCTGATGAACTACAGTTGACTTTTGCACAGGTGTGAGGCACAAAATGCTCCTTCATTTGGCAAAATAAATTAACTAATGGGAGATATATATATAAGCTTATCTAAACTTGCATCCCAACAACCACAAACCTTTTTCTCTTTTGTTTTTCAATCCTTTCTTCCTTTTTACCTTGGCTGTTCCTTGTCATTCTTGTTACTAACATACTAGTCCTGCAGATTGCCTTACCGTGTTCCTGTAGTGCTAGAAGTTTCATCCATGCATTGAGATTTCAACTTCTTCCTGTTTTATTAACCACAATCTTAACATCTGGGAATAGACAATGCAATGAGCTGCCTTATTGCTTTCCCTAGTTTGCCTTGTCCTATCAGCATCAGCTGCCTACTTACCAGGAGGATGTTTTTCTGTCTTAGGACAAGCCTTCACCTCACCACCCCTTTGGCAGGATGCTGTTCCATGCTCAGTAAGGCTGGTGCTAAATGCTGCTCAAGTAAGCTTGTATCCTACATCCTCAGGTTTCATGCTTTGGAAACCCACTCTCTGCACTTGGTATTGTGCACCAATAAACAACACCAGTTTGAAGCAGCCCTGCAAATCTGACAGGGAAACAGGCTAGCTCAAGTGCCATCTCTGCTTGTTTGTCATTTATACTGGTAATTAAAAATTAATAATAGTTGTATGTCTGCCAAGAAACAAATTCCTTTGTTTGAATGGGTGAGAATAATTTTGCAAGGTAAAATTAAATCATGTTCCTTTCTCTGCTGGGATATGAGTGTCAACCTTTTATTTATGAACTGAGAAACTAATTGCTCCACAATAGAAACAGACTTTAAATTAGTTAAAGATTGTGTTGTCACTTCACTTTCGGTGGGTTAGCTGACACAGCTATGTCCCTGATTAGTTAGACAACAATTATCCTACATCATATTCCATTATTCCTCCTCAATCATATTTTTCATTCTCACAGAGTATCCTACTATCTCTATTTTAAGAACTTGAATGACTTAAATCTGTCATCAGAGGGAACTGGAGTCTTCATCTCCAGACATGCCTTGAGTGATCTCATGTGATGATTCCCTGGGGACTGTGATTTTCTGGGTGAAGGGCACTTCTTCACTTGAAACTTGACTGTGACCACTGAATTCATGTCAAAGTGAAGGCTACTCTTTGCTTGCACTCCACTTCAGTCAGTTTTGGAGACCACAGATCATCTCAGATGTCAACAGTACAGCATCTAAAGCTGCAAAACTGACACAATAAGATGTCCACTATATACCTTCATAAAGTTATCTTTATTCTGCTTCTTAGTATTCTGTTTGTTGTTGCTCTAGCACTAATAGAAGTTGGCAAAATATTCTGAAAGTAATTCTGATTATCTTGTACCTTTTAGTACTGGTGGATGCAGAATAAGTAATGAATTTAAACAAGTGCTATTCTGAAGTCTCCACATCCTTTTGGAATTGCCAGCAACCTGTATTTATCCTGAAAATGCCTGAGCGTAACAGACTTATTTGGTTTTTGTTTTCTTTTGTTCTTGTCATGGCCTTGCTGTCTATATAGGGTCATTGAATCATAGGATTGTCAGAGTTGGAAGGGACTTCAAAGATCATCTAGTTCCAACCCCCCTGCCTGACAAGGACACCATCCAATAGATCAGGTTGCCCAGAGCTCCATCAAGCCTTGTCTTAAAAGCTTCCAGATAGTTCCTCTCTAACCTCTTCTCCCACACCCCTCGGCATCCCATCAGAGGTGAACAAATGTAGTAGTGGCTGCATAAAGAGGAGAAGAGGGTAGTGTAGACGTTTTCTATCCTTGAGTTGAGAAGTACCAATCCTGAAAGTGCTAGATAACCAACTGCACTGAATAGGTGTATATCTTTGAAAGGGTAAAAATCACTATGCTTGAGTTAAAGGAAAAAAAGAGAATCTTAGAAATCTGCCTAATGCTTTTAACCTTTACCAAATTTTATGGTTTATGGTACAATTACAGGAAAGGATTAATATTTATATAATTAAATAAGATTTAAGATATTCCTTTTGCATAGAATCAACACATCAACCTGTTCCTCTATTCAGACAGTGAATACATTACAACTGTTAAGTAAAACCAGGCTTACCACTGTATTTTGCTAGAGATCACATCTCCTCACTAAAAGTGAGATTTACCTCTATTTACAAATGCTCCTCTGTTCTCAGTTCAGCAGGTTATTGCTCTGACTTTTAGTCCAGAAACTAGGCCTCCTCTGCTTAACTTCCTATTAAAAAAATCTTGTCAAAAGACTTGCTGTATTCTAGGTTATATTACATCAGACTGGCTCCTGTCCTGATGCCCTCATCAATGCATTCTGTCATATTCTTCTGACAGTACTCCTTTTTAGTGAACCCATGCTGGTAATTTCCCTTTTTAATGAGCCAATTTCTCCATCTCTTTATAAGAACATTTCAAAATATCTCTTTGGGAGAAGAAATAGGGTAACAAATTTCTCAAATGAGATACTTACCTTAACTGTAAAATGTTTCCAACTCATCAGATTGCCTCTGTTTCTATGCTAGACCATGGAGAAAGAGAGAAGTATGCAATGCAGTTGGCTAAATATTTAAGGGGAGATTACTTCTTTCTGTTGCACTGTAACCCTCGTGTGTATGGATGACTTTTATTTGGGCAACTTTGGCAAGGCTGGAGATTTGAAAGCATCCTGCTTTCAAATCTCCAGCCTTGCCAAAGTTGCCCAAATATGCTTCTGAGTACACAGTGGTAACAACTTTCTAACAATTACCTAACTTTTGCTAATACTCCCAGTGACAAGCTAAGATGAACATGCTCTTAGGCTGAGTGTTAATATACTTACCACTCCCGTGGCAATCACACACAGTTTTGGCTGCTCAGGCACTTGCCTTGTGGGGAAATGTCAGTCTCCAGAGCAGCTTGCAATGGGCTAACCCTTAATCTTGCAGAGCTACCACTTTTTCCTTTGCTTCTTCCATTAGCTTTTTTATCTTTCCATGTCTCTAGGGTATTTTTTTTTCCTAAATCTCCAATGCTTTGACTTCTTTGCTTTCAACTTCCTAGTATTGACTTTGTCTCATCTCTTCATCTTTTATTTGTTTCTACTACATTCCCTTGTATGGCTTATGGCCTTTGAACTGCCTCTACTAAGAACTTAGGTGGTAGGATAACTTTGGCTTGTTGTTAAAATTCTTTTGGTAAAAATAGGCCCTAGATCACAACATTCCCAGAATATGTCTGTGTATTGGCTCATATGGAAGCGTGAGTTATGGAAAAATAGCCCTGTGTCTTCTGAAACCAGAGGCTCTAAGGAGAGGGCTTCAGAAAAGATGGTAACCTTGGGAAGATTCTCCTGAAATTTGAGCTTAGTTTGTCAAATTTATTATCCTGACTAGAGATACAGGATACAGGCAGTACCAATAGCCCAAATCAGTGATGTAAAAGAAAGAAGGAGAAAAGAGAACTTTGAAATTTCTGGACTTTAAAAGGCACATCTTCATGAATATTTACAACTAAGACCAGAGTGTCCACTTTTGACTTCTGTTATGTATTTCATTTATTGTTGTAAGCTATAGTGTAAGAAAATCTCTCCAACACAGAAAATTTGACTATGAAGTTCTCTTGCCAATTCTCTTCTCTCTTCTTCTGGCCAGCTGAGACAGTCTTGCAGTTTCCCAGAGGGCAATGCAGTGGTTCCTAAGCAGACCTTCCAGGGCCTGAGGTGTTCTAGGATTCATGTTGTCTGGCCCTGCATACATTTCTACACACTAAAGTTATGGAAATAGTATGGGCAAAACTGCATCTATTAAATCATTTGCTACACATACAATGTACTTAGAGAATTATGACTTTAGGCTGTATTACAAAAAAATTCAGAATTGAGGATCTTAAATCACTATTTTCTATTAAATAATCACATATTTTGTTGCTCTATTTAGCTTTCTAAATTGCACATTTCATTTTGGATTTGATGAAACTGATATGTTGCCTATTACTTATGAATCTAAGAACAGTCAGCACATTCTAAGTGAATATGATGATTTAATGGGAAAGAATAACTGGATCCTCCTACCCAAACCAGAAAAGAGTAATACTTTGTTGCAGCGAAAGCCCATTCAACTTCCCACAAACCATCTTTAAGAATCCCTTGTACAGATGAATATTATGGTTCTTAGCTCAAAAGGGGGCATCTGGGGTAACTATAAAAACTTCAATGTTTTAGAGTTGGAAACTTACCTGCCATTGTCTTTTATTTTGGTCTGTTATTTCCACACTTTTCATTCCATCTATGTCTTAAAAATAAAACTCCAAAACTTTAAAATTTTCTTCTGCTTCACTCATCTTTTTCTATAGACAAACCAGGAGATTGGCAGCTTTCCATGAAAAGCTATTCCTGCTTCTGCTACTGCAAAAATCTGATTCTGCAGCATATTAATTTTGTAAAAAGGAAACCTCCAAATATGATGTGAATACACTGGGCAAGTGTTTCCAACAATTTACAGAAACTCACTACAATTCCCAGTGGTGTGACAACTAGCAAATGCATTTATACTAGTTCCTTCCAAGGAAATTAAAAACTAGGCTTATTTTAAAAATTAATGGGAGATGGATGCTTCAGTTCCACTGCAGATCAGTGGGAACAAACTGCCTGTTTCCTCTGAGCACTTATGTCCCTTGCCCTCCTTGAAAACCCCAGCCTGCGTAGAATTTGCCTCTAAGACACTATTCAGGGATAACCATATTGGAGGTGAGGAGGCAGTCCTGTTTAAGGTTTGTCTTCATATAAAGTAATGAAAGGCTTGAAATCTGTCCCCCAGCTCTGCTAATCTTGCTAAGATCAATTTGTTTGGATGTAAATGGCTGCTGTTCATTGGCTATTTAATACTGAAGCCCCGTAGTCCCTCTCATTAATAAGGATACTCAAAGAAAACATGCTGTGCTTTTATTTGTACATCTTCATCTTCTTACTCATTATAAGTAACAGTTTTACTGAGTGTTTCAATGCCCAATCATGTTGTTATGTGGGTTTTTTCCTTTCCAATCCATAGTTGTGGTTTAATATACCATTACAGTTTAAAGCCCCTGTAAAGAAAAAGTAGTTCTTATCTGCTGCAGAAATTGACTTTCATTAAGCATGTTCCAACAGTGTATGGAAGCATGGAGGTACTCAAGGAAGAGCTGTAAATTGCAGTGCTGTTAACTGCAAGCATACTAGATAGCACAGAAGCCTCAACAGCTTCAGGAATAATGAGTCAAAATGATGTGTTTTTATATTAAAGCAGATTGCAAATAAAGGCAGCAGTGTTTCCAGGTTGGCGCTTGACTTTTGATAAGCTTTGATCAGAGCTCTTGATAGGTGTGTCATCTCAGGGATGACAGTGCTCTTTCCCAAGGATAGTGTGTCCCAAAGATAGATGAGACACATACACTGTGACAGCATATACCTAGCAGATTGCAGCCCCATTTTCTAGGGGTATTGTGTAGTTTGCCACCTTCTGTTCCAAGCCAGTTGCTATGGTATGGAGATCTTGTCTGACTTAACGCTCTTAAAGAAAAAGTCTATAGATTTATGTTTACTCTCAGCTGTGATGTTCCATTATTGAAGTCAGCAGCAATTTAGTGACTGCAGAAACAGTATAGATTAGGAAGTTACTAAACACTATAGTGAAGAGCCAGTGTGGTTCCCATCTAACAAAAGAAAGCCCATGTGCCCTTGTTATTTTTCTTTCCTGTTTCTCTTCTGCAGAATTGTCCTGTATAGGAGGGCAGTCCTCTCTGCAGAAGATCTAACAGAGCTCACTGGTAGCAAACTGAAGTGATATTCAGCTTATATGTCCTGAATTCTCTTAATTGCTTTCTCTTCTGCTTCCACCTTTGTGGAAATTACAGTGAGAGAGTCACCATTTACTTAATCTTGATAACACACAATGTGATAGTCATATCCGTAAGATGAACAGGAATATAAATTAAGGCAGAGTCCATCTTATCAGATTCTTTGTAGTATTATGCTTGCCTTTCCAGATTCAATCACAGACACTTAATTCCTGAGCCTTCTTACTTCATGTGAAAAAATGACATTTCTCTTGAGTTATTGCCTCCCTAAGTAGACCAAACAGCACCAAGTCTGTAAGGTGACCAAGAAAATGTGACTCTTTGATGAGTGGTCACTTGTGACAGGCAAATTCCCTATCACCAGCAAAAGCAATAGTTAAATAGCAACCAGAAGATAAAAAAAATAAAGCCAAGAACATGGCTAGAGAGATGCTTAGCTTAAGACTTACATTGTTTCTCCAAGACTCCATGACCAAACACCCTGAACAGCACTGCACAAGTTAAGTAACCCCTGAGAATTATTTTCTCTAAACTGAGCGTGAAAGTGGTTTCTTGCTTCACAAATTATTTGGGACTACATAATTACAAGGTAGCCCTTTGATTCATCTTCTCAAGTTGAAGGTGGCATAGCAGTGTGAAACACTCCTGTATTTTAAAACATAATCATCTGCAGATTAAGGAATGCACTCAATGACCTACAGAGAGGGGAACCTCACTGAGGAAACCATTGAGGAGTCTTCTGGTCCTAATAGGTAGCTACTGAAGGAGTCAGGGTGTGACACAGGTTCCTGGCCACCTTCAGCTTCACACCAGAGAAGGACGTGGACCATTACTTTCCAAACATTAAGATGAATCATTACAAAGAGCACGTTTATGTGACGTAGGTCCAGTATCAATGATTATTTGCAAGTATCGACTAAGGCTTAGGTATGGCAGACATAAGTAATAATATATATTTTCATAAATATATATGAATAATTGTGTATGTATTTGTGAAGCAGTTGATTTTGATGAAACCGTACCAAATGCATCACATAAATTATTGAACCAGTTTAGTGAAATTCATCAGCCAATGTCAGATATAAATTAGAGAATGACCAGATTTGACTAAATCCTCTGTTAACGTGGTTTATGAATTCTAAGCTCCACCTTCCACATAGCAGCACAGGGGTAATTTAACACAGTTATGGCCCCTTAATTCTACAAAAAAAGCCTTAGTCATTAGAGTTATTTTCAAGAAAAATCCCAGAGATTAATAAGCATGCAATTGTTTTATACCCGTGGGCCTATTAACATATCCTTTCTTGCAAGATTTATGCACGAAACTCCATGGGGGTTTTCTGGGAAGATTTGCATGCTTAGTTCTCATTACAGTTAATAGGAGCTGTGCATGTAAATGCCTTCTGCACAGATAGGGAATAACTTTTCTTGGAAGGCTCCAAAGAATATTTCGAGTTAGCTCTTACTCTAGTATATTAAATGCAACAGACAGTCCAGAGATTTGTCCTATTCTTTAACAGTTGCACTAAAATTTTCAACTCAGAAAACTGTCTTGCCATCTTTGTTTTCTTCTCCCTCTTGCCACTTATTGTTCCACTCCAAATTCTTCCCCTCCCACTTCTTCTTTTTCTTTACTAGATAGACAATTTAAGAATCTCTGCTGATGCGAGAAACAGCATTGCTCTTTTCACCTCAGCAACGCTAAACGCTTTCAAGCTGGAAGAAAACTCAGGAAGTACTCTCTTCAGCTTGATGTTTAGTGCAAGGCGTTAGAGTGGTGCAATTCCTTCCCAAAGGAAGGAGACCGTTGCTGCAAGATGAATGATACAGGTTTTCAAGGAGAGAATGGACAAATACTTGTCAGAGAAACCCATTGAGGGTCCCTAGATGAACAAATCACGCAAGGGTTCAGAAATCCCTGAAGTGAACATAGCTGGTGATTGGAAGAACGCTCAGAAGTGTTGCAAATGCATGCTCTCCTCTTTCTCTCCTTTGACTATTGACAAACGGCCACTGTTGGAGGCAGGATACTGATCTGAAGCAGTCTGTCCAGTTTTATATGATATGGGATGTTCCAGTTTTAGTCCATGTCTTTATCTCAACATATGTTGGTCCTGAAGTTTAATAGATTAAATCTTCAGAGCTACAACACTGATGAGGAAGGGAAAGAACTGCCTGGCTGTTGCTGCACCTCGGGCCTGGGGGAAGCCATGTCATACTGAGGGGTGCTACCCCAGTACCCCTAACTTTCCTGGTTATTTGGAAGTTTGAAGGATAGACAGCACCAGGCTGACCCTAGGAAAGGAGAGGAAAGACAAGTGGATTCCCTGAGGCATTTTGTAGGTGAGCAGAGGCACCAGAATAGGAGCTGACACAGCGCAAACAACTGTGAATTCAAGCTGTTAATGGGCACATGTGATTTTGCTACATGTCAGCAAGACTTACCCCTGCAAACTGCTTCTAAGGAAGGAATGCTGGGGAAAACAAAGATCAAGGGATTGTTAGAAAGTAGAGGTCTTCCTCTGGTGGTAACCTGGTCTCAGGATCTCTAATACTATGTCTTGTCCTACACACTGCAGGTAATTCCTTATGCAGCAAGCACAGCTGGAATGCACCAGTTATAGACCCACTGGACACTACTGAGCAAAGCTAAGTTTTCCTCAAGGTCTTTGATGTAGCATATCAGCACAAGTATTTCTATTCTACTTTTTTGGCAAAGGTAAGAGAAGAATTCCCTACCAGTTCCAGCTGTGGAGGTGAGATTTGTCCTGACTTGGTTCTTACTGGGAATTGACCTCCTGTTCACTTCCTGTTGTTCAGCTGTGGTGTGAGGTTGCTGTATGAAGCTCAACAGATGCTGTGTGACATCCCAAATATGCTATATGTTGCAAAGCAGAGGAAGTTGATTCTTAAATGAATAATTTGCAGAGTAATTTGGAAACCTCTTGTGACAAATGATTCAGCTCTTCAGAGCTCCTTTCTCTTGATCTGTGTTTGGTATAGCAACTATCATCTAGTGCTCTAGTTCTTATCAAACCTTTTTGCATGCAGAATGTGTTGTTCACATTAACTTGTTTGATTTAGTTAACATCTTTGTCACTTTGCAGAATACTGAACAAATACTTGAGATAGGGCTACAGGTTATGTCAATTTAGAAATCCAGTGCAGTATAGGACTTGAGAATGTGTTTCTGTATGCTTGTTTTATTTTGTTAAGTGGTTAATGAAAATATCATAATGATATTGATAACTATAATGATATGATAACATAATGATATGATAACTATATAATGAAAATATAGTGTGTATTTGTGTATCTTCCTCTTCCCCCCCAAAAAAAACCCCCCAAACCTCTGTCCCTCCTTTTTCTTCAGAATAACAAAAAAGAAACAGCTGCTTTGCTTTTGCTCTTCCCCATAGCATAAGGAATATGTCTCCTAAGGCAATACTTTATGTTGCCCCAGCAATTGCAGCTTCCAAAGGATTGCTGCCTTAGAAAGGAAGCAGCTTCAAATCAAAAACAAACTCACACACAAAACCCAAACATAAACCCAACTTCTTTTTATATCTTTGGCTCCCAGAATGAAGCTGTAATTCACTGCACCTGTAGTCAATTATCCATTCAAAACAATTGCTATTTCACAGTGATTAACCAATTTGCCAACATGAGAGGCAGCTGGGTTTTCCATGGCCAAGTAGTAAAACACAAAGCAATGAAATCTTCTGAGCCTAGGCTCTTGTCTTTGTAAAGCACACAGAGAAATAATCTTTCTGCTTCAAAATAGGACTTCCTTCTAAAATAAAAATAGCATTGTTTCAGGTTTTAAATGGAAAGTTGAGAGTAGTTGGTTTTGAGATTTTTTTGTGTAAGATGACTGCAGTGGAGAGATGTCCTCTGTGGAGACTAATTGCTTTACTCTTTCTAATGGACAATATTAGAACTTTTGGGATACTCTGCATCATGAACTACTGTGACATAGCCTCTTGGTTCCTAGCTTCTGTAACTTTGTCATTGTTGTCATGACAAACTTTATCTCTCCTTGCTGTGGTTTTCAAACCTTTGGCTTTTTCTGCCAGCTGCTGAGGCTGGAATATTGGTTGTTGACATATGATGAACTGTTTGCCTTACCTTGTGTATTTTATGCATCATATAAAATTTATTGCTAAAAAAATGCAAGTTTAAGGAAATAACCTGGCCCTACTTCCACCCTTAGTCATGCAGATATGTACCAGTTAATTAACTGGGTGAACTTCACTAAGTCAACAGTACTACACAAAATTAAAATAGGTGGAAATGACTTAGAAAGGAGAACATATAACAGACAGGCTATAGTGTTTAGGCATTGACTTTTTAAAAGGTGTAGAGCAATTCACTACAGATAAGTATTTGATGAAGTTATAGCTCGTAAAAGCGGTTCTCCATCTACTCCTTCTGGATTCATTCTGTACATGGGATTCACTCTTATTAAAGCTGAGCAATGAGGTTGAGAAAGACAGTTAATAGAAGAAAAGCAGCTTCTCCCTCTATTTGCTTTAATGTG
Source organism: Galbula dea (assembly GCA_013399015.1). NCBI lineage: Eukaryota > Metazoa > Chordata > Aves > Piciformes > Galbulidae > Galbula > Galbula dea. Next base: position 405,597 of record VWZX01002693.1, on the reverse strand, counting down.
GTGGTACAACTGTAAGGGTGAACTGTACTTTCGAGAGTTTTCCAGGTATAGTCAGTACTTTCCAGGAAAATGTAAAGCTTTAATCTCATATTTCTTAAGAGTCTGATGATTATCCAATCACATTAGCCTGGTGTAATGGAAGATAGCAACTTCATGGGAACAGCCCTGTGCTCTGGGGAGTGGGTAAGTACTCTTTGGCTGTTAAGCTTGGAAGAAAAATAATTGTTTTCTGATACTTAAGGCCTCAATTCAGTTACCTTAGTATAGGCATCCTGCACTGCCTAAGACATCATAAGTTATGCAAGAAGCCTGGATAGGACTAGCAAGTTTGATTAACAAACCCCAAACCTACAGGATATACATATCCTTCTGTAGCAGCAGCTAAAGATCTGTGGAGGAACCCTGGGGCATGACTGGTGCACTGAATTGAGACCATGATATTCTGAGATCTCTTACATGCTTCAGCAGTGAATTCCCAGTCAGATAACTAGGAGTATTGCAGCTGACCAAGCAGGCAAAAACAAGAGCTAATTTGATGTCAACCACATTCATTTCAGAGATGTTTGTCAAGAAATTAAAATAAAAAGCAAAATCTAGGGATCAATGCAGTACATAAACTTGAGTGTGAAATATGATTCAATACACAGTGCTTGACACCACATGAACATCAAAGTATCATGGTATTTTTCAGTCCTGGTAATCAGGAGTCAATCTACTTTACTGTATTGTATTGAATTCTTCCATGAGAATTTCTCTCCTATTGCTTTTGAAATAGTACGAAAAGGATCACTATTAGCAATGGATAAACTTCAAAGGCTGCTAAAACTGAGCTCAACTTGCAGGATTTTTGGAGGCTTATTGGAATTTTCAAAATTAGTGTGGCAGTCTTACAAAGATAAAATGAAAAAAAGTCCTTCATGAGGAACAGATTTCCTTCTAGGGGGAAGTATTTTGAGACCTTCCCTTTCTGATAATATCTTTTTTTTTTTTCTTCTCAAGAAGTTGGAAGTATAGTGACATTAAAGCATAATAATAGAATAAAATGTAAATAAACTTAATTTAAAAAATACCATTGTCTGTGATTCAAATTTGACTTCCATTTAGTACAATATGGCTACTGTTCCTCTTAAAATAATTTGCTTCTTTACACAAATCATCAGTAAGTCAACTTTTAAGAAAGGCAGTATAAGTTCTTGTCTTAATAAGAAAGAGGTAATCAACATTTTAATCCCAGCATGGTAGGATCTAGGGGAGGAAAACTCTCCCTGCCATTGTTTCAGTATCGGTTGGGAACTGTCCGGTTGGAGAGCAGTGAAGAGGAAAGAGATCTGGGGGTCCTGGTACATGGAAGGATAACCATGAGCCAGCAGTATGATCTTGTGGCCAGGAGGGCCAAGGGGATTCTTGGGTGGATTAGAAGGGGTGGGGCTAGTGGGTCAAGAGAGGTTCTTCTCCCCCTTTCCTCTACCCTGGTGAGACCACATCTGGAACATTGTGTCCAGTTCTGGGCCCCTCAGTTGAAGAAGGATAGGGAACTGCTGGAAAGAGTCCAGCCCAGAGCCACCAAGATGATGAAGGGGCTGGAACATCTTCCTGATGAGGAAAGGCTGAGGGAGCTGGGTCTCTTGAGCTTGGAGGAGACTAAGGGGTGACCTCATCTATGCTTATAAATATGTGAAGAGTGAGTGTCAGGAGGATGGGGTCAAGCTCTACACAGTGGAGCCCAGTGACAAGACAAGGGTCAATGGCTGTAAGATGAAGCATAGTAGGTTCCATGTAAATAAAAGAGAAAATGTTTTCCCAGTTGAGGTGTTGGAGCCCTGGCACAGACTGCTCAGAGAGCCTGGGGAGTCTCCTGCTCTGGAGAGATTCCAAACCCATCTGGACGTGCTTCTGTGTGACCTGGTCTAGGGAATCCTGCTGTGGCAGGGGGGTTGGACTATATGATCTTTCGAGGTCCTTTCCAGCTCCTAATATTCTGTGATCCTCTGAACATCTTGCATCCAGGCTTATACCATTCAGAATCTCTTGAAGCCAAAGTCCACTTCAGTTCTGCAATTGATTTGTGGTTTTTATGAGATTCCCCATTGTGGAAACACCAAAATCCTGCCTTGTCATACACTTTTTAACCAATTAATTTGAACTTTTTCTAATCAGAAATAGAAATGAGAAAAGCAGGTACCAAAATCCCAGACTGTTTATTTGGTCTTCCACAGATGGAAAGCAAAACAAATTATTTAAAGGTTGCTGTTTAAAAAGACCTTTTGTTAATACAAAACAGTGGCTTCTTTCTTCCTTTCTTTTGTTTTACAAAGGCACATAAAAACTGTTATGTTTTAACAGTATAGGCTCTGTGCAGCTCCATAGCTCACATACAATGATATACTTAACCCAGCATCTCTTCCCACCTCACTAGCATGAGAGTTAACTCCATCATAAACTTCTTCTGGACATCATAAAACTAGAATAGCTAGTCTCTAAACTGGCATTTCAATTAATGTTTACAACTACCAAAAAAATAAATCACAGGAGTCCACACAGTAAAATGGAATAAGCACAGACCAGGGAACTTTGATATCCCAGTATACTCCTGACGCTCTTATTATGGTTTTTTGCATGTCTCTACTTAATGTTTTTTACTCATTCATGCCTATGATAATTAAAATACAAAACAAACCAAAACAAAACTGTTGAATTTATCTTATTCCAGTGCTCACAGCTCCCCAGTGCCATTCTTCTGTAACACCAGACACATGGATCTTATCCTTGCCTGTGTAATCCATCATTCAGTTTTGACTCATTAGTCTCTGCCTTTTCTTTGAAAGACAATATCCTTTTAATCACACTCCCATGCAACATGCTTTCCAGTAAGAAATTCCTAAAACTTCAAAAAAGGTAGTTAAATACTGTTCCCCATAAGCACTACTTACTGCTCTGCCATAAGTATCTCTGGGCTTCAATGGTTTGATTTTGGCTTCCACAAACTCTTTGGCAAAACAAAGGTTTCTGTGGAAGAAAGACTTTTTTGTGTTTTTAGGGTGTATCCAAAGATGTGATGGGTTAGATACCAATGCCTGCAGCTGTCTCCAGAAGAGCCAACACATCTATAGAGTACAATGGGGCACGGTGCTAAAATAAATGACAAGAGGGTTACAGCCTCCTTAGCCTAGCATCACTGGCTCACAGAAGAGGCAGTTTGTTCAGGTGCAGCATCAAATAGAGGCACACATCAATCAGCTGAAGGTCTGCTCCCAGTTTTAGAGCCAGGCCTTTGGATACTAGCTTAGGGGTCTCTGGAGTGTGTCTCATTTGCTGTGCTTATATATAACTTAATGTAGAAGATGCCAGAAATCAAACTGGTTTCCAGCCTTAGAAACTTCGACATTTACTCCAATGCTTGTGAGAAATGGAGAATTTGTGAGTGATTGCTTCACCACCTCATTTTTCAAAGTACATATACCTTCTTCTGGAAAAATTATCATCAACATTAAAATACAGAATGTTTGAAAAAATACATAAAAATTATTGCTACACTGTAAAACTATCCTCCTTGAATATCACCTTGATCAGATAGTTGTGCAGGACTAGAAGGAGTAAGAATGAATGAATCAGATCTTTTTTCTTAGCTCTGCATTGGTAATTTGATGCCTTTGTATAGCACCTCACCTGCATATTAAAGACATAAAGAGGCTTCTAGTTTCTGCAGCCTGCCCCAGAAGAGTGAAGTGGTACAGAGGTGGCAGTCGAAGAAAAGAGGAATTTACCTGAAGGAAAGAAGGGGTTTGCTGTCTTTAATTCCTCTTGCAAAACAAGGTATGACATGCTGCCCTGATGGCAAATTCAGAACAGTTATGCTAAATTCAGCAAACATGAAGCATGTGAATATGAGATGAATTGTCTCTGGGATGGATGGCACATAAAGCAGATGTGTGGAGATCAGGCTATATGAAGTCAGAATACAATCTCCTTGCAAAGGTGGCCCTATGATGAGGGGCTCCCTAAACAGCTCTCCAGTGGATCTGAGGTAAAAGCAAAATCACTATCTGAAAAGCAGGACTGATAGATCCAGGAGAAAAGTGACAAAAAGCCCTGAAAGGTGACAGTAATATCCATTGATAGTGTAAATACTTCTGTTCCTTTCCTGCCACAGTGGCTTTGTGGTGAGGTACTCATTTTTCTTAACTCACTGAGGAACTTTACAGAGATTAAAACATGCAGAATGTTTTAAGTCCAAAGTTAAATTTGAATTTGGTTTTAAAACACTGGTATTGAAGACCAAAAGTAACATTTTGTGCTTGCACTTTAATGAGGTACTGGCAATTTTACCACCCCATTTGGGTTTTAGCATTTTTTATTTATTTCGTTTGTTTTAACTGTCAGTTATTCTAGCTGATAAGGAGCAAAGAAGAGTTTTGTCCATCCGTATGTTCCTGGTGGAACTGCCTCTCTCATGCTTTAGATCCATGCAGGAATCTTAAAGAGAAGCTTTCACAAAAGAGAATTAGGTATATAACTCCTCCTCCATCTCCACCTGCAGACTAGAAATATGCACCTAAAAAGTTGGAATATGTCACAATACTTTGTAATAATAGTCTACAGTAGACTTGGGGCTCCTTATCTGAGGACTAGAGAATCTGTGATTCATGTAATTCATGAGTCTGCAATTCAATAATTCATATTTCTAAGGAGCAAGTCAGAAACACCTCTTGTGCTGTCCCCAATATTGCCCAGTAACAACTAACAGACCATGAGGACTGACACATTCCCAAGAAAGATATCCCCCTTTTCAGGATTTGATTTTTCTGTTAGGTTTCAGATGAAAAATGAGCTGATATTATTCTGGTAGGATTACATTCTAGTTCACTAAATTTATAAAGATGGTATTGCCCCTGATGTGCAGAAGTCTAAACTATACAGTATTTTAATACACTACTGAACAATTATATGAGTAGCTTCACTGAATTCCATGGGGCTACCCATTTGAGTAATGATTTGTCTGGCACAATAAGAGGTTACAAATCTAGTTCTTAATTTGTAAAGCTGTAGATTGGAAAATGACACGGTTAATATAGAGCAGCCTGAAGTTCTGGTGATTAAAGAGATGCCCATTTAAGCAGAAATAATCAGAAAAAAATTTTCTTAATTATAAATTTATATGACTATCAGCAAATCACTTTGAGATCTTTTGTCAATGAGAAGTGCTATATAAATGCAAATTTCTTTCATGGTATTAATATTATTTATCCATTTAATTAAAAATTTTAAGAACCCAAGACTTTTATTGTATTTTGGTTAGTAAATTACTAGATATTAAGAGTAAAATATATCCTGGTTGTAGGCCTTTGAAACTAACAGAGTTACAGCACAAAAAATATCTGACCCTAGTATCTAGAGAATAGTAGGTTTGGTCAGTGTACAGAAGAGACCAAGAGGTGACCTCATTGCCACCCAAAACTTCCTCATGAGGGGGAGTGGAGAAGGAAGTGCTCATCTCTCCTCTCTGGTGCCCAGTGGTAAGATGCAAGGGAATGGCTTAAATCTGTATCAGGGTAAGTTCAGTTGGGATATTAAGAAAAAGTTCTTCAGTGAGAAGAATATACTTTCCCTACTTAAGGATTATTAAGAGCTCTTCAAAATCAAAGCACCTTGAGACAAGATGTGAATAAGCAGAGAGCAGTGCTTTGGTGCAAAGGATGGAGGAATTGGTTTCATTCAAGAACACATCAGAAAAAACATGAAGAGGAGTTCATGAAGCACCTGAAATTCAGTTGAATGAAGGAGAGGAGCAGTTTTGGAACATAACCTTTGTATTTGCTAGCAGTGTAATGAAAAATGCTTTCACATTAGAGAGCACCTGGATATCTGCTTTCACATCCTGTGGGATTATGTAGCTGCTCTAAACCAGAACACTAGAGCTAATACCGGTCTCCTAAAGAAGTAGACACACAATCAATTCTCGTAGCAGTGGTTAGACCATCCAGAATCAAAAACAGGAATCTCCATGCAGGAGGCAGCAAGACACACATATACATTTAACATCAATAGCCACACAGCAGTTTTGAAAGCCAAACTAAAAACAAAGGTATTCCCCTTGAATATGCACAAGTAAATGTGGCAGATAGCTTTTATGGTTACATTTATGTACTGAGGATGAAAGGCAGTACTAAATGTTCTTGTAGAGGATGCTTATGACTGTTTATATCTGTCCTGGTTTGGGTTAGAATGTAACAGATTCTGTTTGATGATTTCAGTTTCCAGCTGAAACTCCTCTAAGTAACTGCATTTCTGAAGCTGGCAGAATGTTTTTGACAAACCCTGCCTGCTTCCAGCAGTGAGTAAGACTAGTGTTTGATTTTACTGATGAGGATTGGTATGGAAACCAGGGCTACTGCTGAATCTTGTGTCTCACCTTGGGAGGTGCAGAGTAGAAGTCTGCACCTACAGGGAGGAGCAGTCAGGACAGGTGAACCCAATCTGACCAACTAACTATTCTCTTCCATACTTTTCATACTTGATATAAAGCTGAGGGGCAGTTCCCTCTTCTTTCTCTTGCTTCCTGCTCTTCTGCTTTTTTTTTTCTTTGCTGCTTCTCTCTCCCTCTCTCTCCTGAATCCAGCTCCAGAATCCAGGCCCCTGAATCTGATTCCTGTCTGCTGCTGAAGGCCTCCTGTTGCAGTATCAGTGGAGACAGTGACATAGTTACCATCAAGGTGGGGGTTGGGTTCGGTGCTGCTTTTGCATATATATTTCAGCTATTACTACTTTTTTCATTAAAGCAGTTTTAGTTGGGTTCTTTTTTGAATCCACAAGTCTCACTCTCTTATTTCCTCTCCCTTCCCTTGGCGGGGAGGGAGGTAGTGGAGAGTGTCTGTCACTGGGTGGTGGTCAATCCAACCCTACCCCTCGACAACATCAAAGCAAACTACCATTTAAATGCTAATAATTGCATTATCTGCCAGTGAAGATTGTCTTGAAGGAATAGAATGATAAACCCAAGGGGCAATCACGAGGTGTGTATTAGATCTGGACTGACAACAAATTACCACTGGCTCTTTGAAAAGAATGACCAAAGCATTTATGGATGAATCTGCTGAATTCAATAAAGAATTTCCAGGTGATTTCATTAGATAATGAAGATGTATTACATACCAACCTATCAGAAGGTCCTAGAAAGAGGACAAGTAGTGACAAGTACTATCCATACAATACACTGGCAGCATTCATTTCCAAACCTAAAATGAGATACGCAATCCTTACTGCTTAGGAAACAATGCATTGCATTGCATGGTGTTAAGAAGTTTGATCTTGGTTTTATAGGTTAGCTATCATAGAAAAATATTTTTCTGATTTCAAGTCTTTTGGATTATTTTCTTTGATACACATTCCTAATACAATGATCATCTGTAACTTCTCTAAAATCCCCAATAATGTTTTTGAATTATCATTTTCAACCTGTTTTATTAAATCACCTGGCTTAAAGCTGAGCCTGAGGTGGCTCCTTCCCAGCACCTTATTACTGGTACAAATTCTGCATCACTGAAGACACAAGTCCAGGCAGCTGCTAACACTTTTAGCATCCACTTTACTTAAGGGCATAAACCCAACTGAAACAGGTTAGGCTAAAGATCTACCTGGCCCAGTATTATTCCTCCGACAGTGAACAACAGTTGATACTTCAGCAAGTATATATTTTAGGAACAACATAAATGTACCATGACACTTCAGTATTATTTCTTCAATTTCTGGATTCTTTTTGGCTCAAGAACTTCCTGCTTTAGAGATCACTGATTTTGTGTTTAACGCTTCTAATAGATCTTTCTTCCATGAATGAGTTTTATTTCTTTTTGAACCAACATAAGCCTTCAGCATCCCTGCCACCCCATGGGTATGAGCTTGATAGCTGAACTACACATTGTGAGAAGGAATTTCTCTCTTTGCCTAAGCCTGCCTCAGGCCAGTTCTGTTTGTTACCCTTGAGTTAGCAGTCATTCTCTCCTCCTCCTTCCCCAGCCACCCCGGATATTTTAATTGTTGCTATGGCTCTCTTCAGTTTCCTGGTTCTTAGGCAGCATCTTCATTTACTTATTATGTAGAAACCATTCCATGCTCTACTACTACCAATCCTTCTTTAAAAAAATATAGCTGTGTCAACAAAGTTTGCAACAAACTCACTAATCATTGAATACATACAACCAGGTGCAAACCAGAAGTATACAGATCATCCTGCATGGCAACAGCATTATACTGCACTATGCTATACTTCAGTAACTTTTTGGTTGACTTGGTTTGCCCAGCTACTTTTGGCAATCAACAGTACTGTCTGAGTATAAGGTCTTCTTAGATAGATGAGACTCTTTTAGGGTTTATTTTTTCCCCCACATTAGGACAGACACACATCTATATGTCTTTTACCAAGTGCTATAACAATAGGAAGGAGAAATATAACACTGTCACAGATATACCACTATACTAAAATAGATACCTGGTCTTGCCCACAGAAGGTATAAGAGGAGAGAGGAAAATCCCAGGGACCTGTCTCCCTAGGAAATATTTCTGCTTTATATGTGGTCTGGAATTATCTGCAAAATAAAGGCCTTCAGCAAAGAAAAAGCAAACTCCTGTTGGGTAAGTGACTGTGCATGGCTCCTATGCTTCTAGAATTGAGCAGTAGACAAAACATTCAGAGAATGTGATAAATAGAATAAACAAAAAGTAATCGAAATATCCAAGCTGACAGAAATTAGAATTTTCTGAATAGAAAATAAGTAAAGAAACTGGGGAAAAAAAATGAAAGCTATAAATCATCACCTGGATGTCAATTTTTGGATTTTCTAAGAAGTTTTCTCTCTAAGACTAAGGCAATTAAAAGTTTTTAAAAGCTCTTTAGTAGATGGATGGTATTGTGCTTCTATGCTAGCAAGGTAAGAGAATTCCTGTGCATAAATCTAGAAACAAGGATATACAGGCAGTAACATCTGCCCATTATCTGGAGTAGAATAAGACTCAAAACAAGCAGACAGCAGCAGGAGATGTTAGCTATAAAACCAATGCGATCCTGAATTTTCCTGACTAAGGGAAAGGCATCATCTAACTTCATTGGGTCTTAGTTCTGGCATTATGTCCTGTTACACAGGCCAGATGTAAGGCATTTATTCCCCTGAGGACAAAACAGGAGAAGCAGATGGCTGCTTCTAACAAACACACTGCAAGCCATAGGATGAGTCTGCCTATGCTTCCTGTGAAAACTAAAATTTCACTAGAAGTAAGAACATTTCTAAAACCAATGCATTTCTTTAATGGCTCAGAAAAACATAACTTCCTTATTATCCCATCATGCCTAAAGGTATTAAACATTGTAGGCTGGATTTGTTCCTTTGCTTCTCAAATCCTCCTGTACTTCAGATGGTGGATGGTCTCAACTTTTGTATTGCTGTACCCTAATCTATTTTTAATATCTCAGTGTTATAGTGTTCAGCCTGCAGGGCATGTTTGGTTTTAAGTGGGTGAGCAAGTCCCATTTAATTCAATGGCCAATTGTATGCTCAGATAACTTGCTGAATCTAAGTCATTTGCATCCACAAATAAAACGTAGAAAGAAGTTAACCTTCTCTCGCTTGGGACCTGAATGTTAATGTGCAACTCAGCAAAAGGACAGACATTGGAAAATATGCTGCTTGTACTACTGTGTTACTCTTTGATAAACAGAAGTTAGAAAGACCAAAACTAACAGAAGGCTGTGTTTTGAATTTTGGCTGTTTTCCTTTTCTTTCTTTTTTTTTGTCTTCTCATCTCACTGATGGTTTGAAAACATTATTTGCATTTAGGCAGCATCTTAATGTTCATCAGTATCAAAACTGTGTTGGAAATGAAACTTCATACTCTTCTGTTCTGTATTTGCTGCATAAGGACCACCAGCACCAATCAGCAGAATGTATGTTGACAGCAGAATGAGGCTGGGAAAAAAAACCACTTGTGCTGCTGTGTTTACTAGCTTAATCCAGAAGCCTGCGTGTTCAATTCTGGGTTGTGACCAGACTACAAGAAGAATCTGAGGCACTCTCAGGGAGGAAATATTTTATTCAAAGATGTACTGTAGCTAAAATAATAGCAGACAGGATACTGGGAACTGCCAGCCATGGAAATTGCAATTTATTATAAAAAGTCCACAGAATGTATTGCTTTTTGAGATTGTGCTACTATAAAACATCCCCTTTGAGCTCACTAAAGCAAGATCTAATTTAAGGCATGTCACTTCACCCATGCTTTACATTGCTCTCTGTAGGTGTTACAGCAAGAGTTACAAAAGATCACAAGTTGCCATCATATTTTTCCTATGACTAACAATACAGCTTAAAGAAATGAAAGGAAACCTTAACTCTGACACTTTCTTTCCCTGGGGTTTAGAAAGAAACACAACCCTGTAAATGTTATTTTCGCTATCTTGAGTTTTATGTCCCTTATACCTAAAACAAAAGGAAAATGTTGCATTGTGCAAATAGGATTTCAGTGGCAGCATTAGGAAATTCTCCTGTTATATATGGATCAATGGCAAAACAGACAGCTCAAGATTGCTCTGCTGTGCCTGTGTTTACTTAGACATAGCTCTATGTGTCCCTTCTTTCCTGTAGTACCTGATGCAAGGGACAAAACGGGCTTGGTAGCTTTCATGGTGGCAGTGTTTCTCAAGATGTCAGATCAAAAGTAGTTTATCCTTAGGCAGATAAGAATGATTCATTATCTTACCATGATTAGGTCACAGTGCAAAACTAGTCTGTAAAACTGACTACGTTATGGTGAAGTCCATCTCTTCTAATTTCAGAATCTAAATTTTCATGCAGTGCTATTGAATTTTCTTGACTGGTTGTCATCTTAGGTATGGCTTTGTTTCAACTGTGTGACAAAATGGTATTACCTTATCACTTGTGCTATAGCACGTACTAATGGATTCAGAAAGAATATTTTCATGTCAAGATTTGAAAAGTCTGGTTCCTGCTGAGCACAGCAAAACACATGAAATCACCTCTAAGAGCAAGGATGAATGGCTGCTCCTACTGAAAGGAATGGGAAGCTTGATACTGACATTAGACAACAATGCACCTGAAGCTTCTGAGAAGACAACAAGACACAGAGAAAGTCACAAGGCTGAAGGTAACATCACAGTTTGCTTCATCCTTCATAAACAGAGCTATAGATCAAAGAGGACTCAGGAAGACATTAATTTGCTTCATTCTGTAGATAAGGTTATTTCAAGGCTTCTTTCTGCTTTTAATTTTCATGTACCTTTCTGAAAACCAACACCATTTCCAGATGAATTCTCCATACTTGGGATCAGCCCTAGAATGGTTGTTTTTTCAGTTAGATAGACTAAAATCTGTTCACCTGTTTTGATTTATAGGAGAGTAACAAAGGTTTCAATTTCTTTGAAAGTGTCTTTTTTTTTGGTTTCCTTTTCTCCCCAAAGAGTACACAGATACAACTGCAATTGCAAACTAATCCCTTCTATATGACTGCTGTGCACCGAGGAGAAATCTCCAAGCTAATGAAGAGCAGGACAGGGCAGGGCAAGGAAGGGATGAAACTATTTGAGTCTGCAGTTGTAACATTATGATCAATAGAAATGGCCCATTATTTTACACTAAATTTTTAGGACTGAAAAATATTGTAAGCATGTCAGAATGGTGTAGCACTGACATTAGGTTTCTGTTATGGACTGCCTTAAACCTCATTGAAACTAGTGTGTTTATGTAGGATAGAAGCTAGGTGCAATTTTACACTCAAAGGTGAATGCAAAGCTGCTGGGAAAATGCACTGATATTAAGGTGAGCATTTCAGAGTATTATTTTATGTGAAGGAAAGTGTAAGAAGTGATGAAAATTGATAGCAGTGGAAAAGAGAAGAGACTGAGATGAAAGCCTACCACCACCTAGACTTTAATGTTACCAGCCTTCAGAAAAAGCAGAAGATGTAAGCCTGGCTGCTGGCTAAGAGAGCTGGTACTGTGGCCTGGATAACTGTCTTGGGGATTTTTTGTTTCCTCATATGTTAAACACATGTATTCATGGTCTTTCAAAAGAAACAGAAGAAGAGACTGTCTAGCACATATAAAAGAAAGGCAGCTAAAAAGGCAACTAACTCATTCCCAGTTTCTTTTCCAGCTGGAATAATTCAGCAGAAGACCAGGAACTTCAGTGCAAAAGTTGGCTGTAATTTTGACCATGAAGATCTGGAAGAACCGTGAACTCTTTTTCTAGGAAGACAGCACCTAAACACAGCATCATTCTTATTGCTCTGTCCTGCTCACAATTAAAATGGGCACAAATGCAGGAAATAAAAATACAGATGCTTCATAATAGTCATAACTTCATCAATCTAAACAAAAATGTTATGGTTCATATTGTTATCTGTCCATTTTAACAGCACATGTCAATCTCAGAGAACTGTGCTGTGAGAAAACAGTCCTTGTCTTTAACTACTCCAGGATGTCTACCTTCTAGTGTTTAGTATTTCTACACTTTCAGTCCAAGAAAAGCAAATATCTCTGTCTATTATAGATAACTAGCGAGAGGTTCAATGAATTCCAATACATTTAACAGAAAGCAACTTTTTTCTTTTTATTACCTTACAGATCAAAAGAGAAAGACACATGAATACAACCTTGATTAGGAGTATTGCAAATAACCAATTATTTTTTATTACTTTCACTCACTGTAGCAAGCTAAATTAATGTTCCGAGATAAGAGACTTGACTAGACAAGGAGGGAGGGAGAGAGTGCTGAGAGAGTGCTGCGAACGACCTTCAAGGGAAGACAGATTGTGTGGTGAGGAGTAGGAAAAGGTAGAGCAGCAAGTGAAATGGGAAGAAAAAAAAGGACTTGTATGCTCAAAGCATCAGAGCAACAGGCAAAAGAGAAGAACTCAGCAGCTGCTGTTTACATGGTTAAGAGGTCAAAGCCCGGTTACTGTAGTAAGAAAAAGTAATCTAATAGGAAGAGAGGTTGATTTGAGTTAGGATTTTCTCCTGTATTTGCTCTGGGTAGCAGGGACAGAGAACTGTAGCTTATATCTGAAGGGAGCCTACAAGAAAGCTGGTGAGGGACTTTTTAGGAGGTCAGACGGTGATAGAACCAGGGGAAATGGGTGTAAGCTAGAGGAGGGTGTATTTAGGCTGGATATTAGGAAGAAGTTCTTCACTATGAGGGTGTTCAGGCAGTGGAACAGGTTGCCCAGAGAGGTTGTGGAAGCCTCATCCCTGGAAGCTTTTAAGACAAGGATTGATGGGGCCATGGGCAACCTGATCTATTGGATGGTGTCCCTGCCAGGCAGGGGGGTTGGAACTGGATGATCTTTGAAGTCCCTTCCAACTCTGACAATCCTATGATCCTATGATCATTGAAGAAAGCACAGAATAGTTTCCTGAGATACTTGTGCAGACAAAACCTGCTCTTTATTTCCTGAAAGGTACAGGAAAGGAATGGAAACAAGAACAGCATAGGTGTTTCCCTGGTTCCAGCTGTGATAGGAATCAGAGGACTAAGGACTTCCAATGCCTCATGGGTATTAGAATCATTGAATCATATGTTGAGTAGCAATGTGTTGCTGAGTACCAACATATCTTGCTAGATGTTTCTAGCAAGGAACTAAGGAAGCAGTCTGTCTGGTTTTATATGATGTGGGATGTTCCAGTTTTAGACCATATAAAGAAGAAATCCTAATATTAAGGTCTACCACATTAAGACATGAGATCTTGGCTTTTCTCAGAAGATGTGGACTTGACAGCCTTAATGACTTCCTCACAACTCTTGACATTATTACTATATTGAGGTTGATTGTCTTACAGCTAAAATCACAAGAGAATACTGATTTTATATTAAATGAAAATTTCTACACTCCATTGTTGATGAGAAAGCCTTAAACCTATGAAATGAGTGGGTTCTAAAGATTCTAAAACTAGAAGGCCAAGTAAATCCTTCTTATGTCCCCACTAAGTCTCCTATAATGGGGTCAGCATATGTATCAGAGCCTGCATGCATGTGTATTTTAACATCATTTTTGAGCTTGATTTGTGTTTGTGACTCCTTGAGATTGACAGCACTCAAACTGAACCCTACAGCAGTTCAGTAGTTCAAATTTCATGTTGAAATGTAGAAAGGACATCTCAAAGAAAAAAGTGCCATCTATTATACTAAGGTTTTTAGCTGCTAAAATGCTCTTGTCAGTTTTGTTATAGAAAATTAAATGTGTGAACTTCTTGTCTTGTAATCACTGCAAAACTTTTTGTGTAATTTTTCCTTTGTTGGTTTTTATAAGGAGACTGAAAATGCATCCACTGGCTATATTGCTTCAGATATAGATCTGCTTCTATCTTGTCATCTCTTAAAGTGATTTTGAACAAGTTCTTCTTTTACATGTAGATCAGAGAGACAAGCAAGTATGTGGTTGAGGAGGAAAAAAAGCCAAGAAAGATGTCCTTTTAAGTTTGTCATCTTTCTTAGTNCTCCAAGCTCAAGAGACCCAGCTCCCTCAGCCTTTCCTCATCAGGAAGATGTTCCAGCCCCTTCAGCATCTTGGTGGCTCTGGGCTGGACTCCTTCCAGCAGTTCCCTATCCTTCTTCAACTGAGGGGCCCAGAACTGGACACAATGTTCCAGATGTGGCCTCACCAGGGTAGAGGAAAGGGGGAGAAGAACCTCTCTTGACCCACTAGCCCCACCCCTTCTAATCCACCCAAGAATCCCCTTGGCCCTCCTGGCCACAAGATCACACTGCTGGCTCATGGTAATCCTTTCATCTACCAGGACCCCAGATCCTTTTGAGCTCGTAGTAGAAAACTGTTTAACTGAGGTTATTTCTAATATGGAGTATGCATCTGATTTGGTACAAATTAATATAATTAAGGATGGTTACAAGTATTGAAGAATGGCATTGGAATAGTTATGGACCAGAAGAAAAATATTCTGCAGCATCTGAGTAGTGGTAAAAAGGGACTTTTTAAAAAGGATTAGTCTGTCTCTAAAAATCTGTAACTTCTATTAACAATTCTAATTTTTATTTGTTTCTAGTTGAAGATCTTTTTCCCCCTTCTTAAACTAGTTTCATCTTGTTATGCTTATTGGAATTACAATCCTTTTTACCTCATACATTTTCCAGACAATGCATGCATTTTCATAATATCCTGTACACTCCTAAATAATCCATGCCATACACAATACAGTTGTTCTTTCCCTGTTTCTGACAGAATAAATGGTAAGAACTATTTTTTTTACAGTTGAGTATAATGTCCTATCTGGTGATATAATCAATGTCTGACAAGATATTAAGAAAATACTGAATATTGCACTGAGAATAAAGCCTTTATACAGTCCCTAAATTTACATAAATCATATGAATGAATTCATGTTCTGCTAGCAATACAACATGCCCAGCTGTGTTCCGTGTAAAATTCCCATTCTGGTAACATCTTGGGAAGAGCATAGTACAAACTTTCAAAAAACAAGCAGCAAATCCAAGACCCTCAGCAGTAAACTCCAGCAAACTGGATCAGAGAGGAGGAGCTCTCCCTATCCTCAACCTGACTTTTCAGCCTTAGCTCTCAGGGAGAAGCAGCCTGGGGCAATGTTGGAAATTGTTTCAAAACCTCTAGGAATTTCAGAATCTCTGCAACAGACTTGTAACACTTAGCATGGTGCCTCTTGTTTAATAGTGAGCCTAAGAATAAGGTTGTCTTTGCAAGTATTTAGCATGCCTGTTGTAGTTGTTATGTGTCAGGATCCTGAAAGTTGCTAATGTGCCTTCCTTTCAAGGAAGAGGCATGCAAGACATAGGAGAGCAGGGAGAGCAACACAAGTAGAGCCTCTGGATATTTTGCTGTGATATGGCTTTGCAGTTCTCACTGGTGTTATGGTGCAGCTACAGGACTATGTCCCTACAGTCCACCACACTGCCAGACTAACCTTCTTATTCCTTTGAATAGAGGCTACCTTTGTAAAAGAAGAGGCATCAGCCAAATCTGCTCTGCTTCAGTGATTCCCAACTTCCCAGAACCCACAAGCACTGTGGGGAACATAGAGCAGAGCTCCTTTGAGCAGTTAAGCCTTCAGTGTACACCAGCAGACTCATGACAGATCATACCTTCATTTAGAGCAATTCTTTGTGCCATAACATGGCACATGACAGGAATGTCTTAGGGGTTTTACATAGCAATGTGCTCCATAGGGTTTTTGAAATAATATCTACCCCTTTCTGTCAATGACCCTTCTACTAGGCAAGCCTTTGGGGATAATTTTTTGACCTGAACTATATCCCTTTTGTTTCAGGATCAGCTTTTAATTGTCTGGTTTCAGTTTCTAACTGATGCCTCTCCTGCATGTCTTTAATCCTTCCTTTGGCTATCTGAACACTCCCTGCTTATTTTGAGACCAAATGTAATCATATCATTTGCCTGTCATCTGACAGTGATATTTTCCTGCTCTTCAGGATTTGTATTAAATGAATTGTGGGTGGACCAGACCCATTTTCCTGGAGTTTTGTTGCATGTGACTGAGCTTAAAATGTAGCTTAAAGGACTCTGACCATTCTTAAAGAAAAAAACCCAAACATATGTTCAACACTGTCCTTCCAAAATCTGGGTTGCCTGGGTTATTTTTTTTTCATGGATCAGTATGTTTGCATATTTTTAAAACTGGTAGGCAGGCTGGAGAATTAGGTTCAGGAGGATATTTTGTTGTGGTTACTGATGATGTTTGCAGAATCAAAATCATTCTGAGGTTTTAGAAAACATTTTCACTGGTTCTTTTTTTGCTTCCTTGAAGTTACGGGGAAACAAGAAACCAATTAACCAAACAAAACTACCTCCTTTTAATCAAAAGCACTGCAATCTGCAACTGCTTCTGAGAAAGAGGGAGGAGATAAAGCTGCCCAACTTGGTATATGATCATTGTTTTTCAGTTATCTGTCTCTGTGTGACGAGGTGAAAGGGTAGAGTCAATTCTGCACAAGAGATACAGGCATCAAATGTGGCTCTTCAAACACATTCTTCTCCTTAAAACACTTCACTGATCCCAAACTTGGCAGGCAGCTGAAAAGCTTATCTTTGCACAAGTGTGTGTTGCCATTACTTTTCATTATATTGGACTTCTCCTTGGAGATTTTTTTTTTCTGGGTTATTTTCATTATACACTGAAGCATACAGTACTTGGGATCCCCGTAACTGAATGTGAATAAACAGATACCAGTTGTTTTGATGATAAAATAAAAAAGAATAGTGTCAGATGGCTGCAAGTATGTGGTAGTTCCTCAAGCAAGTTCTGATTCAGGCTTGTTTCACATAGAGGAATTCACATTTATTCAAAGCTAATAAACCAGCCTGAGGCCTATTTTGGACTCTGTGAACTATTGGGTAGATTCTAAAATTGAATGGGAAGACTCTGAGGATGAAGAAAATAAAAAATAAGGTAATTAATGTCTATGTTCTGGTGTCATCTTGGCAGCACAAGGTTTCTAGAGCATCATCTGTGGAAATTCTCTGCAGAAGATCAATGATTTTTTTTTTTTCTTTGGTCTTCTTACTTCAAGGTCTAGTGTCCATAATCTGAACAGCTGGAAAGGCAAAACAATATTTTCTTCTCATATAGCACATGCTTAGTTCGAAACAGATGGTGACTGCCATTGTCTAGAGGGTCTGTGGTGATACTTCCTCCTCCTGTTAAGCAGATACATTCATTTGTTCACTAGCAAACAAAAGGTTAGATGAGTGGCTGGAAACATTGGTAAGAAAAAGATGGACCCATCAAAAGCAGTGAGTTGGCCTGAACTCAGATCATCTGGAGAGTAAGAAGAGAAGAAAAGGATTTGCTTTTCATGGGAGCCTGCACTTGAAAAACAAATTGAGGACCCAGCCCTAAGTGTAACTTTACAGTATTTTTCAGGTTGACACAGTTCCTGACATTTTATTCTCTCAAAGACATTGTTATTTATGCTGTCCATCTGATTCAGGATAAGAACAAATGATGGAAGGGGCTTTCTGAAGGCAAAAGCTCTGTTTTTCAGCAATCTCCATTTCTGATGGTCTTAAATGATGCAGTCCCACATTTGTTTATTTTCTGAGGTCTCCTGTCTCATTTTGTGCAGAAGAGCAGCAATGGATGAAACAAGATAGTCTTGTGAATGCCTGCCATTCATTGAAAGATAGAATTGAGAACCACTTGCAGAAATCAACATTATTTATGATCACCTGTAGAAACCCATATTATGAGTTTCTAATGAATTTGATCTATTTTTCTCCATGATCATTTCTTTACTAGTAGAACTGGCAGTTTTAAACAATTCTAAATTAAAAGAGATCAATAACTAGATAGAATAAATAAAATATCTTGCCCACAAATGCTGATCCTGTTCCTTTTACTAAACCAAAAGACATTCATAATTCATTCATGCCTGTGCAGTCATGACTTATGGAGCTTTTACACTCATGAGAGAAACATAATACTCACCCTTCATGGGTGAAATATTCTATATGGACTTGGGATTTATTCTCTATTGGTCTCTCTCTCGAAATCCTCCTCTTAAAGGTCTGACAAAAAAGTTTTGTTGAAGGATTAGATTTCTTCATAGAAATCAGAATGGTTACTCTCCAGATGACTGACAAAATTTTACCAGGTCTCTCACTATTTTGGATTATCCTAACTTTACAGTTTTATTCCAAGTGTCTTCACACTCAGGTTGGATGTGACATACCAAGACATTATGTACGGAGTTAGCTAAGGGTATTGTACATAACTATCTCTAAACACTGCTGCTGCTGAGGATGGTGTTTACAGGTAGACATGAACTGCAGCAGATCTCTAGGCAGCCTGGGGAAGAGAGTTTCATTAATAGTTTGGGCTAGCAGTCAGGTGTCAGCACCTTGAGCCAAATTCCACCAAGCTGAACAGTCTCTGTTGTGTGGCTAATCTAAAGGATTTCAGAAAGGATTTTGAATAGACTATTTAAGAAGTGTGATTATGCTAGAAACAAAGCCAGTTGTCAGAGTCAGATGAGCCATAAGTTTCACCCAAGACTTATCAAAAGCACCAGTAAAATATATTTATATGCAATGTAGTTCATTACCTTACAGCTGGATGCATGTGTTGTTCCCAATCATGCAAGTGGGAGCAGGATACCAGTATCAGTATGTGGTGAGGTTTCCAGTATGTGGCCCGTACCCACTGCTCTCACTATGACTCCAGTCCTGCCATCACAGTCATGCATACCATGAAATCACGCTCATGCATTAAGTTAGCTGTGCATAGTATGTAAAAAAATTGATTCTAAGGGCCAAATACACAGAATTGTGTAGGAATGTGAAGATGCAAACACATAGGTGGCAGGATTTACAAGAACACATAAAAGCTGGGAAGTAAAAGTCTCATTAGGTGCACAAGAATCCTTAAAACTGGCTTGGAGCAAACACCTACCCAAGGTACATTAGACATTTTTTTACATTTCAAAATGCTAAGGTCTCAGCTCTTCTGAAAACCTGGTTCTGTGTGAAAGTGCTGGGATTTGTGTCAAAGCTTGGTTTAAGGTCAGAATATTGATTTTCTCCATGTATTACTGAAAGCGATAGACACTCTTCATAAGGAATTCTGGCAACTCCTTTGTGCCTTAGTTTATGCTTCTGTACCTTAATGTATTAATAGTATTTTCAGACAGATGTTTTGAGGCTGACTTATTGTTCACATCACATTCAAAGGAGTTCAAATGAAATGCTATGTACAAAGGTACATGTCCAAACGGTGGGACAAGTATGATATGACTCTTAATAAAATTTGAGTCCGAAACAGTGATTAGACATTGACATAATATAAATATCATAGAACTGGAACTTTTTATCACTCTGAAGAAAGAGTTTTTAATCTGTTTTAGTTCTGTTTCTCACTTAACTGCTGGCAAAATGTCTTGTGTAATACCTCATTAGATAATTACTTGATTATAATTTAATTTCTTCTGCAGAATCTTCCAGAAGTAATGCACTCACAATCTAAAACTTTATGTGAATGACACTATTAAGTTATTGTATTTAAGCAGATTGAGCAATTATTATTATTTCATTAAACTACCAATTGTTCTTGTGTGTATTAGTGCTGAGAAGGAAATAATCAGATAAAGGATGTTAAGGCCAAAATCTGAATTGCACACTACTCTTCCGCTGTCTAACCTATAATTTTAATGCAACATTCTCCCCTTCACTAATACACACTGCAGTTTTATTAAAATTATAGTTAAATAGCACAAAAGTGAGAAAATTCTAAAAGAAGGCATTTGGTAAAACTGGCAGTTCTTCCCATGTGCATAATTAAAATAAATTTTTACTGTTAGAGGAGTTCTTCTTAGGGTAAAGATGTGAGAAAGAGTGGATTGAGCTCTTGATTTTTCTTGTGCATCATCACCCAAAAGATTAATTTCTTTGCAGTCAGACCTGTGTGATGTCACCACTGACTAGTAAGGTGCTACAAAATTTGGAAAGTCATAATCCTGAAGAGCCTGAAGCTTCCCAGGTGGGAATGGTGGGCTCATTCAGTTTCAGGAGCCTTTATTATCAGAAGAGACTTTTGGATCAATCCTTGGTCCTTTTGTAGGGGTTTGTAGCTGATTTTGATCCACTTTTTAGGGCAAACTGAAAGATTATTTCATGCACAGCCTCAGTATGTAGTGCAGAAAAGGGTCCATAGTTATCTCTCAGTTTATTGCTGCATAGCAGAGAGGACAGGACAAGTCCTGGGGAGGACACTGTGGCTGTCTGTTTCCCTCTCCAACCCATAGGCTTACGATGTGGCACAGATGAAATGCATGAAGACTCTTCTTTGTGTTCCCAGGACAATAGTTGGTGCAGACTGGAGCAGGAGGAAGAGATGAAGAAAGGAATAGTAGAAAGGTAAGGGAAAAAGGTGACAGGGTAGAATATGAATTCAAAAAGTGTAAATTGTCCTTTTTCTTTGTTCCCCCTCACAGTTTGATAATGTCTTTAAACTGGCTTAGAAAAGACTGTAAAAGTATGACATGTAGAAAGTACTAAAAAAAAAAGGTACAGGACAACTATTGACAACAACTAAGATTGACCTTCATCTAGGGAGTCATATGAGAAGGGAAAATAGGGGGTACAAATAAGATGAGCTTACATAGCAACAATAGAATAGCTGGCTGAAGATAAAACACATGAATTGTCCTGGTCTCCTGGTTATGTAAAAGACATATTTGTTTAAGACGCCAGCAGGGATAACTGAAATTAGCATCAGATTTTTTTTAATAGTTAAGTTGCTTTTTTAGGCAAAGTTATTTTGCCTCAAGGAAGTCAAAACTTAAGCAGAGGTGGAGACTGAGCAGGCCTCTTACCATCTGGATGATGAGATGGAAGGAGGAGTAGGGAGGCAAGATGGTGAAGTAGGACTTCTCTCGTTCTCTTTTCTTTCTTCTACACCTGTTCCTATAACAACATAGTCTAGATAAGTTAAACATATTGTACTACAGTCAATCATTTGACAATAGTCAGTCTCCTATTTCTTAAAAACAGAAACAAGAGCAACCTGTGAAAATAATTACATCTGAGTCTTCTTTCAATCACTGGGGTTTTTTTCCTTTGAAATATTCATCTATTTAACTCAGTTATTGCTGGAGGCAGGAAACGAAGAAAACATGATCTGGTGACAGCTGGTTACACTTTGATTCACATAAAGTGCTCCTAATCCTTGCAAAAGCAGTGAGAAGTGTTCATTAGAGAAATGGACTGTATCATATGCAAGACTAGTAACTAAGATTGTAGCTGAGATGCTCAGTATTTTCTTTTATTAGAATCATAGCTTTTATTTCCCTAATTGCCTAGGATTTTGCTCAAATGGAGTTCTGCGGATGGACACTACTCATGTTAAGCATATATCTCAGGTGGAGTTTGTGAGTTGAAATTTTCATCAAGGACACTTTAGCCACTTCCAAAAAATGATTAGGGGACAAAATTTGTTCAGTGCCATTTAAAAGTTTTAGGGCAGCACCTTTCCAAAATGAGCATATACATATAAAGGAATCCAACTGAGGCTGCTCACATGAGCCTTGTTTTGGCTTTTTTCAGCTGCTGGGCTTTGACAATGCCAATGGTATGGAATATGGACATGAACTTTTCTGTGTTTTGTGCCAAGAATATTGGCAAGCCTTTCCAGAGCAACCTCCTGGAAATCAGACAAAAGATCACATTAACCTCCCAAACCTTCACTGGCCCTGGAAGCTTTCCTTAGTCCAAGAATCTGTCTCTGCTCTGACTTCAGACTGAAATATTCTTGCTGTAACTATAGGATGGAAAGTTGTCCTGGACTGAGTTAGTTCTGCTCAGTGATTTTGTTTTTCAGCTAAGTCTTCCTAGTAACTGCACATTCTGAAGTTCACAGCATGTTTTCACAGGCAGTGTCTGCTTCTAGTAGTGATAAGATTTGATGTTTAAAGTTACTACCAAGGGTTGATACGAAGACAAAGGTCACTGCTAAATCTTGTGTACCATGTTGGGGGGTGCAGAGTAAAAGGCCACACCTGCAGGGAGAAGCATACAGTTCAGGTGACCCTAAACTGACCAACTATGTATCATATTCCATATATATAACATTGGGTATAAAGCTGAGGGATCACTTTTTCTATGGCCAGCATTTGTTCTGTCTGTTCTCCCAATCTATGAGTTCCCGAATCCGGTTCCAGAATTGTCTGCTGCTGAGTCCAGTCTAGGACTCGTGTCACAGCATCAGTGGTGATGGTAAAATAATTGCACTGAGGGTTTGTGCTTGGTATTGGCTTCGTATGTATTTGTATATATTTAATTTTATTGTTATTCTTTTCATTAAAGCAATTTTAGTTTTATTTTCCAATCCATAAGTCTCTCTCCCTTATTTCCTTTCTCTTCCCCTTAGGGAAGGCAGAGGGTTAATAGAGAGCACCTGTCACTTCTCTAGTGCCCTGCCCAGCCCTAACCTTTGACAAAAGTGGATATCTTTAGGAGTGCAAATAGGTCAGTGCCTAATTGCTATGTCTCCTCACTACTCAGACTGAATAAATTTTTAAAAATACTGTGAATATGGTATTGGCAAACTATGTACCTTAATGTAATCATTTAAGAATCATATTCATTAAATCTGTTCAAAATTTGGCTGATCAGGCTCTTCCTAAGCTTGCTTTGAAAGATAAGAATATATTTGTTATTCCACCTTCAGGTCAAAATGAGGCAGAAGGGTGGCTGGACATGAAGGAGTGTATACATGTGGAATGTACACCCCTCAGATCTTCTATGTTCTCTACCACTAACATTAACAGCTAATCTGTATAAAAGGCTGAAGTGTATTTTTTGGAAGAGCCATATTTCACACTTTCCATGAGAAATTTTGGCAAAAATAGTTTTTTCTAATATTGCTTAAAATCCTCTTCTTTTTTGCCAACTAATGTCTTGAGGAACGCAGAATACAGAGCAAAGTATGAGAAGGATGTAAATCCTTGGAAAGAATAAATTCAGGACAGATATTTTCAAGTGGCTTTTGAACTCAAGTCTCCAAAACTTATGAATAATGAGTAATGGTCTTTCAGCAGAGCATGCATGTTGAAAGTAGAACAGCAGAGTTTCCCTAAAGAGATTCTGCAAAAGATCTCAGGAAGAAAGAGATCATCAAACCTCTTCCCAGAGGGCTGCATGATCAGACTGTGAAGACAATACTAGGTCTACTAGAATCAATGAGATTATTGCCTTCAGGATTTCATCATTAACACTTATTCCTCTCTTGAGATTTTATTTCCACAAGAAATATGTGAAAACATGGAGTTCCAGATAGTCTGTCTACAGAAGGTATAGCAAAAAGACAGTATCAGTAACCACAGAACAAAACAAAAGTCTACAGGCAAGATTACATAAAAGCAGAACGGAAAAAGAGATAATAAAATGAAATAGGTTGCAGTTCTGGACTTCAGCATTTCTTTGTTACTGTTCTTCTTGCTAAATGTGCAATTACCAACCTTACAGACTGAACTGTGTTAATCAAGAAGAGGTGATGATTTGCAGCAGCTCAGCAGCTGTGTGTAAACAGAATTTTAGATATTAAAATACAATTAAAGGCTTTTACAAAGTAAATTTCCAAGTGATGAATTCAGGGCTGGAAGGAAAATAGTAAAACTGGATTCAACCACAAACCACTAATTATAAACAAATGACTGGAAGCATGTCTGCTTCTTAAAATACCTAATAACACCCTGTCTTTAACCCTTCCCTCAAAGAACAAATGCACAAAGAACTACAATAAAATGTTGAAACTTCTCTCCCAGCTTCTGAAACCAGCAAACCTGAAGAATGCCTGATTTTACAGGGAAAAGAGCTAGAGATCTGAAAAGTGAATTATTATCTTTAATTTCACTGCTACCTTATATCCTTAAGCTTAAACTTCAATGGAGCAGTCTCAACAAGTTTGGGTCATGGTCTGGAACAAGTCCAGTTGAATGTGTGGTTGATGACAATGAGTGACAAACAAGAAGAAGGAGGACTTGCCCTGCCAGAACAGCTAAGCCCAAAGGAGGGTCCTGGATGTCCCAGTGCCACTCTAAACTTGCTCTTAAGGTGTGAAGTTTGTGGCTCTTTTGAGCTTTTCTCACTCATCTTTTCAGGCTGTGTGAGATAAGAGTGGCCAAGCCCTCAATTAGGGGAGCCTGCGTGGTGACTGTGGGAGTGTCCCACACTAATGCAGTCGAGTTTTTGTCTCCCAGAGCCAGAAGGAAGAGGTGAAGCAGTAGTTCTCTGACAAGGCAATGATGCTCTGTGCTTGTCTTAGATCTTGGATGGGTATCACCTTCCCTCTGTCTCATTACTGAAGCTCTTAACTGAAGTGAAAACCTCATTAACCTGGAGAGATTTGTATGGGCAATGGAGGCAGTCTTGGAAGATACACATCCCTGTCCATTGGCTGGAGGAAGCCAAGGGTGAATGGACCATGAATGAAATACTTCTGATATGTGCTCAGGTGAGACAAATCCAGGTCTGTGAGTTGAGAGCACTCTGACCAGGAAACATAAAAGGGCAGAATTAAGGTTCAGCCTCATGTCCTAAACCCTTCTGATGAATATTCAACCTTGGCTTTTTTTCCTAAGCCCTTAATTACAGTCAATGGTTGTGCAGGTTCCCTTAGACCCCAAATCACAGAGCATTACATTAGGGGAAAAAAAAAAAAAAGCTATGCACTGGTACTTCAAATTGAATGTCATGAATGTCATTTTTACTTGCAGACACTAGAAGGAGTTGGGCAGGAAAAAAAATGATGTAGCAGGGTAACAGCGTGGTATGGAGAGACATGTGAACAATGTTCACATGTCCTCAGGTTTGTTGTGCCAAAACCCTGTCCCCATACAAGCTCACTGACTCCATCCCATTTGACTCTCCACTTCCACTTCTGCTTAACTTCTGACTCCAGCCCCTTTCTGGTAAGGGCCCTTCCTTCCTAATCGTGTTTTAATTTATTCTACCTGATCTTATCAGGAGATGTGCTCAATATAACATAAGCTATTGTGTCTATGTTTAAAGAGTTAATAAACAGAGGCTGATGAGGACAATAACAGAAGATGCACAAACTACAGGGGGCACTCCATAATTCTGCATCTTTTCTGCTCATGTTCTAGCCTGACTGATTTGTCTGTCACTATAGAATAGCCCAGAGTCTCACAATGCTCATCCTTGATGCATTTCATAGAAATCCATTCACTTCCTGGTTGAGAAGAGGGAGAATGAAGCACTTTTGATACTTTTCTTTTTTTATTTTAAATTGTCAGTGAGGTTAGCAAGAGCTGCTCATATGGCCCTGAAAGTAGAAGACCTCTTGCAGTATTGAGCCAGGAAGGGGGAGAAAGTACTTCAGTGTTCCTACTACACCGAAGTACTACTACGCTACTACACTATACTACTATACTGTCCACTACACACTTTCAGCTGTAGAAAAACCTTCCTAAAAGGTGATGATTTGATATAAAGGAGAGCCTTGGCCATTAGGGTGTGGATTAAGAGCATCAATTTATTTTTATGCTGGGATTTCAACAAATCTCAGAATCACTGTGGAATGATTTAGTCCTAGCTGAACTTCCCTGGTGACCCTCCCAGTCCCTGCAGAATTCACCTAATTTAAATTTCATCCATTTTCTTCTTACTGCAGACTTTCATTAGCTTACTCTTTATCTACCCTGTAGTGTGTAATGATAATAACATTGCTTATATAGCTCCATTCATTTTCAAAGCATTTTACAAACATTAATTAATAGAGAAGAAAGAGCATCAAATAATGAATTTTTCAATCTATTGGTCAACTGATATAGACAGATAATATGATTTGTTCACTCCCTGAGTAGTTCAGAGGTGGACTCTAATTTAAAGTGCTGGCCAATTTGACTGTCACTGATGATGACAGAGAGAAAAAAAAATCAGTTTTTTCTGCTACATGAGGCACCTTTTTTTCAATTGAATTTATGCTCCAATCCTTCATCTAAAATTAGTTCCATTGAATGGGATGCCAGAAGCACAACATACTGATTTTCATAGAAACAAAGAAACTAAGATCCATACAATTATTTCCAAATCATCAAAATCTATGGATTTGACATTTCATCTGAAGAAATAATCTCATACAATTTTGAAAGCTACTTTTGTGCAATTTCATGCTTTACTGAAAATGCATTTGGATACAGAACTGTGACACTTTGTGCAAACATCTCACTTATTGGTTAATAATAATGGTTTAGCTTGGGTTATTCCGTCTTTGCTTTCATTGACCACCTACCACCATTTTCTGGTGAGGAGCCAGAGAAACTGCTAATTTATAACAGAAGTTAGAGACTTAAAAACAAAATAATAAAATAAGCCAAACTGGGGGCTGGGGGGGAGAAATTGTTGGTGCTGTGGTTATGGCAGCAAAAGGGTGGTCCCTAAACTTCCCTTTCAAGGTATTTATTCTCTGATTCATGATGTGGTTGGAAGAATGAAATTACATTATCAAGCTGTGTTTCCTGTGGTGGACATATTTATATGTATTCAGGAAAAACTGAAGGACTTGGGAAACCAGCACTGGAACGTGCAACTTTTTCTCTCCCAGAATTACAGCATGTCTGTGCTGGTTAACCAAGCTGAAACTGTCTGAGGGCTGGTTAGTGGTGAAGTCTTGTTCTCAGTCCAGAGGTAATTCTATTGGGAAGAGTTTTCACACTTTCCAAATGTGTGTCCAGAATAGCCATACTGGTATGGGCAACACAAGCTGCTGCTTGGGGCAGCAAATGAGTCAGAGCCACACCACTTGCTTTACCTAATACAGAGCACTGGAAAGCCAAGATCAGGGTTTGTGGGTTGGCAGCTGCTCCTAAGAAAGGAGTTTCTCCCATAAGTAGCAGTTGCTAGCCCTAGTCCATCCATCTTCTTCCTTAGCCATCCAGCCAGCTATGTCTTTTCAGGGACCTTGTTCCCAGCTCTACCCCTTCTCACTTTCGTGCCCTTTCTGTGAATGGAGCAACATAGTTCTGGCCTTCATCTTCAGGGCTACAAAACCCTATCTTGCCAATAGGTTGAGCCATCCCTGGTTATTCCTTAGTTGCTCTCTATCAATCTGCTTTCAAAAGGATTCAGTCCTCTGGCCAAGGACCAAGAGCTGTATCATGTGATCTGGATGACAAAACATACAACAGAAAACAGTCAAAGACACACTGATTAATCAAAATTATTTAGCAAATATTTGTTAATAAATAACATCTGGCAAGGTTAGGTTATCATAACAATTCATTAGCAATAAAAAGAACGTGATTTATAATGGCTGATCTCTTGGGTAAGCAACAGAGTCCTTTTGAGATCTCTCCATTGGAGTAGCCTCTTTGGAATAGTATTCAGCTCTGTAAAGAGAAACCCTTGCTATGTGTCTATTGTATATATAAGACAGTAGATTTCATTCTTCAGGGCAGTATATTCACCATATTATCAACAGACTGTAGCTGCAGGTGAAAACAAGTTTCAGAAATAAAACTTTCTACTCTCTCAGGATTGTGCTAATGAACAAAGGTTTGAAACAATGACAAGCTTGAGTCAAAGAGATTATTTCAAACATTTACCCAGAAAACTCCTCTAAATTCTGTTTAATCCAGAGAGGGGATGGAAGAGGTTTCTGTACTTAATTTAATTCTTGATTCATTTGCAAATTGCTTGGCAAACAAATTTATGCATATTAATTACATTTCTAATGAAGAATATTTGCGGATGCACCTGTTTCCATGGCTAAGTATAGATTGGGTTTACAAAGCTAATACATATCATTTAATAACTGTTGACTCTGCCATTTTCACAGAACATGTATTTCTGGAGGAGCAAATGCTGTCACATAATTTTTTTGCTGATATCAGGCTGTACAAGACACAGAGTGTCTGGGGTTGGTTGTTGGCGGGGACCTTAAGATTAAAGCAGCCTCTGTGAGTGCAGGTGACAGCAGAAACACCCCATAACAACATAACAAATTCATTTTCTCTCAGGTTGTGGGACTAACTGAAATAAAAATGTTGATCCAAGTCCCAGTTTATGTATGCAAAGACTTGCCAGGTGCATTTGCTTGCTGTTTCACAAGGGATTTACCAGAAGAACAGTGTCTTTTGAAATATGTCATCATCATTGATTCAGCCAGTGCCTGACTTGTTCTTTCATTGGCAAAATGGCCCATGTGGTGCCACAGACAGAAGTGGACAGTTACAACCACCTTAGCCAAAACCTGAGCATAACCAAAAGCTAGATGATGGGAAGTACATTCTGCAGCTAGAGTTTGCTCCCACAGGTATCTCTGAGCAATATATTTGATTTTTACTGGAATGGTATTGTTTGAGTTCTGCAAACCATGTTTGGTTTTGTTATTTAGAAGAAGATTTGAAGTAAAATGCTTAAATTTAAGTACTGTTTATTTCTGCTTCATTATTTAAAGTATTCTATTCAGTACTACAATTTAGTCTTCACTGAGCTTGTAATGTATCTTGTGTAGAATTGCCAAAACTATAATATAACATTAGCAAATCTAATGGTAAATGGTGCTTGTTAATGGTTGAAATTATAGTTTAGATCCTGAGAGTACAAAAGCATCCTGAGATCCTTTTCACTTGGATATGGGTTTTGAAATTCATATTAATGATGATGAAATTTATGCTCAGGGATCTGGAAGAAAATAAGTACCATGAAAACTGAATGTCTCACAACTGTGCTTCACCAGAGTACATAGTGCTGAAAGGATCCCTGTCTGTTGCAAGCCTCACTCAAGGCACAGGAATTATAGTAATTAAAGGCACTGTAAAGCACTACTTATTTTTAGTAGGTGTAATTGCCAAGGATGCTTCTTTTTAAAATGCTTTGAAATGCATTCTCTCAGCAACCACAGAGGCTGTCAGATGTTTTTTCCTAATTGAGAAAAACAAATCAGTCATCAAAGTCAAAATTCTTCGAAATAGTGGAGCCATTGCTCCTGCTGGAAAGGGACTTGCTCCCTCTGCAGTGACAGTGATTGATTTTTAGCATGTCTGCTTGTGAAGTAAGATGCTGGGTTAACACCTGAAGAAGACTGTGACAAGAAATTGTGACAAGTAATGCATGAAGCTTACCCTATCACCTAGGTTCAGCTCAGATCATGCTTACAGGGATAGCCTAAGCTTTTTAAAGATCTGTCCCTGACAGGTAAGCATCCTGTTTTCTCTGTGTCAGGCTTGTTTGCTTCCTTCAGAAATGCGCTGCAAGAAATCCTTACCATTTTTCTGCAGCTGAATGGGTAAAATTGGATAAATAGAAGAACAAAGGAAATATCTAGGTATGAGAATAACTTTTGGTTTAACAAATGGATTTCACCTCTGCAAAATCAAACAGAAGCATCATGATTTTCTGTAACATTAAATGACTACATAACTTGGAAAAAAGAGTAAAACCATCTAAGTGAGGAATATAAGATTTATGGCAGATATCCCAAAAGCCAGAAGGTTTATGAGGAGAAAAACAGAAAAGAAATCTAAAAAGCACAAAACCCCCTTTCCAATTGAGTTACAAGACAGCTGATTTTGAAAGATGGCACAGAAGGTCAAGATGGAAAAAAATATGATTTAGTAAACCAGTACAGACATTAACTAAAGAAAGTAGCCATTAAAAAGAAATTAAAAATGAAAACAGAATCACCCAGTGAGACATACTTCTAGGGTCTGGATCCACCACAGAACTATCTCCTTAGGTAGACCTGGTGGGACTAGTGAGTGACAGTCAATAGTGTTTCATTGGACCCAAACCCAGGATCCAATACACCCAAATACTGTCTACCATTTCTTGACATCTGAACTCTGTCATCTATAGCAAAGTACCTATAGCCTCAATGCACATTTTTACAGATGCTGAAGAATCAGTATCAAATTTCCAGGACCTTACTGACTCACAAGAATCTAGCCCTGTCCTAACTAGCTGAAGACTCAGCTTTAAATATGGAGGTTTAGTTAAGAACTGAACAATTAAATTACCATACATGACAATGAGTTTAACACCACACTGACTTTATGTCTGAAGAATTCATCTGACTTCAGACAAATGACCCAAAGTTTTTCATGTGAATATAACCAGTCAAAAGAGGAACTGTTGTATAGTGAGGAAGAGGTCAGGTTGCAAAGAACAGCCAGTGATACAGACTGCTTTAATCTGGAAAAATTTAAAGGGAGTGCAGAGGAGTCTTTGAGAAAGAAACTCTGGAATTCACAATGAATAGGCAACAAGAGTTTTCTAGGAAATAGGCATTCGCTGGCTTCGGCTTCCTCTCCTGTTTGTTTCTTTTTGAAAGGTTAAACAGAAAGAATGGGCAAGTCTATCTAGAGAGGATGGGTTGGGCTATAACATGGAGCAGATGAGAAAATTAGCTGCTTGTGCTATCAGAAAAGCCAGACTTCACTCCTTGCATGTCTGTGTGAAAGCACTGATTTGCTACATGATGCTCTGCAGAGGACAGCTGTCAGATGAGAAGGACTGACTGCTGCAAAAGAAGTTGTTAGTTTTGTTCAATCCAGTCACTTCTGACACTAGTCTTTGCAAGTTTTGCCAAACATTCATTGATACAGTGGCATATACATTCAGGTGTGCTGGAGAGAACCATCTCTCAATGGAAATTTCAGAGCATTTAATTTCAGAGTGCACTGAGTCTGAAGGTACTTTTTCCCATTGCTTGTTGTTTGTTTTGTAGTTTGGGGTTTGGGAGATTTTTAAATTATTATTTTAATGTTTTGGTGGTGGTTGTTACTCCTCAGAGGAAAAAATGATATCTCAGCTAATATGGGTGTTAATCTGTGGAAAGAGTTAGTCCTGAGGAGGCCATGCAGGCTGACAGACTAGGATCCTTTCTGTTGTTCTGCTCTACCTCTCATTTAGTATCCACATCTCACTGGAAATCCAAACACAAATTGTAAGGAGGCAAATGGACTTCTGTCAATATTTCCACTTTCTTTCTGAAGAGTAAAAGGTGTTTGATTTCTCAGACAGGACCATCCACAGCTGTGTTTGCAGTTCAAATAAAACTGTAGGAATGCAAGTATACAAAGGCGCTGAACACAGTGGCCAACAAATAAGGGCTCAGCATGGGTGCATTTTAATGAGGTGTTAATTGAGAGTAGGGTGAAGGTAAATGGAGAGCTGAGAGAGGGGGCTTGTTAGGTTTGATGGAAACCAGAACTTCTTAAATACAGGGTTCTCTAATACTGACTAAGGACAAGTTCAATTCTAGGTTTTCCTACTTAAGGATGTATTACAGTTATATTAGTTGGAACATTTGTAATTGATTTACTAAGAGCTATCTCTCCAAATTGAAAAAAACAGATGGTTATTATTGAATTGCTGAATCAGGACCACTCATGTGTTTACATATACAAAATGAAGGAAGCAAAATATTCATTCTGACAGTGTCTCCATCTTTAATCCTCCAGTTAAACTGAAAATTTGTCTAGTGCTGTGTTCCTGAATCACATCACAAAACACTGAAGTCACTTTATAGCCTTTCCTTTTCCTCTTGAAAGAGTGTGCCAACACTATACATCCATATTTCAAGTGTTTCAATTAAGGAGAAAGTCATATGAAAGGCTCTCTTTATCTACTTTACCTCCATGTTCACTATTCAGGCTTGAAAGCAAACCCTTTTTTGGCTGCCTCACAGAATAAAATATTTAAAGGAATGCCTTTGATTTCTTACTTTAAATAGAAAACAAAAGCACTGTTTTAGGAAGCTAAATCACTTTTTACTCTGATACTTCATTAAGCTTACTAGAGACTTGTGGCCATCTCAATTTTCAAAGTGCTGCAGGAGTTTTTAGTTTTATAATTCCTCTTTGACTGAATCACTCATTCCCTGCTTGAAAATACAGTAAAGCTGAAATGTCAGTCTTGTGATAGCTGGGAGTATTCTTGTGGGTTTTTTCCTTGCAAAACTAGTGTCCATGTAGCTAATGGGGGTAGTTTTGAAGTGCACTTAATCTGTGTCTGCAACCTGAAATGAAGCATTACTTTTTTTTTCAGTAGTTATTGTTAACAAAGTGTAATTCACTTCCACATCTGCTCATTTACTGATAAAACTGACCTGTAGACAGTGTAGCTGTCAAAGGTTTGTATGAATGGGTGCTTGCTTAAGGTTAGAGGAAGGGGATCCCTGAGGGGTAGAAAACCAGTATCAGTATTTTACCTACATGATCTCCTGGGAGATAATACCCTGAAGAAGAAAATGCAGCTGAAATAAACATAGCAACCCTTGCAGAATTATTGCCAGCCCATAGCAGTTGACTAGAGCACCTCTAAACTGTTCTGTTTATAGGAGAAGCAAGCAGTCCTCCTGCTTGGCTGTTAATTAGGGAGAGTGTGAGATGTCTTGTGATGTTAGGATCAACTTCTCCCCTTTATTCTGACCCATGCATGAGCAGGTCAAAAAAACAACTACTTTCAGCCTGAACAAAAGTACCACAATGCCTCTAGATGGGCGCTGCTTCATACAAACTCATCCTAGCTGGAAGGCATCAAGGACTCACAGAATTTACAGGCCAGGTGGCTACTCAGTATGGTCTGGCTCTCTGACACCACTTCTCTCAAATGGAGCCATCAGAATTTCTCAGCTGCCTTCCTACTCAGGGGT
This sequence comes from Galbula dea, assembly GCA_013399015.1. NCBI lineage: Eukaryota > Metazoa > Chordata > Aves > Piciformes > Galbulidae > Galbula > Galbula dea. The sequence continues at coordinate 372,425 of VWZX01002693.1, read as the reverse complement.
AATACTCCCATGTAACACCATGCAGGTGGTTGAACTAGCAGCTTGATAACACTGAGACTGGGGTTTTTTGTTCAGTCTGGATGAAATGAACTGCATTACAGAGAATCACAAAATATTAGGAGTTGGAAGGGACCTCGAAAGATCATCTAGTCCAACCGCCCTGCCACAGCAGGATTCCCTAGACCAGGTCACACAGAAGCATGTCCAGACAGGTTTTGAATACCTCCATAGAAGGAGACTCCCCAGGCTCTCTGGGCAGACTGTGACAGGGCTCCGGCACCCTCACTGGGAAAACATTTTGTCTTGTGTTCACACAGAACCTCCTATGCTTCAGCTTACAGCCATTGCCCCTTGTCTTGTCACTGGGCTTCACTGAGAAGAACCTGACCCCATCCTCCTGACTCCTACCCTTCACATGCTTAAAAGCAGAGATGAGGTCACCCCTTAGCCTTCTCTTCTCCAAGCTCAAGAGACCCAGCTCCCTCAGCCTTTCCTCATCAGGAAGATGTTCCAGCCCCTTCAGCATCTTGGTGGCTCTGGGCTGGACTCCTTCCAGCAGTTCCCTATCCTTCTTAAACTGAGGGGCCCAGAACTGGACACAATATTCCAGATGTGGCCTCACCACGGTAGAGGAAAGGGGTAGAAGAACCTCTCTTGACCTACTAGCCACACCCCTTCTAATCCAGCCCAGAATCCCCTTGGCCCTCCTGGCCACAGGAAAACACTGCTGGCTCATGGTCATCCTTTCATCTACCAGGACCCCCAGATCCATCTCCCATTCACTGCTCTCCAACAGGTCAGTCCCCAACCATAATATAGTTCAATATACTTTACTCTAAATACCTGTGGAACTTAACAGAATAGAGAAAAAAATCTTATTCATAATGATTTTTGACCCACCTGTAGAATTCTTTTGCAAAAATGTTATTCCCTGTTAAATTTCACCACATTATTTTAGGAAGATATTTGGAACTTGCTATTTTCTATAGAAAGAAAACCTCCATCACTAATAATAACCACAAGGGTAAGAATCAACAAGAAAAGAATATGAGAAGATATGCCAGCAGGAAAAAAAATCAGGCAAAATGAAGAACTGTTCTTATGACTTTTTCTCTAATACGCTGCTCCTACAGCCAGCTCATCTAGACCTTACCTTGCACTCCACCTCCAATCACAGGTGCATCCAAATGCATCCTGGTGTTAAGAGTCAGTATGGAAGCAAAATGTTCATTTACCTAAACAGCCAAAATCTTACCCTGTTTAAACAGCTTTCTTTTTACATACTTTCTGTAATCTGAAAGTTCAATAAAAAAAAAGTTAGAGAACCTCAAGGTTGAACATAGTACAAGACAACTACAGGTATTCTGAACATTGGACTTTTGGCATCCTTTTTGATCCAAATCCGTTGACATTTTCTAGGTCATTATACTCACCTAAAACATGCAAAACTTGGCAAGTCATCTACTCTGGTGAAGAAAGGGTTGACCAGTAATAGATTTCACCCTTCAGAAAGGAAAAAAACCCAAAAACCTATGACACATGGTAAAATAATAATTACATGGAAGTGGTGTGCAATGATAATGTCTGATTGAAACCTCCTTTGCTGGAGATTCTACTACTATGGTAACAGACAAAAAGCCTAATATATTCTGACTAATCAGGATTGATGTTAATTAAAGAAGAGTTCAGGATAATGACTTCTCATTACTATGTGATAGCTAGAAATAGATTGTTCTACCTCTAGGTAAAATAAGCAATTATATAACTTCTGGTTTTAAGGACTTCTTTTTTAAGAAGACTTATCTCATTTTCTGCTCTTTTTCTGTTGTCAAAATATTAATACATACATGTCTGATTTTTAAGGCTGCTCATCCAAATGCCCTTTTTTGTGTTTGTCAGGCTGCATTGTTCTTTCACTTCAATGGAATTATTTTTCCTGTTGCTATAACGAAAGCACAGCTTATTGGTTAAAAAAGCGCTTATAAATAGAGACATTAAGAATAAAGCCTTGGATTATACACTGGAAAATATAGACAATGTGCAGTAATGGCAGAATCAAATACCTCAGAGAAGCAGTAGAGTTTTCTTTAGTAAAGGAAAAAAATCCTCAGTTTTGTCTTCCTAGTCATTTGACTGCCCTAATAGAAGAATACTGGAATGGTAAAACCCACGTTTGGAAGGTGTTTCTTCTTTATGCAGACAGTAAAAAGTAAGAAGACAAAAGGCCTCTGAAAAATTGTTGGCTTTCTGATTCTTTCCTAAAACAACCATGAGTGCTGGTTTCAGCATTAACACTTGTATTTCTCATGTATGAGGATATAAGGAAACCAAAAGCCCCTCCAAATCCTAGGTGCTTATGATGTGGCACCATCAGACTTCCTTGGCAAGGAAAACAAAAGACATTTCATTTCAATTACAGACTGATTCCACCAGGTTTCTGGAGGAATACTTGTATTTAAACTACAAGGCTTTTCAGGACACTACTACTCCACAGAATACAGTGGCATTGTTTAAGACTTCCTTTGAAACATGAGATTTGTTCAAACCCAGAAATATCAGGTGATATTTAAGGTACATGTGAAATAAAGCAAAAGGTTATCTGCTGCTGTGCACAATAAAAACAAAAACACTGAGCACAATGAGAAGGAGAAGGCGTATGTACATTGCAAAGGAAGAGACTAATGAGTTTACCTATCCCTACCTGTTTGTATTCATATAAATCTGTTCCTTCAGCATGCCCTTCAATTCAAATAAGCAGGACATAACGAAGCCCATGCAATCTATTACAAGTGCTTGGAGGGAAATTGGTTTAGAAACCATTAATTTGTTTAAAAATGAAATGAAGTGAAGCACCAAATCACTAATGGAAATGTAGTTTGTATTAACTGTAGAATTGTAGCGATAAGTCCTTGAATGTAGTGTAGAGATTAGAAACAGAAGCTTTCACAGACAAAAGGGAAAATATGTTTATGTTATCTGTAAGGACAGAATAAGGAAACATTTGCATCAAAGAAATTAATGAGTTCACATTGTATGACTGGATTCACTGCATTCAATGATACAACTGCTTGGAACTGAATAGCAAATACACAGTTCAGTAAAAGCAGAATTTGTTGCCACCTGAAATAAATGGAAAACATTCACCAAGTCCTATCAACAAAAGAACAATGGCACACAGCCGAGGCATTAGTCACATGTGAATTCTCCAGCCAGATCTTTATAACATTTTACAAAAATGGGCCTAGATATATAGACACCAACAGAAAACTTTTAAACTAACCTCTGTGCTGCTTTTTAGTTAAGGATGTATCTGTAGACCATTCTAAATTGGATGATGTGGTAGCTCCTTAAGTTTTGCAACATTAACTCATTTAAAGAAAGCAGAAACTACTGTGTGGAAGACATCTGATGATATATAGGGATTCCCAAAGCACTTGAGAAGCTTGAAAATAATTTAATTATCCTTGTATCACACTGGTTTTCCTCCTGTGCTCCTGGGAACTGTACAGTTACCATCTGTATTCATTCTAGGAAATCCTTGGTTTACTGTGAGATTTCTGTTTTATCACATAAATTATTGCCATAGATTGAAAATCTAATGGAAGTTTTTCAGCTTTCACCAATATTTAGTATCAAGGAACATTTATCATCTTTGATGAGGAACAGGGCAAGTATAAATGTTAGATTACAGTCATTATGTGACTGGGAGAAAAATAATTAATACCATAGTCTTTACTGAGTGAGCTTTAGAACGTAACAAAAAGTAATTTGCTTTAATGATGAAGCTGAAGCAAGACAAGGATACTTAGCAAAAAGGTGAATTAAGGTGCTGTTGGAAACCTCATTAGTGAAAAACATCACCAGGCAATATAATGGAAATAACAGTTCATTAATAACATGCTTAAGTTACTTAGGCAAAAGAGGAAATTACCTTCAATGTATTTCTTTATGAAAAAAAGATCAAGCAATATATCCCAATTTCAACACAGTCTGAGCAGTTCATAGTATGCTGTTCTGATTCCAGATCAGGCTTCTCAGCAGAGAAGAGAAACAAGCATCCTGCTGCCTCTGTGTTACCACTTCTCACAAGGCACAGAATACAAATAAGGACACTCTGCCTCATAAGTGACATAGTGAAGAAGGAACTATGGCTGCTTCATGTGGATTACACCAAGTTAGAAGTGGTTCATCCTCACGGCAGTCCCAACAGCATGCTACCAATAAAAAAATGAGGATAACCTGATTTCCAAGGAGTTGCCTGCAGTCAGATTTGCTCTATCAGATTGTTTGTGGATAAATGTCCTGAGTCATGGCCTCACACCTAGACCTATCATGTCATTTCACAGAATCACAGAATATTAGGAGTTGGAAGGGACCTGGAAAGATCATCTAGTCCAACCCCCCTGCCACAGCAGGATTCCCTAGACCAGGTCACACAGAAGCTCATCCAGTCAGGTTTGGAATACCTCCATAGAAGGAGACTCCCCAGGCTCTCTGGGCAGTCTGTGCCAGTGCTCTGGCACCCTCACTGGGAAAAAATTTCTACGTGTATTCACATAGAATCTAACATGCTTCACCTTACAGCCATTGCCTCTTGTCCTGTCACTGGGCTTCACTGAGAAGAGCCTGACCCCATCCTCCTGACACCTACCCTTCACATATTTAAAAGCAAAGATGAGGTTACCCCTGAGCCTTCTCTTCTCCAAGCTCAAGAGACCCAGCTCCCTCAGCCTTTCCTCATCGGGAAGATG